>CM075981.1:42991504-43424833 GCA_038087875.1 Malacoraja senta | reverse complement strand
ATGCATGCATGCATACTGTACACACATATATCCAAGTCAACTGGATCTAAACCACAGCTAACAATGAAAAGAACTGCAGCTGCTGCTTTTTATGGATGGAGGGAGGAAGGGAGGGAGTGACTGAGGGTAGGGGAAAGGGGAGGGAGAGGTGAGGGCGGGATTGGGGGATGGTAGGAGGAGAGCACAGTCAGTCTGTTTTTTCATCTTTTTTTTATTTTTAGTGTATGTTAAAAGTTTGTGTAAATATTCTCTGGTTTGTTTTATGTGGGGGTCGGGGTCGGGGTCGGGGGAAACTTTTTTTCAGTTTCTTATCTTGCCGGAGATGGGATTGTTTTCCGGATCGCCTCTCCAGTCGCTCTGCGGCCTGCCATTGATGGAGCTGGAGGCCTCCTCGGACTGACCTTGAGCCCTACCGTGGATGTGGACTAAACATCGGAGCCAATCCCTGGCCTGGGATCACTCCAACTGTGGCCTGCGGACTTTACCATTGTGAGCTTGCAGTCTCCTGGGGTCCGATCGCCGGCGGGGAGGGGGGGGGGGAGGAGAGACGATTCCCCGATGTAGGAGCTGATCGCCCCGATCGAAGGGCCCGACCACCAGCCACGGGAGTCAAGATCGTCCTGTCAACAGAGGGCTCGAGGCCCCCGACAGCAGGAGAATAATGAAGGGAAGAGATTTTAGCTTTTTTCGCCTTCCATCACAGTGAGTCACAGTGGTGGATGTTTATGTTGAAATGTATTTTGTGTGTTCCTTTGCCTTTTATTTCTATGACTGACGTGGCAAATGTAATTCCTCGCATGTTGCAAAACATACTTGGCTAATAAAATATAATTGTGATTGTGATTGTGATCGTGACTAATGATAGATAGGCAGATGCAACACGTGTCCACAAACCTCCTACCCTGGACTCCTTCTAAGGACCCTAACAGTTCTTTCAGGTGACGCAGAGGTTCGCTTGCACCTCCTCCAACCTCATCTACTGTTTCCGCTGTTCCAGGTGTGGGCTCCTGTATATCGATGAGACCAAGCGCTAGCTCGGCGATTGTTTCACTGAACACCTCCGCTCTGTCCGCCTAAGCCTACGCGATCTCCCGGATGCTAAACACCTTAACTCCCCCTCCCATTCCCATAGTGACATTTCTGTCCTGGGCCTCCTCCACAGTCAGAGTGAGGCCCAGCGCAAATTGAAAGAACAGCACCTCATATTTCGCTTGGGCAGCTTACAATCCAGTGGTATGAATATTTCATTTCTCTAAATTCAAGTAACCCTTGCATTCTCTCTCTCTCTCCGTCCCTCCCCCACACTAGTTCTTGGACTAGTCTCATTTAAACTTGGCTACTCTACCTTAAAGCTCTGCTCTTTGTATTTGATTTTTCCATCCTGAGAAAAATGTTCTCTGTCTACCCTATATATGCCTCTCATATTCTTAAATACTTCTGTCAAGTCTCCCCGCAAACTCCGGCATTCCAGAGAAAATAAACTGTCTGTCCAACAGGAAGAGCCCTGTCGTTAATATCCCCTAATCCAGGCAACATCCATGTAAATCTCCTCTGCAAGCTTCCTGTAATGGGGCAACCAGAACTACAGGTAATAGTCTAAATGCAGCCAAACCAAAATCCTCTAAAGCTGCAAGAGGACATCCTGACTCTTATGAGCAGTGCTCCGACCTATGCAGATAGTTATTAATTAATATGATATAGTAGGGATCACAGAGACATGGCTCCAGGGTGACCAAGGCTGGGAGCTGAACATCCAGGGATATTCAATATTCAGGAGGGATAGACAGAAAGGAAAAGGAGGTGGGGTAGCGTTGCTGGTTAGAGAGGAGATTAACGCAATAGAAAGTTAGAACATTAGCTTGGAGGATGTGGAATCGATATGGGTAGATCTGCGAAACACTAAGGGGCAGAAAACGCTAGTGGGAGTTGTGTACAAGCCACCTAAGTGTAGTAGTGGAGTTGGGGATGGCATCAAACAGGAAATTAGAAATGCGTGCAACAAAGGTAAAACAGTTATAATGGGTGACTTCAATCTACATATAGATTGGGTGAATCAAATTGGCAGGGGTGCTGAGGAAGAGAATTTCTTGGAATGTATGCGGGATAGTTTTCTAAACCAACATGTAGAGGAACCAACGCGAGAGCAGGCTATTCTAGACTGGGTATTGAGTAATGAGGAAGGGTTAGTTAGCAGTCTTGTTGTGCGTGGCCCCTTGGGCAAGAGTGACCATAATATGGTTGAGTTCTTCATTAGGATGGAGAGTGACATAATTAATTCAGAAACAAGGGTTCTGAACTTAAAGAAAGGTAACTTTGAGGGTATGAGACGTGAATTGGCCAAGATAGACTGGCAATTGATTCTTAAAGGGTTGACGGTGAATATGCAATGGAAGGCACTTAATGACTGCATGGATGAACTACAACAATTGTTCATCCCAGTTTGGCAAAAGAATAAATCAGGGAATGTAGTGCATCCGTGGATAACAAGGGAAATCAAGGATAGTATCAAAACAAAAGATGAAACAGCCTACCAGAGGACTGGGAGAAATTCAGTCCAGCAGAGGAGGACAAAGGGCTTAATTAGGAAAGGGAAAATAGATTATGAAAGAAAAATGGCAGGGAACATAAAAACTGACTGCAAATGTTTTTATAGATACGTGAAGAGAAAACGATTAGTTAAAACAAATGTAGGTCCCTTGCAATCAGAAACAGGTGAATTAATCATGGGGAACAAGGACATAGCAGACTAATTGAATAACCTCTTTGGTTCTGTCTTCACTAAGGAAGACATAAATAATCAGCCTGAAATAACAGGGGACCGGGGGTCAAATGAGATGGAGGAACTGAGTGAAATCCAGGTTAGCCGGGAAGTGGTGTTAGGTAAATTGATAGATTAAAGGCCGATAAATCCCCAGGGCCAGATAAGCTGCATGTTAGAGTACTTAAGGAAGTAGCCCCAGAAATATATGATGCATTAGTGATAATTTTTTTTAACTCTTTAGATTCTGGAGTAGTTCCTGAGGATTGGAGGGTAGCAAACGTAACCCCACTTTTTAAGAAGGGAGGGAGAGAGAAAACGGGGAATTACAGACCAGTTAGTCCAACATCGGTAGTGGGGAAACTGCTAGAGTCAAAGAAGGGATAGCAGCACATTTGGAAAGTGGTGAAATCATTGGACAAAGTCAGCATGGATTTATGAAAGGTAAATCATGTCTGACAAATCTTATAGAATTTTTCGAGGATGTAACTAGTAGAGTGGATGAGGGAGAACCAGTGGATGTGTTATATCTGGACTTTCTGAAGGCTTTCGACAAGGTCCCACATAAGAGATTAGTATACAAACTTAAAGCACACGGTATTGGGGGTTCAGTATTGATGTGGATTGAGAACTGGCTGGCAGACAGGAAGCAAAGAGTAGGAGTAAATGGGTCCTTTTCAGAATGGCAGGCAGTGACTAGTGGGGTACCGCAAGGCTCAGTGCTTGGACCCCTGCTATTTACAATATATATCAATGATTTGGACGAGGGAATTGAATGCAACATCTCCAAGTTTGCAGATGACACGAAGCTGGGGGGCAGTGTTAGCTGTGAGGAGGATGCTAGGAGGCTGCAAGTTGACTTGGATAGGTTGGGTGAGTGGGCAAATGCATGGCAGATGCAGTATAATGTGGATAAATGTGAGGTTATCCACTTTGGTGGCAAAAACAGGAGAGTAGACTATTATCTGAATGGTGGCCGATTAGGAAAAGGGGAGATGCAATGAGACCTGGGTGTCATGGTACACCAGTCATTGAAAGTAGGCATGCAGGTGCAGCAGGCAGTGAAGAAAGCGAATGGTATGTTAGCATTCATAGCAAAAGGATTTGAGTATAGGAGCAGGGAGGTTCTACTGCAGTTGTACAGGGTCTTGGTGAGACCACACCTGGTGTATTGCGTACTGTTTTGGTCTCCTAATCTGAGGAAATACATTCTTGCCATAGAGGGAGTACAGAGAAGGTTCACCAGATTGATTCCTGGGATGTCAGGACTTTCATATGAAGAAAGACTGGATAGACTCTGCTTGTACTCACTAGAATTTAGAAGATTGAGGGGGGATCTTATAGAAAATTACAAAATTCTTAAGGGGTTGGACAGGCTAGATGCAGGAAGATTGTTCACGATGTTGGGGAAGTCCAGAACAAGGGGTCACAGTTTAAGGATAAGGGGGAAGTCTTTTAGGACCAAGATGAGAAAAACATTTTTCACACAGAGAGTGGTGAATCTCTGGGATTCTCTGCCACAGAAGGTAGTTGAGGCCAGTTCATTGGCTATATTTAAGAGGGAGTTAGATGTGGCCCTTGTGGCTAAAGGGATCAGGGGGTATGGAGAGAAGGCAGGCACGGGATACTGAGTTGGATGATCAGCCATGATCATATTGAATGGCGGTGCAGGCTCGAAGGGCCGAATGGCCTACTCCTGGACCTATTTGGTATGTTTCTTTGAAGTCAAGCCAACCACACCTTCTTTACCACCCTATCTACTTGTGTTGTCACTTTTCCCACTATGCCAAAAACACTTGTTTGCATATTTCCTTTAAATTTTACTCCTCATCTTAAAGCTATGCCCTCTGGTCTTTGACATTTCTGCTCTGGTATAAAGGATTCTGACTGTCCACTGTATCCATGCCTCATAATTGTATACACATCTATCAGGTCTTCCCTCAGCCGCCAATGCTCCAGAGAAAACAGGCCATGATTGTCAGCCCCCTTCATATAACCAACACCCTCAAATCTAGGCAGCATCCTTGCAAACCTCTCCTGCACCCTTTCCAAAGTATCCACATTTTTCCTGTAAAGATTCAGGCAAAACTGTACACAATTCTCCAGGTGTAACCTAAGTAACGTTTTGTAAAGATGAAACACGACTTCCTGACTCTTATAATGAAAGTGCATGAAGGTGGATGCCCCCAAGTCCAGACCACATGCATCCTTGGATGTTGTGGGAAGCTAAGGAAGACATTGCAGAGGCCATTGGAGAGATAAGGGCACCATCTTCAGCCACAGGTGAACTTCCCAAAGACTGGAAGGCAGAGCACAATCTGAGGAAGTATGAGGCTTTGCACTTTGCGAGGTCAGATGAAAGCAGAAAATATACAACTAATAGTAAGGACCTCAACAGCATTGATTCACAAAGAGACCTTGGGATCCACGACCAAAACTCCCTGAAAGTGGGACACCTGTAGATAGTGGTAAAGTTCTGCTTGCCTTCATTGGTCAGGGACCTGAGTATAAGAGACAGAACGTCATGGTGCAGATAGTTAGGCTGAATTTGGAGCACTTGTATTCTCCAATGAGGTCAATTGTACAAAACCCACACACAACTCCAACCCCCCGCCGCCCTACATTTCTTCCCCCCCCCCTCCCTGAACCCTGACTGGCCTTGCACCTATCCCTCCCCTCCCCTCCCCTCCATTCCTTTCTCCAGCTTCATAATTTACATAGGTGCAGCACAGTGGCGCAGCAGTAGAGTTTCTGCCTCACACCAGCCAAGACCCAAGTTCGATCCTGACTATGATTGCCGTCTGTACAGAGTTTGTACGTCCCCCCCGTGACCATGTTGGTTTTCTCCGGGTGCTCCGTTTTCCTCCCACATTCTGAAGATGTGCAGGTTTGTAAGTTAACCATGTATGTAAATTGTCCATATAGGATAGAACTATTGTACGGGTGATAGACACAAAAAGCTGGAATAAAGGAATAGGTGGCGTTTAGGGTCGAGACCCTTCTTCAGACTGAGAGCGGAAAGGGAAATGAGAGATATAGATGCTAATGTAGAGAGAAACAGAACAAATGAATGAAAGATATGTAAAACAGTAACGATGATAAAGGAAACAGGCTATTGTTAGCTGTGTGCTAGGTGAGAATGAGTCCAACAAGATGACTTTGAAGCTGGTACAACTTGGGTGGGGGAAAGATGGAGAGTGATGGGATGCAAGGGTTACTTGAAGTTAGGGAAATCAATATTCATACCGCTGGGTTATAAGTAGTCCAAGCAAAATATGAGATGCTGCTACTCCAATTTGGTCTCACTCTGACTATGGAGGCGGCCTAGGACAGAAAGGTCAGTGTGGTAATGGGAATGGGAAGGGGAATTAAAGTTTGGCAACCGGAAGATCAGGTAGGTTCAGGCAGACCAAATGAAGGTGTTCAGCGCAATGATCGCCCAGTCTACATATGGTCTTGCCGATGGGTGTCCTTGTACACCAGTCACTGAAAGTTGGCGTGCAGGTACAGCAGGCAGTGAAGAAAGCTAATGGAATGTTGGCCTTCATAACAAGAGGATTTCAGTAAATATTGTATTTACTTAGTTTGTGTTTAATTAATTGTAAATCACAACTTTTCTTGCTTTATCTAAGGCACTTTTGGAGAAGGAGATGTAATGTAAACTTAAAAATTTGGAATGACCACCCAACATCCAGAACACGGAGGTATTTGTTTGCACCATATGTTTCAAGAATATTACTTTGATGTACAATGCAAGACGATAGGCAAATAAAGAATGGAGGAATCACATTCTGTAGTTGGAATATAAGGGGTGCCAATGAACCAATAAAGAGGGGTAACATTTTTGCTCACCTAAAATCTTTGAAAAGCGACATAATTTACTTGCAAGAAACTCACATGAAACAGGAAACACAAATGAGATTAAAGGCGAAGTGGATAGGCCAAACATATTATTCGTCATTTACTTCTAAATCTAGAGGTACGGCTATTCTTATTCGAAAAGGTATACCGTTCAAATTAAAGAATACTATATCAGATAAAGAGGGAAGGTATATCATAGTTTCGGGAGAAATTTATGCTACCCCAATAACTATGGTAAATATTTACGCTCCGAATTTTGATAAACCTCAATTCTTTGAGAAAATTATAGATATAATACTGGAGTTTAATTATCAAAATGTCATAATAGGAGGGGATTTCAACTGTGTTTTAGATCCATACTTAGACAAATCAGCAAAACAAAGAAGGAGTAATATAAAATCTAAGACTAGTGAATTTCTAAATACATATATAAAAAATACTAACATAACAGATGTATGGAGATCTGCTAACCCAGCAGGAAGGGAATACTCGTTTTACTCTTCGGTACATAAAACATACTCAAGAATTGATTATTTTTTAGTGGATAGGAAATTAATGCCATATATAATTAACCCAACTTACCATATTAGTAGTATTTCTGATCACTCTCCATTGCCTTTTTTAGTAAAATTTGAAGGAATGCCGGGAAATATTTTTTTTTGGAGGTTTAATACATATATATTAAATGACACAGGGTTATCAATATTTGAAACAACAAATCATATCATTTTTTGAGATAAATGGTACACCAGGTACCTCACCTTCTTTAATATGGGAAACTTTTAAAGCATTTATTAGAGGGATTATAATTTCATATGAAATTTTTCAAAATAAGAAGAATAAAACAGAACAGATGCTTAGAACAAGAAATAAGACAGTTAGAGTTAGATAATGCTAAAGATCCCACTATAGATAAACATAATAAGATAATACTACTGAAATTTAAACTTAACCGAATTCTCTCGGCAAGAGTAATAAGATTATTCCAAATTACAAAACAGGAACATTTTGAGTTTGGTGACAAACCACATAAGCTGTTGGCGCGTCAACTGAAAAAACAGGAAAAGGAAAATACTAGAAATAAAATTAAATCCGAGAATGGTGAATTACTAACACTACCTAAAGATATCAATAAAAGATTTGCTCAATTTTATCAAAATTTATACACATCAAAAACCAAAACAGAAGATAGTAAAATTACAAACTTTTTAGATAAATGTAATCTACCAAAACTTGACCTTTTGGAACAAGAAGAACTAGGAGCGCAAATTACAATCGAAGAAATAGGTGAAACAATAAAATCGCTGAAAAATGGTAAGACACCGGGACCAGATGGTTTTAGTAATGAATTTTATAAAAAGTTTCATGAGATAACGACCCCCTATCTATTTAATTTATATACTTACGTTTTTAAAGAAAATAAATTACCTGAAACATTAGCAGAATCAACTATTATGCTTATTCCAAAGAAAGATAAAGATCTAGAGGAACCGGGCTCATATAGGGCTATATCACTTTTAAATACAGACCAGAAAATTCTAGCAAAGACTTTAGCTAGAAGACTAAGCAAATATATTAGTAAATTGATAAACCCTGATCAAACGGGGTTTATACCCAAAAGATATTCATTTAATAATTTGAGACGCCTGTTTAATATAATGTACTCACATAAAGTGGAGGAAGAAGACTTAGCAATTATTTCTTTGGACGCAGAGAAAACATTTGATCAGGTAGAATGGCAGTATTTATACAAAGTATTACAAAAATTTAATATGGGAGAGAATTTTATTGCATGGGTGATATTATTATATGATAAACCGATGGCAAGAATATTAACTAACAGCATGTTATCTCAAAAATTTCAATTATCAAGGGGTAATAGGCAGGGATGTGCTTTATCACCCCTGCTATTTGCCCTTATGATAGAACCTCTGGCTGAAAGTATAAGAAGCCATCCGAATATTCAGGGTTATAATACTAGGGACTCAAATAATAAAATTTCATTGTATGCAGACGATATTTTGTTATATATAACAAATTCACAAACGAGCATACCAAATTTATTAAATTTAATAGAGGAATTTGGGTCCTTCTCTGGATATAGAATAAACTGGAACAAAAGTGAAATCATGACGTTAAAACCTCAAGCATCTACACACTTATTGAAATTCCCCTTTAAAATAGCAACAGAAAAATTCAAATATTTGGGTATTCAGATTACTAGAAAACATAAAGCTTTATTCAATGCCAATTTTATACCCTTTATAAATAAACTTAATATAATGATAAAATTTTGGAAAACACTCCCTTTATCATTAATAGGCAGAATAAATGCTATTAAAATGAGCTTCCTACCACAGTTATTATACCTATTTCAATCTATACCAGTATATGTACCAAAATATTTTTTTTCTAAACTGAACGCTAATATTACTAATTTTGTTTGGGATTATAAATCACATAGAATTAAAAAAGAACACTTATGTAAACCAAAAGATGTCGGGGGACTTTCACTCCCAAATTTTTTGTATTACTATTGGGCAATACATATTAAGAATATAATTTACTGGTTGGATAGTTCAACTCAACAGACAGAATGGATAAAAATGGAGAAAGAGGATTGTTATCCTTGTAATATAGGAACAATCCTCTTCTCCCTGAAAAAAATGAACAATACAATATATAAGAAAAACCCAATTATACAAGATACAATAAGAATATGGAAACAAATAAAATTATCCTTAAAATTAAGAAACCTATCATTGTTAACACCGATAGCGAATAATCCTTTATTTGAACTATCTATGATGGATAAAATATATAATCAATGGGAAAGTTTAGGAATTAAAAGGATCGGGGACATGTATGAAATGGGAGATTTATTATCATTTCAACAATTACAATTAAAATTTAAACTGAAAAACACTCATTATTTTAAATATTTTCAGATTTGTAATTTTTTGAAGACATACATACAGGGATATCAAAAAATAACTCCTGATTTACTAGAAGAAGTAATGAATATAAAAGCTGATACACAAAAATTAATATCATATTTATATAATAGTATCTTAAATATAGATTTACCTGTGACCGAGGTAATTAGAGAAGAGTGGGAACGGGAATTATTGATAAAAATTATGAAGGCTACATGGGAAAAGTATTTGACATACATTCACAAGTGTTTGACATACATTCACAGGGATACCAAAAAATAACTCCTGATTTACTAGAAGAAGTAATGAATATAAAAGCTGATACACAAAAATTAATATCATATTTATATAATAGTATCTTAAATATAGATTTACCTGTGACCGAGGTAATTAGAGAAGAGTGGGAACGGGAATTATTGATAAAAATTATGAAGGCTACATGGGAAAAGTATTTGACATACATTCACAAGTGTTCGATTAACGCAAGACATAATCTAATCCAATTAAAAATTTTACATAGATTATATTACTCAAAAACAAGATTAAATAAATGTTATCCAAATATATCGCCCATTTGCGATAAATGTTTAACCCAAGACGCAACTATAACACACTCTTTTGTTTCTTGTATAAAACTTCATGGATTTTGGAGTGATATTTTTGAAATATTTACAAAATTATTTAAGACAAAAATGGAACCCAATAATGAATTGATTATATTTGGGGTAATGGAAGACGGGAACAAATTGATCTCATCTCAAAAGTCAATTTTTAATTATGGTTTAATAATAGCAAAAAAATTAATATTGAAATTTTGGAAAAATACACCAATACCAACGCTCAAAATGTGGATTGCAAGTATGTTGGATACCGCACATCTTGAGGAAATGCGATTCCTCCTAATAGATAAATTTGACCAATTCATAATGAGTTGGTCTCCATTTGTCGTCTTTTTGGAAACATATGGTGCAACACAGGTGTAAAAGCTAATCCGTGACTGGGGATGGTCAAGATTATAAATGATCTCCTTACTTCTATTTTCTTTTCTTCTTTTCTCTTCTTTTATTCTCTTTCTTCTATTTTCTATGTCTCAACTTTCTTTTTTCACTCTTTATTTTTCTTTTTCACACACTATATATCTCACATTTTTCTATTTTTCATTATCTAACTTTTTAAAAATAATAAAATAAATTAAAAAAAAACAAAAAACAATAGGATTTCAGTATAGGAGTAAAGAGGTTCTTCAGTAGTTGTATAGGGCTCTGGTGAGACCACATCTGGAATATTGTGTACAGTTTTGGTCTCCTAATTTTGGTCTTCCTCTGTGAAACACCCAAGGTCGGGGCCTATTTGTGGCCTCCGCAGCCAGTCCGATATTTTGAGGCCCTCTTTGCCGGAAAGCTGGAACTCCGGCATCGGGTGAACACTGCTCGGCGGCTTGGAAATGTCTGGAGCGGCCGCTCCCTCCCCGGAGACCGCGGCACCCGAAGTCCTCAGGCCGCGCTGGTTGGAGCTCTGACTCTGTAAGGCAGCAACTCTACCACTGCACCACTATACCACCGTACCATTGCTTTAGCTCTGCCCAATATAAGCCCAATATAGCAGCTTCCAACAGGCCATGTTTTTGCCCTTCCCCGGCTGCAGGATGCTCCCCACTCCCCCGACAGCACCCGCCTCAAGCCGTCCCCCTGCGCTGGCTACAGGACATTCCTCCCTCCCCCCGATTGAAGCTGTCCCCATTCCCAGGCTACATAACACACCCATCAGCCCCCGCCTGAATCTGTCTGCATCCCCCGGCTACAGAACGCATCCGCCAGTCCCTGCCTGAATCTGTCCCAGTCCCCAGCTGCAGGAGGCTTCCACCCCTTCCCCCTACTGGCATCTGCCTGAAGCCGTCCCTTCTGGGCTACAGGACGCTCTCCCACCCCTGAAGTCATCCCCATCCCTGGCTACAGGACGCTCCCGCCAGCCTCGCATCTTGTCCTCTTCCGGTTTGCTTTTTTTTAGAGATTTGCACAAAAACGGTACCCTATATCGCTAGCAATTTTCGCCACCTTACTCACCGTCCTCCTCTGCTGTAACGCACCAAGTTTTCATCCGATCGGTGCAATATTACAAACGTTATGAAGGTTTTGAAAAATCGTGAGATCAGCAGATTCGTCTTCTCGCCTGTCAGTCACCATGAAGGTAACGCCCCTTCCGGCACCCGCTGTTAATCACTGGGCGGAGCGAGGAGAATAAAGTCCCGGAGGTGGGGCTGAGTCCACAAGTCATGCAGATTTAGTCAGCGAGACGTGCTGTTTGAGTCAGCGAGCTGTGTGGAGGAGAACGACCAGCGAAGCGACCCTCCCACACCCCAACCCCGCAACTCCCTCCCTCCCACACACCACTCCCATCTACACACCCCTCACAACCCTCCCCCTGCCCACACACACACACCTCTCCCACACAACCCCACCCACACACCCCTAAGCCCCCCACATCCCCTCTGCCCACACATACACCCCTCCCACACACCTCTCCCTCCAACACATCCCTCCCTCCAACACACCCCTCCATCCCACACACCCCTCCCTCCCACACATCCCCTCCCCCCACAACTGCTCCCAGCCCATACACCCCCTCCCCCCACAACCCACACACCCCCATAATGCCCCCTAACGCCATACATCCTCACCCACACACTCCTTCCCCCCACAACCCCACCCCCACACACCTCTCTCCCCCACAACCTCCCTCCCCACACAAACCCCCCTCCCCACACAAACCCCCCTCCCCCCACAACCTTCCCTCCCCCTGCACAACCCCCACTACCCACCCCCCGCATCCACAACACAACCCCCCTTCCTCCCCACACAACCTCCCCCTCCACCACACACACCTCCCACACCCACAAACCCCTCCTCCACAACACCCCCTGCCCACCTACCCCCTGCCCCCAACCCCCCCTCACCCACACATACCCCCCACCCACACACACACCCCTCCCCCAAACCACCCTCACACATCCTCCCTCTCCCGACACCCTGCCCACACCACAGCCCCTCCCCACCCCCCTTCCCCTCCCCCACACCCCCCGTCCCCCACCCCCCCACCACCACACTCCCCCTCCTCAACACCTCCCCGCCCTAACACCACCCCTCCCCCGCACCCCCCCTCCCTAAAACCCCCTCCCCAACACATCTAGGCTGTCCAATCCCTTAAGCATTTTATATGTTTCTATAAGATATCCTCTCATCCTTCTAAATTCCAGTGAACACAAGCCCAGTTGATCCAATATTTCAGGGTTAACTATTCACTGTAATTCACTGAGAAATGGGCTTCTTTATCGATGTAGGATGTAGGATAGTTAGGGTATCTAGTTGTAACCTTGAGTTCACAAGCTCTCCTTATTTACTGTGTCCATGGGCCACCTGTACCAGACATATTTAGCATAGCTCTGAAGGGTGCATTCCCTGGAGTCAATTCGACTCCCACAGACTGAAGTGCTGCCCATGTTCAAATACAAAATGGAAGAACAGCTCAGTTTACCATATATATTAATGATTTGGAAGAGAGAATTAGGAGCAACACTAGCAAGTTTGCTGATGACACAAGGCTGGGTGGCAGTGTGGGCTGTGAAGAGGATGTTAGGAGGTTGCAGGGTGACCAGGACAGGTTGAGTGAGTGGGCAGATGTGTGGCAGATGCAGTATAATATAGATAAATGTGAGGTAATCCACTTTGGCGGCAAAAACAAGGGGGCACGTTATTATCTCAATGGGGTTAGGTTAGGTAAGGGGGAGGTGCAGCGAGACCTGGGCGTCCTTGTATACTGGTCACTGAAAGTTGGCTTACAGGTACAGCAGGCAGTGAAGAAAGCCCTTCATAACAAGAGGATTTCAGTATAGGAGGAAAGAGGTTCTTCTGCAGTTGTATAGGGCTCTGGTGAGACCACATCTGTACAGTGTACAGTTTTGGTCTCCTAATTTGAGGAAGGATATCTTTGTGATTGAGGCAGTGCAGCGTAAGTTCACGAGATTGATCCCTGGGATGGCGGGACTGTCATATGAGGAAAGATTGAAAAGACTAGGTTTGTATTCACTGGAGTTTAGAAGGATGAGGGGGATCTTATAGAAACATATAAAATTATAAAAGGACAGGACAAGCTAGATGCAGGAAAAATGTTCCCAATTTTGGGCGAGTCCAGAACCAGGGGCCACAGTCTTAGAATAAAGGGGAGGTCATTTAAGACTGTGGTGAGAAAAAATGTTTTCACCCAGAGAGTTGTGAATTTATGGAATTCCCTGCCACAGATTCACTGGGTGGATTTAAGAGGGAGTTAGATAGAGCTCTAGGGGCTAGTGAAGTCAAGGGATATGGGGAGAAGGCAGGCACGGGTTATTGATAGGGGACGATCAACCATGACCACAATGAATGGCGGTGCTGGCTGGAAGGGCCGAATGGCCTCCTCCCGCACCTACTTTCTATGTTTCTATGTTTCTATGTTTAGTTCAGAGATACAGCATGGAAACAGGCCATTCGACCCACCGAGGCCGCATTCGACCAACGATCCCCACACACCAACACTATCCTACACACACTAGGGACAATTTACATTCATTCCAAGCCAATTAACCTACAAACCTGTAAATCTTTGGAGTGTGGGAGCAAACCGGAGCACCAGAGAAAACCAACGTGGTAACGGGGAGAACATACAAACTCTGTACAGACAGCACCCATAGTCAGGATCGAACCCGGGTCTCTAGCTTTTTAAGGCAGCAACTCTACTGCTGTGCCACCATGCCGCCCCAGAATTCTTCCCACAATTTCAACAATCCCCCTTTTTGTCCTAACTGGACAATAAATAAATGTTAGTCAGCATTATCAATATCATCCTCCAGGGAGGGATTCATGAGTTGCATTATGCATGGTCAGTATTATAGTGAAGCGCGATTATGCTGTGGCTCAGCAGTGAGATGGGAGCACTGTTTTTGAAGCATGAGCTGGATCAGTACATATGTGGTGGCAGCAGTTGCTAAAATAACAATAGCATATTTCAAAATGGGCCCTCCAGCCAAGTTTCCTAGGTCAGGGAGAAAGCCCCACCAGTCAAAGGGCTTTATTTCTGAGATCTGAAGCCAGGTGTGGATATGGTCTTGAATAATGCTTACATCAGTTTCAATTTGCTTATCTTGGTTAGAGAAGAAGCAGCAGGATGTGCCACGCGGCAGTGAGAGTAGGAATGGAGTGAGGTGGAGGATAAATGCCTGGCTGAGGGACTGGTGCAGCGGGCAGGGATTCCAGTTTCTGGATCATTGGAACCTCTTTTGGGGAAGGTGTGACCTGTACAAAAAGGATGGGTTGCACTTGAACCCGAGAGGGACCAATATCCTGGCGGGGAGATTTGCAAAGGCTACTGGGGAGACTTTAAACTAGAACGGTTGGGGGGAGGGACTCAAATAGAGAAAGCTAGCAGACAGTGTGTGAGACAGGAGGCAGAGAAGGGAAGCACTCAGACCCAAAATGTAGGGGAGAAACAATAAAAAGATAATAAACAGAGTATAAGAGGTGGTGGGTTTCTTAAATGTGTATATTTTAATGCTAGGAGCATTGTAAGAAAGGTGGATGAGCTTAGAGCCTGGATTGACACCTGGAAGTATGATGTTGTGGCGATTAGTGAAACATAGTTGCAGGATGGCTGTGATTGGAAACTAAATATTCCAGGATTTTGTTGCTTCAGGTGGGATAGAATTGGAGGGGCAAGAGGTGGAGGTGTTGCATTGCTTGTCAGGGAAGGTATTACAGCAGTGCTTTGGCAGGATAGATTAGAGGGCTCTTCTAGGGAGGCTATTTGAGTGGAACTGAGAAATGGGAAAGGTGTAGCAACACTTATAGGGGTGTATTATAGACCGCCTAATGGAGAGCGAGAATTGGAAGAGCAAATATGTAAGGAGATAGCAGATATTAGTAGTAAGCACAAGGTAGTGATTGTGGGAGATTTCAATTTTCCACACATAGACTGGGAAACACATTCTGTAAAAGGGCTGGATGGTTTGGAGTTTGTAGAATGTGTGCAGGATAGTTTTTTGCAACAATACATAGAGGTACCTGTAGATTGATAATGTATGTGAACCAATCACACATAAGCCAGCATCACTAACTCCACCCCACTATAACACTTATACTAACATTTGTACTGGCAGTCTGAGCAGCTAGGATGTACTGACAACCTATTGTCCTCAACACTGCTAAGTTTCAGTGCTGATTAAAGTTTAATTCATACACTGTCTCTGGTGCTTGTTTACATGGTGTCAGAAGTGGGATTCAAATCCATGCCTCCAGTTGGATGGTCATGGTTCCAGCAACATCAGGTTGCATTTAATGTTTTAAAATCCAAACTGACCAGTGCACCGACCCTGACTTTTTTTTACCTGAAAAGTTTGGTGACGATCACCTGCGATGCCTTGAAATTCGGGCTCGGCACAGCCTGCTTGCAACCATCTGACGATGGCACCCTACTACCTGTCGCGTATGCCTCTCGCACAATGACCGACACGGAGCAGCACTATGCGCAAATCGAAATGGAACAGCTGGTTGTCGTCTTTGCCTGCTCCAAATTCCACGACTTCGTCCATGGCAACATGTTCACGATCGAGACGGACCACCAACCACTGGTGACAATCCTGAACAAGCCTATCCATGCCGCGCCAGCTCGCTTGCAGCGCATGATGATGCAGCTGCAGTGGTACGACTTCTCTATTACCTACACAAAGGGTAAGGACATGCATGTTGCTGACACACTCTCTCGTGCACCTCGATGCAAAGAACTCTTTCTGACAGATACCGCTGGACAAGAAGTCATCAAACCTCACCACATTTGCCACCCCATTCGGCAGATATAAGTTTCTGAGAATGCCATTCGAAATCAACTCCGCCAGTGAAGTCTTGCAAAGAACTATGGAGCAATTATTCCAGGACCTGCCTTGTGCCATTATTGTCGACAATATCCTCGTCTATGGTAAAGACGCAGCGGAACACAATCACAATCTCAGGCTCATCTTGGAGCGTGCTGTCAAGATCAACCTCAAGCTCAATCCTGACAAGTGCAAGTTCAGGGTTCCAGTGGTCTCCTATGTCAGCCACATCTTCACCCCTGATACGCTTCAAACCCTCTCATCCATCATCAAAACAGGCTGGCCAGACAAACAATCCGACATGCTCACAGAGGTGCAGCCGTTCTTCTTGGTCCGTGATCACAGTTTAAGGGTAAGAGGGAAGTCTTTTAGGACGTAGATGAGAAAATCATTTTTTACACAGAGAGTGGTGAATCTGTGGAATTCTCTGCCACAGAAGGTAGTTGAGGCCAGTTCATTGACTATATTTAAGAGGGAGTTAGATGTGGCCCTTGTGGGTAAAGGGCTCAGGGGGTATGGAGAGAAGGCATGGATAGGATACTGAGTTGGATGATCAGCCATGATCATATTGAATGGTGGTGCAGGCTCGAAGGGCCAAATGGCCTACTCGTGCACCTATTTTCTATGTTTCTATGTTTCTATGAATTGGTGGTTCAGGATGGTGGTGTTGTCGTTAAGGGTCACAAGGTAGTGATACCCTCATCGCTACGAGACGAATACTTCAAAGAGGCACACAGCGGTCACCCAGGAGCCGACTCCACACTGGCACGCGCTCGTGGTCTGTTCTACTGGCCGGGAATGGCCACGTACATCCGGGACCACATAGCCTCCTGCCCCACTTGCAACAATCTTGTACCTCATCAGCAGCGGCAACCCCTTCTGCAACAACCTCCACCTGCACTGCCTTGGATGTCGCTGGCAGCGGACATTTTCGAATGGTGCGGTAAGCACTACCTCGTTCTGGTCGACTCCTTTTCTAATTGGTTTGAACTTGACCAACTGACCTCCCTCACATCTGAGATGGTCATCAAGAAGCTGAAAAGACACTTCTCCGCCTATGGCGCTCCTGTCATCCTGAGAACTGACAACGGTCCACAGTTCACCAGCCACTTGTTCAAGGTTTTCGCAGACCGATGGAACTTCCAGCACGTCACGAGCAGTCCCGAGTAACCACAGAGTAATGGACTCGCTGAACGCGCTGTCAGAAGCGCCAAGCACTTGCTGGAGGGAGCGCGCATTTCAAAGTCAAATGTCTATCTCGATCTCCTGAATCTCAGAAACATCGCCAGAGATGGATCTTTGGGATTACCGGCACAGCGCCTAATGTCGAGATTGATGAGGTATCCGGTCCCCATCGCACAACAGCAGCTGGTCCCTCGGGTGCTGAAGCCTGCCACTATCCAGCAACGTCTCCAAGAGAAGCACGACATCCAGAAACGGTCATACGACTGTTCCAGCAGACCACTCCAGCCTCTACTGCCGGGCCAGGTCGTCCATCTACGAACTTCAACTGGACATTCCCGTCTGGCCATTGTTGTACGCCTGACTGACGAGCCGCGATCGTACCTTGTGGACTGTGAGGGAGCGGTATACCGGAGAAGTCGACAACACCTGGTTGCTGTGAGGGAGCCCTGACCACCGCCTGCTGATCCCTATGCTCCGCCGCTCCAATTCCAGCCGCCTTTTGCAATGTCTCCCACCCGTCCCCGCATGCCTTGCACCCCCCCACGTCCCTCGGTCTCCACTAACCACGGGGTTTCACCTAACGCATGTTTCCTCTTTCGGTCACCACAAGCCTCTCCCGTGCCATTCTCGCCTCCAGGCTCTCCGTCTCATCCTTCAGGTGAGGGAGGGGATGGTATGGGTGCCCTTTCCACGCTTAATCTTTAGGGGGAAGGATGTAGATTGATGATGCATGTGAACCAATCACACATAAGCCAGCATCACTAACTCCACCCCACTATAACACTTATACTAACAATTGTTCCCGGCACTGCCAGTCTGAGCAGTTAGGATGTACTGACAACCTATTGTCCTCAACGCTGCTAAGTTTCAGTGCTGATTAAAGATGTGTTTAAATCATACACTGTCTCTGGTGCTTGTTTACGTTACCTACGAGAGAAGGGGCAATGCTGGACCTCCTGTTAGGAAATGAGACAGGTCAGGTGGCGGAGGTATGTGTTGGGGAGCACTTCAGGTCCAGTGATCACAATACCATTAGTTTCAATATAATTATGGAGAAGGTCAGAACTGGACCAAGGGTTGAGATTTTTGATTGGAGAAAGTCTAACTTTGAGGAGATGCGAAAGGATTTAAAAGGAGTGAATTGGGAGATTTTGTTTTATGGGAAGGATGTAGTAGAGAAATGGAAGACATTTAAAGGTGACATTTTAAGAGTAGAGAATCTTTATGTCCCTGGTCAGTTGAAAGGAAAGTAATAATTGGAAAGAGCCATGGTTTTCAAGGAAAATTGGACACGGTTCGGAAAAAGAGAGAGATCTTCAATAATTATAGGCAGCATAGAGTAAATGAGGTGCTTGAGGAGTAGGGGGCAGGAATTTAGATTCTTAGATCACTGGGATCTGTTTTGGAGTAAGGGGGAACTGTACAAAAGGGACGGATTGCATCTTAACAGGTGGGGGACCAGCATTCTGGCAGGCAGGTTTCCCACTGCTACACGGGTGGTTTTAAACTAAATAAGGGGGGTGGGGTGTCAAATGGGATAGTCGAGGATGGAGTTAAAGGGAAAGAGAGTAAAGGGACGGTTAATGACCTCAGAATTAACGGGAAAGGAAGCTCACAAAGGGATAGGAGAGTATGGCCAAGTGTAATAGGAATCGATGTGAAAGGTGAAATGCAAAAGGAATTTAAAGTATTGTATATGAATGCGCGAAGTATAAGAAGTAAAGTAGATGAGCTTGAGGCTCAGTTAGAGGTTGGTAGATATGACATTTTGGGGATTACTGAGACGTGGCTGCAGGGGGATCGGGCCTGAGAACTTAATATTCAGGGTTATACATCAAATAGAAAGGACAGGCAGGTGGGCAGAGGAGGGGGGGGGTAGCTCTACTGGTGAGGGAGGGAATTCAGTCCCTTGCAAGGGAAGACATAGGGACTGACGAGGTAGAGTCACTGTGGATTGAGTTGAGGAATTGTAAAGGCAAGAAGACACTAATTGGTGTTATTTACAGACCCCCAAATAGTAGCCCGGATGTAGGGTGTAAGTTGCAGCAGGAGTTAAAACTGGCATGTAACAAAGGTAATGTCACTGTGGTGATGGGGGATTTCAATATGCAGGTAGACTGGGGAAAACAGGTTGGTTCAGGACCCCAAGAAAGAGAGTTTGTAGAGTGCCTCCGAGATGAATTCATAGAGCAGCTTGTAATGGAGCCGACCAGAGAAAAGGCAATTCTGGATTTAGTGTTGTCCAATAAACCAGATATGATAAGAGAACTCGAGGTAAAGGAACCGCTTGGAGGAAGTGATCATAATATGATTAGTTTTAATCTGCAATTTGAGAAGGAGAACGTTAAATCGGAAGTGGCAGTGATGCAGTTGAACAAAGGGGACTATGAAGGCATGAGAGGGGTTGGCCAAAGTAGACTGGAAAGGGATCCTAGCAGGAATGATGGTGGAACAGCAATCAAGTCAAGTCAAGTCACATTTATTTATATAGCACATTTAAAAAACAACTCTCGTTGGCCAAAGTGCTTTACATTTGTTATAAGAATAGCACAACAAAACAAACTACATACATATATACATGTAGCCCTCACTCAGAGGAAGCCAGGAAAGGCTTGGGAGTATAGATCATTCTTTAGTCTTGACTTAAAAGAGTCGATGGAGGGGGCAGTTCTGATGGGAAAGGGGATACTGATCCACAGTCTAGGGGCTGCAACCGCAAAGGCGCGGTCGCCCCTGAGCTTATGCCTAGGCCGTGGGATATTCAGCAACCCCAAGTCGGCCGATCTGAGGGGCCTGGAGGTGGAGTGGTGGGTGAGAAGACTTTTTATGTAGGTGGGGGCAAGCCCATTGAGGGCTTTGTAGACATGGAGGAGGATCTTGAAGTTTATACGGAACCGCACAGGAAGCCAGTGGAGAGAGGCCAGGATCGGGGTGATGTGGTCCCTTTTTCGGGTGCCCGTCAGGAGTCTCGCTGCGGCGTTTTGGACCAGTTGCAGGCAGGACTGGGAAGATTGGCTGATGCCAGTGTAAAGGGAGTTGCAGTAAACTAGGCGGGAGGAGATGAATGTGTGGATGATCTTTTCCAGGTCATCAAACTGGAGGAATTGTTTTATTTTAGCAATCGTCCGAAGCTGAAAGAAGCTAGCTTTTACCACGGCATTGACTTGTTTGTCAAATTTCAGTGGCATGAATTTCTTGGCATAATCGGGAAGACGCAGGATCATTTCATTCCAAAAAGGAAGAAAGATTCTAAGGGGAGTAGGAGGCAACCGTGGCTGACAAGAGAAGTTAGGGATAGAATAAAACGAAAAGAAAAAGATGTATAACACAGCAAAGAGTAGCCGGAAGCCAGAGGATTGGGAAACTTTCATAGGACAACAGAAAGAAACAAAATGGGCAATAAGGGCTTAAAAGATGAAGTACGAGGGGAAGCTGGCCAGGAATATAAAGAAGGACAGTAAAAGATTCTTTAGATATGTTAAGGGAAAAAGAGTAGCTAAGTCAAATGTGGGTCCCTTGAAGGCAGACACGGGTGAATTTATTATGGGCAATAAGGAAATGGCAGAAGAGTTGAATAGGTACTTCGAATCTGTCTTCACTAAGGAAGACACAAACAATCTCCCAGATGTACTGGAGGACAGAGGATCTAAGGGGGTAGAGGAACTGAAAGACATTTTCATTAGGCGAGAAATAGTATTGGGTAGGCTAATGGGACTGAAGGATGATAAATCCCCTGGGCCTGATGGTCTGCATCCCAGGGTCTTCAGGGAGGTGGACGCATTGGTGATCATTTTCCAATGTTCAATAGATTCAGGATCAGTTCCGGTGGATTGGAGGATAGCTAATGTTATCCCACTTTTCAAGAAAGGAGCGAGAGAGAAAACTGGGAATTACAGACCAGTTAGCCTGACTTCGATGGTGGGAAAGATGCTGGAGTCAATCATTAAAGAGGTAATAATGGGGCATTTGGATAGCAGTAAAAGGATTAGTCCAAGTGTTAAAGAAGGAACTGCAGATGCTGGAAACTCGAAGGTACACAAAAATGCTGGAGAAACGCAGCGGGTGCACAAGCATCTATGGAGCGAAGGAAATAGGCAACGTTTCGGGCCAAAATCCTTCTTCAGACTGATAGGGGATGGGGGGAGGCGGGGAGAAGAAAGGAAAAAGGAGGAGGAGGAGCCCGAGGGCTGAGCGAGAGGTTGGAAGGGGAGGAGACAGCAAGGGTTAACGGAATTGTGAGAATTCAATGTTCATGCTACCAGGATGCAGACTACCCAAGCGGAATATGAGGTGCTGTTCCTCCAATTTACGGTGTTGCTCACTCTGGCCGTGGAGTCTTAGAATAAAGGGGAGGCCATTTAAGACAGGTGAGAAAAAAAAATTTCACCCTGAGAGTTGTGAATTTGTGGAATTCCTTGCCACAGAGGGCAGTGAAGGCCAAATCACTGGATGGATTTAAGAGAGAGTTTGATAAAGCTCTAGGGGCTAGTGGAGTCAAAGGATATGGGGAGAAGGCTGGCACGGGTTATTGTTTGGGGACATTCAGCCCTGATCACAATGCTGGTGCTGGCTCGAAGGGCCGAATGGCCTCCTCCTGCACCTATTTTCTATGTTTCTATGTCACTTGATATAACCTCTGGAATGCCAGATCTCAGTACTACTTCTTTCAGTAGCACCTTGGCTACTGTTGTGGGATCACTGTGGCGCGTGGGAAAGGCTTTTACCCATCTGGAAAATAAATCTACAATTACCAACACAAACATATAACATATACTTTCAGGCATTTGTATGAAATCAATTTGCATGTACACAAAAGGTCCCAAATGGTTGGGATTGCGAAGCAGACTGTATGCTGGGAGTATTTCCCATGTTATATTTTGTCATATCGTACACTTGGCCGTAACTCTATCCCCAAAAGCAGCAAAACCTGGCTCATACAAGGTTGCTTGAAATAATACTATTCATTCCCCATTTGGCAGCATGTGTGAAGTGATGAGACACATGTGCTGACCAGGGTAGGAGTTGCTTTGGGGCAACTGTGTGGCCATCACAGGAGACCCAAAGACCATTAGGAAATTGAAAACATTTTGTATCTATCCATAATTGGCGCTCAGAAACATCGGCGGCAGTTTGTATCTCACTCATAGAGGGCCCTGGGGAATTACAATTTTGCAGACACTGGGGTGATTAGTGTTTTATTAGTTTGGGTGGCTGCTGTTTGGGCTGCTGCATCAGCTCGGGCATTGTCTAAGAGATATCATCCTGGCCTCTAAGGTGTGCAGAGCATTTCACTATTGCAACACTGCGGGCAACTGAATGGCTTTCAGATGGTTAAGGATCATCATTTCATGTCTTATTGGGTTATAATAGATATGAGAAAAATTGATCATATTGTACAGAAGCAAGACGAGGACACTGTGGATTACTTTAATCATGTCCATATTGCCTTTGTAAAAGATTCAAGATTAGAACAGGGAAAAGCCAAGTCAGCTTTAGTTAGTGCTATTGTACACGGGTTGCAACCACGCATTAAACAAATGTTCTGTTTAACTTGCTTTAGGATGGGAAACGGAAAATCTAAAAGCTGCTTTGCTTGTTTTACAACATTGTCAGTGACAGACTGAACAATGGCAACAGCGAGTTAGTAAGAAACCAGAACAT
This sequence comes from Malacoraja senta, assembly GCA_038087875.1. Lineage (NCBI taxonomy): Eukaryota > Metazoa > Chordata > Chondrichthyes > Rajiformes > Rajidae > Malacoraja > Malacoraja senta. Next base: position 43,401,537 of record CM075981.1, on the reverse strand, counting down.
CTTACCCTGGAGCCCTGAGGGGAAGATTGGAAGGGGAAGGCGAAGCGCCAAGTCACTGAGAGGGGACAAGCAAGAAATACTTGCTTTAATTGTGGTCAGATTGGACACTGGGTTAAAGACTGTGCAGCAATATGCTTCAAACACTAACTAGAGACAACATCCTAATGTTTACATTCATGACGTAAGCCAGGCCGCTCCCTTTACTGTGATGTAACCTTTTCACACCCTGTCAGCACCAAAGCCCGTATATTAAATGATTATGTCACCCAGAGACATCATCACAATTGCTATCCTGGACCCAAGTTCCCAGCAAGCCGCTAACCACACTCACAATTAATAGCTTCAGTAAAGAATTCCTCATTGACACGGGAGAGACACACTCCATAGTACAACCTTCAGACTACCCTCATTTGCTAAAATCTAACTCAATGTTAAATGCTGTCAGCCTCACCACACAGTCTCTCTCCATGTCACTATCAGTAAAAACCTCATCTGACATCCAAGGCCTAAAGGGTGAGCACCAGTTCCTCATTGTAGCAGATGTACCAGTTAATATTTTGGGAAGAGACCTACTTTGCAAGCTCGGATGCACTGTGATGTGTTCACCTACTGGAATGACTCTTTGAATTCCTGAAGTACCGTGCAGTCAGGCTAAGGCTCTTTTAATATCAGAAAGAGAACACGGACCCCAAGTCTAGTGTTGTAAAATATTGACTGATGACCTTTCAGGCCACTTGCTCCATAAGATTGAAGGACTGTCTAGTTTTGAATATGCAATAGATCTACAATCCTGGCACACCAACTGCACAGCCTATTACAATCCTACAGTACAAAATGACATTAATGCCAAAACTGCAACTTCCTACCTGGGTGACTGTGATCTGCTTAAAATCCAATTCTGTGAGCTGTGGGACATGAATTGTTTGTTGATGGATCCTCCACCAGAGTGCCTAATGGCTCCCTACAAAACAGGCTAAGTGATATCAACCTCCAGCTCTAGTCAATCAGCAGCATTACCTTCCAACTGCTCTGCTCAACTTGCTGAACTTTTTGCCTTCACCTGTGCATGTATTTTAGCAATATCTACTACTGTCAACATTTATACAGGTTCCCGCTCTGCCTTTGGAGTTTGGCATGATTCTGGAAAATTATGGGAAGCCTGGGGATTATTAACCTCTTCCGATACCCCACTGACCATTTCTCTACTTTCTTTATGCTCTCTCGTGCATAACATATATCCTCTTGGAATTCCTTTATCATGGTATTCCATACCTGCCAACTAGTCTGATTTTATCGTATTTGTTCCAATTTTTAAGTTAAAAAATTGTGAAAAATCACAACAGTATGATTTTCAAATGAGGGGAAATAATTGGCCAATCAACCGCTGTCTCTAAGGGGGTTGCGTCCAATCACCGACCAGCTTCCCATAAAATTCCCGTCCAATCAGCCACTGATTCCAAGGGCATTGTGTCCAATCACATAATGCACTGGTCACTCAGCGGCCAATCACACGCTGTCTCTGAGGGGCGTTGCGGCCAATCACAGACCAGCTTCTTTTACTGAAGAAGAAGATGGCTTCCCCCAACACTTTGTCTCTGCTGTTTGCACACAGTGCTAGGCAAAGAGACATTTCAGGTGCAGGACTGCCAACTCTCACGCATTGAGCGTGAGACTCACACATTTCACAAAATTCTGTTTGAATATTTTGTGTTATAACCGTGAATATTCGAGTGTGTTCTTATTTTTTCAGCAAGGGGTTCAATTACCAAAGCAAATAACAGCGGTGATAGTGAACATCCTTGTCTGTTGCCCCTAGATAATTCGAATTTTGAAGATAATATATTATTAGTTAGTATTCTAGCCGTAGGTTTGTTATATAGTAGTTTTATCCATGCAATAAAGTTTTCTCCCAATTGGAATTTTTGCAATACTTTGATCATATAGTCCCATTCTACTTGATCAAACGCTTTTTCTGCATCCAGTGAGATGATAGCTAACTCTTGGTCATAAGATTTATGTGAATGCATTATGTTAAGCAAACGTCTCAAATTATTAAATGAGTGTCTCTTAGGTATAAATCCTGTTTGATCCTCATGTATTAGTCTACTAACATACTTGCTTAATCTATTGGCTAATGTTTTTGCTATTATTTTCTGATCCGTATTTAACAAAGCAATAGCTCTATATGATCCTGGTTCTTCTATATTTTTATCTTTTTTAAGTATTAATATGATCGTTGATTCCGCTAGTGTTTCAGGTAGGTTTTGCTCTTTATAAGCATATGTATACATTTTTTGTAATCGTGGAGTAACTATATCATAAAAAGATTTATAAAATTCATTACTGAATCCGTCTGGTCCTGGTGTTTTTCCATTTTTTAGTGTTTTTATTGTGTCTTCTATCTCCTTAGAAGTAATTTGTGCTCCCAGTTCCTCTTGTTCCCTGCGTTCTAATTGTGGTAGATTACAATTATCTAAAAATTCTGAGATTTTATTATTGTCTATTGACGTTTTAGATGTGTATAGATTCTGGCGCTCTCACGCTGATCACAAATTTCTCACGCTCAAAAATCTGCAGGTGCTGGAAGTTCAAAATAAAGCAAAAAAATGTTTTAGAGGTGAGTAAAAACCATGAGGGGAATATAAGGTGAATGCATAGTCTTTTTCCTGGGATATGGGATGATTTGGGGGGGGGAAATCTACTGGCCCGCGGGATGATTTTGGGGGGAAAAAAGTAGTTTTGTTTCTCCTGTGCAGATGGTGTGATAGGTGAGAAATGGCGGTGGTCCCAGCACCAAACCCCCTCCCCCTCTGAGGCACCGCACACACCTCCCACTCTCACCATCCAAGGTGGATGAGTTGAACGTGCAGATAGCAATTAATGATTATGATATAGTTGGGATAACGGAGACATGGCTCCAGGGTGACCAAGGCTGGGAGCTGAACATCCAGGGATATTCAATATTCAGGAGGGATAGAGAGAAAGGAAAAGGAGGTGGGGTAGCGTTGCTGGTTAGAGAGGAGATTAACGCAGTGGAAAGGAAGGACATTAGCTTGAAGGATGTGGAATCGGTATGGGTAGAGCTGCGAAACACTAAGGGGCAGAAAACGCTGGTGGGTGTTGTGTACAGGCCACCTAGCAGTAGTAGTGAGGTTAGGGATGGCATCAAACAGGAAATTAGAAATGCATGCAACAAAGGCAAAACAGTTATAATGGGTGACTTCAATCTACATATAGATTGGGTGAATCAAATTGGCAGGGGTGCTGAGGAAGAGGATTTCTTGGAATGTATGCAGGATAGTTATCTAAACCAACATGTAGTGGAACCAACGAGAGAGCAGGCTATTCTAGACTGGGTATTGAGTAATGAGGAACGGTTAGTTAGCAGTCTTGTTGTGCGTGCCCCCTTGGGCAAGAGTGACCATAATATGGTTGAGTTCTTCATTAGGATGGAGAGTGACATTGTTAATTCAGAAACAACGGTTCTGAACTTAAAGAAAGGTAACTTTGAGGGTATGAGACGTGAATTGGCCAAGATAGACTGGCAATTGATTCTTAAAGGGTTGACGGTGGATATGCAATGGAAGGCACTTAATGACTGCATGGATGAACTACAACAATTGTTCATCCCAGTTTGGCAAAAGAATAAATCAGGGAAGGTAGTGCATCCGTGGATAACAAGGGAAATCAGGGATAGTATCAAAGCAAAAGATGATGCGTACAAATTAGCCAGAAAAAGCAGCATACCAGAGGACTGGGAGAAATTCAGAGACCAGCAGAGGAGGACACAGGGCTTAATTAGGAAAGGGAAAATAGATTATGAAAGAAAACTGGCAGGGAACATAAAAACTGACTGCAAAAGTTTTTATAGATATGTGAAGAGAAAGAGATTAGTTAAAACAAATGTAGGTCCCTTGCAGTCAGAAACAGGTGAATTGATCATGGGGAACAAGGATATGGCGGACCAATTGAATAACTACTTTGGTTCCGTCTTCACTAAGGAAGACATAAATAATCTGCCGGTCAAAGGAGATGGAGGAACTGAGTGAAATCCAGGTTAGTCGGGAAGTGGTGTTGGGTAAATTGAATGGATTAAAGACCGATATATCATCAGGGCCAGATAGGCTGCATCCCAGAGTACTTAAGGAATTAGCTCCAGAAATAGTGGATGTATTAGTGATAATTTTTCAAAACTCTTTAGATTCTGGAGTAGTTCCTGAGGATTGGAGGGTAGCAAACGTAACCCCACTTTTTAAGAAGGGAGGGAGAGAGAAAACGGGGAATTTCAGACCAGTTAGTCTAACATCGGTAGTGGGGAAACTGCTAGAGTCACTTATTAAAGATGGGATAGCAGCACATTTGGAAAGTGGTGAAATCATTGGACAAAGTCAGCATGGATTTACGAAAGGTAAATCATGTCTGACGAATCTTATAGAATGTTCGAGGATGTAACTAGTAGAGTGGATAGGGGAGAACCAGTGGATGTGTTGTATCTGGACTTTCAGAAGGCTTTCGACAAGGTACCATATAAGAGATTAGTATACAAACTTAAAGCACACGGTATTGGGGGTTCAGTATTGATGTGGATAGAGAACTGGCTTGCAAACAGGAAGCAAAGTGTAGGAGTAAACGGGTCCTTTTCACAATGGCAGGCAGTGACTAGTGGGGTACCAAGGCTCAGTGCTGGGACCCCAGCTATTTACAATTTATATTAATGAACTGGATGAGGGAATTGAAGGCAACATCTCCAAGTTTGCGGATGACACTAAGCTGGGGGGCAGTGTTAGCTGTGAGGAGGATGCTAGGAGACTGCAAGGTGACTTGGATAGGCTGGGTGAGTGGGCAAATGTTTGGCAGATGCAGTATAATGTGGATAAATGTGAGGTTATCCACTTTGGTGGCAAAAACAGGAAAGCAGACTATTATCTAAATGGTGGCCGATTAGGAAATGGGGAGATGCAGCGAGACCTAGGTGTCATGGTACACCAGTCATTGAAAGTAGGCATGCAGGTGCAGCAGGCAGTGAAGAAAGCGAATGGTATGTTAGCTTTCATAGCAAAAGGATTTGAGTATAGGAGCAGGGAGGTTCTACTGCAGTTGTACAGGGTCTTGGTGAGACCACACCTGGCGTATTGCGTACAGTTTTGGTCTCCAAATCTGAGGAAGGACATTATAGCCATAGAGGGAGTGCAGAGAAGGTTCACCAGACTGATTCCTGGGATGTCAGGACTTTCATATGCAGAAAGACTGGATAGACTTGGCTTATACTCGCTAGAATTTAGGAGGTTGAGAGGGGATCTTATAGAAACGTAGAAAATTCTTATGGGGTTGGACAGGCTAGATGCAGGAAGATTGTTCCCGATGTTGGGGAAGTCCAGGACAAGGGATCACAGCTTAAGGATAAGGGGGAAATCCTTTAAGACCGAGATGAGGAAAAACTTTTTCACACAGAGAGTGGTGAATCTCTGGAACTCTCTGCCACAGAGGGTAGTTGAGGCCAGTTCATTGGCTATATTTAAGAGGGAGTTAGATGTGGCCCTTGTGGCTAAGGGGATCAGGGGGTATGGAGAGAAGGCAGGTATGGGATACTGAGTTGGATGATCAGCCATGATCATATTGAATGGCGGTGCAGGCTCGAAGGGCCGAATGGCCTACTCCTGCACCTATTTTCTATGTATCTATGTACCTCCGGCGGCTCTATGTCCGTCGGCCACTCTGTCCACACCCCATGGAGTTTTAATCCCGGCCCAAAGCCAGGAGCGGACCGGGTGAGTGGAGCATCGGTGCCGCCTCCGGAGCCGCGGGGATGAATCTTGGGCTAAAGCTCCGCTCCGATGCCCGACCCCTGGGTCACTTACCCTCATCTCCCCTGGACCCCAGCTGGACACAAAGCACCTGGGCCGGCCCGCATTCCCAGGAGGGGGGAGGCGGAAGAGACGGTGAGGGTGGAGAGTGAAACACTCCCCGGGCATCGCCAAGTCTCCGCTCACTCCGGATGTCGTTGCCGCTTCACTGACACACACCCTCACACACACACTGGCGCACACAATGTATAAAGGGATTTGGGCCAAATGCAGATAAATGGGACTAGTTTAGATGGGGCATCTTGATCTGCATGGACATGTTGGGATGTAGGGCCTGTTTCCATTCTGTAAGACTAATATGACACATTGTAGAAAGGGTGCAATTGCTCTGGAGAGAATCCAGGGGCGATTTTGAAGAAGTTGGCAGGGCTGGAATTTTTTCACTTTGAAGAAAGATTTGATAACTGGGATTGTATTCTCTGCAGCAACGGAGGTGAAGATAAAACTTAGTTGAGGTGAATAATATTATGAGAATAGGACTTGTTTCGCTTAACAAAGAGTGTAGGAAGGAACTGGTTTTTAACTGAAGATAGAAACTAAAAACTAGAAAAACTCAGCAGGACAGGCAGCATCTGTGCAGAGAAAGAATGGATGATGTTTCGGGTCGAGACATTCAGACTGAAGTGGTTGAAAACCAGCCATAAAACACAATGACTGGAGATGTGTGTTATCCAACTAAGGGCTGAAATCAGAATCATGTGTTCATCTTTATTGATGTGACACCATAACAAATATATTACAGAAAAAATAATTGAATGGGGTGGCACGGTGGCGCAGCGATAGAATTGCTGCCTTACTACCACATGGGTTTTCTCTGGATATTCCGGTTTCTCCCACATCCGAAAGACGTGCAGGTTTGTAGGTTAATTGGCTTCTGTAAATTGTCTCTGGCGTGTCGAATGGAACTGGTGTATGATAGATCGCTGGCCGGTGTGGACTTGGTGGGCTGAAAAGCCTGTTTCCATATATATGTTTTACATATATATCTTAATTTCATTGAAACATAAATGATTGAATATGTGGCATTATTGCCACATATTCAATATTGCCACATTTTGGTATATGGACACACTGATCTGTTTTGTAGTCAATGCCTACTATGTTTTGTTGTGCTGAAACTAAGCAAGAATTTCATTGTCCGATCAGGGACACATGACAATAAACTCTCTTAAATCTTGAATCTTATTTTCATCTTGTTTCTCTAGTCAAAGGGTAAGATTGATTGATTTATTTGTGCAGAACAGTGATGGAAGTCCGACTCTTGCCTTGTTTCTCTGTTTTTGTCTTTATATATGCATAACAGTATGAATTATGATCTGATTTCCATACATGGATATGGTCATTCATGTGCTGCACCTGTTGATCAGAGCCTGGCTCTACTGTGGAATGTAATTAGGAATGTAATTTAGCCTAACCTTATTCATACCTAATCCAATTTAAAGCATAAATATTGCATTCATGTGTAAGTTAAAAGACTCGCTACAGTATGCACCAGATTGCACAATTTCAAGCTGAAAAATGCGAAAACTCCCTACCGAGGGAGGGAGAGAGAGGGAGGGAAAGAGAGGGAGGGAGAGAGAGGGAGGGAGAGAGAGGGGGAGAGAGAGAGGGGGAGAGAGAGGGGGAGAGAGAGAGAGAGAGAGAGAAAATGTCTGCAAAATGGGACCATGTAAAAATACCGATTTCCTCAGCAAAATACTGATTTTCAGGTACTAGAATACTGAAATGCTCTGACAAAACTTGACAGCTCTGAATATATCGCGATATTGGCAAACTAGAAAAAAACCCAACTTAAAATCCAAGTGCTAAGGCGGGCCCCTGGACCCCTGGACCCCTGGACCCCTGGACCCCTGGACCCCATCCGTAATGTCCCTGATAGAACAATGAAATTATTACTTGCAGCAGCACAACAGAATATGTAAACATAGTATACTGTAAACAATATAATAAACAAGAGAAAAAAAAGTTGAGTGTGTACATATATACACGTATTCATAAATACATATATATATATATATATATATATATAGATCACACATCTATCTATCTATCTCTCTATCTATCTCTCTATCTATCTCTCTATCTATCTATCTATCTGTCTATCTGTCTCTGTCTATCTGTCTATCTGTCTATCTGTCTATCTGTCTATCTGTCTATCTGTCTATCTGTCTATCTGTCTATCTGTCTATCTGTCTATCTGTCTATCTATCTATCCTATTACTAAAACTCTCATCTTGACCTCTTCCAGTTTTTGTAATTTGCGCAAAAATGGTACAGTTTATCACTAGGATATTTTCGTTACCTTACTCACCGTTCTCCTCTGCTCCAAGCGCACCAAGTTTTGTTCCGATCGGTGGAAGATTACAAAAGTTATGAAGGTTTAAAAAATCGTGAGATCAGCAGATTGGTCTTCTCGCCTGTCATTCACCACGAAGGTAATGCCCCTTCCGGCATCCACTGGAGAATAAACCCCGGAGGCAGGGCTGAGTCCACAAGCCGTGCTAATTGAGTCCGCAAGAGTGGAGTCAGGAATGTTGCTGTGTGGTCGGGATGTGCTGTGTGGTGTAGGGTAAGTCATTGTGTGGAGTCGGGTAAGCCATTGTGTGATCGGGAAAATCGCTGTGTGGTGTCGGGAAAGTCGTGTGTGGTGTCAGGAAAGTCGCTGTGCGGTGGCCACTGAGTGGATTCCTCCCCCCTTCCCCACTCCCCCACCACACCCCGCACACCCCCCTTCCCCCTCCTCCCCACACACACCCCCTTCCCCCTTCCCCCCTTCTCCGCGCACACCGCCCAGCACCACCCCACCCCTCCAACACCACCCCAACCCCCCAACACCACCCCACCCTCCCAACACCACCCCACTTTCTTTATACTTGCATCAGTGTGCTGGGTCTAGCAAACATCTTTGGAAATATGCATACCCAGGAATTTGAAGTTTTTGACTCAATCCACCATTGTCCCGTTGATATAAAGAGGATTGTGGGTCCTCAACCTTCCTCTTCCAAAGTCCACAATTAAGTCATTGGTCTTACTGATATTGAGAGCCAGGTTGTTATGCTGCCACCATTTGGTCAATCGATCAATCTCATTTCACAGATAAAGCAAAGTCCATTGTTGGCTGTGGGCTGGTTGAAAACGAGTTACAAACAGGACTCACCAGGACGACTAAGGTGGGAGGGACGGAGAGAGAGGGGTTGCAAGGGTTACTTGAAGTTAGATAAATCACTATTTACTGTATATCGCTGGGTTGTAAGCTGCTCATGCAAAATATGAGGTGCTGTTCCTCCAACTTGTGTTTGGCCTCACTGACCTTTGGCCTCACTCTAACAATGGAGGACCGAAAGGTGAGTGTGGGAATGGGAATTAAAGTGTTTGGCAACCAAGACTATCCTTGATTGGACTTTACTGGCTTTACCTTGCACTGAACGTTATTCCCTTATCATGATTCTATACACTGTAATGGATCGATTGTATTGTCGTTCGGCTGACTGGTTAGCACACAACAAAAGCTTTTTACTGTTCCTCGGTACACGTGACAATAAACTAAACTGAACTCATTAACTTAGTGCAAGATGCTTTTTATTCTGCCCAAACTTTCTTGAACTCCCAGCAGAGCGAGATGTCCGTCGGGGAATGTTACCAACTGGCCCACTCCAGACTGCAGGAGTACGTGCTGAGGGATGCACTGAAGCTCGGTGCAGCCAAAGTCAAGGCTCTGTGGGGGAGGACCACAGTCTGGGGTCCTTCCGCTGCTGAACATGGAGTGCAGGGTGTGGTGGACACGCCCCTCAAACAACAAGGGAAGGGATATTACTACTGGGGGCCACATGAGTGGCAAGGGTGTGGGATAAAATATTTGTGAACACTCTGTTATGGTGCAATGGTTCGATTGTAATCATGTATTGGCTTTCTGCTGAAGATAGACACAAAATGCTTGAGGAACAGCAGGACAAGCAGCATCTCTGGAGAGAAGGAATGGGTGATGTTTCGGGTCGAGTCCTCGGCCGTGGAACCAACAAATTTCCGTCTACTAATACTCTCCTCCGCCTAGCGGACATGGTCTTCACCCTTAACAACTTTTCCTTTGACTCTTCCCATTTCCTCCAAATCCAAGGCGTAGCTAGGGGCATGGACATGGGCCCTAGCTATGCCTGCCTCTTTGTAGGGTATGTTAAACAATCCTTGTTCGAGGCATACCGTGGCCCTATCCCCGAACTATACCTCCACTACATTGATGACTGCAATGGGGCTACCTCCTGCACCCATGCAGAACTCACTGACTTCATCCATTTCACCACCAATTTCCATCCGGCACTCAAATTCCCCTGGCCCATTTCTGACATCTCCCCACCGTTTTTTGATCTCACCATCTCCATCACAGGTAACAGACTACTGACTGACATCTACTACAAACCCACTGACTCCCACAGCTATCTTGACTACACTTCTGCCCACCCTGCTTCCTGTAAAGACTCTATCCCCTACTCCACTGCCACTGTTACACGGGTGGTTTTAAACTGAATTATGGGGGTGGGGTGTCAAATGGGATAGTCGAGGATGGAGCTAAAGGGAAAGAGAGTAAAGGGATGATTAATGACCCCAGAATTAATGGGAAAGGAAGCTCACAAAGGGATAGGAGAGTATGGCCAAGTGTAATAGGGATCGATGTGAAAGGTGAGATGCGTAAGGAATTAAAAGTATTGTATATGAATGCGCGAAGTATAAGAAGTAAAGTAGATGAGCTTGAGGCTCAGTTAGAGGTTGATAGATATGACATTGTGGGGATTACTACTGAGAAGTGGCTGCAGGAGGATCGGGCCTGGGAACTTAATATTCAGGTTTATACATCCTATAGAAAGGACAGGGAGGTGGGCAGAGGAGGGGGGGTAGCTCTGCTGGTGAGGGATGGAATTCAGTCCCTTTGGGAGGGAAGACATAGGTACTGACGAGGTAGAGTCACTGTGGATTAAGTTGAGGAATTGTAAAGGCAAGAAGACACTAATTGGTGTTATTTACAGACCCCCAAATAGTAGCCTGGATATAGGGTTAAGTTGCAGCAGGAGTTAAATCTGGCATGTAACAAAGGTAATGCCACTGTGGTGATGAGGGATTTCAATATGCAGGTAGACTGGGAAAATCAGGTTGGTTCAGGACCCCAAGAAAGAGAGTTTGTAGAGTGCCTCCGAGATGGATTCTTAGAGCAGCTTTTAATGGAGCCGACCAGAGAAAAGGCAATTCTGGATTTAGTGTTGTCCAATGAACCAGATATGATAAGAGAACTCGAGGTAAAGGTAGTGATCATAATATGATTAGTTTTAATCTGCAATTTGAGAAGGAGAACGCTAAATCGGAAGTGGCAGTGACGCAGTTGAACAAAGGGGACTATATAATGGCATGAGAGGGGAGCTGGCCAAAGTAGACTGGAAAGGGATCCTAGCAGGAATGACGGTGGAAAAGCTATGGCAGGAATTTCTGGGCATAATCCGGGAGACGCAGGATCATTTCATTCCAAAAAGGAAGAAAGATTCTAAGGGGAGTAGGAAGCAACTGTGGCTGACAAGAGAAGTTAGGGATAGAATACAACTAAAAGAAAAGATGTATAACACAGCAAAGAGTAGTCAGATGCCAGAGGATTGGGAAACTTTCATAGGACAACAGAAGGAAACAAAACGGGCAATACGGGCTGAAAAGATGAAGTACGAGGGGAAGCTGGCCAGGAATATAAAGCAGGACAGTAAAAGCTTCTTTAGATATGTTAAGGGAAAAAGAGTAGCAAAGTCAAATGTGGGTCCCTTGAAGGCAGACACGGGTGAAATTATTATGGGCAACAAGGAAATGGCAGAAGAGTTGAATAGGTACTTAGGGTCTGTCTTCACAAAGTAAGACACAAACAATCTCCCAGATGTACTGGAGGACAGAGGATCTAAGGGGGTAGTGGAACTGAAAGAAATTTTCATTAGGCGAGAATTGGTATTGGTTAGGCTAATGGGACTGAAGGATGATAAATCCCCTGGGCCTGATGGTCTGCATCCCAGGGTCCTCAGGGAGGTGGCTCTAGAAAAAATTGACGCATTGGTGATCATTTTCCAATGTTCAATAGATTCAGGATCAGTTCCTGTGGATTGGAGGATAGCTAATGTTATCCCACTTTTCAAGAAAGGAGCGAGAGAGAAAACGGGGAATTACAGACCAGTTAGCCTGACTTCGGTGCTGGGAAAGATGCTGGAGTTAATTCTTAAAGAGGTAATAATGGGGCATTTGGATAGCAGTAAAATGATTAGTCCAAGTCAACATGGATTTATTAAAGGAACATCATGCTTGACTAATCTTCTGGAATTTTTTGAGGATGTGACAAGTAAAATGGATGAAGGGGTGCCAGTGGATGTAGTGTATCTAGACTTCCAGAAAGCCTTTGATAAGGTCCCGCACGGGAGACTGGTGACTAAAATTAGAGCACATGGTATTGGGTGTAGGGTGTTGACATGGATAGAAAATTGGTTGGCAGACCGGAAGCAAAGAGTAGGAGTGAACGGGGCCTTTTCAGAATGGCAGGCAGTGGCGAGTGGAGTGCCGCAAGGCTCAGTGTTGGGGCCGCAACTGTTTACCATATATATTAATGATTTGGAAGAGGGAATTAGGAGTACACTGGTAAATTTGCGGATGACACAAAGCTGGGTGGCAGTGTGAAGTTTGAAGAAGATGTTAGGAGGTTGCAGGGTGACCTGGACAGGTTGAGTGAGTGGGCAGATGCGTGGCAGATGCAGTATAATATAGATAAATGTGAGGTTATCCACTTTGGCGGCAAAAACAAGAGTGCAGATTATTATCTCAATGGGGTTAGGTTAGGTAAGGGGGAGGTACAGCGAGACCTGGGTGTCCTTGAAAGTTGGCGTGCAGGTACAGCAGGCAGTGAAGAAAGCTAATGGAATGTTGGCCTTCATAACAAGAGGATTTCAGTATAGGAGTAAAGAGGTTCTTCTGCAGTTGTATAGGGCTCTGGTGAGACCACATCTGGAGTATTGTTAACAGTTTTGGTCTCCTAATTTGAGGAAGGACATCCTTGTGATTGTGGCAGTGCAGCGTAGGTTCACGGGATTGATCCCAGGGATGGCGGGACTGTCATATGAGGAAAGATTGAAAAGACTAGGCTTGTATTCACTGGAGTTTAGAAGGATGAGGGGGACTTATAGAAACATATAAAATTATAAAACGACTGGACAAGCTAGATGCAGAAAAATGTTCCCAATGTTGGGCGAGTCCAGAACCAGGGGCCACAGTCTTAAAGGGGAGGTCATTTAAGACTGAGGTGAGAAAAAACTTTATCACCCAGAGAGTTTTGAATTTATGGAATTCCCTGCCACAGAGGGCAGTGGAGGCCAAATCACTGTGTGGATTTAAGAGAGAGTTAGATAGAGCTCTAGGGGCTAGTGGAGTCAAGGGATATGGGGAGAAGGCAGGCACGGGTTATTGATAGGGGTGGATCGGCCATGATCACAATGAATGGCGGTGCTGGCTGGAAGGGCCGAATGGCCTCCTCCTGCACCTATTTTCTATGTTTCTATGTTACTCCCAATTCCTCTGTCTGCACCCAGGATGAGGTGTTCCAGACCAGGGCATCAGAGATGTCCTCATTCTTTACGAAGCGTGGGTTCCCCTCTTCTATTATAGATGAGGCCCTCACCAAGGTCGCCTTTATATCCCGCAGCTCCGCTCATATTCCCCATCCCCCATCCCCCTACTTGTAACAAGGACAGAGTCCCCCTTGTCCTCACCTTCCACCCCATTAGCCGACCCGAAACGTCACCTATTCCTTCGCTCCACAGATGCTGCCTCACCCGCTGAGTTTCTCCAGCATTTGTCTACTTTCAGAAAAAGTTTGCACTGTTCTTGTTTTGTATATATATTTTTTACTCTGAATAAAGTTTATCCTGATTTTAAACAAAAACTATGCATGCATAATTGAATAAAGTCGGAATGTGTAGGGAGGAACTGCAGATGCTGGTTTAAACCATGGATAGACACAAAATGCAGGAGTAACTCAGCGGGTCAGACAGCATCTGTGGAGTATGTGACGCTTCAGGCTGAGCTGAGCACCAGGGTCGGGGTAACACTGGGCGGGGCTGCTCCCGTGATGCGCCGCGCGCGCCGCTGCCGCCTCTCTCCGCCATATTGACCGCTCGGTAAGATGTCTCCGGCCGCCGGCTCTTCCTAATCCTTCTTATATCCGCCTCATCTTAAGCAATCGGCTCTTAGTTTTTACACGTACTCCAAGTATGTGCCGCTCGGCTTCATTCTACACCATTATTGACGCGAGCTGCGCTCGCTATTTGTATTATTTTTAGGTCGTACTCTTTCCCCCCCCCCCCCTCTCCCCCATCGCGCGTCTGGAAGATTTTCATGTGGTTGATGGGGAAGAGATGGCGGCGCCTGTGGGCCCGGGGGAGGGAGTGTAAACTCACCCCGGGGTAGACTTGCTCCAGGGCAGAGTGTGTTCTCACCCCGGGCCAGGGTGCAGAGATGTGTTTGTGCAAAGTGAAGCACCAGGGTGGAAACTCGGGTTTGTTGTGGCGGAGCGAGATGGTTTTGTACAGTGAGATGGAGTCGGATTTTGTGTCCGTGTTCAGGCAGCATTTCGGATTTGTTTTGTCGACCTGGAGTTTCATTCCACTGTCTGAGAGTGTAATTTGACAGTTATTGGCCACAGTTCGTCTGGCTTGTATTCTGTGAACTCTTAGAGTCATAGAGTAATCATTGTTGAAACAGGCCCTTTGGCCGAACTTGCCCACACTGGCCAGCATGTCCCAGCTACACTAGTGTAGGAAGGAACTGCAGATGTTGGTTTATACCGAAGATATAAAAAGCTGGAGTAACTCAACAGGACAGGCAGCATCTCTGGAGAGAAGGGATGGGGGACGTTTTGGGTCGAGACCCTTCTTCAGACTCACCTGCACTAGTCCCACAGCCTGTGTTTGGTCCATATCCCTCAAACCTGTTCTATCCATGTACCTGTCCAACTGTTTCTTAAATGTTAGGGTAGTCCCAGCCTCAACTACCATGTTCCACCCCCCCCCCACTGCCCTTTGTTTGAAAAAGTTACCCATCTGATTTCTATTAAATCTTTTCACCTTAAATCTCTGCCCACAATTCACATACCCAGGCCAAGAGATTGTGCATCTACCCGATCTGTTCCTCTCATTTCTCCATCAAGCTCCCTGTCCTGAAGCCCCACGCCAAAATTGGTTTGATGTGCTTACAGTGTTGACAATTTTGATTGATGTACTTAAAGAAATAACGGCATTGGTGAGGTTGGTGTGGTTGATGTCTCCAATGTGAAGTTCAGTCGGGTCTTGCAAGGGATATGGGACAAATTGGCTTAGAGTGATGGGGGAGGTTAATTTTCATTCATGATGAATAATGACCGTGGTGTCTCACTGGGATTATGGCCCTGACCCTTACTGCTCAATTGTTTTACATTAAAGATTTGTATGTGAATGTGAGATTCGTGAGGATGCTGTCAGCACTTGGGAGCCTGAGCTTTAGGGAGAAGTTGCGCAGACATGGCGTGTCGGAAGATGCTCTTCACGGTGTATAAGATCATTAAGAGATTATAGGGTAGATACAGTCTTTTACCCAGAGCAGGGGAATCAAGAACCAGTGGACATGGGCGGTACGGTGGCACAGCGGTAGAGTTGATGCCTTACAACGAATGCACCACCGGAGACCTGGGTTCGATCCCGCCTACGGGTGCCGTCTGTACGGGGTTTGTACATTTCCCCCCAGTGACCTGCGTGGGTTTTATGACAATAGACAATAGGTGCTGGAGTAGGCCATTCGGCCCTTCAAGCCCTTCAATGTGATCATGGCTGATCATACCCAATCAGTACCCCGTTCCTGCCTTCTCCCCATATCCCCTGACTCCACTACTTTTAAGAGCCCTATCTAGCTCTCTTGAAATCATCTGGAGAACCTGCCTCCACCACCCTCTGAGGCAGAGAATTCCACACTCACCGTTCTCTGTGAGAAAAAGTGTTTCCTCGTCTCTGTTCTAAATGGCTTACTCCTTATTCTTAAACTGTGGCCCCTGGTTCTGGACTCCCCCAACTTTCTCTGAGATCTTCGGTTTCCTCCCACACTCCAAAGATGTACAGGTTTGTAGGTTAATTGGCAAATGTTAAAATTGTCCTTAATGTGTATAGGATAGTGTCAATGTGCGGGGATCGCTGGTTGGCGCGGACCCCGTGGGCCTAGGGGCCTGTTTACGCGCTGTATCTCTAAACTAAACTATTTTCCACTACTTTCCCACTCTCCCAACCTGTCCAAGTCCTTCTGCATAGTTCCTGATTCCTTAACTCTCCCTATATTTGTATCATCTGCAAACTTGCACAATGACCCATCCCATCATCCAGATAATTAACATATTGTGAAAAGTAGCTGACCCCTCCAGAGCACCATTGGCCCCCTTTATTCCCACTATTTGCCTTCTGTCAGTCAGCCAATTTACTATCCATGCGAGTAGCCTGTCTCTTGCTATAAAACCGCATCCTTCATAATGTACTCTAAAATCTTACCAACTATTGAAGTCAAGCTAATCAACCTGTAATTTCCTTTCTTTTGCCTTGATCCCTTAAACAGTGTCATAGTTATACATTGGCCTAAACCACCCATGCCGACCAAAATGCCACACGAGCCCCACCTGCCTATATTTGGCCCATTTCCTTCTAAACCTTTCATATCCATGACTGCACCCACTTCTGCCTCCTTCCTCATGAATTTCTGGCATGTTGCAGGTGTCTTCCTCGGTGAAGAATGATGCGAAAAACTTACTTAGTTCGTCTGCCATTTGTTTATTCTCCATTTCTACTTCTCCAGTGTCATTTTCCAGCTGTCCAATATCCACTCTTGCCTCTTTTACTCTTTACATATCTGAAAAAACTTATGGTATCCTCTTTTATATTATTGACTAGGTTACCTTCATGTTTCATCTGTTCTCTCCTTGCCCAATTCGCATTGGCTAATGTGATTTCCTGGTTGCCAAACATTTTAATTCCCATTCTGACCTGTCCTTGGCCTCCTCCACTGTCAGACTGAGGCCATATGCAAATTGGAGGGACGGCACCTCGTATTTTAAAGATAGACAAAATGCTGGAGGAACTCAGTGGGACATGCAGCATTTCAGGAGAGAATGAATGGGTGACCTTTCGGGTTGAGACCCTTCTTCAGTCTGAAGAAGTTTGAGAGGGTGAAGACAAAATTAGATGTATCGTTATTTAGAATGAACTCGACCCGAAATGTCACCCATTCCTTCTCTCCAGTGATGCTGCCTGTTCCGCTGAGTTACTCCAGCATTTTGTGTCTGTATCATTATTACTGTTGAGTTATCAAGGGAGATGGAAACTACAGGTATGAATGTTCAGAACACATCAATGACCAAGGGGAGGTGAAGCAGTCAATGTTCCATTGTTGGCTGTGGAAGGGGTGATCATGAAGGCGTATATGGATGCAAATAGTGGAAATAGCACGCTGATTAGAGTGGGAGGGGGTAGAGAGAGAAGGGATGCAAGGGTTACGTAACCAGAGAAATCAAAATTCATACTGCTGAGTAAACTGCCCAAGCGAAATACGAACGAAGGAACTGCAGATGCTGGTTTAAACTGAAGATAGACACAAAATCAGCATCTCTGGAGAGAAGGAATGGGTGATGTTGAAGGAATTCCTCTGAAGGAATGGGTGACGTTTCGGGTCAAGACCCTTCAGACTGAAACATAGAAACATAGAAAATAGGTGCAGGAGTAGGCCATTCGGCCCTTCGAGCCTGCACCGCCATTCAATATGATCACGGCTGATCATCCAACTCAGTATCCTGTACCTGCCTTCTCTCCATACCGCCTGATCCCTTTAGCCACAAGGACCACATCTAACTCCCTCTTAAATATAGCAATTAACTGGCCTCAACAACCTTCTGTGGCAGAGAGTTTCAGAGATTCACCACTCTCTGTGTGAAAAATGTTTTTTTCATCTCTGTCCTAAAGGATTTCCCCTTTATCCTTAAACTGTGACCCCTTGTCCTGGACTTCCCCAACATCGGGAACAATCTTCCTGCATCTAGCCTGTCTTACCCCTTAAGAATTTTGTAAGTTTCTATAAGATCCCCCCTCAATCTAGTGAGTACAAGCCAAGTCTATCCAGTCTTTCTTCATATGAAAGTCCTGACATCCCAGGAATCAGTCTGGTGAACCTTCTCTGTACTCCCTCTATGGCAAGAATGTCTTTCCTCAGATTTGGAGACCAAAACTGTATGCAATACTCCAGGTGTGGTCTCACCAAGACCCTGTACAACTGCAGTAGAACCGCCCTGCTCCTATACTCAAATCCTTTTGCTATGAATGCTAACATACCATTCGCTTTCTTCACTGCCTGCTGCACCTGCATGCCTACTTTCAATGACTGGTGTACCATGACACCCAGGTCTCGTTGCAGCTCCCCTTTTCCTAATCGGCCACCATTTAGATAATAAAATGAAGAAGGGTCTCGACATAAAACGTCACCCATTCCTTCACTCCAGAGAATTTGCCTGTCCCACTAAAATACCTTCACCTTAGGCTCCCTAATCAAATTTGGTTCATTGCACAACACCAGATCCAGAATTGCATTTACAAGGCTCAACTGCAGACTGCTCTAAAAAGCCATCTTGTAGGCATTTTACAAAATTCTTCTCTTGGGATCCATTACCAATCTGATCTACCTGCATATTGAAATCCCCCATGACCACTGTAACATTGCCTTTCGTATATGTCTTTTCTATGTGCTGATGTAATTTTTACCTGATATCCTGGCCACTGTTCGGAGACCAGTATGTAACTTCCATCAGTCTTCTTACCTGAAGAAGGGTTTTGGCCCGAAGTGTTGCCTATTTCCTTCACTCTGTAGATGCTGCTGCACCCGCTGAGTTTCTCCAGCACTTTTGTCGACCTTCAGTCTTCTTACCTTTGCAGTTTCGTAACTACCCACAAAGATTCTATACATTCTGATCCTATTGCTTGCTAAGGGTTTAAGTTCATACCGTACCAGAATAGTCACCCCACATGCCTGTCTTTTGTGTAACCTTGAATATTCAGCTCCCAGCTTTGATCCTCTTTCAGCCATGACTGATGCCCACTACTTCGTTATTGCCAATTTCGAACTGAGTTCTAACCTCATCCATCTTGCTTTGTGTACTGCGTGCATTCAAATATAGTGCCATCCGTTCTGTATTCACCACCCCTTTCCTCAAATTGGTCCCCATGTCTGACGTTAGACTCTTATCCCTTTCTAAACTTTGTTGTATTTCTTCTTCAGGAGACTTCTATAGCCTCCCCACGCTCCCCTTCCCTTTAACTTCATCCATACTTTGACAATTTGTCAGGATGGGTCTGATTTAAATCGTTTTAGTTATGAGGAGATACTGGATAGCTTGGATTTATTTTGCTTGTATTGGAGGATGGCAAGGGACGACCTGTTGTAAAGCTGAGAGGCATAGATAGGGTAAATGATACATGGTTGGGAGACATAGAAACAGTAATAGGATATTTTCCTCGCAATGGGTATCTAAACGGGTATGAACATCGGGTAAGGGATGGTTGGAATCTGGATTTGACTGCTTGAGCAAAGTTGGAAACATACTCATGCAATATTTAATTGTCCGGATGATGACCTTAAACTAACAAGGCGTTGAAGGCTACAGACCAAGTGCTGGTAAATTACGTCAGTACAAATGATTGGCATTGTTGGTCGGCATGGACCTGGTGGGCTGGAGGACTTTTGCGCTCGGTGCTTTTGCCTCTAATTGTTCAGAATACTGCCATGACGTTTCTTCTTCTAGGCATTATGGTGCGTATGAACGTTCTTGCTGATGCCCTTACAAGCATCAACAATGCAGAGAAACGTGGAAAACGTCAGGTTCTCATCCGGCCATGCTCCAAAGTGATTGTGAGGTTCCTGACTGTAATGATGAAGCACGGTGAGATAATGTTTGACAATTCAATATATATTGTTTCTAGCATTTCCCAGTTATGGTGAAAATCTGTCAACTTAGTAGGTATTTAGTTGAGAATTAAGGGACAGAAGTTTAGGGGTAACATGAGAGGGAACTTCTTTACTCAGAGAGTGGTAGCTGTGTGGAATGAGCTTCCAGTGGAAGTGGTGGAGGCAGGTTCGATTTTATAATTTAAAAATAAATTGGATAGGTATATGGACGGGAAAGGAATGGAGGGTTATGGTCTGAGTGCGGGTAGATGGGACTAGGAGAATAGGTGTTCGGCACGGACTAGAAGGGCTGAGATGGCCTGTTTCCGTGCTGTAATTGTTATATGGTTATATGGTATTGGAGTCCTGGCTTCTGAATAACTTCTAAAACAAAATTGTGCCATCCTAAAGGAGGGGAGCCTTTAATGGGTTAAACTAAACAGGCATAACAATCCTTATTCAGGGCTCGAAATTAGCGGTTGCCCGGGTGCCACTGACCACCTAAAGTGCCGCCGGGCAACCTAAACGCCGAGTCATTTTGCCCGGCTTGGCACTGCAGATACTGGTTTATACCAAAGATAGACACAAAAAACTGGAGTAACTCAGCGGGTCAGGCAGCATCTCTGGAGAAAAGGGACGTGACGTTTTGTGTCGGTGACAGCTGTAATGCGTGGGAAAGATGCTAAGTGTGGCGTGACGGAGGGTCGCAGCGAATGACGGGCCCCGCACAGCAGCGGCGGCGGCTCCATCTCCTTCCGCCCGCCCTGATAACGGCCGCTGCTTGCCACTCCGCCAACGGCGCTTTCAAAACAAGCCCTTGGAGGAGAGAGGTGGCGGTCAGAGGCGGAAGTGGGGGGGAGGGGTGTGGGACTGAGGATATAGCGCGGTGATTGGAGGAGGGAGACATGCCAAAACACTCTCGGCAGACCTGCACCGCAGCCAAGGATCGATCCCGGCTCTCCGGCGCCGCAATCGCTGCCGAACCGCCACTGGACCATCCCTGTCCCCACCCGAGAGCCCCCCCACCGCCGATGGTGGCCAGAGAGGTCGGGAGTCGGACGGGCGCAGCGCCCCCAGGCCCAAAGCCCAAGAAGCAGCGCTAAACCCAGCTCAACTCTGCCTGTCCCGCCAGGTTAACTTACAGCCCTGCCTGGATTTACGGGAAATATGTCATCAGTCCAGGCATGACCAGGCGAGACGGGCATAGTTGAGCTGCATTTAGCGCGGGATTGAGCCTCCGAAGCCTCACGCGTATGTGTGACTGTGCGCATGTGCGAGCGGCCGCCAAGATATTGTGTCCCCCGGTCCCCTCCATATTTTGATAGCGACAACATTGTTGTCCGAGGAGCGCTGACCTTCCTTCCCACCTCCTCTGCCCCTTCCTATCTCTCTCTCTCTCTTGTACACCTCCCTCCACCCGCCTTATCCTGAGACCTCTCCTCTACATCCCGCACTGATCACCATTCCTGCCTCTATTCAGTCCTCACTGACATCCCGTGTGCTCCCCTCTTCATCTACTACCCCCCCCCCCCCATCTATTCATCCTGCACTGATCTCCCTATCCACCTCGCAGTGATTCTCCTGCCACTCCCCATCTATCCTACACTGGTCCCCCAATTCATCCTGTACTGACCCCCCTTCCAATCCATCCTGCATTGCTCCCCTTCATCCTGCACTGCACCCCCCATCCATCCTACACAGATCCCCCCATTCAACCCCACTGTCATCCCCTGCGCTCTCCCCTCACAGTTTTACCTACTCCAACCAACACGCACTAATTCCCCTGCCTCAATCTATCCATTCCGCACCGATTGCCTTCTCACCCCCCAATGCCATCTATCCATCCTGCACTGATTCACACCCCTCCCGACCCTATTGTGCTGGAAATGTCTTCAGAGCGAACATTGACTATGTTTGATAACGGAATGCAATCAAATATGTTTTAATTCCCAATGTTATTATTTGTTTTAATCCATAAAGATGGATTAATTAAATTGTGAACACGTGAAACATTAAAACCGCAGTGTTCGATTGTCACTGCTCCCGTTGACACGTTATTACAGAATTAATTTTAACGGCAAATCAATGCTCCTAATATGGAGTATCAGTACTGTAGTTATTTAATGAGCAACATTCACAACCATACGTTGGATTTATCCAGCTTTTGCTTCTACAGTCGGTCTTATACATCACAGATTTGATCAGGAGATATTTCAGTTGAAATTTTAACGTTAATTCTGAAGTGGGAATGATGGAAAAAGCGTTTATCAACATTTGTTTTTTAATTTGTTGCTTACAAACTGGGTATCTTCATTGCTGTTCACAACACACACATCTAATCTGAATGTCTGGTAATGTGGCGTCTTGACACCTTTAAATATATTACCAAAAGAACCTTTGCTGCATTTATGTCCTTTGGCCATCTCTTGTTAGTTAGTGTAATGTTTAACCTCTCAGATGGGTATAGTCAGTTTTAACAGCTATCATCATCCTTTAGAAAATTCCTTGCAACCTGTATATTTTGTTGTGGATAAATTATGTGGGAAGCGAGAGTGTTTCTGTACCAATAGCAATAACGACCCATGCTATGGCCATGTCATGATAATTTTCGGTCCTTCACAGAAAACATGCTTGCATCAACCTGTAGTGTGCATGGTTAAGCACATATGTTATCATGGTCCAAGATGTATTGACACAAGTTGATCATACGCTGAATAATCCAACCACATTTTTGTTTGGAAGTGGAAAGAAATAATAAAAATTGCATTAATTGCAATGTGTAAAAATAGTTGAGATACTGTATTATAATTTTGCTGCATGTCATTGTGGTATATATCATGTCTTGATTGGTGAATATGTTTAGTTTGTGACTTTATTTGAAGCAGAAATAATATGTGAATGCTTCCATTGAGCATAATTCCGACTGGTAACTACGCACTTTGTCAGAGCACATTATTGCACGCGTCATGCAAGCCATCTTAAATGACCACCTAAACTGTCATTTGGCAACCTAAAAAGCTGCCACGGTTGCCCGGCTGGCAACAGGGGAAAAAAGTGAAGCGAGAGCCCTGTTATTGCGTGTGAGCAGTCCTGTGATGTTTATTACCCAGTCTACATTTGTTCTTTCATTGCAGGGTAAACTCTGTATTCTAGATTTGAAAGACTGCATTTAAATGTTGGCACAATGGCACAGTTTGTAGAGCTGATGCCTAAGCACTAGTGAATTGGGTTTAATCCTGACCTTTGTCTGGATGGAGTCTGTATAATCTCTTTGACTGTGGATTTCCTTCCATATCCCAAAGATGTGCAGGTTGGTAGGTTAATTGGCCACTGTAAGTTGTCCCTGGTGTAGATAGGTGATGGTATCGAGAGTGAGATGATAAGGATTTAAGGAATATATAGGTTAGGACCTGGATTAGAGGGAGGGAAGAGATGAATGAACAGATCTTACACATGCCCTGCTTGCAAGAAAAACCCCATGAAAGAATAAAAATCATACGAAGACGAAAAGATGCCCCTTTTGGTCGTATTGTAGATTATGTAAACAATTTGCTTTTATAACAAAGCAATTTACGTTACGTTAGGGGTGGCACAATGGTGCAGCAGTAGAGTTGCTGCCTTACGGCGCCATAGACCTGGGTTTGATCCTGACTGCGGATACTGCCTGTACGGCGTTTGCATGTTCTCCCTGTGACTGCACCGGCTTGCGCCTCTGTTTCATCCCATACGCCAAAGACGTACAGGTTTGTAGGTTATTTGGCTTTGGTGAATTGTCACTAGTGTATGAAGGATAGTGCTAGTGTGAGAGGATCACTGGTCGGTGTGGGCCAAAGAGCCTATTTCTACGCTGTATCACTAAACTAAAAAGTAAGATATCTCATGGTTGCACAGGTGCATTAAACACATCTTTTCACTCCGCCAAAGTAGAAATTAAGAGGGGAAAACTAAAAGGTTAGTCACATGGGGAGGTTCAGAAGAGGAGTTTTAGCAGAGCTGTCAAGTAGTACAGATTATCCGTATTTTGTATGGAAATGCGATTAGAATACGGATGTACGGTTTTGTGTTAAATACGGATTTTAAATACAGAGTTCAGTTCAGTCTGAAGAAGGGTCTCGACCAGAAACGTCACCCATTCCTTCTCTCCAGGCTGCCTGTCCCGCTCCAGGTTTAAACAGAGCGCTGCCAGTTTAACGCGTGGGAATTTAAATGAAGAACTGTCGGCTACAGCGCTATGGGTTCTAAAAATAGCGTTACCAGCTGGGGCGCTATGGGCTTTAAACATAGTGCAATGGGCTTTACACAGCACTATGGCCACAGTGTATGGGTCACAGACTGCAGGAAAATTCTCGTATAACAATGAGTCTTTGGAATTCTCGTTCTCAGTGGTAGTTGAGCCTTTGATTATTTTTCAGGCAGTGGTAGAATTCTGGATAAGCCTAGTGGTGAAAGGTTACCAGTGGGATTGTTGCAGTTACATTGGGATTGGCTCTGATTTTGCATAACAGTGGGTGGACTCAAGGGGGTAGAGAGGGGGGGAGGTGGAGAGAGGGAGGGATGGAGAGAGGGAGAGGATGGAGAGAGGGAGGAAGGAGGAGAGGAAGGAATAAGAGGGAGGGAGAAAAAAAATGGAGGGGGTGGGAGGGAGAGTGTAGGGCGGGAGGGAGGAGGAAGACTTCCTAAATGGCTTCTACATCCTCATCTGGTGCTAAAAGCAGGAAGCAGCCGTACAAACAGCAGTATACAAAGAGATGGCAATGAATGCACTGTCAAGTAAGTTGCTTAGAAGACATGTCAATTGGTAGCAAAGTAATGCATTCTTGTACTCTTACATGGGTAAGACTGCACATAAAAAAAAAAAAAAATGTCAGCAAAATGGCACCGTGTAAAAATACTGATTTTTAGGGTACTAGAATACTGAAATGCTCTGACAAAACTGGGCAGCTCTGTTTTAGTGTGCTGGGTTTTAAATTGTTGGGTGCACAGCAGGTAGAGCTATCTCACAGCACCAGTGACCTGCAGTGTTGTCTGGAATTTGTTTGTTTTTTCTCCGACCATGTGGGTTTCCTCCAGAAACTCCCGTTTCCTCCCACATCCCACAGATGTGCAGCTTTGTAGGTTAATCGGATGATAAATTGCCCCTGACGTGCAGGTGAATGGTAGAATCCTGCACTTCATACTGTGGGAACTTAACTTTAATTCAGCATAGTTTCTCGTTGGCACTCGGCTAAACATGTCTGGTCACACTGACCAACAAAGTCCATAACTTGAACACCGTCTTGTGTTTTGGTAATAAAACTGTTTACAGGTTTACAATATCCAACCATGTGAACAACTATACGTTAACAACTACACATATGTCCCTGTCAAAAATGGTATTAAAAAGCTGCATTTGTTGAAGGAATGGAAAGAAATGGGGGAAAAAAACTCGTAATGCCCATGAACAGAAAAATCTTGAGTAAAATAAAGTTCTAGAGTAGTAGTAGTATATATTTTATTTCGAAGTGTAAAACAAAAAAGTTAAAAACAAAGCAAAATAACAAAATGAAATGAGCAATAAGCCTATACACAACTCATTGAATAACTTCTCATAATCATCTCAAATTAAATCTCACATGTTCGAAAAGGAGTAGGAGGAAGTATACACTTATTTATTTCTACCCCATCTCTGCTACTCATCAATTAATTCACAAACTTACCTCATCTACATATATATTTATCACATATATATCTTATGTATATACACATACGCAGACACACACACACACACACATATTATATACACACATATACATGCATACGTACATATAATCATACATATGTACGTACATATACATGCATACGTACATATAATCAGACAAATAAAGGAATCTCTCTAATCTCTCTCTAACATAAACCACAATAGACCAATAGGTGCAGTAGTAGACCATTTGGCCCTTCAAGCCATTCAATGTGATCATGGCTGATCATCCCCAATCAGTACCTGTTCCTGCCTTCTCCCCATATCCCCTGACTCTGCTATCTTTAAGAGCCCTATTAGCTCTCTCTTGAAAGTATCCAGAGAAACCGAGGCAGAGAATTCCACAGACTCCCAACTCTGGTGTGAAAAGTGTTTCCCCATCTCCATTCTAAATGGCTTACCCCTTATTCTTAAACTGTGGCCCCTGGTTCTGGACTCCCCCCATTGGGAAAATGTTTCCTGCCTCCAGCATGTCCAAACCCTTAATAATTTTATATGTTTCAATAAGATACCTCTCATCCTTCTAAATTCCCAGAGTATACAAGCACAGCTGCTCCATTCTCTCAGCATATGACAGTCCCGCCATCCTGGGAATAAACTTTGTAAACCTGCGCTGCACTCCTCAATAGCAAGAATGTCCTTCCTCATTGCTGTCAAGCTTCTCAAGTTTGCGGACGACACAACCCTGATTGGACTGATCCAGGATGGGGCGGTATCTTCCCACAGACAGGAAGTGTCACAGCTGGCGTCCTGGTGCCTTCGCAACAACCTAGAGCTCAATGCTCTTAAGAAGTGGAATTTAATTGTAGACTTTAGGAGTGCACCCCTCACCCACTCACCATCAACAACACCACAGTCACATCTGTGGAGTCTTTTAAGTTCCTGGGAACCATCACTCACAAGGACCTTAAGTGGGGGCTACCATCGACTCCATCAGTCAAAAAAGGCACAACAGAGGATGTACTTCCTGCGGCAGCTGAGGAAGCACAATCTGCCACAGGCAATGATGGTCCAATTCTACACGGCCATCGTAGAGTCTGTTCTCACCTTCTCCATCATGGTCTGGTTTGGCTCAGCCACCAAGCACAACAGCTGGAGGCTGCAGCGAATCGTCCGATCAACAGAGAAGATTATTGGCTGCAACCTTCCCTCCATTGATGAACCGTACACTGCAAGGGCCAGGAAGCGAGCGGGCAAGATCATCTCTGACCCCTCTCACCCTAGCCACAAACTCTTTGAATCACTTCCCTCTGGAAGGCGACTCCAGACTGTCAAAGCTGCCACAGCCAGACATAAAAACAGTTTTTATCCACGAGTAGTTGCTCTACTCAACAGCCAAAAATCTGTAGCCTCCCTTTGATCTGGTATTTTGTTGGTTCACATGCTTGATC
Source organism: Malacoraja senta (assembly GCA_038087875.1). Lineage (NCBI taxonomy): Eukaryota > Metazoa > Chordata > Chondrichthyes > Rajiformes > Rajidae > Malacoraja > Malacoraja senta. The sequence continues at coordinate 43,374,544 of CM075981.1, read as the reverse complement.
AATGGTGTTTTATCATTAATGTTTTATTATTATTAATGTTTAGTGTTTTCTGAGTCATTCGTAACTGTCACTATGTCATGTTGTTACTTGTGGGCGGATTACCAAGACAAATTCCTTGTATGTGAATACTTGGCCAATAAACTTACTTACATATTAGGGGACCAAAACTTCACACAATACTCCAGGTGTGGTCTCACTAGGGCCCTGTACAACTGCAGAAGGACCTCTTTGATCCTAAACTCAACCCCTCTTGTTATGAAGGCCAACATGCCTCTCGCTTTCTTCACTGCCCGTTGTACCTGCATGATTACTTTCAGTGACTGATGAACAAGAACTACCAGATCCCGATGTACTTCCCCTTTTCCCAACTTGACACCATTTAGATACATACATATATACACAAATATGCACGCACGCAAACATACATATATAAGTTTATAAAGAATTACCCAAATTCTATGTACAACGGGGATATCACACAGTCAATAAATTAAAACTTAATCGTCATCACATCCCTTCCTCATTCTTATACGTGGAAAATAATTTTTTTACACTACTTCTCAAACTGACATGTTTGTGCTTTGCTTGACTTCCACATCCAAATTATTCCACTATTTCACCCCACAGATTGAAATATATATACTCTTCATAGTTGTACGAACACAAAGTTTATTTAAATTAAACTTTCCTCGCATTATAACCGCCCTCCCTGTTAAAACATTTTTTTGTATAATGGTAGTAAATTATTCCTTGCTTTATACATTATTTGCGCTGTATTCTACAATATCCACAAACTTCAAGGCATTTAACTTTAAAAACAGAAAGTTGGTGTGTTCACGAAATCCTACATTAACTATCCTTATGGCCTTTTTGCAGTATGCTTTTGTAAGTGTTACCCCATACCTCCACACAGTAAGTCGGCAGGTCAGGCAGCATCTGCGGAAAGAATGGAGAGGTGACAATTCAGGTCGGGATCATTCTTCCCAAACAAACACCTAACCATTCTTACCACAGATGCTGCTATGATGACTTTCTTTAGCACTGTGTATTACTGGTGTGATTTTTCCAGGATTTTTTAAATTTCTAAACACGTCATTTTGATTGATTTCTTATCCCAAACCGTGGAGATTAAGAACTGTTGCTGAGGAATGTTTATCACTGTGTATCAACGAATGGCTATCTCAAAACAGATATGTTTTTATATTTGCAGGCTACATTGGAGAGTTTGAGATTATTGATGATCACAGAGGTGGAAAAATTGTTGTTAATCTCACTGGGAGACTAAATAAGGTAAAGAACAGATTTTATGCATGTATCCACATAGAATCATACAGCACTAAAATATGTCCCTGGGTCTAATTCTTCCATCCAGCTGCTCCCATTTGCCTGTGTTTGGCCCATAACCTGAACATTTCCTATTCACGTGATCTGTTATAATTTTAGAAACATAGAGAATAGGTGCAGGATTAGGCCATTTGGCCCTTCGAGCATTGAATATGGTCATGGCTGATTATGTAAAATCAGTATTCCGTTCCTGCTTTTTCTCCATATCCCTTGATTCCTTTAGCCTGAAGAGCTAACTCTAACTCCCTCTTGAAAACATCCAATGAATTGGCCTCCAATGCATTATGTGGCAGAGAATTGCAGATACTCAATTCTCTGGGTGAAAACATATTTTCTCATCTCATTCCTAAATTCTTAAACTGTGACCCTGTGGTTCTGGACTCCCCCAACATCTGGAACATTTTTCCTGCATCTAGCCTGTCTAATCCTTTAAGAATTTTATGTTTCTCTAAGATCTCCTCTCATCCTTCTAAATCCCAGTGAATACAAGCCCGGTTGACCCATTCATTCATCATACATCAGTCCCGCCATCCCTGGAATTAACCGGGTGAACCTACGCCTCACTCCCTCAATAGCAATAATGTCCTTCCTCAAATTAGGATACCCAAATTGCACACAATACTCCAGGTGCGGTCTCACCAGGGCCTTGTACAACTTATTGCTCCAAAACTCAAATCCTCTCGCAATGAAGGCCACATGCTATCAGCTTTCTTCACTGTGCATGCTTACTTTCAGTGACTGATGAACAAGCACACCCAGGATTTGTTGCACCTCCCCTTTTCCTAATCTGACACCATTCAGAGAATAATCTGCCTTTCTGTTCTTACTACCAAAGTGGATAACCTCACATTTATCACATTAGACTGCATCTGCCCACTCACCCAACCTATCCAAGTCACCCTGCAGCCTCATAACATCCTCCTCGCAGCTCACACTGCCACCAATCTTTTTTAAGTCATGGTCATATAGCGTGGAAACTGGCCCTTTGTCCCAACTAATCAATGCTGACCAACATGAACCATCCACATTGTCCCACCTGCCTGTATTTGCCCAAATTCTTCTAACCCCCTCTTTTCCATGAACCTGTCAAAATGTTTTTTAAATGTTGTGATCATATCATACACCCACCACATTCTGGAAAAAGTTGCCCCTGTTCCTGTTGACCCCTCACCTTAAATCTATGTCCTCTGTTTCTTGGTTCATGTACTCTGTGTAAAGGACTCTGTGTTTACCCAATTGATAACCATATAACCATATAACCATAACAGCACGGAAACAGGCCATCTCGGCCCTTCAAGTCCGTGCCGAACATCTAAATTCCATTTATTTATTTATTTATTTATTTTTAAAATTTTATTTTTTATTTTTTTTAAATTAAAAATAAAATACTTCCCCCTAGTCCCATCTACCTGCACTCAGACCATAACCCTCCATTCCTTTCCCGTCCATATACCCATCCAATCTATTTTTAAAGGATAACATCGAACCTGCCTCCACCACTTCCACTGGAAGCTCATTCCACACAGCTACCACTCTCTGAGTAAAGAAGTTCCCCCTAATGTTCCCCCTAAACTTCTGTCCCTTAATTCTCAAGTCATGCCCCCTTGTTTGAATCTTCCCTACTCTCAATGGGAAAAGCTTATCCACGTCCACTCTGTCTAACCCGCTCATAATTTTAAAGACATCTATCAAGTCCCCTCTTAACCTTCTGCGCTCCAAAGAATAAAGACCTAACTTGTTCAACCTTTCTCTGTAACTTAGTTGCTGAAACCCAGGCAACATTCTAGTAAATCTCCTCTGTACTCTCTCTATTTTGTTGACATCCTTCCTATAATTAGGCGACCAAAATTGTACTCCATACTCCAGAATTGGCCTCACCAATGCCTTGTACAATTTTAACATTACATCCCAACTTCTATATTCAATGCTCTGATTTATAAAGGCCAGCACACCAAAAGCTTTCTTTACCACCCTATCTACATGAGATTCCACCTTCAGGCACAGTTATTCCTAGATCCCTCTGTTCAACTGCATTCCTCAATTCGCTACCATTTACCGTGTACGTCCTATTTTGATTTGTCCTGCCGAGATGTAGCACCTCACATTTGTCAGCATTAAACTCCATCTGCCATCTTTCAGCCCACTCTTCCAAATGGCCTAAATCTCTCTGTAGACTTTGAAAATCTACTTCATTATCCACAACACCACCTATCTTAGTATCATCTGCATACTTACTAATCCAATTTTCCACACCTTCATCCAGATCATTGATGTACATGACAAACAACAGTGGACCCAACACAGACCCCTGAGGCACCCCACTAGTCACCGCCTTCCAACCTGACAACAGCCATCCACCATTACTCTCTGGCATCTCCCATTCAGCCACTGTTGAATCCATCTTGCTACTCCACCATTAATACCCAACAATTGAATCTTCTTAACCAACCTTCCATGAGGAAACCTTGTCAAAGGCCTTACTGAAGTCCATATAGACAACATCCACTGCTTTACCCTCATCAATTTCCCTAGTAAACCTCTTCGAAAAATCAAGAAGATTAGTCAAGCATGACCTTCCAGGCACAAATCCATGTTGACTGTTCCTAATCAGACCCTGCTTATCCAGATGCTTATATATATTATCTTTAAGTATCCTTTCCATTAATTTGCCCACCACTGACGACTTTGAAAATCTACTTCATTATCCACAACACCACCTATCTTAGTATCATCTGCATACTTACTAATCCAATTTTCCACACCTTTATCCAGATCATTGATCTCTCCTCATGATCTTGTATACCTCCAAGATTATCCCTCAACCTCCTCCTCCTCCTCCAAGGAATAGCCTACTCAACATCTCCTTATAGCTCAGGCCCTCAGGTCCTGGCAACATCCTTGTAAATCTTCTCTTCACCCATTCCTATAACATTTTCTGTCCAAAACTGAACACAACAGACCAACTGGCTTCACCAGCGCCATGTACAGCTGTAAAACAACATCGTAACTTCTACATTCAAAACATTGACTGCTAAAAGCAATGGGGTCAAAAGCCTTGTTAACTGTCATATCTAAGTGCAATGCTGCTCCTGCATCCCTAGATCCCTCTGCTCTATAACACTTCCCAGAGCCTACCATTGACTGAAAGTCCTGCCCTGGTTAGATGTTGCAAAATGGAACACCTCCCATTTATCTGCATTCAAATGCATTAACTATCCCTCTGCCCATTAATCCTGCTGTAACTTTGACCATCTTCACTCTCTACAATCCATCTACTTTACTGTCATCAGTAAACTTGCTAATCACCTCTTTTTATGTTCTCATCCCAATTGTTATAAAACACAGCAATTGTCCCAGCACCGATCCTTGTGGCGCACCACTAATCACAGACCTCTGGTCCAAAAACAACCTTCCACCATCGCCCTCTGATTCCTTCAATGAAGCCAATGTTCTATCCACTGGCTATTTTCCTTGGATCCCAATTGATCTTACCTTCAAGAGCATCCTATGGAACCTCGTCAAATGCCTTGCTGGAATCCATATGGACAATGTCTACAGCTCTGCCCATATCCTTTTTTTGGGTCACATTTCTAAAAACTCAGATTCATAAGACATAATCTCCCATGTGCAAAACTGTGGCTGGCTATCCCTAATCTATCTTAACTGTATGTATCTCTTATCCCTCAGAATATATTCTAGTCCCTTTCAAGCCACGAATCTTATACTCATTGGCCTATAGTTCCCAGGCTTTTCCTTGTAGCCCTTATTAAACATTTGCCATCCTCCAGTCCTCGGTACCTAACCTGTATTTAATGACGACTCGTATATCTCTGCCAGGGAACCAGAATTTTTTTCCTATAGCTTCCGACAGACTGCCCCAAGTTCCCTGCTTCTTATGTCTTTCTCCACTGTAAAAAAACTAAGAGAAACAGAGGTACACAAAAATGCTGGAGAAACTCAGCGGGTGCAGCAGCATCTATGGAGCGAAGGAAATAGGTAACGTTTCGGGCCGAAACCCTTCTTCAGACTGATAGGGGGTGGGGAGAAGAAAGGAAAAAAGGAAAAGGAGGAGGAGGAGCCCGAGGGCTGGGGGAGGGGCGGAGACAACCAGATGGCTGATGAAGGGGAGGGGACAGCCAGGGCTAGCAGAATTGGGAGAATTCAACGTTCAGGCCACCAGGATGTAGACTGCCCAAGCGGAACATGAGGTGCATTTCCTCCAATTTACGGTGTTGCTCGCTGTGGCCATGGAGGAGACCCAGGACAGAGAGGTCAGATACGGAATGGGAGGGGGAGTTGAAGTGCTGAGCCACCGGGAGTTCAGGTTGGTTATTGCGGACCGACCGGAGGTGTTCGGCGAAACGATCGCCAAGCCTCCGCTTGGTCTCACCGATGTAGATCAGCTGGCATCTAGAGCAGCGAATGCAATAGATGAGGTTGGAGGAGATGCAGGTGAACCTCTGTCGCACCTGGAACGACTGCTTGGGTCCTGGAATGGAGTGGAGGGGGGAAGTGAAGGGACAAGTGTTGCATCTCTTGCGGTTGCAAGGGAAAGTACCAGGGGAGGGGGTGGTATGGGAGGGAAGGGAAGAATTGACAAGGGAGTTACGGAGGGAGCGGTCTTTGCGGAAGGCAGACATAGGGGGAGATGGGAAGATGTGGCGAGTGGTGGGGTCACGTTGGAGGTGGCGGAACTGACGGAGGATCACTTGTTGTATGTGACGGCTGGTGGGGTGAAAGGTGAGGACTAGGGGGACTCTGCCTTTGTTGTGAGTGGGGGGATGGGGAGAGAGAGCAGTGTTGCGGGGTATGGCAGAGACCCTGGTGCGAGCCTCGTCTATGGTGGAGGAGGGGAACCCCCGTTCCCTGAAGAATGAGGACATTGAAACAGAGAAACAGAGGTCTTGTTAATAATGACTTCCTTAGAAATATGGTTCTTTCAAATGCTCCTCCAAGTTGTTTTGATATTATCTCTTGTTTTTTGCAATTCCCATGGGTTTTAAGTTTTTTAGCAACCATTTCATGGGCGTTGATGTTTATGTTATCTGTGTATTAATTATTTTGTTTGAATCCTGAAGTGATGCATTTGTTCCAAAAACAATGTCTTTTTATACATTTAATTGAAATATTTTGGCAACAACTTCATGGTTCTTCATATATTTGTGTTGCTGTGTTTTTTTTTGTGTAGGTAATAAATAACACCTAATAGATTATGTATTACTTGACTTGTTTATTTTCTTATTTAATAGTGTGGTGTTATCAGCCCCAGATTTGATGTTCAAGTAAAAGAACTGGAAAGGTGGCAAAATAGTCTTCTTCCTTCCCGTCAGTTTGGGTAAGAAATGCTTGAGTATCTACATTTTTATAATATTCCTATTTAAGGCATGACAATCTTGTCCTTTTTTTAAATTTATTAGATTTTACTTTGTTCTTGCTTTGGGCATTGAGCCAAATTCATTGTGTGGATCTTGCATCCTTTGAATCGATTAATCTTTCCTGCCCTAATCCTTCATCAGATTTTTTTTATTGGGGTTGCTCACCACTTTCATGAGTAGTCTTAAGCCTTAGTTTTTGGATCAGATTTTAATATCTTCAACTCTATTCCCACATGCATGTGTAGCATTTCAGGATTGAAATTTTTTTTCATTGTATTTGTGTTGTTTGCCAGCCCATTTGTTGGCTGCATTGTTAGTTGTGCCGATTGCCATATCACAGGACAAAGTGGTCCTTGGTGCCTGCCTAGTATGCTTAAGTTGCTAGTTATAAACTAGGAAGTGAACAAGATTTCCTGGAGTTATTGTAGAATTGAGAATTGTCAGACACTGTTTTAGCTCTGAGGACTTATTCATACAGCCTGGAAACAGGTTGTTAGTCCAAATTGTCCTTGCCGGCCAAGATGTCCCATCGATGCTATACCCATTTCCCTGTTGTCCAAATGTTTTATAAACGTTATTGTACCTCACCCAAAATCAGGCATCATAGTAAGTTTAGGAAAGAACTGCAGATGCTGGTTTAAATCGAAGGTAGACACAAAATGCTGGAGTAACTCAGCGGGACAGGCAGCATCTCTGGAGAGGAGGAATGGGTGCAGTTTTGGGTTGAGACGGGGTCGGGTCTGAAGACGGATCTCGACCCGAAATGTCACACATTCCTTCTCTTCAGAGATGCTGCCTGTCCCACTGAGTTACTCTATAATTTTGTGTCTACCATCATAGTATGTTGCCTGATTTCTCATTGATGGAACTGCATAATTCCACGCTGAGGAATATTTGGCTCACATTTTGTAAAAGTAGTAAATTAGAGCTTTCTTAATTTCATAATCATTCAAAGATGATTCCTGTTTTTTTTTAAACATTTATATTAATCCTTACTGGTTTTCCTTTTCATAGAGTCTTCCTTTTATTTATTAAAAATATTGCAAAAATCAGTAAGTGCTGCTTCAAGTAGTTCAAGTTCAAGTGAGTTTATTGTCATGTGTCCCTGATAGGACAATGGAATTCTTGCTTTGCTTCAGCACAACAGAACATAGTAGGCATTGACTATAAGGCATTCTATAAATATATACACACATGAGTCAATATACTGATAAAGTGCAAATAACAGTATTGGCTAATAAAGTTCAGTGTTATGTCCAAGCCTGATTTAATAGCCTGATGGCTGTGGGGAAGTAGTTTTTCCTGAACCTGGTCGTTGCAGTCTTCAGGCTCCTGTACCTTCTACCTCAAGGTAGTAGGGAGTGAGTGTGTGGCCAGGATGGTGTGGGTCCTTGATGATACTGCCAGCCTTTTTGAGGCAGCGACTGTGATAGATCCCCTCGATGGAAGGGAGGTCAGAGCCAGTGATGGACTGGGCAGTGTTTACTACTTTTTGTAGTCTTTTCCTCTCCAGGGCGCTCAAGTTGCCGAACCAAGCCACGATGCAACCGGTCAGCATGCTCTCTACTGCGCACCTGTAGAAGTTAGAGAGAGTCCTCCTTGACAAACCGACTCACCGTAATCTTGAGTTTTAAATTAAAGGGCCCAAGACTTAGAAATTAGAAACATAGAAAATAGGTGCAGGAGGCAGCCATTCGACCCGTCGAGCCAGCACCGCCATTCATTGTGATCATGACTGATCGTCCCCAATCAATAACCTGTGCCTGCCTTCTCCCCATATCCCCTGATTCCACTGGCCCCTAGAGCTCCATCTAACGCTCTCTTAAATCCATCCAGTGATGTCCTCCACTGCCCTCTGTGGTAGGGAATTCCACAAATTCACAACTCTGGGTGAAAATGTTTTTCTCTCCTCAGTCTTAAATGCCCTCCCCTTTATTCTAAAACTGTGCCCCTGGTTCTGGACTCACCCAACATTGGGAACATTTTTCCTACATCTAGCTTGTCCAGTCCTTTTATAATTTAATATGTTTCTATAACATACCCCCCCATCCTTCTAAACTCCAGTGAATACAAGCCTAGTCTTTTCAATCTTTCCTCATATGACAGTCCCGCCATACCAGTGATCAATCTCGTGAACCTACGCTGCACTGTCTCAATCACAAGGATGTCCTTCCTCAAATTAGGAGACTAAAACTACACAATACTCCAGATGTGGTCTTACCAGAGCCCTATGCAACTGCAGAAGAACCTCTTTACTCCTATACTGAAATCCTCTTGTTATGAAGGCCAACATACCATTAGCTTTCTTCACTGCCTGCTGTCCCTGCACGGTAACTTTCAGTGACTGGTGTACAAGGACACCCAGGTCTCGCTGCACCTCCCCCTTACCTAACCTAACCGCATTGAGATAATAATCTTCCCCCTTGTTTTTGCCGCCATATTATACCTCACCTGCCACGCATCTGCCCACTCACTCAACCTGTTCAGGTCACCCTGCAACCTCCTAACATCCTCTTCACAGTTCACACTGCCACCCAGCTTTGTGTCATCTGCAAACTTGATAGTGTTGCTCCTAATTCCCTCTTTGAAATCATTAATATATATGGTAAACAGTTGCGGCCCCAACACCGAGCCTTGCGGCACTCCACTCGCCACTGCCTGCCATTCTGAAAAGGACCCGTTCACTCCTACTCTTTGTCTGCCAACCAATTTTCTATCCACGTCAACACCCTACCTCCAATACCATGTGCTCTAATTTTAGTCACCAGTCTCCCGTGCGGGACCTTATTAAAGGCTTTCTGAAAGTCTAGATACACTACATCCACTGGCTCCCCTTCATCCATTTTACTTGTCACATCCTCAAACAATTACAGAAGATTAGTCAAGCATGATTTTCTTTTCATAAATCCATGCTGACTTGGACTAATCCTTTTACTGCTGTCCCATTATTCTTTTCCAAATGCCCCATTATCACCTCTTTAATAATTGACTCCAGCATCTTTCCCACCACAGAAGTCAGGCTAACTGGTCTGTAATTCCCCGTTTTCCCTCTCTCGCTCCTTTCTTGGAAAGTGGGATAACATTAGCTATTCTCCAATCCACTGGAACTGATCCTGAATCTATTGAACATTGGAAAATGATCCACAATGCGTCCACTGTTTCTAGAGCCACCTCCCTGAGGACCCTAGGATGCAGACCATCAGGCCCAGGGGATTTATCATCCTTCAGTCCCATTAGCCTACCCAATACTATTTCTCGCCTAATGAAAATTTCTTTCAGTTCCTCTACCCCCTTAGATCCTCTGTCCTCCAGTACTTCTGTGAGATTGTCTGTGTCTTCCTTAGTGAAGACAGATCCGAAGTACCTGTTGAACTCTTCTGCCATTTCCTTGTTACTCATAATAATTTCACCCGTGACTGCCTTCAAGGGACCCACATTTGACTTTGCTACTCTTTTTCCCTTAACATATCTAAAGAAGCTTTTACTGTCCTTTATATTCCTGGCCCAGCTACTCTTTGCTGTGTTGTACATCTTTTATTTTAGTTTTATTCTATCCCTAACGTCTCTTGTCAGCCACGGTTGCCTCCTACTCCCCTTAGAATCTTTCTTCCTTTTTGGAATGAAATGATCCTGCTTCTTCCGGATTATGCCCAGAAATTCCTGCCATTGCTGTTCCACTGTCATTCCTGCTAGGATCCCTTTCCAGTCTATCTTGGCCAGCTTCTCTCTCATGCCTTCATAGTCCCCTTTGTTCAACTGCATCACTGCCACATCCGAAGAGAAGGTTCACCAGACTGATTCCTGGGATGTCAGGACTTTCATATGAAGAAAGACTGGATAGACTCGGCTTGTACTCCCTAGAATTTAGAAGATTGAGGGGGGATTTTATAGAAACTTACAAAATTCTTAAGGTGTTGGACAGGCTAGATGCAGGAAGATTGTTCCCGATGTTGGGGAAGTCCAGGACAAGAGGTCACAGTTTAAGGATAAAGGGGAAATCTTTTAGGACTGAGATGAGAAAAACATTTTTCACACAGAGAGTAGTGAATCTCTGGAATTCTCTGCCACAGAAGGTAGTTGATGCCAGTTAATTGGCTATATTTAAGAGGGAGTTAGATGTGGCCCTTGTGGCTAAAGGGATATGGAGAGAAGGCAAGTACAGGATACTGAGTTGAATGATCAGCCATGATAATATTGAATGGCGGTGCAGGCTCGAAGGGCCGAATGGCCTACTCCTGCACCTATTTTCGATGTTTCTATTACACTAGGCCATACTGTCCTATCTGTTTGTGAGTTTTCTTTCCCGTTAATTCTGGGGTCTTTAACTATCCCTTTACTCTATTTCCCTTTAACTCCGCCCTCGACTATCCCATTTGACCCCCCCACTCCCCCCCCCCCCTTTATTTAGTTTAAAACCACCCGTGTAGCAGTGGTAAACCTGCCTGCCAGAATGCTGGTCCCCCAAGACTGGAAAGCACTGAATTGGGTTTGATTTTGCAAGTACCTTTTAAAATCTCAATTGAGCCAATCGTAGAAACATAGAAAATATGTGGAGGAGTAGGTCATTCGGCCCTTCGGCCAATTAACAGAGCTGCCAAGTAGTACGGATTTTCCGTATTTTGTACTGAATTGCGAGAAGATGTACGATTTTGCATTGTTACATATGGTGCAACAAGTCACGGCTGTACCGGCCGAGGTGCAGCAGGCAGGTGGGAACAACTGAGATCGGCCCGACTTCCTGTTTCATTTACATACCACTTGCCAATGGAAAAGTAATAACCCGGTGAAATTGACTTAAGATCTTGCTGCTTAAAAAATGCAAGGATATAAAAAGTCATGCTGTACCTCTAAAAATTATAGCAGATTAACCTCTCTCGTTTTCCTCTCTCTCTCTCCCCCTCCCCCTCTCCTTCTCACCCTCTCACCTCGGCATTCCCGGATTCATTTGGCGTTTTGCAAAGACAGGGCTCTCGCTTAACTTTTTTTCCCTGTTGCCAGCCGGGCAACCTTGGCACCTTTTTAGGTTGCCAAATGCCAGTTTAGGTGGTCATTTAAGATGACTTGCATGACGTGTGCGATAATGTGCTCGGACGAAGTGCGTAGTTACCAGTCGGAATTATGCTCAATGAAGCATTCACATATTATTTCTGCTTCAAATAAAGTCACAAACTAAACATATTCACCAATCAAGACATGATATATACCACAATGACATGCAGCAAAATTATAATACAGTATCTCAACTCTTAAAAATGCCATTTTTATTATTTCTTTCCACTTCCAAACAAAAATGTGGTTGGATTATTCAGCATATGATCAACTTGTGTCAATAAATCCTGGACCATGATAACATATATGCTTAACCATGCACAGGTTAAACATTACACTAACTAACAAGAGATGGCCAAAGGACATAAATGCAGCAAATGTTCTTTTGGTAATATATTTAAAGGTGTCAAGACGCCACATTCCCGGACATTCAGATTAGTTGTATGTGTTGTGAACAGCAATGAAGATGCCCAGTTTGTAAGCAACTAATTTAAAAAAAAATGTTTTTTTTTTTTTAAATTTTTATTTATTAGAAGTACATTACATCACAGCCACATACATTAATACTCGTCATTTATATCTTCTTACAATTAATGTACTCCCTTTATTTATTTTTTTACACTAAAGAAAGAAAAGATTGAAAGAGAGAAGAAAGTGAAGGAAAAAGTGCAAGTGTAGAAAAGTGTAGAAAATGTAACAACAAAAAAGGACGAAGACCCTATGAGAGCGAAATTAAAAACAAAAAGAAAAAGAGTTAAGAAATAGGCCCTAAGAAAAGAAAAGAGAAAGAGAAAAAAAGAAAAACAAATGTTTTTTTTTTGAGCATCACGTAAATAGGACATACCAACTCTTCAACTATCATCCCCCCTTACCCGACCTCAATTTTTTATTTTTTTAAAGTACTTTTGCACCCTATGTTTGTAATAATTCTATAAATGCAGACCACGTCAGGTGGAAGTGATCTGGTTTACCTGCTAGGAGGAGTCTTATCTCTTCAAGGTGTAGTGTTTCAAACATATTTGAAATCCACATATTTATAGTTGGTATTGGAGCCTTCTTCCAAAATTTTAGAATTAGCTTTTTTCCAGTTATTAACCCATAATCCATTAATTTCTTTTGAAACACATTTAGTTCTGGATCATCTTCCGTTATTCCGAAGATAATCCATTCTGCTTTGGGTATCAGTCTTGTTTTAAATAACTTTGTAAAGATTTCAAAAATTTCATTCCAAAATTTTTGAATTTTTGTACAGAAGACAAATGAGTGCGCTATAGTTGCTTCTTGGGATTGACATTTATCACAAATAGATGATACGTTTGGGAAAATTTTATGAATTTTAGTTTTCGAATAATATAATCTATGTAAAATTTTAAATTGTATTAAAGTGTGTCTTACATTGTTGATAAACGCTTTTTCCATCAGTCCCACTTCAGAATTAACGTTAAATTTTCAACTGAAAATCTCTCAATCTCAATCTCATCCTTTCCCTTTTCTAGTGTAAAAAACAAACGGAGTACATTAATTGTAAGAAGATATAAGTGACGAGTACTAATGTATGTGGTTGTAATGTAATGTACTGCTAATAAAAAAAAAACTGAAATAACTCCTGACCAAATTTGTGATGTATATGACTGACTGTAGAAGTAAAACCTGGATAAATCCAACGTATGGTTGTGAATGTTGCTCATTAAATAACTACAGTACTGATACTCCATATTAAGAGCATTGATTTTCCGTTAAAATGAATTCTGTAATAACGTGTCAACGGTAGCAGTGACAATCGAACACAGCGGTTTTAATGTTTCATGTGTTCACAATTTAATTAGTCCATCTTTATGGATTAAAACAAATAATATCATTGGGAATTAAAACATATTTGATTGCATTCCGTTATCAAACATAGTCAATGTTCGCTCTGAAGACATTTCCAGCACAATAGGGTCGGGGGAGGGGGGGGGTGTGTGTGTGAATCATTGCAGGTGGGGGGGGGGGGGGGAGGGGGGTTGAGAAGGCAATCGGTGCGGAATGGATGGATTGAGGCAGGGGAATTAGTGCGTGTTGGTTGGAGTAGTAAAATTGTGAGGTTAGAGGGCGGGGGATGACTGGGGTTGAATGGGGGGACCTGTGCAGGATGGATGGGGGGTGCAGTGCAGGATGGAAGGGAAGGGGGTCAGTACAGGATGAATTGGGGGACCAATGTAGGATTGATAGGGAGTGGCAGGAGAATCAATGCGAGGTGGATAGGGAGATCAGTGCAGGATGAATAGATGGGGGGGGGGGGTAGATCAGGAGGGGAGCACGGGATGTCAGTGATGACTGAATAGAGGCAGGGATGGGGATCAGTGCAGGATGGAGAGGAGGGGTCTCAGAATAAGGGGGGTACAAGAGAGAGAGAGAGAGTAAGGGGCAGAGGAGGTGGGAAGGAAGGTCAGCGCTCCTCGGACAACACGGGCGTCATCGCTCAAATCGCTATCAAATATGGAGGGGACCGGGGGACGCAATATCTTGGCGGCCGCGCGCGCATGCGCACACTCACACACACGCGCGAGGCTTCAGACGCTCAATTCAGCGTTAAATGCAGCTCAACTCTGCGTGTCTCGCCTGGTCATGCCTGGACTGATGACATATTTCCCGTAAATCCAGGCAGGGATAACCTGGTGGGACAGGCAGAGTTGAGCTGGGTTTAGCGCTGCTTCTCTGCGCTGGCTGTGGGCCTGGGGGCACCGCGCCCGTCTGACCCGACGCCTCTGGGGGGGGACTCTCGGGTGGGGACGGGGATGGTCCACTGGCGGTTCAGCAGCGATTGCAGCGCCGGAGACCGAGATCGATCCTGGCTGCGGTGCAGCTCTGTCGAGAATGTTTTGCCACGTCTCCCTCCTCCAATCACCGCGCTCTATCCTCAGTCCTACCCCCCCCCCCACACTTCTGCCTCTGACTGACACCTCCCTCCAAGGGTTTGTTTTGAAAGCGCCGTTGGCGGAATGGCAACAGCGGCTGTTATCAGCAAAGATCCTATAGCGTTATCAGGCCGGGCGGGGTGCGAGAGGAGGAGGAGATGGAGCTGCTGCTGTGCGTCATTCGCTCCGACCATCCGTCACGCCACACTTGGCATCTTTCCCACGGTATATCTTCGGAATAAACCAAGTGGCCAAGCCGGGCAAAATGACTCACGTTTAGGTTGCCCGGCGACACTTTGAGTGGTCAGTGGCACCCGGGCAACCGCTAATTTCGAGTCCTGAAAGACAACTGCATCTGCAGTTCCATCCTATAGAAGAAGAACCTGGCCCGAAGCAACTCCTAATCCATTCCCTCCACAGATGCCGTCTAGCCCGCTGAGTTCCTCCAGCACTCTAAAATTGAAGATAGACACAAAAAGCTAATAAATAACTCAGCGGGACAGGCAGCGACTCTGGAGAGAAGGAATGGATGACGTTTCGGGTCCAGACCCTTCTTCAGACAATCACAAGAACTCTCACCGACGAGAGTTCAGTTCAGTCTGAAGAAGGGTCTTGACCAGAACCGTCACCCATTCCTTCTCTCCACAGTCGCTGCCTGTCCCGCTCCAGGTTTAACCAGAGCGCTGTCAGTTTAATGCGTGGGAATTTAAACAAAGAGTTGTCGGCTGCAGCGCTATGGGTTCTAAATGTAGTGCTACCGACTGGAGCACTATGGGCTTCAAAGATAGTGCTATGGGCTTTACACATAGCGCTGTGGGTCACAGACTGTTTGAGTAACATTCTTGTATAACAATGAGTCTTTGGAATTCTCTTTCTCAGTGGAAGTTGAGCCTTTGATTATTTTTCAGGCAGTGGTAGACTTCTGGATAAGCCTAGTGGTGAAAGGTTACCAGTGGGATAGAAATTGCAGAAACTGGGATTGCAGTTACATTGGGATTGGCCTTGATTTTACAGAATGTTTGGTGGGCTACCATGTAGTAAATGCCTACTATGTCCTGTTGTGCTCAAGCAAAGCAAGAATTTCATTGTCCTACCAGGGACACATGACAATAAACTCACTTGACTTGACTTGGGCTCAAAGGGTGGAGAGAGGAAGAGGATGGGGAGAGAGGGAGGGAGGGAGAAAAAAAGGAAGGAGACGGGGAGGAAGAGAAGGGAGGGTGGGATGGAAAGGGGGAGGGAGAGAAAGAGGGGGGGGAGGGAGAGGGGGGGGGAGGGAGGGAGGGAGGGGGGGGAGGGAGGGAGGGAGGGAGGGGGGGAGAGAGAGCGAGGGAGGGAGGGTGAGGGAGGCTTCCAAAATGACTTCTACATCATCTGGTGCTAAAAGCAGGAAGCAGCCGTTTAAACAGCAATATACAGAGATGTCAATGAATGCACTGCCAAGTAAGGTGCGTAGAAGACATGTCAATTGGTAGAAAAGTTATGCATTCTTGTACTCTACATGGGTATGACCGCACATATTAAAAAAAACATTTTCAACAAAATGGCACCGCGTAAAAATACTGGTTTCCTCAGCAAAAAACTGATTTTCAGGTACCAGAAAACTGAAATTCTCTGATTTAATATGATCATCGCTGATCATCCAAAATCAGTACCCCGTTCGTATATCTTTTTCTTCACTGATAGTTTTGACTGGCACTGTTCAATGAAAAATTATCCCTTGCTGCAGTGTTTTAAGCAAATTGGAATAAAATGTACCATTCCAAAATGTATTCATTTACTTTTGAAGAACCTTTGTGACATATAATCAGAGAATATTGGAACCATTTGGCATGGTTAGTATAGTTAATTCTTTGTGCCCAGTCATGCAGCTGCTAGAGACCCTGGTTCCGTCCTAATCTTCGGTCTTGTCTGTGTGGAGTATGTTTATTTTCCGTGATCATGTAGGTTTTGTCTGGTAGCTTTGGTTTCCTCCCACATCTTCACGTTATTTTAATCTGCAAAAATGCACCAGCATCCAGCTTCCCTTTGATTTATATATAGGGAAATGGAGTGATTTTTACATGGCTGTTTGCCTAAGAGAAGCGCAAATCATACATGGAAGTGCAGGTAGTGGACAGGGCATTTCTAACTTAAAAAATTCAAACCGCCCCCACTTGCTGTCTTTACTTGACTGGCATCCCGAAGCACACCGAAAGGGTCCTCAACAGGCATGATATTCTTCCGATTTAAATAGGAATTCCGATTTTTGGTTTTGTTTTCCTGTTTATCAATTTTTTTGTGCCTGATTATTTGGCGCCAAATCAACCGCTGTCTCTAAGGGGGATGGTATCCAATCACAGACCAGCTTCCTTTAAATTCCCGTCCGATCAACAAATCGGTCTCCTGCCGTCCAATCAGCCGCTGTCTCCAAGGGCGTTGCGTCCAATCATATAATGCGCTGGTCACTCGGCGGCCAATCAGACGCAGTCTCCGAGGGGCGTTGCGGCCAAGCACCGACCAGCTTCCCTTACAAAGTCAAATGTGGGTCCCTTGAAGGCAGACACGGGTGAAATTATTATGGGCAACAAGGAAATGGCAGAAGAGTTGAATAGGTACTTCGGATCTGTCTTCACTAAGGAAGACAAACAATCTCCCAGATGTACTGGAGGACAGAGGATCTAAGGGGGTAGAGGAACTTTGGCATAGATTAGAGGGCTCGTCTAGGGAGGCTATTTGGGTGGAACTGAGAAATGGGAAAGGTGTAGCAACACTTATAGGGGTGTATTATAGACCGCCAAATGGGGAGCGAGAATTGGAAGAGCAAATATGTAAGGAGATAGCAGATATTAGTAGTAAGCACAAGGTAGTGATTGTGGGAGATTTCAATTTTCCACACATAGACTGGGAAACACATTCTGTAAAAGGGCTGGATGGTTTGGAGTTTGTAAAATGTGTGCAAGATAGTTTTTTGCAGCAATACATAGAGGTACCTACTAGAGAAGGGGCAGTGCTGGACCTCCTGTTAGGAAATGAGATGGGGCAGGTGGCGGAGGTATGCGTCGGGGAGCACTTCGGGTCCAGTGATCACAATACCATTAGTTTCAATATAATTATGGAGAGGGTCAGAACTGGACCTAGGGTTGAGATTATTGTTTGGAGAAAGGCTAACTGAGGAGATGCGAAAGGAATTAAAAGGAGTGAATTGGGACATGTGTTTTATGGGAAGGATGTAGAAGAAAAATGGAGGACATTTAAGGGTGAAATTTTAAGAGTACAGAATCTTTATGTCCCTGTTCGGTTGAAAGGAAATAGTAAAAATGGAAAGAGCCATGGTTTTCAAGGGAAATTGGACACTTGGTTCGGAAAAAGAGAGAGATCTACAATAATTATAGGCAGCATGGAGTAAATGAGGTGCTTGAGGAGTATAAAGAATGTAAAAAGAATATTAAGAAAGTAATTAGAAAAGCTAAAAGAAGATATGAGGTTGCTTTGGCAAGTAAGGTGAAAGTAAATCCAAAGGGTTTCTACAGCTATATTAATAGCAAAAGGATAACAAGGAATACAATTGGTCCATTAGAGAGTCAGAGTGGACAGCTATCTGCAGAGCCAAAAGAGATGGGGGGAGATATTGAACAATTTCTTTTCTTCGGTATTCACGAAGGAGAAGGATATGGAATTATGTGAGGTAAGGGAAACAAGCAGAGTAGCAATGGAAACTGTGAGATTCAAAGAAGAGGAGGTGCGGACACCTTTGAAAAATATGAAAACGGATAAGTCTCCAGGTCCTGACAGGATATTCCCTAGGACATTGAGGGAAGTTAGTGTAGAAATAGCAGGGGCTATGACAGAAATATTTCAAATGTCATTAGAAAAGGGAATAGTGCCGGAGGATTGGCGTACTGCGCATCTTATTCCGTTGTTTAAAAAGGGTTCGAAGAGTAAACCTAGCAATTATAGACCTGTTAGTTTGACGTCAGTGGTGGGCAAATTAATGGAAAGGATACTTAAAGATAATATATATAAGCATCTGGATAGGCAGGGTCTGATTAGGAACAGTCAACATGGATTTGTGCCTGGAAGGTCATGCTTGACTAATCTTCTTGAATTTTTCGAAGAGGTTACTAGGGAAATTGATGAGGGTAAAGCAGTGGATGTTGTCTATATGGACTTCAGTAAGGCCTTTGACAAGGTTCCTCATGGAAGGTTGGTTAAGAAGATTCAATTGTTGGGTATTAATGGTGGAGTAGCAAGATGGATTCAACAGTGGCTGAATGGGAGATGCCAGAGAGTAATGGTGGATGGCTGTTTGTCAGGTTGGAGGCCGGTGACTAGTGGGGTGCCTCAGGGGTCTGTGTTGGGTCCACTGTTGTTTGTCATGTACATCAATGATCTGGATGATGGTGTGGAAAATTGGATTAGTAAGTGTGCAGATGATACTAAGATAGGTGGTGTTGTGGATAATGAAGTAGATTTTCAAAGTCTACAGAGAGATTTAGGCCATTTGGAAGAGTGGGCTGAAATATGGCAGATGGAGTTTAATGCTGACAAATGTGAGGTGCTACATCTCGGCAGGACAAATCAAAATAGGACGTACACGGTAAATGGTAGCGAATTGAGGAATGCAGTTGAACAGAGGGATCTAGGAATAACTGCATAGTTCCCTGAAGGTGGAATCTCATGTAGATAGGGTGGTAAAGAAAGCTTTTGGTGTGCTGGCCTTTATAAATCAGAGCATTGAATATAGAAGTTGGGATGTAATGTTAAAATTGTACAAGGCATTGGTGAGGCCAATTCTGGAGTATGGAGTACAATTTTGGTCGCCTAATTATAGGAAGGATGTCAACAAAATAGAGAGAGTACAGAGGAGATTTACTAGAATGTTGCCTGGGTTTCAGCAACTAAGTTACAGAGAAAGGTTGAACAAGTTAGGTCTTTATTCTTTGGAGCGCAGAAGGTTAAGAGGGGACTTGATAGAGGTCTTTAAAATTATGAGCGGGTTAGACAGAGTGGACGTGGATAAGCTTTTCCCATTGAGAGTAGGGAAGATTCAAACAAGGGGACATGACTTGAGAATTAAGGGACAGAAGTTTAGGGGGAACATTAGGGGAACTTCTTTACTCAGAGAGTGGTAGCTGTGTGGAATGAGCTTCCAGTGGAAGTGGTGGAGGCAGGTTCGATGTTATCCTTTAAAAATAGATTGGATGGGTATATGGACGGGAAAGGAATGGAGGGTTATGGTCTGAGTGCAGGTAGATGGGACTAGGGGGAAGTATTTATTTTTAATTAAAAAAAAATAGTTTAAAAAAATGTTCGGCACGGACTTGAAGGGCCGAGATGGCCTGTTTCCGTGCTGTTATGGTTATATGGTTATATGGTTAAATGAAATTTTCATTAGGCGAGAAATAGTATTGGGTAGGCTAATGGGACTGAAGGATGATAAATCCCCTGGGCCTGATGGTCTGCATCCCAGGGTCCTCAGGGAGGTGGCTCTAGAAATAGTGGATGCATTGGTGATCATTTTCCAATGTTCAATAGATTCAGGATCAGTTCCTCTGGATTGGAGGATAGCTAATGTTAACCCGCTTTTCCAAGAAAGGAGCTAGAGGGAAAACGGGGAATTACAGACCAGTTAGCCTGACTTCGGTGGTGGGAAAGATGCTGGGGTCAATTTATTAAAGAGGTAATAATGGGGCATTTGGATAGCAGTAAAAGGATTAGTCCAAGTCAACATGGATTTATACAATACAATACAAATGAGGTTCAAACGAAATTTGGTTTCTGCAGTCATACAAACAAGTAAAAAGAACCAAGACACAACACAATTTACACAAACATCCATCACAGCGAATCTCCTCCTCGCTGTGATGGAAGGCAAAGTCTTATCTCTCCCCTGCACTCCCCATTCTCCTCCCGATGTCAGAGTCAGAACCCCTGGCGGGCGATGGAAAATAAGTCCCGCGGCCATTAAAGCCGCGACGGGCGATGCAAGGCCGCGCTCCGGGTCTTGATGTTGGAGCCCCCCGGTAGCGCTAGCAAGTCCCGCGGCCATTAAAGCCGCGCGGGGCGATGTTAGACCCAGCTCCAGGTCATCTTCAACCCCGCAACTCGGGCGGGAGAAGTTGCCGTTGCAGAAGCCCCGAGAAGCGGTCTCCCACCAGGGACCGGCGAGCTCCCGATGTTACCGTCCACCAGACCCGCGGCTGGAGCCTGCGAAGGTCGGGTCACAGCCGCGCGTCACCGCAGCTCTCCACGCTCTGAACTCGGCCAGCTCCACGATGGTGAGTAGTCCGCAGGCTCCGCGACTGGAGCCCCAGGTCGTTCCGGTTGGAGGCCTCTCCACGGTGCTAGGCCCCAACGACAACGGAGACCCGACAGAGAAAGGTCGGGTCCTCCATACAGGGAAGAGATTTTTTAAAGTTTCCACCTCCCCCCCCCCCCGCCCCCCACATATACACAGTTAAAAACAATATTAAAAAAACAAACAACTACATTTAACTAGACAATTTTTTTTTTTTAAAGACAGACGGACTGCAGTCGAGCTGCTGCCGTTAGGCGCCGCCACTCCCGGAGTGAAAGGGAAATCATGTTTGACTAATCTTCTGGAATTTTTTGAGGATGTGAGAAGTAAAATGGATGAACGGGTGCCAGTGGATGCAGTGTATCTAGACTTTCAGAAAGCCTTTGATAAGGTCCCGCACGGGAGACTGGTGACTAAAATTAGAGCACATGGTATTGGGGGTAGGGTGTTGACATGTATAGAAAATTGGTTGGCAGACCGGAAGCAAAAAGTAGGAGTGAAAGGGTCCTTTTCAGAATGGCAGGCAGTGGCGAGTGAAGTGCCGCAAGGCTTGGTGTTGGGGCCGCAACTGTTTACCATATATATTAATGATTTGGAAGAGGGAATTAGGAGCAACACTAGCAGGTTTGCGGATGACACAAAGCTGGGTGGCAGTGTGAACTGTGAAGAGGATGTTAGGAGGTTGCAGGGTGACCTGGACAGGTTGAGTGAGTGTGCAGATGCAGTATTATATAGATAAATGTGAGGTTATCCACTTTGGCGGCAAAAACAAGGTGGCAGATTATTATCTCAATGGAGTTACGTTAGGTAATAATAATAATAATAGATTTTATTTATATAGCGCTTTTCAGGACTCAAAGTCGCTTTGAGGTACAGCGAGACCTGGGTGTTGGCGTGCAGGTACAGCAGGCAGTGAAGAAAGCTAATGGTATGTTGTCCTTCATAACAAGAGGATTTCAGTATCGGAGTAAAGAGGTTCTTCTGCAGTTGTATAGGGCTCTGGTGAGACCACATCTGGAGTATTGCGTACAGTTTTGGTCTCCTAATTTGAGGAAGGACATCCTTGTGATTGAGGCAGTGCAGCGTAGGTTCACGAGATTGATCCCGGGGATGGCGGGACTGTCATATGAGGAAAGATTGAAAAGACTAGGCTTAATAGACTATGGGTTAATAACTGGAAAAAAGTTAATCCTAAAATTCTGGAAAAACGCTCCAATACCAACTATAAACATGTGGATTTCCAATATGTTTGAAACATTACACCTAGAAGAGATAAGACTCCTGGCAGGTAAACCAGATCACTTCCACCTGACGTCTGCATTTATAGAATTATTACAAGTATAGGGTGCAAAAGTACTAAAAAAAAACTGAGGTCAGGTAAGGGGGGATGAAAGCTGGAGAGTTGGTATGTCCCATTTGCGTGATGCTTACAAAAAAAATATCTGTTTTTCTCTTCCCTCTTTCTCTTTTTTAGGGTCTATTTCTTAACTCTTTCCTTTTGTGTTTAATTTCTTTCTTATAGGGTCTTTTGTTTTTTGTTGTTGTTACGTTTTTTACACCTTCACTTTTTTCCTTCACTTTCTTCTTTCTCTCAATCTTATCCTTTCCCTTTATTAGTGCAGAATATAAACGGAGTACATTAATTGTAATAAGATATATGTGATGAGTACTAGTGTAATTGGTTGTATTGTAATGTACTAATAAATAAAAGAAAAAAGAAAAAAAGAAAAAAAGAAAAAGAAAAGACTAGGCTTGTATTCACTGGAGTTTAGAAGGATGAGGAGATATCTTATAGAAACATATAAAATTATAAAAGGACTGGACAAGCTAGATGCAGGAAAAATGTTCCCAATGTTGGGGGAGTCCAGAACCAGGGGCCACAGTCTTAGAATAAAGGGGAGGTCATTTAAGACTGAGGTGAGAA
This sequence comes from Malacoraja senta, assembly GCA_038087875.1. Lineage (NCBI taxonomy): Eukaryota > Metazoa > Chordata > Chondrichthyes > Rajiformes > Rajidae > Malacoraja > Malacoraja senta. The sequence goes on along the minus strand of CM075981.1, from coordinate 43,351,675 downwards.
AAAACTTTTTCGCCCAGAGAGTTGAGAATTTATGGAATTCCCTGCCACAGAGGCCAGTGGAGGCCCAATCACTGGATGGATTTAAGAGAGAGTTAGATAGAGCTCTAGGGGCTAGTGGAGTCAAGGGATAAGGGGAGAAGGCAGGCACGGGTTATTGATAGGGGACTATCAGCCATAATCACAATGAATGGCGGGCTGGCTGGAAGGGCCGAATGGCCTCCTCCTGCACGGGGATCTCTGGCGTCACAACGGGAACCCGTCAGCCACGTCTGCGCATTTGGGGTCCATGGGTGAGTGGTGGAATATTGCGTTTGGGGACAGGGACGCAACGGGTCCCACTTGGTCTAGTATATTACTAAAACTTGAATCTTGTTTGTCCGTATATATGTGTGTGTGAGTTCTGGAAACTCCGCCAAAACGGTACACGATAGTGCTACATTGTTTTGGCCCACCTTACCATTGTCTGCAATGTAAATGAAACAAGTTTTGTTCAGATTTATGGTATACTTTACAAGTTATTCACATTTAAAAGTTTACAAAAAACACATTTCAAACCACTTTTCCACTTGCCTTGCCCTGCCCTGCCCATCAGCCACGTTTGACGTCACAATGGGATCCCGAATTTCATTTGAAAAAATCGTCATGTTTTTTTTTGTTTTGTGTGTACTTCGCCCGGCCTCACAACGGGGAGCTAACGGCTCCACGGATAAGTTTCCTTCTATTTTACCATCACCTCTCTTCAATTTATTAACTTTAATTTAATTTCTGCCGTCAACGGCACAACTTTGAACGCGGCAGCCGCGCATGCGCACTTTGGTGGAATATTGCGTTGGGGGAGCGAGCCCAACTGGTCCGCACTTGGTCGTTTCTATTAAATCTTTCCCCTCTCGCCTTAAATCTGTCTCTGGTTCTTGATTCCCCTACTCTGGATAAAAGACTGTGCATTCAACCTATCATGATCTATAAGCACCCCTCAGCCTCCTGTGCTCCAAGACTTCCCTCCCTCACCCTTGAGTCCTGGCAACATCCTCGAAAAATGTGTGATCATTATCTCCATAATGCTCTTCTACCGTAACACCGATCATCTGGCAGGCTCTCTTTTCAATCCAAGGTTCAGTCGGACTATCCACATACGGTTTAAGGAAATCTTGGATACACCTGATCATTTCTGTCATGTATTATCCTCTTAGCTTGAATAAGTGCCAATGAATATAGGGGGAGCTAAAATCACTTCCTACAACAACCCTATCCACATATCTGATCCTCTATCTCACACTGGCTATCTGGTGATCTATAACATTACAGTAATTGCTCCTTTCATTTTTTTTTTTGCTTATCACATATGATAACGTATCCTGTCTGTGGCCTCTGAGTACCACCATGGTGTTTTCCCTTAGTAGTAAAGCAAATCCTGCGCCTTTTTCCTCCCTCTTTATTGCACCTGAAACATCAAAACCCTGGCACGTTGAGTTGCCAGTTGTGTCCCTCTCGCAACCAAGTTTCTATAATGGCCACAGGATTATAATTCCAATCACTGATCCAGGCTCGAAGTTCATCAGCTTTATCCACAATATTCCTTGCATTGAAGTAAACACGCTTTAGCTCTTCATTATCCACCTCTCCCGTTGAAAGTTACAATCCGCTGGGATTCAGAAGAGATTTACTGAAGTTATCGACCAAGTTGTATTGACTAATTAGGGTGGTTGGAAAAAAGGGAAAATCTGATTTAAAATCATGAATGCAGGCAAACCCGTCGTCAAGAACAAGTCAATGCCGAGCAAATGTTATCAAAATATGAAAAATTACATTCATTTATGATGTAGGGTCTGGTTTGAAACTGGATTGCTCTACAGGGATGAATAATAGTTCTTCATTGGTAGAACTTGCAGAAGAATTTGATGTATACATAGAACAAATTACACTGCCTTGGGGTTTGGGGTAAAATGGATTGCTTTTGCAGATCTGACATGATTGGGGTGAATATTTCAGCCATATGTGTTGATTCTTTGAAGCTCTTGAAAACTGACTTCATTGTAAATATGGGTTTGGACTAAAGCAGTTTAAGGCAGTTTTGAGCTCATGGTTTGTTTATTTATTTAATGGTCATAAGTGATAGGTGCAGAATTAGGCCATTTGGCCCATTATGTCTTCTCTGCCATTCAATCATGGCTGATCTATCTCTTCCTCTCAACCCCATTCTCCTGCCTTCTCCCCAAAACCCCTGATTCGTACTAATCCAGACTATCCATTGACAGCCTCCACAGCCTTCTGGCAATGAATTGCACAGGTTCACCACCCTCTAAATAAAGAATTTCCTCCTCCTCGTCTTCCTAAAGGAACATCCTTTTATTCTGAAGCTATGATCTCTGGTCCTCTCCACATCCACTTTATCCAAGCCTTTCACTATTTGCTACGTTTTATTGAGGTCGCCCCCTCGTTTTTCTAAACTCCAGCGAGTAGAGGCCCAGCCCCATCGAACGCTCATCATATGTTAACCCACTCATTCCTGGGATCATTCTCGTAATCCTCTGGACCCTCTGCGGCACCAGCACATCTTTCCTCAGATATAAGGCCCCAAATTGCTCACAATGCTCTGAATACGGTCTGACCAGCATGTTATAAAGCCTCAGCATTACATCCCATTTTTTTTGCATTGTCCTATTCGCGAAATAAATGCAGCCTTCCTTACTACGAATTCGACGTGCAAATTATGTTTTAGAAACATAGCAAATAGGTGCAGGAGTAGGCCATTCGGCAATTCGAGCCATTCAACATGATTATGGCTGATCATCCATAATTAGTATCCCGTTCATGCTTTCTCCCCATATCCCTTGATTCTGTTAGCCTAAAGAGCATACATCGCAAATACATTTTTGGGAATCCTGCACTAGCACTCCCAAGTCCCTTTGCACCTCCGATTTCTGAATGCCCACCCCATTTAGAAAATAATCTATGCCTTTATTCCTACTACCAAAATGCATGACTCCACACTTTGCTATGCTATATTCCATCTGCCACTTCTGCCCACTCTCCCAACCTTCCAAGTCCTTCTGCAGAGTCCTGTCTTTCTCTACACTACCTGCCCCTACACCTATCTCTGTATCAGCTGCAAGCTTGACCATAATATCTTCAATCCCCTCATCCAAATCATTGATATACAATGTGAAGTAAAGTGGCCCCAGCACCGACCTCTGTGGAACTCCACTAGTTACTGGCAGCCGGCCAGAAAAAGCCCTCTTTTTTGCCATCTGCCATCCAGCCAACCTGGTATCCATGACTTCCATATCTTCCCTTTGACACCGTGGGCTCTCAGCTTCTTTAGCAGCCACACGTGCGGCACCTTATCAAATGCTTTCTAAAAATCTTGGTAAATACTGACTCCTTTGGCTGTCCTGCTATTTACTTCCTCAAAGAATTCCAACAGATTCATCAGGCAAGATCTCCCCTTCACAAATGTTAGCTGTGTACTTAAGTTTACGAATTGTTTAACTGGTATTTGAAATTTAAGTGGCACTATTTAGGGTATGAATTACCTTTTTTGGAGAGGATTGGTTGGCATTTTTTTCATTTAAAGATCAACCATCTAGTCTTAAAAGTGTGTAAAGGCTGAAATGTCAATTGCGATTATTTTGAACATTAATGCTAAGAAAGTTCTGTACAACCTTAGAGTATTATTCCCAAAGTCAGCATCATAAATTTGCCTACAGTTCTCTTAAAGAATGTTAATTGAATCCAGAAGCTTTGTCGCATGATTTTTTGTTTTTAAATTGTAGATACCTCGTTCTCACAACTTCGGCTGGGATCATGGACCATGAAGAGGCCAAACGAAAACACACCGGAGGAAAAATCTTGGGATTCTTTTTCTAAAATGTGAAAACCATTCTGCAATAAAATATCAAACCCATTTGCTTTGTCAATTATTTTTTAATTTGATTTTTTTTTTTAATGTGCGAGGATTGCTGTGACTTTGGTGCTTATTGTACCAAAGGTAAAGTCATTGGAAATGCGTTGTGAGCTTCTGATTCAGGCTTGCATTCTGTCGTGTCTACAATAGTGATCTTGGCTGCTCCACAGTCCAATGATCTCTCTTGTAAATAAATTAATTCTGATCATTGCATCATCTGGTGATTGCTGACGTTCATCTTCTGTATATTCTATGCATTGACTCTTGTTTTGACCGTAACATGTGGGTGCTTTGGAGAAGGTGCAGACGTGGTTCACCAGGATTGTTGCATAGATTACAGAAAATAAGATGCAAGGACAGGTTGGATAAACCTAGATTGCATTCTCTAACATGTTGAGGCTGTCAAGAAGTCAGAAGTTTTATATATATGCATTTGGAAAGGGATTGGTTTGAGAGTCAGCATGGTTTTGTGCATGGGAGATCTTGTCTCAAATTTGATTCTGTTACTTTAAGTAAATAAGGAGGTTGAAGAGACAGAAGTCGTAGATATCAGCTGTATGGACCAAGCCCTTTAAGTTTCAGCGTGGGAGACTGCTCCAGATCGCATGGCATCCAGGAATAGCTAGCTAACTGGATACAGAAATGGCTTGATGGAAGGAAGACAAGGGTGGTGGTAGAAGATTGATTTTTGGACTGGATGCACCTTGGTGATCAGTCCTGGGCTCATTGCTATTTGTGGTTTATATCGATGTATGAGGCTTGAGTAAGTTTGCAACTGACACGAATAGGTGGTATTGCAGAGTGAAGATGGATATCAAGAAATATAACAGGATCTTGATTAACTGGGCACTTGGGCCAAGGTATGGCTGTTAATCATATAATAGAATATATATATGTGTATATATATATATATATATATATATATATATAGCTGTTAAATCATAGAGTAGAATATATATATATATTCTACTCTATGATTTAACAGCTATACCTTGGCCCAAGTGCCCAGTTTACTAGAATATTGCCTGGGTTTCAGCACCTAAGTTAAAGAGAAAGGTTGAACAAGATAGGTCTTTATTCTTTGGAGCACAGAAGGTTAAGGGGGGACTTGATAAATGTCTTTAAAATTATGAGAGGGATAGACAGAGTTGACGTGGATAAGCTTTTTCCATTGAGAGTAAGGAAGATACAAACAAGAGGACATCAGTTGAGAATTAAGGGACAGAAGTTTAGGGGTAACATGAGGGGGAACTTCTTTACTCAGAGAGTGGTAGCTGTGTGGAATGAGCTTCCAGTGGAAGTGGTGGAGGCAGGTTTGATTTTATCATTTAAAAGTAAATTGGATAGGTATATGGATGGGAAAGGAATGGAGGGTTATGGTCTGAGTGCAGGTAGATGGGACTAGGTGAGAGTAAGTGTTCGGCATGGACTAGAAGGGGCGAGATGGCCTGTTTCCGTGCTGTAATTGTTATATGGTTATGTTATATTGTACAAACTCACGCAAACATATGTATGTATGTACATATATATGTATGCATATATATATGTATGTATATATTTGTGTATATACATGTCAGGCTGCGTGGATACCTGATGTCGAGTGCCTGCTGTACCTGTAAGCCAACTTTCAGTGACCGATGTACAAGGACGCCCAGGTCTCGCTACACCTCCCCCTTACGTAACCTAACCCCGTTGAGATAATAATCTGCCCCCTTGTTTTTGCCGCCAAAGTGGATAACCTCACATTTATCTATATTATACTGCATCTGCCACACATCTGCCCACTCACTCAACCTGTCCAGGTCACCCTGCAATCTAACATCCTCTTCACAGTTCACACTGCCACCCAGCTTTGTGTCATCTGCAAACTTGCTAGTGTTGATCCTAATTCCCTCTTCCATTAATATATATGGTGAACAGTTGCGGCCCCAACACCGAGCCTTGCGGCACTCCACTCGCCACTGCCTGCCATTCTGAAAAGAACCCGTTCACTCCTACTCTTTGCTTCTGGTCTGGCAACCAATTTTTTTATCCATGTCAACACCATGTGCTCTAATTTTAGTCACCAGTCTCCCGTGCGGGACCTTATCAAAGGCTTTATGAAAGTCTAGATAGACTAGATCCACTGGCACCCTTTCATCCATTTTACTTGTCACATCCTCAACAAATTCCAGAAGATTAGTCAAGCATGATTTCCCTTTCATAAATCCATGTTGACTTGGACTAATCCTTTTACTGCTATCCAAATGCTTTTACTGTCCTTTGTATTCCTGGCCAGCTTCCCTTCATACTTCATCTTTTCTGCCCGTTTTGTTTCCTTCTGTTGTCCTATGAAAGTTTCCCAATCTGGCTTCCGGCTACTCTGCTGTGTTTATAGATCTTTTCTTTTAGTTTTATTTTATCCCTAACTTCTCTTGTCAGCCCCCCTCTCTCTCACCCCCCCTCTCTCTCTCTTTGCCCTCTCTCTTCCTCTCCTCCCCTCTCCCTCACTTTCTCCCCTACTTCTCTTACCCCTCTCTCTGTCACTGCCCCATCTCTCTCTGTCCTATCTCTCCACCGCCCTCCATCTCCAGACGCGCCTGCGAGTTGGGAGCTATGAGTGAGTGGATAGGGTAAAAGCAAGAATAATATTAATATATCACGGGGGGGGGGGGCAAAGAGTGTGGGGGTTGTTTAGTCTGTGACTCCACAGCCTCCCCCCCCCCGCAACTGTGTGTTTGGGGGATGGGACCCAAAGGTCCCACTTGGTCTATTCTAATCTATCCATCCATCAATCTCGTAAAGTAAAGAAAAGTATCCTTTCTTGTCATTCAGACATTTCAGTCTGAACGAAAGTGTATACCTTGCAGTCATAACAGAATAGAATAACAAAACACACACTTAACACAGTTTAACATCCACCACAGTGAGTACCAGACACCTCACTGATGGAAGGCAAAAGTCTTAAAGTCCTTGTCTCTTCCCTCCTCGTCTCCCTCTGCGTTGAGGCGATCCAGCTTTCGATGTAGGGACCCTGTCGGGTGATGATACGTACAGCGGCCGCATCCGAGCTCCGCGAATGGGCTGGTTCAAGCTCCGCGGCCTGGGGCGGTTGAAGCTGCCACCCTCCAGTCCAGCGGACGAAGCTGTCGTTGCGGGAGCTCCAGAAAACCGGTCACCAACCTGGAACTTGCGAGCTCCCGACGTTGTCTTCCACTAAGCGCCGCCTCCGGGCACCCCGACTCAGCGTGGCTTCGGGGCTCATGGACTTAGCCCAGGCTCAGTGGTTTATTCTCCTCGCCCCGGTGATTGACAGCATGTTCCGGAAGGGGCGTTGCCGTCCAGGTGATTGACAGGAGAGAAGACCAACCTGCTGATCTTGCGATTTTTAAACCTTAATAACTTTTGTAATATTCCACCGATAGGAAGAAAACTTGGTGCACTTACATCATAGGAGAATGACGAGTAAGGTGGCGAAAAACCGGAGGCGGCGCTTAGTCGGGGAGCCTGGAGGCGGCGCTGATTCAGGGAGTCCGTAGCAGAAGCGGCCCGGAGTGCTGCAACCTCGAGATCCTGGGGAAGTGAGTGTGGGGGGATTGAGGGAGCCGTGCGCTGGCGGGGCACCACCTCCGCCCACACCCACTCCAGCCCAAACTCCCCCACCTGCTCCCCTCACTCATCCCCCCAGCGTGGGCCACGGTAGTGCTCCCCCCATCCCCACCAGCCACTAACTGAGGCTGTCCCCCCTCCCCCCCCCACCGTACCGGCCCCTGCCTGAAGCCGTCCCCTTTCCCCGGCTACAGAATGCTTCCAACGGCCCCCACCTGAAGCCGCCCCCTCTTCCCCAGCTGCAGGACTAGCCCAAGAAAAGTAAATTCGGCCCACAATGTCCGTAGTAGTCCTCCGGAAACCAGTCCTTTCAGCCCACAACTGTACTAGCCCTCCAGAAAGTCCCCCACTCTGGCCCCCCCGCCTGAAGCACTGCCACCTCCAACGGCTGCAGGATGCTCCCCCCACACCACCAGCCCCCGCCTGAAGCCATCCCTCTCCCCGGCTACAGGACGCTCTCCCCTCCCACCGCTGGCTTCCACCTGAAGCCTTCCCCGTCCCCGGCCACAAGACGCTCCCGCTGGACCCCACCTGAAGCTGTCCCCCTCCGGATACAGGATGCTCCTGACAGCCCCTGCCAGAAGTCTCCTTTGTCTCCAGCTGCAGGATGCTCCCCACCAGCCCCCTCCTGAAGCCGGTGGGGAGCGGCAGTGGCAGGCCACGGCAGCAGTAGGTCATGCCACTGATAATAAACAGAGAATAAGTGGTGGTGGGTTTCTTAAATGTGTATATTTTAATGCTAGGGGCATTGTAAGAAAGGTGGATGAGCTTAGAGCCTGGATTGACACCTGGAAGTATGATGTTGTGATCAGTGAAACATGGTTGCAGGAGGGCTGTGATTGGCAAATAAATATTCCAGGATTTCGTTGCTTCAGGGGTGATAGAATTGGAGGGGCAAGAGGTGGGGGTGTTGCATTGCTTGTCAAGGAAGATATTACAGCAGTGCTTTGGCAGGATAGATTAGAGGGCTCGTCTAGGGAGGCTATTTGGGTGGAACTGAGAAATGGGAAAGGTGTAGCAACACTTATAGGGGTGTATTATAGACCGCCAAATGGGGAGCGAGAATTGGAAGAGCAAATATGTAAGGAGATAGCAGATATTAGTAGTAAGCACAAGGTAGTGATTGTGGGAGATTTCAATTTTCCACACATAGACTGGGAAACACATTCTGTAAAAGGGCTGGATGGTTTGGAGTTTGTAAAATGTGTGCAAGATAGTTTTTTGCAGCAATACATAGAGGTACCTACTAGAGAAGGGGCAGTGCTGGACCTCCTGTTAGGAAATGAGACAGGGCAAGTGGCGGAGGTATGCGTCGGGGAGCACTTCGGGTCCAGTGATCACAATACCATTAGTTTCAATATAATTATGGAGAGGGTCAGAACTGGACCTAGGGTTGAGATTTTTGTTTGGAGAAAGGCTAACTTTGAGGAGATGCGAAAGGATTTAAAAGGAGTGAATTGGGACGTTGTTTTATGGGAAGGATGTAGAAGAAAAATGGAGGACATTTAAGGGTGAAATTTTAAGAGTACAGAATCTTTATGTCCCTGTTCGGTTGAAAGGAAATAGTAAAAAATGGAAAGAGCCATGGTTTTCAAGGGAAATTGGACGGTTCGGAAAAAGAGAGAGATCTACAATAATTATAGGCAGCATGGAGTAAATGAGGTGCTTGAGGAGTATAAAGAATGTAAAAAGAATATTAAGAAAGAAATTAGAAAAGCTAAAAGAAGATATGAGGTTGCTTTGGCAAGTAAGGTGAAAGTAAATCCAAAGGGTTTCTACAGCTATATTAATAGCAAAAGGATAACAAGGAATAAAATCGGTCCATGAGAGAGTCAGAGTGGACAGCTATCTGCAGAGCCAAAAGAGATGGGGGAGATATTGAACAATTTCTTTTCTTCGGTATTCACGAAGGAGAAGGATATGGAATTATGTGAGGTAAGGGAAACAAGCAGAGTAGCAATGGAAACTGTGAGATTCAAAGAAGAGGAGGTGCGGACACTTTTGAAAAATATGAAAACGGATAAGTCTCCAGGTCCTGACAGGATATTCCCTAGGACATTGAGGGAAGTTAGTGTAGAAATTGCAGGGGCTATGACAGAAATATTTCAAATGTCATTAGAAACGGGAATAGTGCCGGAGGATTGGCGTACTGCGCATGTTGTTCCGTTGTTTAAAAAGGGTTCGAAGAGTAAACCTAGCAATTATAGACCTGTTAGTTTGACGTCAGTGGTGGGCAAATTAATGGAAAGGATACTTAAAGATAATATATATAAGCATCTGGATAAGCAGGGTCTGATTAGGAACAGTCAACATGGATTTGTGCCTGGAAGGTCATGCTTGACTAATCTTCTTGAATTTTTCGAAGAGGTTACTAGGGAAATTGATGAGGGTAAAGCAGTGGATGTTGTCTATATGGACTTCAGTAAGGCCTTTGACAGGGTTCCTCATGGAAGGTTGGTTAAGAAGATTCAATTGTTGGGTATTAATGGTGGAGTAGCAAGATGGATTCAACAGTGGCTGAATGGGAGATGCCAGAGAGTAATGGTGGATGGCTGTTTGTCAGGTTGGAGGCCGGTGACTAGTGGGGTGCCTCAGGGGTCTGTGTTGGGTCCACTGTTGTTTGTCATGTACATCAATGATCTGGATGAAGGTGTGGAAAATTGGATTAGTAAGTATGCAGATGATACTAAGATAGGTGGTGTTGTGGATAATGAAGTAGATTTTCAAAGTCTACAGAGAGATTTAGGCCATTTGGAAGAGTGGGCTGAAAGATGGCAGATGGAGTTTAATGCTGACAAATGTGAGGTGCTACATCTCGGCAGGACAAATCAAAATAGGACGTACACGGTAAATGGTAGCGAATTGAGGAATGCAGTTGAACAGAGGGATCTAGGAATAACTGTGCATAGTTCCCTGAAGGTGGAATCTCATGTAGATAGGGTGGTAAAGAAAGCTTTTGGTGTGCTGGCCTTTATAAATCAGAGCATTGAATATAGAAGTTGGGATGTAATGTTAAAATTGTACAAGGCATTGGTGAGGCCAATTCTGGAGTATGGAGTACAATTTTGGTCGCCTAATTATAGGAAGGATGTCAACAAAATAGAGAGAGTACAGAGGAGATTTACTAGAATGTTGCCTGGGTTTCAGCAACTAAGTTACAGAGAAAGGTTGAACAAGTTAGGTCTTTATTCTTTGGAGCGCAGAAGGTTAAGAGGGGACTTGATAGAGGTCTTTAAAATTATGAGCGGGTTAGACAGAGTGGACGTGGATAAGCTTTTCCCATTGAGAGTAGGGAAGATTCAAACAAGGGGACATGACTTGAGAATTAAGGGACAGAAGTTTAGGGGGAACATTAGGGGGAACTTCTTTACTCAGAGAGTGGTAGCTGTGTGGAATGAGCTTCCAGTGGAAGTGGTGGAGGCAGGTTCGATGTTATCCTTTAAAAATAGATTGGATGGGTATATGGACGGGAAAGGAATGGAGGGTTATGGTCTGAGTGCAGGTAGATGGGACTAGGGGGAAGTATTTTATTTTTAATTAAAAAAAATTTAAAAAAAATTTAAATGTTCGGCACGGACTTGAAGGGCCGAGATGGCCTGTTTCCGTGCTGTTATGGTTATATGGTTATATGGTTATATGCCAGTGTCAGGTTGCAGTTGGCTATGGCAGCAGTAGGACACAGCAGCGTTCCCTCCCTCCCATCGCCACCGGCACCCGACAGCCCCTGCCTGAAGCTGTCCCCCTCCCCAGCTGTAGGTCGCTCGCCCTCCTCCACTGACAGCCCCCGCCTGAAGCTGTTCCCCCCCCCCGGCTGTAGGACGCTCCCCCCCTCCCCCGACACCCGTTCATCCCCCTGACAGCCCCCCAGGACGCTTCCCCTCCTCTCCCGGCTGCAGGACGCCCCCAACCCCTCTGATAGCCCCCACCTGAAATTGTCCCCCTCACCCGACTGCAGGAAGCTCGCCCTCCTCCCCAGCTGCAGGACGCTTCCCCTCCTCTCCCGCCTGCAAGACGCCGCCCCCCCTCTGACCCCCCGCCTGAAGCCGTGCCCCTGCCCCGGCTGCAGGATGCTCCCGACAGCCCCCACCTAAAGATGTCCCTCTCCCCCGCTTGCAGGACGTTCACCCCCCCTCCCGACAGCCCCCACCTGCTTCCATCCCCCTCCCCCGGCTGCAGGACGCTCGCCCTCCTCCCCAGCTGCAGGACGCTCCCCCAACAGCCCCTGCCTCAAGCCGTCTCCCTCTCCCAGCTGCAGGACACACACACACCATCCCTCCCCCCCCCCCCCCCTCGACAGCTGCCGCCTCCAGTTCAAAGAACGGAGAACAATGTGTGATCCTAATATCATGATTGGTGACAAGCATATATCTGTTGTGTATTCAAGACAAGCTTGAGAATTACAACAAAACAATGGAATGCTTTCATTTGCCATGACCAAGAAATGGTAGGGTGCACCTTGATGATGACAATCCAGAATTGTTGCAGCAATTGCAATACGATAGAACTGAACAACAGCAATTTGTTGTGGAGAATGAGCCTCTGCTGAATGTTGAGCAGAGAGCCGTGTATGACCAGGTGTGCAACTGCTTGAAAAGGAAGCTTCACCACGAGGAATGGGAAAAACATTTACCACCAATTTGATCCTCTCCAGAGTTAGAGGTCAAGGTGATGTGGCTATTGCTGTAGCATAGAAACATAGAAACTAGGTGCAGGAGGAGGCCATTCAGCCCTTTGAGCCTGCACCGCCATTCATTGTGATCATGGCTGATCGATAACCCGTGCCTGCCTTCTCCCCATATCCCTTGACTCCACTACTCCACTGATGATGAAGATGCTCTCCAAAAGGACCTCGATACAATGGTTGAGTGGTCACACCAATGGGGCATGCAGTTCAACCCTTCCAAATGTGAAACCATGCGTGTCACCAGAAAGAGGAATCCAGGCAAAACATCGTACAATATACTTGGTACCATCCTTGAAGAATCCAAACAAACCAAGTATCTTGGCATCAAATTGCAGAATGATCTGCGTTGGAATGGTCAGACTCATCATGCAACGGTGAAAGCAACAGGTGTCCTAAATTTTCTGAGGCGCAACTTTCATCATTGTTCAACTTCTGTCAAGGAGAAGCTATACTTCACCCTCGTTAGACCTCATTTGGACTACGCAGTTGCAGCATGGGACCCATACACAAATAAAAACATTTCTTCCATCGAACGTGTCCAAAGACAGGCAGCGCGATTTGTTACTAACACCTATGAGAGAGAAGCGAGTGTTACCAAACTTCTGAATTCTCTGGGGTGGAACCCTCTCCAAGACAGACGTGAAGCTCACCGTTTGACCTGTTTTTACAAAATGTTAAATGGTCAGCTCAACATAGATTACAAGACCACCAAACCCAAACCAATTAGGAGCAGACGAGGACATTCGATCCAATTTGAGATTCCAGCTCCCAAGACAGATGTGTACAGCAATTCATTCTTCCCCCGCACAATTAAAGCATGGAATAATCTTCACCCTACCATAGTTACCCAACCAGATGCAACTAAATTTAAGGTAGCTCTTTCTTCCCAAAAACCCTTTCTGGCTTAAGTCCTCCCTCCACCACCTCCAGTTTAAATTCCATTTGGAATATTTTGGAGAACCAAGAAACCAAGAACCAAGAACCAAGCCCCTAGAGCTCTATCTAACTCTCTTAAATCCATCCAGTGACATGGCCTCCACTGCCCTCTGGCAGGGAATTCCATAAATTCACAACTCTGGGTGAAAACGTTTTTTCTCACCTCAGTCTTAAATGACCTCCCCTTTATTCTAAGACTGTGGCCCCTGATTCTGGACTCGCCCAACATTGGGAACATTTTTTCCTGCATCCTCTGGGATAGCTGCTAAAGTAATGGCTGGTGGAAGAACTGCACATTCTCAATTCAAGATACCAATCCAAGGATACATTCTGCAACATTGCGAAGAACTCTCACACAGCACATTTAATGAGGCAAGTGAAACTCATTATTTGGGATGAATGCCCAATGATTAGGAGGGAGAGCTTTGAAGTGGTGGACAGAACTCTTCAAGATGTATGCACCAAAACTAACCCTTTTGGCGGCATTCTTACCATTTGTTGTGGCGATTTTTGACAACTCTTTTGTGAAAAGGGGGAAATGATGCTGATGTTGAAAATTCCTGAATCAAGAAATCCCACTTTTCACCAAGTTTCAATTGGAGACGAATATGCGATTGAGAGAGGGAGAAGATGACTATTCTCAATTTTTGTTGAAAGTCGGAGAAGACGAGATTTTAAAGAATGAAGACGATGAAATTGAAATGCCAGAAGACATGGTTCTATCAGCAAAAACACTGGAGGATTGTATTGATTTCATCTATCCCGCATTTGACAATCCTGCAGAATTATTCTCCGACAATTGTATCTTGGTTCTGCACAACGATATGATGAGAAGCATCAATTCTCCATAGTATTGCATCCGCTGCTCTAGATGTCAGCTGATCCTCATAGGTGAGACCAAGCGTAGGCTTGGCGATCGTTTCGCTGAACACCTCTGCTCAGTCCGCATTAACCAACCTGATCTCCCTGTGGCTCAGCACTTCAACTCCCCCTCCCATTCCGAATCCGACCTTTCTGTCCTGGGCCTCCTCCATGGCCAGAGTGAGCACCACCGGAAATTGGAGGAGCAGCACCTCATAGGCTTGAACATTCTTTTCCAATTTCCAGTAGCCCTTGCTGTCTCCTCCCCTTCTCAGCCCTCCCTCAGCCCTCTGGCTCCTCCTCTTCCTTTCTTCTTCCCGCCCCCCCACCCTGCATCAGCCTGAAGAAGGGTTTTGGCCCGAAACGTTGCCTATTTCCTTCGCTCCATAGATGCTGCCGCACCCGTTGAGTTTCTCCAGCATTTTTGTCTACCTTCGATTTTCCAGCATCTGCAGTTCCTTGTTGAACATCAACCAAGAATGTTGTCATTAAGCGCGTGCTTGGTTGAACGATGACTTCTGAGGTAAATTATCAGATTTTCTTCGTTAAAGTTTGACCAGTCAATAATGGGGTGTGTGAGACATCGAGACGCAGTGAGCAGCAGAACGCAACAAGAAAGAACTGGACTGAATAAATGGCATCTTTAACGTTTAAATTGTTGTTGTATTTTAAGAGTTATTCAAGTTTTAAGCTTTAATAAATCCCTTTTCCACTTGCCGCGCCCGTCAGCTGTGCCTGCGCAGTAATACCTGCGTGTTCTACATCACAATGACCACATGGTGCCAGCACAACAACCTGGCTCTCTATATCAGCAAAACCAAAGAACCGATTGTGGCCTTTGGAAGAGGAAGGTTGAGGACCCACAATTCCGTTTACATCAATGGGACGATGGAGAAGCGAGTCAAAAACTTCAAATTCCTGGGCGTGTATATTTCCGACTATCTTTCCTGGACCCAGCACACTGATGCAATCATAAAGTAAGCACATCAATGTCTCTACTTCCTGAGAAGATTACGGAGATTCGGTAAGTCAAAGAGGATTCTCTTGAACTTCTACAGGTGCACAGTAGAGAACACACTGACTGGTTGCATCGTGGCCTGGTTCGGCAACTTGAACGTCCAGAAGCGGAAAAGACTGCAAAAAGTTGTAAACACTGCCCAGGCCATCCCCAGGCCAGTATAGATAGAATAGATGCTACAGGCGAGATAGAGGTAGGGATAATATTTGATGGGGACGTTGCTATATTGATTAAGAAGAATGTCATGGCAGTAGTCCGAGATGACATTACTGATGATCCACAGTGAGGTTATATAGGTAGAGCTGAGAAATAAAAAGGGAATGATCACCTTGTTGCGAATGTGCTACAGGCCCCCCAGTAGTCAATGGAAATTAGAAGAGCAAATATGTCACGAGATTACAGACAGCTACAAGGCTAATAAGGTTGTCATAGGTGACTTTAACTTTCCAAATATAGCCTTTTGAGACCAACGATCTCTGTTCCATTAGATTTAAAATAGTTATGGACAATGACTGGGAATGTCCGCAAGTTAAAATTCTAAAAGGCGACATGTTTGCGCAGCTGTAGAATTGTTGCCTTACAGTAACAGAGACGCGGGTTCGATCCTGACCATGGGTGCTGGCTGTACGGATTTTGTATGTTCTCCCTGTGATCTGCATGGGTTTTCTCTGAGATTGTTGGTTTCCTCCCACACTCCAAAGACATACAGGTTTGTCGTTTAATTTTCTTGGTATAAATGTAAATTGTCTCTAGTGTGTCTAGGATAGTGTTAAAGTGCTTATATCTCTAAACTAAGCTAAACTAAACTAAACTCATTAGGAGCAAGGCCAACTTGATGATATTCGACAGGAACTTGCAAAAGTTGTTTGGAGCAGGTTGTTTGCAGGCAAAGGAACGTCCATAAATTGAGATACTTTCAAAATGCAATGACAAGTTCAGGGCATGCATGTTGCTGTTACTATGAAGGGCAAGGCATGTGGGAGTAAGAACTTGGATGATGAGAGAAATTGTGTCTCTGGTCAGGAAAAAGGCTCAAATGGGATATGATGTGGCAGCGGGGATCAAGGGTATCCCTGGAAGAGTTTGAGAAACTTAGGCGCATACTTAAGAAGGAAATCAAGAGGACAAAGGGGGCGGGTGATAGTAATGGCAGATAATATTAAGAACAATCCAGATTTTATGTACATTAAGGAAAAGAGGATAATTAGAAAGAGAATAGGCCTCCTCAGAAACCAAAGCAGTCATCTTTGTGTGGAGCCGCAGCAGAAGGACTTGGTCCTTAATGAGTTTTTACTGTTTTTACCTTGGAGAAAGATATGAAGACCAGGGAACTTGGGGCAGTCAATGCAAATGTCTTGAGGGCAGCCAGTATTCCGCTCGAGGCAGTGCTGACGTCCCAAGGCAAATGAAGCTAGGTAAAACTCCTGGATTTACAGGATCTCGTGAATGTATAAGGCGTATAGTAGGGGACAGAATAGGCATCCTTGTGGAGCAACAGTGTTGACGATTATCAGCTGACAGGTGACTGGTCACTGTTACAAATATAAATTACATTAGTGAGTGGTAGTGAGTTAACATTTAAAAGCTTCTAAAACCACAAGAAATCTAGATTTTCGATTTTAGGAATTTGAGACAAAAGAGACTTAATGGCTTTTACAGGAAGCACACCGTATTAATTAAATGAACGGTCAGTTTTCTGGATAGGGCTATTTTCTGACATGATATATACAGAGAATAAGTGTTCGGCACGGACTAGAAAGGCCGAGATGGCCTGTTTCCGTGCTGTAATTGTTATATGGTTATTAGTGTAAATGATTATAGAATCACATTAGGTCAAGTGCTTCAAAGTATTTGATTTCAAGCAGGTTAGACTGATAACTGATAAATGTACTGAGAAAACAACTGCTTCCATTGTCCATTTTGATAAATCGAATTAACTATTCTTTTCCTTTATCAATTCACTGTTATTTCCTCAAATAACTGTTAAATCCATGAAAGCTCACGATCCAAAGTTTTCGTGTATCCCCTCTGAATCTCCTCAGCCTTCCAGCATGAATGCAAGCAAATCCTAGTATCTATTCAACTTTGAACACCCCCATTATTATCGGTACTATTTAAGATAGACACAAAATTGAACAATTTCTTTTCTTCGGTATTCACCAAGGAGAAGGATATGGAATTATGTGAGGTAAGGGAAACAAGCAGAGTAGCAATGGAAACTATGAGATTTAAAGAAGAGGAAGTGTGGACACTTTTGAAAAATATGAAAACGGATAAGTCTCCAGGTCCTGACAGGATATTCCCTAGGACATTGAGGGAAGTTAGTGTAGAAATAGCAGGGGCTATGACAGAAATATTTCAAATGTCATTAGAAACCAGAATAGTGCCGGAGGATTGGCGTACTGCGCATGTTGTTCCATTGTTTAAAAAGGGTTCTAAGAGTAAACCTAGCAATTATAAACCTGTTAGTTTGACGTCAGTGGTGGGCAAATTAATGGAAAGGATATTTAGGGATAATATATATAAGCATCTGGATAAACGGGGTCTGATCAAGTACAGTCAACATGGATTTGTGCCTGGAAGGTCATGTTTGACTAATCTTCTTGAATTTTTTGAAGAGGTTACTAGGGAAATTGATGAGGGTAAAGCAGTGGATGTTGTCTATATGGACTTCAGTAAGGCCTTTGACAAGGATCCTCATGGTAGGTTGGTTAAGAAGATTCAATTGTTGGGTATTAATGGTGGAGTAGCAAGATGGATTCAACAGTGGCTGAATGGGAGATGCCAGAGAGTAATGGTGGATGGCTGTTTGTCAGGTTAGAGGCCGGTGACTAGTGGGGTACCTCAGGGGTCTGTGTTGGGTTCACTGTTGTTTGTCATGTACATCAATGATCTAGATGATGGTGTGGAAAATTGGATTAGTAAGTGTGCAGATGATACTAAGATAGGTGGTGTTGTGGATAATGAAGTAGATTTTCAAAGAAAGCTTTTGGTGTGCTGGCCTTTATAAATCAGAGCATTGAATATAGAAGTTGGGATGTAATGTTAAAATTGTACAAGGCATTGGTGAGGCCAATTCTGGAGTATGGAGTACAATTTTGGTCGCCTAATTATAGGAAGGATGTCAACAAAATAGAGAGAGTACAGAGGAGATTTACGAGAATGTTGCCTGTGTTTCAGCAACTAAATTACAGAGAAAGGCTGAAGAAGTTAGGTCTTTATTCTTTGGAGCGCAGAAGGTTAAGGGGGGACTTGATAGAGGTCTTTAAAATGATGAGAGGGATAGACAGAGTTGACGTGGATAAGCTTTTCCCATTGAGAGTAGGGAAGATTCAAACAAGAGGACATGACTTGAGAATTAAGGGACAGAAGTTTAGGGGTAACATTAGGGGGAACTTCTTTACTCAGAGAGTGGTAGCTGTGTGGAATGAGCTTCCAGTGGAAGTGGTGGAGGCAGGTTCGATTTTATCATTTAAAAATAGATTGGATGGGTATATGGACGAGAAAGGAATGGAGGGTTATGGTCTGAGTGCAGGTAGATGGGACTAGGGGAGAAAAAGTGTTCGACATGGACTTGAACGGCCGAGATGGCCTGTTTCCATGCTGTAATTGGTATATGGTTATAAAATGCTGGAGTAACTCAACAGGACAGGCGGCATCTCTGGATAGAAGGAATGGGTGATGTTTCGGGTCGAGACCCTTCTTCAGACTTGCTTATTTAGCACTACATTCTTACTGAGAGTCGCTCTATGCACTTATGCTACATCCTGGGCATCCTGTAGATTTTCACTACCACACTACCACACAGATCCCTTCTGAATCTCCTCAGCCTTCCAGCATGAATGCAAGCAAATCCCAGTAACTATTCTACTTTGAGCTCCACCATTATTATCTTTACTACTTTCCTATTGAGAGTCACTCTATGCACCTGTGTTATATCCTGCAGATTTACATGACCACATTATTAATGTGCACTCTCGGATATCAGGAAAATTGTTTGCAAGTGCTATAATAGTATTCTTGGTACAAGTACAAATAACTTAGAGTCATAGAGTGATACAGTGTGAAAACAGGCCCTTCGACCCAACTTGCCCACACCGGCCAACAATGTCCCAACTCGTCCCACCTGCCTGCGCTTGGTCCATATCTCTCCAAACATGTACCTGTCTAACTGTTTCTTAAACGATGGGATAGTCCCAGCCTCAACTACCTCCTCTGGCAGCTTGTTCCATATATCTGCCACCCTATGTGTGAAAAAGTTACCCCTGGGATTCCTATTAAATATTTTCCCCTTCACCTTGAACCTATGTCCTCTTGTCCTCGATTCCCCTACTCTGGGCAAAAGACCCTGTGCATCTACCCAATCTATTCCTCTCATGATCTAATACACCTCTATAAGATCACCCCTTATCCTCCTGCGCTCCATGGAATAGAGACCCGGCCTACCCAACCTCTCCCTATAGCTCACACCTTGTAAATGATATTGGAATGTGCCTCATTGTGATGCTTGCTCCTTCAATGCTTTACTTTCTGATTAAATTACAGTCAATTTCAAGATTAATTTCTATTTAGTATGTCTCTAACAATCATGGAAATTACTGGGAATCTCCCTAAATTGACTGTTATTTGTAGGTTAGAAAATACGATATTCTGTTGGGACACATTATTCAGGATTTCTGGTGGCTGATAGGGAAACCTGGAAAGGCAGAGAATCAATCTACTATGAAACATAGAAACATAGAAAATAGGTGCAGGAGTAGGCCATTCGGCCCTTCGAGCCTGCACTGCCATTCAATATGATCATGGCTGCTCATCCAACTCAGTATCCTGTACCTGCCTTCTCTCCATACCCCCTGATCCCTTTAGCCACAAGGGCCACATCTAACTCCCTCTTAAATATAGCCAATGAACTGGCCTCAACTACCTTCTGTGGCAGACAGGGCCGGATTTAGATGAAGAGAGGCCCTAAGCTGTTCCACTTGTGAGGCCCCCCTCCCCAATCCCCCCCCCCCCCCCATGACTAGAGGAAGATGGTCCAGCAGATTGACACCGATTTGCAGCTGAGCGTGGCCAATGAGATAAGGGGCTGGAAAGCTCTGCTTTATTTATTTATTTATTTATTGCCAGTGCTAGTGTCGAGTTATCGGCTTAAAACACTATTATTCTGAAATGGAGGGCAAGGAAAATTACTGAAGGGTTGTTTAGAGACTACAGTGCGTTGTGACAGCATATGTAAGAAAGGCCTATGACAGTGTCAAAAATATTATACACCTTGCAGGGCTCTCACTTAATTTGTTTTCTCTGTTGTCAGCCGGGTAACCTTGGCAGTTTTTTAAGTTGCCAAATGACAGTTTAGGTGGTCATTTAAGACGGCTCGCATGACGCGTGCGATAATGTGCTTGGATGAAGTGCATAGTTACCAGTCGGAATTATGCTCAATGAAGCATTTACATATTATTTCTGCTTCAAATAAAGCCACAAACTAAACATATTCACCAATCAAGACATGATATATACCACAATGATATGCAGCAAAATTATAATAGTATCTCAACTCTTTTTACACGTTGAAATGAATGCAATTTCTATTATTTCTTTCCACTTCCAAACAAAAATGTGGTTGGATTATTCAGCGTATGATCAACCTCGGTGAGACCAAGCGCAGGCTTGGCGATCGCTTCGCACAACACCTCCACTCAGTTCGCAATAACCAACCTGATCTCCCGGTGGCTCAACACTTCAACTCCCCTTCCCATTCCGAATCCGACCTTTCTGTCCTGGGCCTCCTCCATGGCCAGCGTGAGGCCCACCGCATATTGGAGGAGCAGCACCTCATATTTGCTTGGGTAGTTTACACCCCAGCGGTGTGAACATTGGCTTCTCTAATTTCAGGTAGTCCTTGCTTTCTCCCTCGTTCCCCTCCCATTCTCAGCTCTCCCACAGCCTACTGTCTCCGCCTCTTCCTTTCTTTTTCATGTCACCCCCCCCCCCCGACATCAATCTGAAGGAGGGTCTCGACCCGAAACGTCATCTATTCCTTCGCTCCACAGATGCTGCCTTACCCGCTGATTTTCTCCAGCTTTTTTGTCTACCAATGGGATCCCATCACTGGCCTCATCTTCCCATCTCCTCCCCTGTTGGCTTTCCGCAGAGACCGCTCCCTCCGTAACTCCCTGGTCAATTCGTCCCTTCCCACCCAAACCACCCCTTCTCCTGGCACTTACCCTTGCAACCGCAGGAAATGCTACACTTGTCGTTTTAATTAAGTTCAAGACTATGGGGCTGTACATTGGCCATAAAGTTGCTGCCTAAAAGTGCCAGAGACCCGGAATTGATCCTGAATATGTTTGTTTTGTTTTCTCGTTTATAACATTGTTTACAGAGTACTATGTTTACATATTCTGTTGTGCTGCTGCAAGTAAGGATTTCATTGTTCTAACTGGGACGTGAGAGAATAAAACACTCTTGACTCTTGACTTACTCCGCTAATGTGTGGGAAAGAATTAGTGTACAGGTGATCGGTGGTCGGCGTGGACTCGGTGGGCTGAAGGGCCTGTTTCCACGCTGTATCTTTAAATTAAACTAAAGACACTAAAACCAGAGGGAGTCTAAAGAAGGGTCTCTACCCGAAACGTCACCCAATTTCTTCTGAGTTGCTGGCTGCTCCATGGAGTTCCCCCGCACAATTAAAGCATGGAATAGTCTTCACCCTACCATAGTTACCCAACCAGACGCAACTAAATTTAAGGTACCTCTTTTTTCCCCCAAGAACCCTTTTTTGCTTAAGTCCAAGTCAAGAGTCAAGAGAGTTTTTTTGTCATGTGTCCCTGATAGGACAATGAAATTCTTGCTTGCTGCAGCACAACAGAATATGTAATCATAATACAGAACAGGAGATAAAAGTTCAGTGTGTTCATATACCATAGACCATATATATACACAATAAATAAACAGATAAAATGCAATAGGCTGTTATTGTTCAGCCCTCTACCACCTCCAGTTTAAATTCCATTTAGAATATTTATGTAGGACCAGGAAACCAGAAGCACGAGTTACTCCAGGGAGTTACTCCTGATCCAGGGTCAGGGAGTAATTCTGCAGTGGTTTTCAACGGTTGCGGCGAGGCAGCGACCGGACAGCAATGGCGGCCAAATCTCCCACAATTCAAAGCGAGGGAGAAAGTGCCCAGCGCCGACCAGTTGCCGTGGCAGTGCGCATGCGCAGGGCGACCAATGATGTGCGGGCCGTGGTTGTGCGCATGTGCAGGGGGAGGATGTGCTGCCCGTAGCAATGCGCATGTGCAAGGCGGCCTGCCTTGCTGGCGGATGAGGAGCGAGTGGAGAGCGGAGACCCGGCAGCCCGGACACGGATGGCGGGGGAGATGGAGAGAGAGAGAGATAGAGAGGGGGGCCCGCCCAGAGTTCAACGGCAGGTGTCCTGCCTTGGCCGGAGCCCCCCTAGATTTCGAGGCCCTAGGCTTCAGCCTATGAAGCCTAGTGGTAAATCCGGCTCTGCGACGCCCCCCTAGATCTCGAGGCCCTAAGCTTAAGCTTGTCCAGCTTATACGTAAATCCGGCCCTGGTGGCAGAGAATTCCAGAGATTCACTACTCTGTTTTTCTCATCTCGGTCCTAAAGGATTTCCCACTTATCCTTAAACTGTGACCCCTTGTTCTGGACTTCCCCAATATCGGGAACAATCTTCCTGCATCTAGCCTGTCCAACCCCTTAAGAATTTTGTAAGTTTCTATAAGATCCCCCCTCTATCTTCTAAATTCTAGCGAGTACAAGCCAAGTCTATCCAGTCTTTCTTCATATGAAAGTCCTGACATCCCAGGAATCAGTCTGGTGAACCTTCTCTGTACTCCTTCTCTGGCAAGAATGTCTTTCCTCAGATTTGGAGACCAAAACTGTACGCAATACTCCAGGTGTGGTCTCACCAAGACCCTGTACAACTGCAGTAGAACCTCCCTGCTCCTATACTCAAATCATTTTGCTATGAATGCTAACATACCATTCGCTTTCTTCACTGCCTACTGCACCTGCATGCTTACTTTCAATGACTGGTGTACAATGACACCCAGGTCTCATTGCATCTCCCCTTTTCCTAATCGGCCACCATTCAGATAATAATCTACTTTCCTGTTTTTGCCACCAAAGTGGATAACCTCACATTTATCTACATTATACTGCATCTGCCATGCATTTGCCCACTCACCCAGCCTATCCAAGTCACCTTGCAGCCTCCTAGCATCTTCCTCACAGCTAACACTGCCCCCCCAGGTTCGCGTCATCCGCAAACTTGGAGATGTTGCATTCAATTCCCTTGTCCAAATCATTAATATATATTGTAAATAGCTGGGGTCCCAGCACTGTGCCTTGCGGTACCCCACTAGTCACTGCCTGCAATTCTGAAAAGGACCCATTTAATCCTACTATTTGCTTCCTGTCTGCCAGCCAGTTCTCTATCCACATCAATACTGAACCCCCAATACCGTGTTCTTTAAGTTTGTATACTAATCTCTTATGTGGGACCTTGTCGAAAGCCTTCTGAAAGTCCAGATATAACACATCCACTGGTTCTCCCTTATCCACTCTACTAGTTACATCCTCGAAAAATTCTATAAGATTCATCAGACATGATTTACCTTTCATAAATCCATGCTGACTTTGTCCAATGATTTCACCACTTTCCAAATGTGCTGCTATCCCATCTTTAATAACTGACTCTAGCAGTTTCCCCACTACCGATGTTAGACTAACTGGTCTGTAATTCCCTGTTTTCTCTCTTCCTCCCTTTTTAAAAAGTGGGGTTACATTAGCTACCCTCCAATCCTCAGGAACTACTCCAGAATCTAAAGAGTTTTGAAAAATTATCATCCTGGTGCTAATATCCTGGTGACAAAGATAGTGTAGATCCTGTCCATTCTTTTGTGGTGAAGCCCTTTTGGGTTAGAGGACTGATTGAGATCAGCAAAGAGTTAAGAAAGTGAATCATTTCAAGATGAAATGGAGAAATGTCCAGCTAACGGTGTGAAAGTGCAGGGGACAGAATCAACCACTAGATGCTGCTGTGCACCATGTTATGAACAAATTGATAAATTACAGCATTTGTACAGATTCCCCATAAATGAAGATTTCACTGCAATTCTCTGTGAAGATTTAATCCCATTTGCTTGTGTTCAGCTTGTTTCACTCTGTTTAGTTTGGAAACGGATCCTTTGGCTCACCGAGTCCGTTACCAATAAGATATCAGCAGGACTGTAAGGGTAAACTGTTTTACCAAACGTTGGGCAGGTACAGCACATTGTGCTGAGCGAAGAAAGAGGGATATGGAATGTCATACTTTATTATTAGGGTGGGATCTCATAAAGGACAGAGGCAGGTGAGAGGTTAGAAGTTGGTATAGAGGGTGGTGCGAGAAAGGTTGGAGGACCGAATAAGAAGGAGAAAGGGGGAGAGCGAGGTAGGTTGGTTTCAACTGCAGGTATTTTAATGCAAGGGGCCTGATGGGTAAGGCAGATGAGTTTGGGGCATGGATAGGTATGTGCGACTGGGGCATTGTAGCCATTACTGAAACCTGGTTAAGGGAGGGGCAGGACTGGCAGCTCAATATTAGAAAACATAGAAAATAGGTGTAGGAGGAGGCCATTTGGCCCTTCGAGCCAGCACCGCCATTCATCATGATCATGGTTAATAATCCACAATCAGTAACCCATGCCTGCCTTCTCCCCATATCCCTTGATTCCGCTAGCCCCAAGAGCTCTATCTTAACTATTTTTAATTTCATCCAGTGATTTGGCCTCCACTGCCCTCTGTGGCAGATAATTCCACAAATTCACAACTCTTTGGGTGAAAAAGATTTTCTCATCTCAGTTTTAAATGGCTTCCCCTTTATTCTTAGACTGTGGCCCTGGTTCTGGACTCCCCCAAAATTGGGAATGTATTTCCTGCATCTAGTCCTTTTATAATTTTAAACGTTTCTATAAGAATCCCCCTCATCCTTCTAAATTCCAGTGAATATAAGCCCAGTATTTCCAATCTTTCCTCATATGACAGTCCAGCCATCCCAGGGATTAACATCATGAACCTATGCTGCACTCCTCAATAGCAAGGATGTCCTTCCTTAAATTAGGAGACCTACACTACACATAATACTCCAGGCGTGGTCTCACCAGGGCTCACCAGTACAACTGCAGAATAACCTCTTTACTCCTATACTCAAATCCTCTCGTTATGAAGGCAAACATGCCATCAGCTTTCTTCATTGCCTGCTGTACCTGCATTTTTACTTTCAGTGACTGGTGTACAAGGACACCCAGATCTCAGTGCACTTCCCTTTTTCCCAATCTGACACCATTGAGATAATAATCTGCCTTCTTGTTCTTGCTGCCAAAGTGGATAACCTCACATTTATCTACATTATACTGCATCTGCCCACCTTGGCTGATGAGAGAAATGGAGGCATTGATCAAGAATAAAAAGGATGCATGGGACAGGTATAGGCATTTGGGATCAAGTGTATCCATGGAGGAGTTTAGGGAACCAAGGAGCAAAGCAAAAAAGGCAATCAGAAAGACAAAAAGTGGCCAGGAGCTAAGTCTGGCAAATAGCATTAAGGACAATCACAAGAGGTTACATAAGGGGAAAAAAGGGTATCTCGACAGAGAGTGGGACCCCTCAGGAATCAAAGCAGTCCACACATGTGTGGAGCCACAGGAGATGGGCAAGGTCTTCAATGAGTATTTCTCCTCTGTATTTACCGAGGAGAAAGACAGGAGGCCGGAGGAATTTGCGGCAGTCAATGGAAGTGTCTTGAGAACAGTCAGTGTTAAGTTTGAAGAGGTGCTGAAGGTACTATCGTGAATTTTAGGCGGAGGCGTCGGAAGCGTTGCGCTGCTGCCATGAGGGTCTCTGTGCCGAATTCGCCCAGGTGAACGCCATGGACCAGGCTGCAGCTCAGTGCATCCTGGAGGACAACCAGTGGCTGCTGGAAGTAAGTACCAAGCACTGGGTAGAAACGGTGGAAGATAGTGGCCTTCTAATGGGGGTGGATGGAGAAAGCATCCTGCTTGCCTGCTAGATTTTCACTGACTGGAACTGCAGGAAAAATGTTCCCGATGTTGGGGGAGTTCAGAACCAGGGGATCACAGTTTAAGAATAAAGGGTAGGCCATTTAGGACTGAGATGAGGACAAACTTTCTTCATGCAGAGAGTTGTGAATCTGTGGAATTCTCTGCCACAGAAGGCAGTGGAGGCCAATTCACTAGATGTTTCCAAGAGAGTTACATTTAGCTCTTGGGGCTAGCGAAATCAAGGGATATGGGGAAAAAACAGGAAAGAGGTACTGATTTTAGATGAACAGCCATGATCATATTGAATGGCAGTGCTGGCTCAAAGGGCCGAATGGCCTATTCCTGCACCTATTTTCTATGTTTCTATGCTTGAGTATATGGCAATAAAACCCAACCACTTGATTTTGAAGCATTCATGCATGGTGGAGGTATAATGTAGTCATAGAGTGATACAGTGTGAAAACAGGCCCTTCGGCCCAACTTGCCCACACCCGCCAACATGTCCCAGCTACACTAACTGCTTTTGGTCCATATCCCTCCAAATCTGTCCTATCCATGTATCTGTCTAACTGCTTCTTAAATGTTGGGATAGTCCCTACCTCAACTACCTCCTCTGGCAGCTTGTCCCATACACCCACCATCCTTTGTGTGGAAAAAGTTACCCCTTAAAAAGTTACCTCTTAAAAATACTACAAACAAAAAACATTGAAATCATCCTTCTACAATGCACTAAAATAGTAAGATTAAATGAGAACTTACCAGTTTGAAGTTTGATCTTTATTTTATGAGGAGTTACGATGAGCGATTACGTGAAGCAGAACCCCGCCAGTCCGCATGCGCGTCAATCTTCAAAGCAGCGGTGTGAAATCACAGATAACAGTAATTGAAGTAACATAATAAGATTAAAAAACTAGACCTACCAGATGACCTTTGTGATATGAGGGTTGGGAGCGGTAGGCACGTAATCGCTCATCGTAACTCCTCATAAAATAAAGATCAAACTTCAAACTGGTAATTTCTCGTTTATTCTTACTATTTTACTTCGGAGTCACGTGAGTGATTCCGTGAAGATTTCAAAGCTCTGTGATTTCATGTAGTAGATACGAATCCAGGCGTCTCACACTGCATCAGTTGACCCAGGATGAGTGAATAATAAACAATGCATTGAAACACAGCATAGATTTGAACATGTTGATGCTTTAATTAACAAACGAAAAAACAATAGAGACCCCTCTCTCCCAGGGGGAAGCTATGAAACAGAATGGGCGAATACCCCCGGTGTCGTAAGTGGTTTATTATAGAACCTCTGAAATGTCAGTTCATTTGACCATCCTACGGCCACGAGGATATGGTCGAGGGACGTCCAGTGCCCTCGCTGTTGACGTTGATGCTCCCCTGGTGGAGTGAGATTTAAAAATGTCAGTGTCTACTCCCGCACAAACCAGAACCTGTTTCAGCCATCTTGAAATGGTCTGTGCCAACACCTTCTTATGTGGCTTTTTGTGACTGATATATAACCATAACAGCACGGAAAAAGGCCATCTCGGCCCTTCAAGTCCGTGCCGAACTTTTATTTTTTTATTTTTTTATAAACTCCCCCCTAGTCCCATCTACCTGCACTCAGACCATAACCCTCCATTCCTTTCCCGTCCATATACCCCATCCAATCTATTTTTAAAGGATAACATCGAACCTGCCTCCACCACTTCCACTGGAAGCTCATTCCACACAACTACCACTCTCTGAGTAAAGAAGTTCCCCCTAATGTTCCCCCTAAACTTCTGTCCCTTAATTCTCAAGTCATGTCCCCTTGTTTGAATCTTCCCTACTCTCAATGGGAAAAGCTTATCCACGTCCACTCAGTCTAACCCGCTCATAATTTTAAAGACCTCTATCAAGTCCCCTCTTAACCTTCTGCGCTCCAAAGAATAAAGACCTAACTTGTTCAACCTTTCGCTGTAACTTAGTTGCTGAAACCCAGGCAACATTCTAGTAAATCTCCTCTGTACTCTCTCTATTTTGTTGACATCCTTCACATAATTAGGCGACCAAAATTGTACTCCATACTCCAGAATTGGCCTCACCAATGCCTTGTACAATTTTAACATTACATCCCAACTTCTATATTCAATGCTCTGATTTATAAAGGCCAGCACACCATATAGTGCTAACTCCGAGCCTCTGAGGCTCTTGGTGACCTTAATATATTCCTGTAAATGCGTAACTACACACAACCGCAAATCCGTGGGGTATGCCGTAAAAATAAGCTTGAGCCTGGACACCCCTGGTCTGCTCTGCTTAATTAAATCATAAATGTAAAACGTTATGTTATTTCCGGATGACACCATCCTGTTCAGTCGCAGCTTCTGCAATGCCTGGACCCGTTGCGCTGAAACCAGCGCCATGAGCATGACCACCTTTAGAGTGATTTTGGGCAAAGACAGGGATGTGGCTGGAGCCCACTGGCGAAGCAGCGTGAGTACCACGCTCACATCCCAGATTTCCGAGTACCTGGGCCTGGGGAGATTAGAGTTAAAAATACACTTCATGAACCGGGATATTAAAGGGTGAGATCCAACAGAGTGTGGTTCCGACCCTAGCCATAAGTACGATGATAAGGCACTCCTGGCACTATTGACGGCACTATAGCTTAACCCCTCATCAAAATATAGCGTTGAAAGAAATTCCAACACATCTGAGATGCGTGTCGTGTGATATGCTATGTTCTGTCGTAAGCAAAACACCTCCCATTTCTTGACATGAGAGATGTACTGTCTTTTGGTACTATCCCTCCAAGCCGCAGTGATCACATCCATGGTACGATCGGATAGTCCGAGCTCCAGGTATGGCCTCATCAGAATCTGCAAATCAATAGATCAATACGGTCATGCAATGGGTGTTTCTCCCCAGTCACAGGGTGCACCAGTAGGTTACTGCGTTTAGGGACAGTCATAAGAGGCTGTGTCATTATTCCCAAAACGAGTGGGAACCATGGCTGTGTAGGCCAGTCGGGTACCACCAAAACTCCTGAGGCGGAGTCCTGCTTGATTTTGAGCAAGCACCGACTGATGAGGCAAAATGGGGAAATGCATATAAAAACATTCCACCCCAGTGTTGCGAGAATGCATCTACCGCCACTGCCCCTGGGTCTGGTTCCCATGAAACATACTTCGGTAACTGGTGATTGAGTCTGGATGCAAACAAATCGATATCCTGTATACCGTACCGAGCGACAATATCATTAAAGACTTCATGATTCAACATCCAATCTATGTTGTCATTGAATTTTCATGACCTGGTGTCTGCCACCATGTTGAATCTACCTGGTAAGTAGATAGCTGAAACCCAAATGTTTCTTGTAATGCACCAGTGCCAAATAAGGTTAGCCAATTTATCACTTGATTCCACCCATGTGATTAACATACGCCACTGCCGTAGTGTTGTCAATCTGAAGCTGAACATGCAAGTGATGCATACTAGTACAATAAGCCCTAAGGTCATAGAATGCTCCCAACAGTTCTAAATAGTTAATTCCATGTGATTGAAGAATAAATCCCTCATGCATATTCCATCTGCCTCCGCAGCTAGAGATGGTATCAGTAGCACCCCATCCGAGAGCACTAACATCAGTCTGTAAAACAACTGAAGGTTTCTCAATCAGAATTTTACTGGAGCAATGCCAAATATTCGCTATCCACCACTGTAATTCAGCAATGGCTTCAACTGGTAACTGCATGGACCTATCAAAGTGACCTGCATGTATTTTGAGTGCCTGCTCCTTTGCACGTTGTAAATTTTGATAATGCAAAGGTCCAAATGGTGCAGCTGGAAAAGCAGCCACTAATTTGCCAATTATGCTAGCCACATGTCGAATTGATGGTTGCTGCTCCACCACGAGCTCGTTACAGCCTTCAATTAATTCTAATCTCTTGCCCCTGGGCAGAGTCACAGACATGTGAGTTGAGTTAATGGTGAATCCCAAATAATCAATAACTCTAATTGGTATCAATTTGGATTTAACTGGATGGATGAGAAACCCCAATCTCTCAAACATGAGTTTAGCAGCTGAACAGATAATTCAGCTGCTTTCCGAGTCTTTCCTATGATTACGATATCATCCAAATAAGCCATTACAATATGACTCTGAGCCCGGAGTAGCCCCAATACTGGGTTTAACAGTTTTGTAAATAATCTAGGGGCCGAGGTTAACCCATTAGGCAATGCTTTAAATTGTCATAATTGCCTCATCCAGCTAAACTTCAAATATCTCCGATGGTCGTTATGAATGGGTACTGAATAATATGCATCTTTAAGATCTATACATGCCATATAACATCCTCTGGAAATCAGTTGTTGGGCAGTAACAAAAGTTTCCATTTTGAAATGTTTATACTGCACAAAGGGGTTAAGGCTCATCAAGTCAAGGATGATTCGACATCCCCCATCCTTCTTTCGCCTAGGAAAAATATTAGACACTAATTGGTGGGATTGATGAAACGACTTCTCAATTACCCCTTTTTTGTATAACTTTTCAATTTCAGCTTGTACATCCAAATTCTCCTGTTGTGAAAAAAACAATGTACGGCTTGGTGTATGCTGTGTGGGTGGACGCAAATTGGGAAGGAATTCAATTCGGAACCCTTGTATACTGTGCAGTATAAACAAATCTGATGTTATCCAATACCATTCATTCAAAAACAAGTGTAATCTCCCCCCAATTTGTAACTGATCCACACATAATATGTTCCGAAAAGACCCAGACCCACCAACCTCCATGGTTACCGGTGGATATTTCTGCCCCCGGGTTTTGGGGGGTAAGGTCATGTTCGCCCGTGCCACTGTTGGAGTGCGCCAACTGCGCATATTTGTGAATGGCCGGCTTGGTCCTTGGCCTGAACCAGTTTCAGTGAACCATTTGTAGGGGTGCTGCCGTCGAAGCGAAGTTTTGCTAGTCGCCGGGGCTTTGATGAGTCCGACCGTTCTTGCCTCATCGTCCAGCTCCTTGACTCTTGTTGAGCAACAGATTCGGTGGTTGAATATTGCTGGATTTGCACAGAGGGGTTGATAGTAGGGCGGATGGCACTCTTTCTCAGGCAATTTATTTCAAAATGTGCATTGCACATTAGGGCCAGGGCATCCTGCTGTACATCAGACAGAGATAGAGATTAGAGGTTCCTTTATTTGTCATTCAGACCTTTCGGTCTGAACGAAATTTCGTTGCCTGCAGTCATACATATAATAATAAATAACAAAACACACAATAAACACAAATTAACA
This sequence comes from Malacoraja senta, assembly GCA_038087875.1. Taxonomy (NCBI): domain Eukaryota; kingdom Metazoa; phylum Chordata; class Chondrichthyes; order Rajiformes; family Rajidae; genus Malacoraja; species Malacoraja senta. The sequence continues at coordinate 43,320,334 of CM075981.1, read as the reverse complement.
TCCACCACAGTGAGTTCACCAGGCACCTCCTCACTGTGATGGAGGCAAAAGTCTTAAAGTCTCTGTCTCTTCCCGCTTTGTTCTCCCTCTGCGCTGAGGCGATCCAGGCTTCTGATGTTGTGGCCCCGCCGGGTGATGGTAAGTCAATCCCGCGGCTGAATCCGTGCTCCGTCCGCGACGGGCCGGTTCAAACTCCGCGGCCCGGGGTGGTCGAAGCTGCCGCCCTCCAGTCCAGCGGACGCAGCTGTAGTTGCGGGAGCCCCAGAAAAACAGGTCACCAACCTGTGACCTGCAAGCTCCCGACGATGTCGTCCACCGGGCCCGCGGCCGAGCCTTCAGATTCAGGTCGCCACCAGTGTCCTCGGTCGCCACCGCCGGAACGCCACTGCCGGAACGCCACCGCAGCCCCAAAGCAGGTGGTAAGTCCTGGCTCTGCCACCGGAGCCTCGAGGTCGGTCGGTCGGTCGCAGTTGGAGTTGGAGGCCGGCAGCTCCGCCATTAGGCCTCAGCGCAGACGGAGGCAGAGAAGGGGGATGCGACAAGAAAAATCGCATTCCCCCGAAGGAAGAGACAAAAATCATGTTTCACCCCCCACCCCACACATACACAACCCAATAAACTAAAATTTAACTAAAACGGGACAAAAGAAAACAACAAAAAAAGTAAAAACAGATGGATTGCAGGCAAGCTGCTGCTGTTCTACAGCGCCGCCACTTCCGGAGTAGGGGCCCTCCATCCACCGACCTGGCTAAAGCTGTGATGCCCGAGGCGAGCAGCTTCAGTATCTTCTGGAGCCTCACCTCCTGAGCTCTGATACCTACGCCCATGTGACCCCAGATGGCGTGGTTAACAGTCGGCACTTTGAGCAGAACACAGTTAGCAGGAGTCTCATATTTTTTGGACGTTTCCTCCATAGTGTGCTCTTGGAGCTGGTGTGAGGCCAGATAATTTATACTCACGGCCAAATCTTCTCCCAGCGGTTCCCCTGTTTCGGTTTGGGATTGCAAATCTTGATGCCATGACTGGCACCTCTGGCTCGTGCCCTTTTTGCCTTGGGGTATGCTCCATGGCTATACCCACGGACTCGGAGTCAGAGTAAAACAGACCCCGCATGTTCTCCTCCGAGAGGGAGACATTAAGCAGCCCTGATACAGGTGCCGCTGGCGCGGGCCCCCGAGGAGACCCGCGCTGATGCAACTCCACCTGTTGGAGCACATCTTGGTGGAGCATCCTCTCCATTAGGAGCTCCATCCTGGACAAACGTCCACAGACGCTATCCCTTGTAGGAGGGAAACCCTCCTGGCCTGACTCATCCGAGTCAACGGGCCTTGCAGACTTCTTTGTGGCTTTTCGTCCCAATGGTACAGCCACGGTGCTCTCAGGAGGCACCAAGTCTGAAGTCACTGGCCGTGCCGCCAGCGACTCGGAAGGTGAGATAGACGGCCGCCCGCTACCCGCACTCCCGCGGTCTTCCATAGCTGCTCTCCCGGCGGCTCACCTTGCCTTCACCTTGGACGCTTTCTCCATCGACTCGAACTTGCTCCTGTAACAAGAATTACCGACTCAAGAAAACGACCTCCGACTAAGTTTTAAACACTTACCTGAGAGTTTTTAAACTTACCGCTGGAGGAGCACCGTGCCTGCCAGCCAGTCGTTGCGCAATGCGTCAGACGTAATGACGTCTGACGCATTGCTGGCGGGGTTCTTCTTCATGGAATCACTCACATGACTCCGAAGTAAAACATGATTTTAGTACATCAAATTTCAAAAAGTTCCTACTGTGGGAGGGGGGTCACCCCCCTCCCACACCCTCACCCCACTCTCTTGCTCCACGCCCTCACCGGGTACCCCCAATGCCAATGATCAGTGACGCTCAGTCCCCCCACTTTCAAAAACGCTCCGTGGCCTCTGGTTCAGATGGAGAACACTGCCAGATGTGAGCGGGGAACTGAGGCCAGTTGTCCGTGATGTCCGGATCCCAATGCTCAGCGTTTCGTGTTTCGGAGTTGGCTAATGTTATTGATTTGTAATTAGTTGATAAAACCTTAATTTATTAATCCAGAATATCCAGGGAGATGCGATAAGTGTAATATTAAAATGACATGCAAGGTGTCAAGCTGTCTGTCACAACATACAGCCCCGATAACCCATTATTTCCTTCAGTTAAATATTGGGAAGGTAGCACTATTGTCATTTGCCACTCAACTATTATGTTTGTTTACCTCACTGACTATTTCTAAACCCCCCCCAAATTCCTTTGACAGGTTGAATAGAAATGCACCCAAGCTCATTGTTTTTTTAATTGAACACGCAGATGAACATCCTCAAGGAGTGTAATCAGATGGAAACTGATTCAGATGTGATGTTTAAGAGCTTGTTCAAAGAAGGGGCATATTTTAAAGGAGTGACAGAGATACTTGCTGGGGAATGTGTGAGGAGGTTATTATTTGTCTTTAGTTTTAGCTTGAACCAGGACATCTGAAGATTCAAAGTTTAATATAGTAATTGTGCTGATACTGACTCCAGCCAACCACGTAATGAATATCATCCATTCGGGAGGTTTTATTTTTCTGATGCCATTTAAACCACTTGGATTTCAATCACTTCAATGTAAAAGTAATTGGGAATGGGGAGCAATGAAACATAAAATTGCCCTCGGTACATATTAACTGTAATATAATAATGTATGCATGTTGGTAGGTGCAATCAAAACAAAGATCGTTTTATCATTGTGTTATGAATACCACAGAAAATATTATGTACTCTCAAGATCACATTTAATTGAATAATATTGCTCTAATATATAGTTATTGGACTTTGCATTTCAGAAAAGTCCCAGCTGAGAGGATGACAGAAAAATACTGAAAATATTGGGGGTGAAAATGACTTCAGGACAGTTTGCTAGGAAAATGAAAGAAATGGTAACAACTTATTTGGTCTGTGAAGTGCCCCATAAAGATTACCGCATCAGATAAGCACCTGTGGACTTGCACGTAATATATTAAGTCCAGGGGGTCAGATATGGGGCTTTATGTGTGGGTCAGATATATTGTCAGTGCAGAGGGGCTAGGAGCAAGGTCAAGTGTGCATCCAGAGTCAAGGTCTGGAATAGTACTAGGTGTGCAGTCAAAGCTGGGACAATGGGAGTTTTCAGCACTGGAAACCTAAGCAGGTAAGCAGCTATGATCAGGGTAGTATAGGGAGCCAGGTGTAAGGCTGGTTTCGGGATCAGGAATGAGAGAAGGTATGCAACTGGAGTCAGGGTCAGTAGTAGTACCAGGTGTGCAGTGAGACCCAGGTTGGTCAACATGGGCCAAGTGCTTGATTATAATCTGATTTCCATACATGAATATACTAAGATCATTCATGTGCTGCACCTGTTGATCGGAGCCTGGCTCTACTGTGGAATGTAATTAGGAATGTAATTTAGCCTATACTTATTCATAGCTAATCCAATTGAAAGCATAAATATTGCATTCAAGTATAAGTTAAAAGACTCACTACAGTATGCACAAGATTGCACAATTTCAAGCTGAAAAATGCAAAAGCTCCGTACCAATGGGAGGGGAGGACACCCCCCTCCAACACCCCCGCCCCTCGGTCGCTACGCTCCCTCGAGCTTGGTCTCTCGAAATTTCTCACTCCCAACTCTCACCCAATGTTGGCAGCCTGCGGTAAGATTAGTGAGTTTTCAGATGATGCAAAAGTGGATGGCTTTGCAGATAGTGAAGATGGTTGTGAAAAATTGAAACAGGATCTTGATCAATTGGCCCAGTAGGCTGAGGAATGGTTGATGGAATTTAATGCAGAAAAATGTGAGGTGTTGCATTTTGGGAAGTTTAACATGGGCAGGACCTCAACAGTGAATGGTAGGGCTCTGGGTATTGTTGTAGCGCAGAGGGATCTAGGAGTACAGGTGCATAGCTCCTTCAAGGTGGAGTCGCAGGTAGATCAGGTGGTCAAAAAGGGTTTTGGTACCTTGGCCTTCATCACCCAGAGTATTGAATATAGAAGTTGAGAGGTCATGTTGCAGTTGTGTAAGACATCGATGAGGCCACATTTAGAGTATTGTGTTCAGTTCTGGGAACAATGTTATGGGAATGATGTCAAGCTGGAAAGGGTACAGAGATGTTGCCAGGACTAGAGGGTCTGAGCTACATATAAGCAGAGGTTAAGTAGGCTGGGATTCTATTTGGGGCGCAGGAGGATGAGGGATGATCTTATAGAGGTGTATAAAATAATGAGAGGAATAGATCGGGTAGATGCACAGAGTCTCTTGCCCAGAGCAGGTGAATCGAGGACCAGAGGACCTAGGTTTAAGGTGAAGGGGAATAGGTTTAATAGGCATCTGAGGGGTAACCTTTTCACACAAAGAGTGGTGGGGGCATGGAACAAGCCGCCAGAGGAGGTAGTTGAGGCTGGGACTATCCCAACATTTAAGAAACAGTTAGACAGGTAAATGGATAGGACAGGTTTGGAGGGATATGGACCAAATGCAGGCACCTGGGACTAGTGTAGCTGGGACATGTTGGCCGGTGTGGGCAAGTTGGGTAGTAAGGCTTGTTTCCACACTGTATCACTCTGACTGTTATCTTTACCGTGAATTTTAAATGGGTCTTTATGTTGTCATTGAAGTATACTGTAAATTGCAAAATGGATATTTTTAACGTGGATTATTGTTAAAAGTTCCCGTTTTGTCAGTGTTGACTTGGCTTTTGTGCGTTGATTTGTGCACCTGCAAACAAACTAGTGTACAATGCAATTTAACACAGCCAAATATCTGTGAAAAGCAGCACATTAAGTTGCAAAACCATGGTGGCGCAGATGTAGAGTTGCTGCCTTACAGAGCAAAAGACATGGGTTCAATTCACACAACGGGTGCTGTCTGTACAGAGTTTGTAAGTTCTTCCTGTGGCCACCTTGGATTTTTAGGGGTTCTCCGATATCCTCCCACATTCCAAAGACGTACAGGTTTGTAGGTTAATTTGGATTCAGTACGATAGCGCTAGTGTACTTGGTAATCGCTGTCGGCATGGACTTGGTGGGCCAAAGAGACTGTTTCCATGCTTTAAAGTAAAGTCAAAGAAAAGTGAATCTCTGTCAGCTTAGACTTCAGTTTCCCAATGGCACATCATTGGGACAGAGTTTATTTTTATCCTTTTGGTGAATAAAATGAGAATGCTTACCTTTTTGTAGTGCCTTTCGCAAACTAGGAATGCCCCAGAGCTCTTTACAACCAATGAATTATTGGTGAATTGCAATAATTGTAGTCACGTATAGAAGAGTTATTTTCTCAGTAAAACTCCATAATCATGATGGTAAAAATGGCAAGGCTTGGTTGTGAGAAAATATTGACAAGGTTATGAGGAAAATAACCCTAGTCATTTTTAAATGATATCACTGATACATTTGCCTCTAAAGCCAGACAAGGATTAATTTTAATGCTTCATTGAAATATGACACCACGGCTCTTCCATTCCATTTTATTTTGAACTCTGCATCAATTAATTTAGGATTTTAAAAAATCAGACTTTGAGGAAGTTCTTGTTACACAAGTATTAATTCATATTCACGTCTCTTTCATGTCTATGCATTCATATGTAATTCTATTAGCAAGAATGAAAAACGTGAACGTGCCTTCCGTATATCACTTGGTCATGAAAAATGAAAAGTGTTTAAATGGGATTTGTGTAGGAAGTGAAATATTTGATTATCTAGTATTTGATATAAATATCTTGATATAAATCTGGTGATGTCCATAAAGAATTCTTGCCTAGATTTTTTTAACGTATATTTTTTTTAAGTACATTTTTTGGTAAAACCCCCCCACCATAATTAATGTTTATTAATTGTAGTCTATTAATTAATGTGGCAAATTGGTGCAAAATATCTCTGTTTTATATCAATTTCTTCAAAGCTTAAAAACTGAAATGGTTAAAATGCATTTTTGACCTGAAAATGTGAATTCAATTAATCTCTCAAAAGTTAAGTAAACTATTTTTTCTCTCTTTATCCCTCTTTGAATGTCTCCTATAAAGTTTTGTTTATTGTTTCTCATTTCTCACTTTCTGTAAACTTCACTCCTTCCCTTTTGAAGTGCTCTGAGATATTCCTTCATTTAGGTTATCCAGAGTTATGTAAAGGCAAATCATTGTTACTTGGCAACCATTTCAGCTCGGCCAAAGTACATCGAGTAAAGCTTCTTCAATTTAGTAGGGCAACATAAAATATTTGTTATTGCTTTACAGGTTTCTAAGAACAATGGTTATAAATTAAATCTCTGTTGAATTATAACTGCAGCATTTGCCATTAATGTAAATCTAGTTGCTCTCTAAAGGTACTTGCTTATATTTTTGTTCTAATTGTTATAGTAATTATCCTTCTTATTACATGTTTATCAGTTTATCTTTGCCTGTGACTTGCATTTCATTGTCTCACCATTCTCTTATACACTTTTTTATAACTTGCTAGTTATGGATGCCCTTTATAATTTGAACTGAATTTGATTTAAAGTACAAGGTCAAATTAGCAATTTTATTATTTATTCAGCTTTTGGATTCTGGGCATTGCTGAGAAATACAACATGTATTGTCTATCCCTGTCTCAATTTCACTCATCATCCAAACTTGCCATGGAATTGGATTTTGTAATCTACAGCTTGCAAATGGGAATGCAGGATATACACAGAATTTTGTACTGGAACTTAATGTGATTAAAGATTTTACTTTGGAGTCACGTGAGTGACTACGTGAAGAACCCCGCCAGTGCGCCTGCGCATCATTACGTCAGACGCCTTGATGCAAACGGACGTGAGGAGCAGAGCTCCTCCAGTGGATTTGTAGTTTTTCAACTACAAGGTAAGTAGAAACTTTTTTCATGTTTTCCAGGTCCGTTTACTGTGGGTCTATGGGGATTTTTTCCACAGACGCCATGGAAAAAAACGGGCAGGGGGAAGAGGCGAGCGACACAGCCGACAGAAGTCGGGAAAGTCGGGAGTCTGCGGTTAGAGACCAACCGCCTCTAAACCCCGGTACAGTCGCCAGCGGGGAGCATAGCGACTGTGGACCTGGGGCTGGTGAAAACACAGTCAGCGCCTGTCGGGCAAAAGACAAAGTTTAAATCCCAACGGCCCACGGAGGGAGTCCCAGGCAATGGAAGTAGCTCCAGGGCTAGATACTGCTTTCGAGCGTATTGCCCAAATAGAAAGCCTTTTACATAGGCTGTTGGAGCAAAGTTCACTCAGGGAGGAGTGTACTGAAAGCCAAGCTGCTGGAAGCAGCTCAAACAGCTCCTGGTACAGGGCTAGATACTGCTTTTGAGCGTATTGCCCAAATAGAAAGCCTTTTCCATAGGCTGTTGGAGCAAAGTTCACTCAGGAAGGAGTGTACTGTAATGCAAGCTGCAGGAAGCAGCTTAACAGCACCTGGCTCAGGGCTGATGGAATGCACCCTCAGGAATGAGGAGCGTGCTACAGGTCATGAGATTTCAGACCCCGACTCTGACGGTGAGGCTGTACAAGGCGATGAACGGCAGCTGCCAGATGTTCCACCCCTGGCAGTAGGATTCGCTGCCCCATCAGGGTCAGGAGAGCCATTAGGAGAAGAACTGGCCTCCTTAATAAATTACTTGGTTTACCATCAGCTGGAACAGCAGGAGATGGATGAGACTGCAAGAAAGCAGGAGACCCCAAGTAACTGTGGGTTGCTGAAAGCAGCAGCAGTGAACCAAATTATCTGGAATCAGTTGGAGAGAATATTATAGCTGCTGGGTTCTGGAATAACTGCTTTTACCAGAATAGCAGGTAACAGCCAAGAGATGACGAAGTTGCATCAGGAAGCACTGGGGTTGCTATGCAGCACCCACTTTGAGATCAATTATCTGAGGAAAGTGCTATACGGCCTACTATGAATCTGAAATTCGCAGCACTCTGCAAACCAAGTAATATACAATTACCCAACTTACACTTTGGTGAGGATCTCGGGAGACGTATTAAAGAGTTGGAAGATGAAGCGAAAACAGGATTGATAAAAACATCAATGGTTGCAAAGTCTGTAAAGAGGAAGTATCCTTTCAGACGTCATACGGATCCTAGACCAGGACCAAGTCGCTCATCAACGCAGGGACGTAGCTGGCGGCCTGCAGCAGGAGTAAGGACCAGTGGTGGTGCTTCCGGGAGAATCCAGGGTTCTCAGAATACTCAAATGACTCAAGAGGTAGGTGGACCTGGTTCTCAGGGGAACATACTAACTGGATTAAGTCCAAAAGTTGGAGGCAGATTACGTCTCTTCTATAAACATTGGAAGAAGATTACTTCAGATGTGGTAATTCTGAATAATATACAAGGATTGAATTCAATACAAATTATGATTTGCCTGTCCAGCATGTTCCGAGCAGAACTCTCCACTTTGCGAAGTAATGGAGGTTCAAGTTGCGCTTCAAAACCCTATATATAAAAGGTGTTATTGAAGAATCAGTCTACCAAATTCATCAATTTGGGTCAAATATTTCCCTCGATCAAAAAAGGATGGAGGATGTAGGATTATTATAGACTTGACAAGTCTGAATCATTTTGTTCAGTGTCTGTTCACTTGCAAGATATGAAGTATTTTAAATTTACATGGATGAACCAATTAGGGCAGTTCAAAGCTCTGCCTAATGGGTTAACGTTCCCTCCCAGAATATTCATAAAATTGTTAAAATCAATTCTGTGGTTGCTGAGAGCCAGGGGCATGTACTAATGGCATACCTGGATGATGTCCTGATTATAGGAAGGACAAAACAGTCAACAGAAGCATCGGTTGCAGTAATAAAATCAAACTTTTGAAAGTTTGGGGGTTTCTAAATTCATCCAAAGAAATCAAGGTTAAAAACATGTACCTCGATTGATTATTTGGGGTTCTCAATTGATTTAGCCCAAATGCAAATTACTTTGCCCAGTGAAAAAAGGGTGGAGTTGATTAAAGATTGCAGTAATCTGTTAAACGAGCAAAAACCTCTAATCAGACAGGTGGCTCGAGTACTGGGAAAATTAGTAGATTCCCAGCAGTCCAGTATGGACCATTACATTATCAACAGCTGCAGAGAATCAAAGAACAGGCACTGAGAGTAAATGCTGGTCATTTTGATAGAACCATGCAAGTAACAACAAATGCTGTTTCTAATCTGCAGTGGTGGATTCTACATGTCTCAAGCAGTTCAGGCAAAGTGCTGATTGAACAACCTTCCATGATATTACAAACTGATGCCAGTGCACTAGGATGGGGTGCAACTGACTTAACATCGAGCTGCGGAGGCAGATGGAATCAGGAAAAGTTAGTGTTACTGCAGACATGGGGAATTACCTATTTGGAGCTTTTAGGAGGTTTCTATGGACTCCAAGCTTATGGTTCTAACACAACTAAAAGGAAGGTTCAAGTTCAAATTAATAAACACAACAGTAGTTGCCTATATTAATGATATGGGTGGAATTAAGTCGGTGTCATGTGACAAAATGGTTAAATCAACTTTGGTCTTGGTGTATTGAAAAGAACATTTGGATTTCAGCTATCTATACCAGGTAGAATGAACACGATAGCAGACACCAGGTCACGAAAAGTTCCATGATAATAAAGAATGGATGTTGAATCAAGAGGTATTCAATGATATAGTAATCAGATTTGGAATGACCGACATCGACTGGAATCATCAGCTATCGAGATATGTCTCATGGAAACCAGATCCAGGAGCAGTGGCGATTGATGCTTTCTCGCTACATTGGGGTGGTATGTTTTCATATATATTTCCACCTTCCTGCCTCATAAGCCAATGTTTGCTTAAAATCAGGCAAGATGCTGCTTCAAGGGTATTGGTAGTACCAGATTGGCCTACACAGCCATGGTATCCTTTGATATTAGAATTAACAACACAAATGTTGATGAAAGTCCCAAAAAAGAGTAATTTATTGCTGCACCCTGTACAGGGGAACAACATCCATTATATGATCGTTTGGATTTGTTGATTTGCAGGTTTTAAGAATGCCTTTTCTGGGACGAGGACTGTCTGAGCATACTGTGGACATGCTTACGGCAGCCTGGAGGAAGAGCACTCAAAAACAGTACCTTTCTTATATTAAGAAATGGGAAGAGTTCTGTGTACAAAAGAATGTGCAATAAAGTACTGCAGATATTTCAAATGTTTAGAATTTCTGTCAAAACGTTATTATAATGAAGGTCTGAGTTGTAGTGCAATTAATTCAGCCAGAAGTGCATTGTCCTCATATTTGGTTCTGGATTCAGAAAGAAACTCAATTGGGTCACACCCAATTGTTTCCAGACTAATGAAAGGAATCTTTAATTCCAAACCACCGAAACCTAGGTACGTGACAATCTGGGATGTAAATTTGGTACTGAAACTACTTCGTGAATGGTCATCAAGTGTGTCTTTACCTTTGGTCAAGCTCAGTATGAAAGTATTCATGCTTATGGCATGAGTGACAGCACAATGAGTGCAAACACTTGGAAAATTACAAATAGACAATATGGAAGTAACTGAAGACAAGGTTACATTCTATATCTTTTACCTACTAAAGTAAATTAGGCCAGGTGTGACAGGATTTAAAATTATGCTAGCAGCATATCCAAATGATCCATGTCTCTGTATTAAGACATATTTATTACAATACATTGAGGTCACAAAGAATTTGAGAATACGGAAAATGGGTTGTTGATCACACACAAGAAACCACACAAGAGAGTTTCAATACAGACTATTTCCAGATGGATAAAAGAAGTCTTAACAGCTGCTGATATTAACACTTATGTTTTCACGTCTCACTCGACTAGGGCAGCAGAAACGTCGGCGGCCAGGGCAAAAGACGTCCCTGTCGACCATATCCTCGCAGCCGCCGGGTGGTCCAATGAGTTGATGTTTCAACATTTTTACCATCGGCCTATTGTTAATGCGGGGTTGTTTGCAGAAACTATTTTAAGTTCTGTGTAAATTCCTCTGGTTTAAAGGGGATCTGATTCATTTCATTATTGAAATGAATTACTGCATTTGTGGTACAAATGTTATTATGAATGCATGATTGATTATTCTCGTTCCGAGTCAATCTATGCAGTGAGAAGCCGGGATTGATCCACGGCATGAAATCACAAAGCTTTAAAATCTTCACGTAGTCACTCACGTGACTCCGAAGTAAAATAATAAGATTAAACGAGAACTTACCTAAGTTTGAAGTTTGATCTTTAGTTTTGGAGGAGTTACGTAGGTGATTACGTGCCCACCACGACCCTACCGTCTATCATAAAGGTCAGATGGAAGTTCTTGTATTACTCGTTTTATTATGAGACTATATTACTTCGGTTGTTGTTTTTTGTGAATTCACACCGCTGCTTTGAAGATTGACGCGCAGGCGCACTGGCGGGGTTCTTCACGTAATCACCTATGTAACTCCTCATAAAATAAAGATCAAACTTCAAACTTAGGTAAGTTCTCATTTAATCTTACTAATTATCTCCATGCAATATGTACAGGGAATTTGGGATATGTGCAAACAATGTAGGCAATGTGTATCTTCTTAATCAATCTGCTTGGTGAATCATTAATGACGAGCAGAATGTCCGAATTTAGGGTTTAAGATGTTTAAATTAAAGCCAAATCTTTTTCAGAAAGCAAAATAAAAGGAGAGAAAGAAAGATGGGACTAAAATAAATAAAGTCGATAAAAGTTAATAAAAATGAATTTAAATTGAAGCAAAGTGATGCCATGTTGGTAAAAATAATAATTTCCAGTGCCAGAAATTGTTTAACTAGTAATTTAGTTTAGCTGTTTAGTTGTGAGATACAGCATAGAAACAGGCCCTTTGGCTTACCAAGTCCATGCCAACCAATACACTGGTTCTATCCACGCACGAGGGTCAATTTACAGAAGCAATTTAACCTACAAATCTGCACGTCTCTGCAAAGTGGGAGGAAACCGGAGCAACCGGAGAAAACCCAGCCGGCCACAGACATAACGTACAAGCTCTGTATAGACAGTATCTGTAGTCGGGATTAAACCCAGGTCTCTGCTGAACATGAAACTATCAACTATCTCTACTTTGGCGCCATCAATATATATTGGGGTAAGTGTACCCCATTGTTGTCAGGAGGAGTAAACTGGAAAAGAGGTGGGGGTGGGGCAGAGCCCGGATACAGGTGAGGACAGTATGATTGGCAAGGAAGTGCAAACACCTGTGGCTCAAGTTGCAAGTCTGGATCAGAACATGGTTGAAGGGAAGGAGAGCAGCAGGAATTACAGACGGGAAGCCATGAGAGGGGGTCTCAACACTCCTGTCAGAGAGGGAATGAGAACATCTTCAGTGCAGGCATATCTTGAGGAGATTTTGCAATGAAGTAGTAAAATGGAGAAAGAATGAACTGCAGATGCAGGTATCTTGCATAGAACACAAAGTGCTGGAGTAACTCAGTTGGTCAGGCAGCATCTCGGGGAAACATGGTTTAGGAACATCTCCATCCAAAACCGCAATAAATTGCAGAGAATTGTGGATGCAGCCTAGACCATCACACAAACCAACCTTTCTATTGACTTAATTTACACCTCATGCTGCCTCAGCAAGGCCAGCAGCATAATCAAGGATGAGTCGCACCCCAGCCACTCCCTCTTCCCTCTCCCCTCAGGCATGAGGTACAGAAGTGTGAAAACGCACACCTCCAGATTTAGGGACAGATTCTTCCCAGCTATTATCAGGCAAAAAACAACTCTAGATAGCAGCCCTAAGCAACGATCTACCTCATTGGAGACCCTTGGACTATCTTTGATTGGACTTTATCTTGCACTAAACGTTATTCACAGTATTTATTTCATTGTGTATCTGTATACTGTAGGTGGCTCGATTGTAGTCATGTACTTTCTTTCTGCTGACTGGTTAGCACGCAACAAACATTTTTCACTGTAACTGTGCATGTGACAATAAACTAAACTCAAACACGCTAAATGTATTTTTATTCCAAATGCAGAGTGGGTTGAATAGTAATGTGACAGTGAGCAGCTTTGGTTAATCAGATGAGCTATGAATATAAAATAGATTTCTGCCATTGTGATTGTTTTGCATCTGGAGCTTTGAAATATTCCTGTGACAAATTTGATTTCTGCAGGGCATATGACGAACAGATGTCCCATTTTACTATTTACTGTTTATTTCCATTTAGTCAGTTCCCTGTCCTGTAAAACATGGTTTTCTAATGAGAATGGATTTTGAACACTCATTTTCTTTTGCTAATTGTTTTAGTGTGTTCATTTTCATTCTGGCAGCCATAATACGACTGACGGCAATAGCAAAACATCTGTTCCATTAGAGACTGAATAATCATATTTAAAAATGGACTCATTATTCCTTGAACTTAGATATATTACATCTTTCTATGGCAGGACATCTCTTAGCTTGACAGCTGCAACACATTCCTCACAAATGAATGGTTAAAATGTGTTTTTCTTGCTCCAAGGAAAGAGACATTGTTCATGAAATCTGTAAATTGGCCACGGTAATTCTGTGATATTGTACTTGCAGGTTTTAATTATGAAGTATATTCTGTCTAGAGTATTTCACAATGTGTTTACTGTATATCCAATTTTACAAGTCACTTAGCAGGTATTAAATTTCCCTTTATCCAGAAATGTCATCCATAAATGAATTAAGAAATACTTGCACCTTAAACGATCCCAAGTAACATTTATCATTTTGAAATGTTTGTTTATTTAACATGCATGTAATCAGTGATGCATAACACATTTTGACAGACTATTCAGATCCTGTAGATAACTAATCACAAAAATATCAGGCTAGATAACCGCTACTTGGGCAGCTTGCAACTATGGTTACTCTATACTTGGGAGATCATGTCTTACGAATCTGATTGGGTTTTTTGAAGAAGGAACCGAAAAGGCTTATGAGGACAAAGTGGTAGATGTTTAATATGGACCAGCAAGGCATCTGATAGGGTTCAGCATGGTAGGCAACTCTGGAAGGTTAGATTGCATGGGATTCTGGGTGAATTACCAATTAGTCTATATTTGAGTATAGGAGGAAGGATGTCCTCCAGTTGTACAGGGCCCTGGTGAGACCACATCTGAAGTATTGTGTGCAGTTTTGGTCTCCCAATTTGAGGAAGGACATTGTTGCTATTGAGGGAGTGCAGCGTAGGTTCACCAGGTTCATTTCCTGGATGGCGGGACTGTCATATGATGAAAGAATGGGTCGACTGGGCTTGTATTCACTGGAATTTAGAGGGATGAGAGGTGATCTTATAGAAACATATAAAATTCTTAAAGGATTGGACAGGAAAAATGTTCCTGATGTTGGGGGTTCCAGAACCAGGGGTCACAGTTTAAGAATAAGGGGTAGGCCATTTAGGACTGAGATGAGGAAAAATGTTTTCACCCAGAGAGTTGTGAATCTGTGGAATTCTCTGTCACAGAAAGCAGTGGAGGCCAATTCATTGGATGTTTTCAAGGCAGTTAGATATAGCTTTTAGAGCTAACAAAATCAAGGGATATGGGGAGAAAGCAGAAATGGGGTACTGATTGTGGATGATCAGCCATGATCATATTGAATGGCGGTGCTAGTTTGAATGTCCGCATGGCCTACACCTGCACCTATTTTCTACGTTTCCATGAGTTTTTTGAAGAAGGAACCAAAAAGGCTTATGAGGGCAAAGTGGTAGATGTTTGATATGGAACAGCAAGGCATCTGATAAGGTTCAGCATGGTAGGATGCACTGGAAGGCTAGATTTCATGGGATTCTGGAGTGTTAGCCGTTTGGACAGTAAATTGGCCTTGTGGAAGGAAGCAGAGGGTTATCATGGAAGATAATGTCCAGATTTTGGACTGGAGGCCAGTAACTAGTGGTGTACCTCAGGTATTAATGCTGGACTCATTGCTGCTTCTCATTTATATCAACAATTTGAATGAGAATGTAAGATGTATGTGACATGATTCGTAATCTGGCAGAGAACACTAAAGTGGGTGGTATCATAGATAGTGAAGATGGTTATCGACAGGACCTGGATCATTTGGGCAAAAGGGCTAAGGAATGGTTAATGGAGTTTAATGTAAATATGTGTGATGTGTTGCATTTTGGGAAGTCAAATCCGGGTAGGATCTTCACAGTGAAGGCAAGGGCCCTGGGCAGTGTTGCAAAGCAGAGGGATCTAGGAGTGCAGGTATACAGAATCATTCCTTGCAAGTGGTGTCACAGGTAGAAAGGGTGGTCGAGAAGGCTTTTGGTACATTGTTCTTCATCAGTCAGGGTATTGAATCTAGGAGTTGAATACAATGACACAGTTGTACAAGATATTGTTGAGGCCGCATTTGGAGTATTGTGCCCAGTTTTGGTCACCCTGCTATAAGATGGAAGTGCAGAGAAGATTTACAAGGATGTTGCCAGAGCTCGAAAGCCTGAGCTATAGGGAAAGGTTGGGCAGACTAGAACTTTATTCCTTGGTGTTTAGGAGGGTGAAACGTGGTCTTATAGAGGTGTATAACATCATGAGGGGAATAGATGGAGAAAAACAGTCTTTTACCCAGATAAGGAAATCAAGATTTATAGTGGAAGTGGAAAGATTTAATAGGAATCTGTAGGGTAACTTTTACACACATATATGAAACGAGTTGCCGGTGGAGGTATAGTAGTTGGGTCAGGTACTATAACAACATTTAAAAGACATTAGAGCAGCTGCATGCGTAAAAATGGTTTAGAGGGATATGGGCCAACCTTGGGCAGGTGGGATTAGTGTGGTGTGGCATCTTTTTTGGCAAGGGCAAGTTGGTTCGAAAGGACTGATCCCGTGTTGTATGACTATACAAGACAGTGCACAAAAATATAAATTTGGTTTATTTCAGTTGGGCAATGGGTAGATTTCTCACAATTCTGTGTTGCATTGTGGCATTTAGAAACCATTAGTATTCACTAAGAAGGCCATATGTGATAGTGCAATTAGGGAGAGGTATGTTGATATAGATTTATTGAATCATACAATATGAAAATAGGCACCTGCCCATCAAATCCCTGCTGAACATTGATCACCCGTTCACACTAGTTCCATGTTATTCCAGTTTTGCATCTACTCTCTACATACTAGGGGCAATTCACTATACAAATTTGTATTTACTTTGTTTGTGTTTAATTAATTGTAAATCACAACTTTTCTTGCTTTATCTAAGGCACTTTTGGAGAAGGAGATGTAATGTAAACTTAAAAATTTGGAATGACCACCCAACGTCCAGAACACGGAGGTATTTGTTTGCACCATATGTTTCAAGAACATCACTTTGATATACAATGCAAGACGATAGGCAAATAAAGAATGGAGGAATCACATTCTGTAGTTGGAATATAAGGGGTGCCAATGAACCAATAAAGAGCGGTAAAATTTTTGCTCACCTAAAATCTTTGAAAAGCGACATAATTTACTTGCAAGAAACTCACATGAAACAGGAAACACAAATGAGATTAAAGGCGAAGTGGATAGGCCAAACATATTATTCGTCATTTACTTCTAAATCTAGAGGTACGGCTATTCTTATTCGAAAAGGTATACCGTTCAAATTAAAGAATACTATATCAGATAAAGAGGGAAGGTATATCATAGTTTCGGAAGAAATTTATGCTACCCCAATAACTATGGTAAATATTTACGCTCCGAATTTTGATAACCCTCAATTCTTTGAGAAAATTATAGATATAATACTGGAGTTTAATTATCAAAATGTCATAATAGGAGGGGATTTCAACTGTGTTTTAGATCCATACTTAGACAAATCAGCAAAACAAAGAAGGAGTAATATAAAATCTAAGACTAGTGAATTTCTAAATACATATATAAAAAATACTAACATAACAGATGTATGGAGATCTGCTAACCCAGCAGGAAGGGAATACTCGTTTTACTCTTCGGTACATAAAACATACTCAAGAATTGATTATTTTTTAGAGGATAGGAAATTAATGCCATATATAATTAACCCAACTTACCATATTAGTAGTATTTCTGATCACTCTCCATTGACTTTTTTAGTAAAATTTGAAGGAATGCCAGGAAATAATTTTTTTTGGAGGTTTAATACATATATATTAAATGACACAGGGTTATCAATATTTGAAACAACAAATGATATCATTTTTTGAGATAAATGATACACCAGGTACCTCACCTTCTTTAATATGGGAAACTTTTAAAGCATTTATTAGAGGGATTATAATTTCATATGAAATTTTTCAAAATAAGAATAAAACAGAACAGATGCTTAGAACAAGAAATAAGACAGTTAGAGTTAGATAATGCTAAAGATCCCACTATAGATAAACATAATAAGATAATACTACTGACATTTAAACTTAACCGAATTCTCTCGGCAAGAGTAATAAGATTATTCCAAATTACAAAACAGGAACATTTTGAGTTTGGTGACAAACCACATAAGCTGTTGGCGCGTCAACTGAAAAAACAGGAAAAGGAAAATACTATAAATAAAATTAAATCCGAGAATGGTGAATTACTAACACTACCTAAAGATATCAATAAAAGATTTGCTCAATTTTATCAAAATTTATACACAGCAAAAACCAAAACAGAAGATAGTAAAATTACAAACTTTTTAGATAAATGTAATCTACCAAAACTTGACCTTTTGGAACAAGAAGAACTAGGAGCGCAAATTACAATCGAAGAAATAGGTGAAACAATAAAATCGCTGAAAAATGGTAAGACAGATGGTTTTAGTAATGAATTTTATAAAAAGTTTCATGAGATAACGACCCCCTATCTATTTAATTTATATACTTACGTTTTTAAAGAAAATAAATTACCTGAAACATTAGCAGAATCAACTATTACGCTTATTCCAAAGAAAGATAAAGATCTAGAGGAACCGGGCTCATATAGTGCTATATCACTTTTAAATACAGACCAGAAAATTCTAGCAAAGACTTTAGCTAGAAGACTAAGCAAATATATTAGTAAATTGATAAACCCTGATCAAACGGGGTTTATACCCAAAAGATATTCATTTAATAATTTGAGACGCCTGTTTAATATAATGTACTCACATAAAGTGGAGGAAGAAGACTTAGCAATTATTTCTTTGGATGCAGAGAAAGCATTTGATCAGGTAGAATGGCAGTATTTATACAAAGTATTACAAAAATTTAATATGGGAGAGAATTTTATTGTATGGGTGAAATTATTATATGATAAACCGATGGCAAGAATATTAACTAACAGCATGTTATCTCAAAAATTTCAATTATCAAGGGGTAATAGGCAGGGATGTGCTTTATCACCCCTGCTATTTGTGCTTATGATAGAACCTCTGGCTGAAAGTATAAGAAGCCATCCGAATATTCAGGGTTATAATACTAGGGACTCAAATAATAAAATTTCATTGTATGCAGATGATATTTTGTTATATATAACAAATTCACAAACGAGCATACCAAATTTATTAAATTTAATAGAGGAATTTGGGTCCTTTTCTGGATATAGAATAAACTGGAACAAAAGTGAAATCATGACGTTAAAACCTCAAGAATCTACACACTTATTGAAATTCCCCTTTAAAATAGCAACAGAAAAATTCAAATATTTGGGTATTCAGATTACTAGAAAACATAAAGCTTTATTCAATGCCAATTTTATACCCTTAATAAATAAACTTAATATAATGATAACATTTTGGAAAACACTCCCTTTATCATTAATAGTCAGAATAAATGCTATTAAAATGAGCTTCCTACCACAGTTATTATACCTATTTCAATCTATACCAGTATATGTACCAAAATATTTTTTTTCTAAACTGAACACTAATATTACTAATTTTGTTTGGGATTATAAATCACATAGAATTAAAAAAGAACACTTATGTAAACCAAAAGATGTCGGGGGACTTTCACTCCCAAATATTTTGTATTACTATTGGGCAATACATATTAAGAATATAATTTACTGGTTGGATAGTTCAACTCAACAGACAGAATGGATAAAAATGGAGAAAGAGGATTGTTATCCTTGTAATATAGGAACAATCCTCTTCTCCCCGAAAAAAATGATCAATACAATATATAAGAAAAACCAAATTATACAAGGTACAATAAGAATATGGAAACAAATAAAATTATCCTTAAAATTAAGAAACCTATCATTGTTAACACCGATAGCGAATAATCCTTTATTTAAACCATCTATGATGGATAAAATATATAATCAATGGGAAAGTTTAGGAATTAAAAGGATCGGGGACATGTATGAAATGGGAGATTTATTATCATTTCAACAATTACAATTAAAATTTAAACTGAAAAACACTCATTATTTTAAATATTTTCAGATTTGTAATTTTTTGAAGACATACATACAGGGATATCAAAAAATAACTCCTGATTTACTAGAAGAAGTAATGAATATAAAAGCTGATACACAAAAATTAATATCAAATTTATATAATAGTATCTTAAATATAGATTTACCTGTGACCGAGGTAATTCGAGAAGAGTGGGAACGGGAATTATTGATAAAAATTACGAAGGCTACATGGGAAATGTATTTGACACCTTCACAAGTGTTCAATTAACGCAAGACATAATCTAATCCAATTTAAAATTTTACATAAATTATATTACTCAAAAACAAGATTAAATAAATTTTATCCAAATATATCGCCCATTTGCGATAAATGTTTAACCCAAGACGCAACTATAACACACTCTTTTGTTTCTTGTATAAAACTTCATGGATTTTGGAGTGATATTTTTGAAATATTTACAAAATTATTTAAGACAAAAATGGAACCCAATAATGAATTGATTATATTTGGGGTAATGGAAGACGGGAACAAATTGAGCTCATCTCAAAAGTCAATTTTTAATTATGGTTTAATAATAACAAAAAAATTAATATTGACATTTTGGAAAAATACACCAATACCAACGCTCAAAATGTGGATTGCAAGTATGTTGGATACCGCACATCTTGAGGAAATGCGATTCCTCCTAACAGATAAATTTGACCAATTCATAACGAGTTGGTCTCCATTTGTCGTCATTTTGGAAACATATGGTGCAACACAGGTGTAAAAGCTAATCCGTGACTGGGGATGGTCAAGATTATAAATGATCTCCTTACTTCTATTTTCTTTTCTTCTCTTCTCTTCTTTTATTCTCTTTCTTCTATTTTCTATGTCTCAACTTTCTTTTTTCACTCTTTATTTTTCTTTTTCACACACTATATATCTCACATTTTTCTATTTTTCATTATCTTTTTTCTTTTTCTTCTTTATTACAATTTTTTTTTAAAATAAGAAGCTGTACATAAAAGGTATTATGAAAATATGATTGTATACAATTGTACTTACTTCTAATAAAATAAAAATATTAAAAAAAAATACTAGGGGCAATTTAAGGAGGCCAATTAACTTAATATCTCACAGGAAGAACGCACAAACTCCAAACAGACAGCATCCGAGGTCAGGAACGAATCTGTGCCTCGGGTGCTGTGAGGCAACAGCTCTACCAGTTGTGCCACTGTGCATATGGGCATGTCAATATGAAGAAGAAGGTGTTAAGCCTGATAGGTTTTGTCCCAGGTTACTGAGGGAAGCAGATTGCTGGGGCCTTGACAGAGATATTTGTACGCTGCTGAGATGCCAGAAAACTGGAGACTAGCCAATGTTGTTCATCAAAGAGCAACTATAGATACTGGAAATCTAAAACAAAACCAGGGACTCCTGGAAATACTCAGCAGGTCAGATTCCCGCCCTCTGGTTCGGGCCCCGGTCCAATGTTCTGAAGGGGATTCTGGGGAGGGTGGCAATTGTAAAGACTTGTCAAACACGTAGTGTCTTCACTCTTAGTTTATTGCATACCCTGTAGTCGTATACACACATATTGCCCTAGCTGTTCGTGGTCCATTACCGGAGCTAGAGAGCGAGCTAGGGGTGGGAAGGTTACAATTATACTGAAGATAATGGGGAGTGGTTAGTAGTGGTGAGGTCATTATGTTAAAGGAACATGCACGGCTCTACATCCTTCCCCTTGAAAAGGGAAACATTACAATGATGACAGTGAGACCACGACTCATACGCTAGACACAAATCCGCGCGTACATCGTCAGGAAAAACTTGAACCATTCAAGCAAACTCCCCGTAACGTTCAGGCGGCTTGACCAGACGCCCGGAGCGGGTACACAGCCCGCCTTCCCCCCCCTCCGAAGGAAGACCAGGTACAGAAACAGGAGTGGCGATAGGGGATCCGAGAGGAGAATGAGCTGGAGAGGGAGGACGAGGAGACCGGGGAGGAGAAACGGGCACCGCAACGGGCACGCGAGCGGGAGAGGTTTGATGGGGGGGGCCAGGAGGAGCAGCGGGAGAACGGGGCACCAAGGGTCGCGAGGGCAGAGTCCTGGGCATGGGAGGAGCGGTAGGCAAAGATGTGGCAACCGGGGGAGCAAAC
This sequence comes from Malacoraja senta, assembly GCA_038087875.1. NCBI lineage: Eukaryota > Metazoa > Chordata > Chondrichthyes > Rajiformes > Rajidae > Malacoraja > Malacoraja senta. The sequence continues at coordinate 43,298,849 of CM075981.1, read as the reverse complement.
GGGTCCGCGGGAGGTGGAGCGGGCTCGTTGACCGGCAGCAAATGCTGGCGGGACCGGCGGTAGATGGTGCCCTCGTAGTCAACTAGGTAAGAGCGCGGAGAGTCTGCAAAGCCGATGACAACAGCCAGTCGGTGGTGTCCGGAGGTGGACTGCATCCGGACGACCTGGCCCTTGAAGAGGGGCTGAAAGGGACGGCATGATTTGTCGTGGGAGCGCTTCTGGACGAGCTGTTTCTGGGTAATGCGCTCCTGGACAGCAGCAGGGCTGCGGACTGCGGGCTGTAGGGATCGCTGGGAGACAGGGATAGGAGGGCGAGTGGTGCGGGACATGAGCCGTTGAGCGGGCGAGCCCATGGCATGGTCGCGACAAATATTTCGGAGATTCAGTAGAGCCAGATAAAAATCCGAATGCGATAGTCTGCAATGTTCCAGCAGCTCCTTGGCACTGCGGACGGCACGCTCTGCAAGGCCGTTGCTCTGCGGGTATTCAGGGCTGCTGGTGATGTGGCGAAAGTTGTAGGTGCCGGAGAAGGCGCGGAACTCAGCACTCGTGAACTGGCCCCCGTTGTCAGACTGCACAGTCACAGGAATGCCAAAGGTCCCAAAGTGGCGTTTCATCTTCCCGATGACAGCAGCAGAAGTGAGGGAGTGCAGACGCTCAACCTCGAACCAGCTGGAGTAGGAGTCGACAAGGACCAGGAAATGTTTGCCACGCCACTCAAATATGTCCGTAGCGACCACCATCCACGCCAGGGCGGGGGCAGGCTGTTGCAGGAGTGGCTGGCATTGCTGGTGGGGAGAGAGGGTATTGCAAGTTGAGCAGGCAGAGACCTGGATGTCCTGTGCCATGCCGGGCCAATAAAATTGGCTCTGGGCCTGGGACAGGGTGGCATCGGCTCCGGGATGGCCGCTGTGGGCAGTTTGGAAATAGTGGTCCCGCAGTGCAGCAGGCACCACAACCTTGTGGCCCTTCACCACCACGCCGTCCTGCAGCACAAGTTCATCCCAGACTAGGAAGTAGGGCGCAGCACCAGCCGGCAAGGGTGAGCGACGGTCAGGCCAGCCACGACGGATGACGTCTACAAGCTGTTGCAGGGCAGGATCATTGGCAGTGTGGTGAATCAGGGACTGCATCTGCTGGGAAGGCATAAAGTCGACGTTTAGCACCATCAGGTTGGATGACTCGTACGGGTGGCGGGCATTAGAAGCTAGCGGTGCGCGGGACAGCGTGTCGGCCACAAACATGTCCTTGCCCTTTCGGTACACGATTTGAAACGTGAAGCGTTGGAGCTGCAGCATCATACGCTGCAAATGGGAAGAGGCCACGTGGATCGGTTTGTTCAAGATCGTGACCAGCGGCTGGTAGTCGGTTTCAATAGTGAAAGTGTTACCCAGAATGTAGTCCTTGAACTTCGAGCAGGCAAACACCACGGCAAGGAGCTCCTTCTCGATCTGAGCATAACGTTGCTCGGTCTGAGTCATAGTGCGGGAGGCGTAGGAGACAGGTAGTTGCAGGCGGTCGTAGATTTGCAGGCAGGCAGCACCGAGACCGAAACTTGAGGCATCGCAGGTAAGGACGATGGGGCGCTTTAAGTCGAAGAACTTCAGAGTGGGGGTGCGAACCAGCCAGGATTTTAAGTCATCGAAGGCTGCCTGATGCAGCGGGTACCAAACCCAGGCAGTGTCCTTCTTGGTCAGTTCCCTCAGGGGCGCGCTCAGCTCGCTGAGGTCGGGAATGAATTTCCCCAGGTAGTTCACCATGCCCAAGAAGCGCTGCAGGCTGGGCACGTTGACCGGAGCTGGCATCCCAGAGACCGCAGCTGTCTTCTGTGGGTCTGGTTTTAGACCCTCAGCCGTAAAAACATGGCCCACGTAGGTGACCTCCGGGACGCGGAAGCGGCACTTCTTGGGGTTCAGTTTGAGGTTGATCTCACGAGCCCGATCCAGGACTTGGCGGAGGTGGAGGTCGTGCTCAGCGACGTCTCTCCCATACACCAAGATGTCATCGACGATGATAGCACACGGCAGATGGGCAAACAGCTGCTCCATGGTGCGCTGGAAAACCTCGCTGGCAGAATTGATCTCGAAAGGCATGCGGAGGAAACGGAACCTGCCGAAAGGTGTACCAAACGTGGTCAGGAAGGATGAACGTTCATCCAGCGGAATCTGCCAGAAAGAGCTCTTGGCATCGAGGACAGAGAATACAGTGGCTGGGCCAACCTTTGCAGCGACATCCTCCACCGTTCGCATGGGGTAGTGCGGGCGTTTGATGGCAAAGTTTAGGTCCTTGGGGTCTATACAGATCCGAATCTCACTCTTGTCCTTCTTAGAAGCAACGACCATGGTGGAGACCCACCGGGTGGGATCACTCACCTCCTTGATGATGCCCACGGCCACAATCTGGCGCAGAGTCGACTCCACCCTGTCCTTCATAGCAAAGGAGACACGATGAGCCGGGCGGACTACCGGATGGACCTCCGGGTCCACCTCGATTTCGTACTTGCAGGGTAGTTTGCCCAATACATCGTCAAAACGGTCGGGGTATTCGCACATGGGATCCATGGGGGTCAGCACCAGGTGGATATCGCGGTGGAAGGAAACCAAACCGAGGTCCTGGCACGCACTGGCGCCCAACAGAGTAACATTCTCAGATTCCAGCAGGAGGAAAGAGAGGGGCCGAGAGGCCTTCAGAACTGTGCAGATAAGGGTTGCCTTGCCGACTGGAAATAGCATGCTCCCCCCATATGCATGGAGACGGGAGTCGTCAGCAGTAATGTTCTCACCAGATCTTATCTGCTGAAAGAGGCTTAACGACATAACATTTGCAAACGCCCCCGTGTCTACCTTGGCAGAAAAGTTCTTTCCATTCACAGTAACTCGAACTGATGGATCAGCTATCAAAGCATGTGCACCCAAGACTGAAAAAACACGCGATTCATCATGGGTGGAGCTGTTATCAGAATCAGGGAGTTCGTCTGAAAGGTATTCGGAGCCATAAACACTATCAGTAGCAGTCAGGTTGTGTAGACTCCTTCTCGGAGCAGGGACAGGCTGGCCCCTGGAACGGCACACTGCGGAGAAGTGATTAAGCTTCTTACAGAAATTACAAGTCTTACCCAGCGCAGGGCAAACATTAAATTGATGACTGACAAAGTTGCAGTTTGGGCATCGACGAGGGTTAGCCCTCGCGGGCGCGGGAGTGCTACGCTGGCGTGGCGGACCATCGCGCCGCGGGCGTTCAGCAGCACCGGCATAGTTAATGTCCTGAGCCTCAGGGGGAGATACGGAGTCGACAGCAGCAGCCATGCGAGAGGCATGCAAAGCGTCGTTTAAAGTGAGGTCCGGCTTTCTCAGAAGCTCTGCCCGTAGCTTCACGTCCTGTAGACCGTGAACTAGGACATCTCTGACCATTTGGTCGGGGGTCAACGTGTCCAGGCGGCAACGCCGAGCCAGGTGACGCAACGATGCAACGAAGGTGTCGATGTGCTCCCCGGGTTTCTGGCACCTGCTGAAAAACTTGAACCGCTCTAGAATGCAATTGGTGGGAATGTCACACAGCGCGGCAAATTTATTCATGAGACATATCGGGTCCTCTGCATGCTCACCATCGGCGTACTTGAAAGATTCAAAACGTTCCATGGCCTCCGGGCCAGCCAGGTTGAGGAGCAGATGTGCTGTAACCGCAGGGGTAGCATTAGGATGAGCGATGGCGACATAGTGCTGGAAGTCGCGCCGGAAGACAGTCCACCGGTGAACGATGTCGGAGTCAAACACCAGAACGTCAGTCTTACGACACGAGATGGCCATAGTACATAAAGGGTTTGAAAGGAAAATAAAAACTTGGAGAAAACAAAACAAACCCGATAGACAGGAGACGCAGAGTTCAACTTTGTGACACCATGTAAAGACTTGTCAAACACGTAGTGTCTTCACTCTTAGTTTATTGCATACCCTGTAGTCGTATACACACATATTGCCCTAGCTGTTCGTGGTCCGTTACCGGAGCTAGAGAGCGAGCTAGGGGTGGGAAGGTTACAATTATACTGAAGATAATGGGGAGTGGTTAGTAGTGGTGAGGTCATTATGTTAAAGGAATATGCACGGCTCTACAGCAATGGGAATCACTCGGGTGTTATGGAGCAGGAGGAGATTCCTGTGGGGAGGGAGTCCCGCATCGTGCATCTCAGGAGGCCCAGGAGCAACCCACCCAGGACGAGGCACAGAGCATGCCTCTGGAGTTAGAGAATGTAGGTGTGGAGGGGGTAGGGGAAACCAGCTCTTCTCTCTCTCAGGACCTGGCTACCTGAGTCTGGTGCACCAGAGTCCATTCTGGGCCCAACTGATGAAGGGATAGACTGTCGATGGTCTTGACTGCCCGCGTACATCTGGGAAAGGCCCATCTGCCACTGGCCCAAGGGTTGGAACTGAGGTGGAGGAGAGACCAGCGGGTGGGGAAGAGGCAAACACTGTACAGGGTGGGGCGGGAGTATCGAGCACTAAGGGTGTGTCCGGGGATGGAGATGGTGCAGTGAGCGGGTGGAAGGGAACTCCTCGGACAATGAGTCAATGGATGTTCTCGCTCCCCCCGACACCACTCCACTCATTCCAGTGGAGGAAATTCGCGAGTACATCACGGCCACCGAAGGAGCCCAACATCGGCCCAGACTGGCCTCCCTCCAGTGGCCAAACCTACAAACCAAACTTAGAGAGGGACATAGTTGCATAGTAGTTATTTAGTATATTTGTAAGGATCGTAACATTATTGTTTGGAAATTTCATGTCTGAATAATTTGGTGATTTTGTAGTGGGTTTGTTACCACAGTTTTGTTTTGTATCATGATCGTAATTAAATAAATTGTTTTTGATTAGTAAAAAACTGGTTGCACAAGGAGGTGCGGTGATTCGGAGTTCTCGTCAAAACACACAAACTTGTGAGTTTAATCTTTTTTTTTAAATTCGTAAGAGGTACAGCAGTACATTAAACATCCTTGTGGATCGCTGCAACGCTGCAGAAATCTGTTTAAAAAGTTTCTGCGTGTTTTGGGGCTGGGAGCAGCATTATCAACAAACTGTGCAGCTCCTACTACTGCGGCTGGCAAGCTGCCAGGAAACTGTGGCGCACTAAAAGGGGGAGAACAACTTTCTTGACTTTTACACATGCGTCCGGAACAACCCCCCCTTACTGCCTCGTTGGTGCTGACCAGGCCGGTCTGGGTTTAGTGGGGTGTGGAAGGTTTACTACACCGTCTCGACCTTCTTCTGCAGCCTTGGAACCTGCAGCTGACGGAGTCTCCTATTTCTCTCGGAAAGACCGGTGGAGATAGGAAGCTTCCTACAACAACGACTGCAAGCAAATCCCTTTCGTTGCTGCAGGAGCAGCGAAGGCCAGCGGGCATTGCCTGCGAAGGTCTGCAGCTCGCCAGGGAACGCAGGAAAGCCGAGATAGTCGGGTGAAGAGGTGGTGACACAGCAGTTTTCGTGGGAGCCGCTATTGCCGACTATAATGTATTCATCTAGTAATTGAATTTTGTAATTAGCTACAATTAGGTAACTAACTAATTATATGCTTTAATTTCAGGTCATCCAAGTAAGATTGTTTCATATTTGTTTCAGAATGCTTCAATCTATAATCTGAAAATTTAATTCAGTTCTCTTAATATTTAAGAAAATTATGGGCTTTTGACTGACCTCGATCACAGCTTTTGAGTTACAGGTAAGTCAATGGAAAAGCAATAGTGAACAAGATGTTATTTTCAGAGAATGAAAATGGACATAACTTTTTTAATACTGAAGATATGAAAGTGAATTAGGTGTCAAATTAAACCTCTTTGTATGCTTTATCTGATGGGATAAATTGCAGACTTGATTTGTTAAATCTCAAAATGTTGTAACATTGCTACATATTTATACCGATTCTAGGTTCGCCTTTGAAGTGGTCCACGACAGGCCAATTATGGAGGAATCGAGGATTCCTAACCTCAGCAGGAACAAGAATATTGCACCAGCAATTGGTGTCCGATTTGCTGCAAGCTTTACTGTTACCCAAACAAATCTCAGTAATAAAGTGTAGTGCTCATTCAAGGGGTCAGACCCCAGTTGATATCGGAAATTGTTCTGATCGAGAAGCTAAGGAGGTATTCTGGGAAGCTAAGGTGGTGCCCAAAATGATGAGGTAGGATAAGGACCTGGGCAAAGACAAGTCTCCCTCGGAAAAAACAATGCCAACCGCCCAGAATATTATTGAGTTGCAGGAGAATGCTCCTGAGAAGGATGTAAACTTGTTCAAACAGCTTGGTTACACAATTGATGGGATATCAGGATTATGGGTTACCCCAGCAGGGCAAACTTGTATGACTGATGAGTTAGCTATGTGGGTGATAGAATGTGTGCACTTCTCAACTCATTGCGATGCCAGAGCAACACATGATATATTATTGGCTACTTGGTTAGCATCCTAAATTGCAGACTTTAGCTCAAAAGATCAGTAGTGATTGCCTGATTTGTCAACAGTATAATCTAGGAAAAGGCATAGTTTGTGGAGATGGGAAAACACCCTTACCCATAGGTCCTTTTGAGACTCTCCAGATGGACTTCATTGAGTTAGAGAGATGTCAAGGATACAAGTATGTACTGATAATTGTGGATGTATTTAGCAGTTGGATCGAAGCATACCCAACGGTTGTATTAATGCGAGAAATCATCCCGAGATATGGTATTTGGCTACATTCTGATCATTTTATTGGGCAAATTAATAAAGAATTTTGTGATCAGATGGGCATCCAGCAACAGTTACACTGTGCCTATTGACCACAGGCTGCTGGACCACATAGAACCAGCTAACCAAACTTGGAAAATTAAAGTGGCTAAATTGAAAGCTGAGACAGGGCTAATTGCTCCCTGTAGCATTGTTCTAAATTACACCAGCAGGAAAAACAAGATTGAGTCCAGCAGAAATCGTGTATGATCTTCCCCTTAGAACCCCCTGGAACCAAAGTACCCCAAGGGTTGTTAATTTCCATCATATGACAATGGAGATGACTGATTATATTTTATCTCTGATCAGAGTAATGAAGGACCTGCACTCGAGAGTAAAAGCAGCATATATCGAATTACCTCCTTTGGCTACTCCATGTAAAGTTGGACCTGGTGATTTTGTAATTGTAAAAAATTTAGTAAGAGAGGGTATGGATGCTAGGTGGGAAGGGCTGTATCAGGTTCTTCTTGACAACCCCAACTGCTGTAAAGGTGGAAGGGAAGAATACACCTTCACCATTGTAAATTTTTTAGTAGTAGGACTTAAGCAGTTAACTTGTTTTGAGAAATCTTTTACTCCAGGTACTCTGGATTGCTGGTCAGGAAGAAAGCAGGCTGATGTGGTGGCTCATGCCCATGCAAACTCGGGAGGTGGAGACTCGTCAGTCAGAATTCTTTGAATCTATGCCCATGTAAAGTCGGGAAGTGACAGAACTCTGACTCAACTACATCACCATCAATGTCGAACTGCATAATATGAACTGTTATCTTTTTACTCTGATTGTAAAGATCATATACTAGAATCCTTCATGGAAGAAAGTAGTTATTATAAAATAATAAAAGGGGGGAATGTGGATATCAGAAATGTGGGTGCTTTGGGTCAGAACCATTGTCTGTGAAAAAGAGCTGCTGATGACCTGATTTTGCAAGCTGCTGGACCGGGCCCCACAATGACTGGAGTTTTGCAGGATTTGCAGGCAGTTTCTGCATATGTAACCTTTTTGTTGACACTCTGTTTAGGGTGTTAGTGATTTTTGTGCATGCATATGATTGGTTTGGGAAGCTATAGGGTCTTACTTCGTTTCTACTTTGTTTCAGTGTCCCCCGTGGGTACCTGTGATTGGCCCAGATAGTGGCCTGCACCTGGCATGTTTCTTTATACCCGAGGAGTGTAAAGGGCCTGTCCCACTGTACGAGGTAATTCAAGAGTTCTCCCGAGTTTCCCCTGATTCGAACTCGGTGAATTAAGGTAATGGCCGTTCGTAGGTACTCGGGGCTCTCGTGGACATTTTTCACACTGTTGAAAAACCTCACGAGCTTACCGTGTTTCCCGATTACCTGCCGTTCGCGTTACGAGCCGCTAAGAGACGTTCCGAGATCCGATGTACCGCTACGTACATTCTACATACTTACCACGAGTTTGATTTTTTTTTAAACTCGGGAGAGCTCTTGGGTAAACTCGTATAGTGGGACAGGCCCTTATCTACTTTGTTTCTATGTGTTAGGAATGGGATGTATATTGATCTGTGATTGGGCAAAGTAGTTGCCTCCCAATGTATTTTTGCGTCGGTATTGATTATTGGCTTGTCGGTGTTGCCTCCTCGAGTAATGTCACGCCCTTAGTTTATGGGGGTATAAAAGGGTGAGCTTTCGGTTTGGGCGTGCCGGTTGTCTCTATCTTCTGTACTGTTTGCGCAAGGCTAGTGTGGGCTCGAATAAGGAGTTCTGAGTTTGGTCCCGCAGTACCATTTACAAATATAGAAGTGTTTGCATCACAGTGTTTGAATCAATGCTTGACTGAACCAGACTTGGGAAGGAGTTTTAGAACCGGAATCAACAGAAGCAGCAGTGAGTATTGGCTGAAAGAAGGTTAGTCAGAGGGAACGGAGATTTTAAAAGTGTGCCAAATGCAAGGGTTCAAGAAATTTACAAATTAGCCCTATAGTAATTGATTAGGTAGCAGATAAAAATAAGTGTAGCTGTAGTGGAGCGGCCTTGTTGGGACCTTGGGCCTTGATGAGGTGAAGTGCCATGGGGTGGAAAAGGTGTGAGTCTTTGGCTCGAGAGTCCTTGGTGAGGAGACTACACTCAAAGGTGGAGAAGATGAGAGGCACAACCAATTGGGATTTGTCTACTGAAATAATGGCAGGCAAGTTGCTGCAGTATGACTTGCAGGATGTGGGAAGTCAGGAACACTGTTGGTGCCTCTGACAACTACACCTGTTGAAATTGTGTCCAGGTGCAGCTCCTGAAGGACTGTGTTACGAAATGGACCATCCGGGAAACCGTGAGCTTCCTGGACAGGAGCTACAATGACATTGTTACACCATGAAGAGCGAAGGTGGGTGACGATGACTAAAGGGAAGTAAGCGTGGAGTGCAGGAGACACCAGTGGCTGTACCTGTTGAAAGGTCTTTCAATCAAATCCTGGCACTGAAGTTCAACTGGAGAGACCTACGTCAGGTAACGCAGTAGTTGTAGGTGACTCAATAGTGAAAGGTACAGACAGGAGATTCTGTGGCAACAGGCGAGACTTGAGGATGGTGTGTTGCCTTCCTGGTGCCAGGGTCCAAGACGTCTCGGACCGATTGCTGGGCATCCTCAAGGGGGAAGGGAGCAGCCGGAAGGGGGTGTGCATGTCGGCACAAACGACGTCGGGAAGAAGAGGAAGGAGGTTCTGCAACGTAAGTTTAGATATTTTGGAAGAAGGCCGAAAAGCAGGACCTCGAGGGTGGTTATCTCTGGTTTGCTTCCAGTACCTCGTGCTGGTGAGTGCAGGAACAGGGAGATAGAGGATCTGAATGTGTGGCATTCTGGCAACATTCTGGCAGGCTGGTTTGCTAGTACTGCATGGGTGGGTTTAAACTAAATAGCGGGGTGGTGGGGGGTTGGGGGGGAGAGGGACTTTGAAGTATAGTGAAGGAAAGTTCAAGAAGGGATAAGGGAGTAATGTAGTAATGTCAGATGAAATAGGAACTGGTGTGAGAGGGGTGAATACCAAATTAAAAGTGTTATATATGAATGCGCGAAGTATAAGAAATAAAGTGTATGAGCTTGAGGCTCTGTTAGAGATTGGTAGGCATGATGTTGTGTGAATTACAGAGACATGGCTGCAAGAGGATCGAAGCTCGGAACTGAATATTCAGAGTTATACGTCCTATTAATAAAGACAGAAGGGTGGGCAGAGGGGGTGGGATGGATCTGTTGGTGAGGAATGAAATTCAGAGAGGGGTGACATAGAATCAGAAGATGTTGAGTCATTGTGGATAAAACTGAGAAATTGTAAGGGTAAAAAGATCCTAATGGGAGTTATATAACTACAGGTCCCCAAACAGTAGCCTGGATATAGGGTGCAAGTTGCATCAGGAGTTAAAATTAGCATGTAAAGGAAATGCTATGGTGGTTATGGGAGATTTCAACATGCAGGTGGACTCAGAAAATCAGGTTGGTACTGGACCCCAAGAAAGGGAGTTTGTAGAGTGCCTTTGGGATGGATTCTTAGAGCAGCTTGTACTGGAGCCTACCAGGGAAAAGGCAATTCTGGATTTGGTGTTGTGTAATAAACCGAATTTGATAAGAGAACTCAAGATAAAGGAGCCATTAGGAAGTAGTGACCATAATATGATAAGTTTTAATCTGCAATTTGAGAGGGAGAAGGTAAAATCAGAAGTGTCAGTGTTGCAGTTGAACAAAGGGGACTATGAAGGCATGAGGGAGGAGCTGACCAAAGTTGACTGGAAAGGGACCCAAGCAGCGATGACGATGGAACAGCAATGGCAGGAATGTTTGGGAATAATCCAGAAGATGCAGGATCATTTCATTCCAAAAAGGAAGAAAGATTCTAAGGGGAGTAAGAGGCGACTGTGGCTGACAAGGGAAGACAAGGACAGTATAAAACTAAAAGAGAAGATGAATAACATAGCAAAGATGAGCGGGAAGCCAGAAGATTGAGAATTGTTTAAGAATAACAGAAATTAACTAAAAAGGCAATACGGGGAGAAAAGATGAGGTACGAAGGTAAGCTAGACAAGAATATAAAGGATAGTAAAAGCTTCTTTAGGTATGTGAAGAGGAAAATATTAGTTAAGGCACATGTGGGTCCCTTGATGACAGAAACAGTGCATTTATAATAGGGAACAAGGACATGGCAGACAAGTTAAACAGGGACTTTGGTTCTGTCTTGACTACAATCTCCCAGATGTACTAGGGGACAGGTGATCTAGGGTGACGGAGGAACATAAGGAAAGTCACATTAGGCAGGAAATGGTGTTGGTTAGATTGATGGGACTGAAGGCTGATAAATCCCCAGGGCCTGATGGTCTGCATCCCAGGATACTCAAGGAGGTGGCTCTAGATATCGTGGACGCATTGGTGACCATTTTCCAATGTTCTATAGATTCTAGATCAGTTCCTGTGGATTGGAGGATAGCTAATGTTATCCCACTTTTTAAGAAAGGAAGGAGAAACAAAACAGGGAATTAGAGACCAATTAGCCTGACATTGGTGGTGGGGAAGATGCTGGAGTCATAGAAACATAGAAAGATAGAAAATAGGTGCAGGAGGAGGCCATTCGGCCATTCGAGCCAGCACCGCCATTCATTGTGATCATGGCTGATCGTCCCCTATCAATAACCCGTGCCTGCCTTCTCCCCATACCCCTTGATTCCACTAGCCCCTAGAGCTCTATCTAACTCTCTTAAATCCATCCAGTGATTTGGCATCCACTGCCCTCTGTGGCAGGGAATTCCATACATTCACAACTCTCTGGGTGAAAACGTTTTTTCTCACCTCAGTCTTAAATGACCTCCCCTTTATTCTAAGACTGTGGCCCCCTGGTTCTGGACTCGCCCAACATTGGGAACATTTTTCCTGCATCTAGCTTGTCCAGTCCTTTTATAATTTTATATGTTTCTATAAGATTCCCCCTCATCCTTCTAAACTCCAATGAATACAAGCCTAGTCTTTTCAATCTTTCCTCATATGACAGTCCCGCCATCCCAGGGATCAATCTCGTGAACCTACGCTGCACTGCCTCAATCACAAGGATGTCCTTCCTCAAATTAGGAGACCAAAACTGTACACAATACTCCAGATGTGGTCTCACCAGAGCCCTATACAACTGCAGAAGAACCTTTTTACTCCTATACTGAAATCCTCTTGTTATGAAGGCCAACATTCCATTAGCTTTCTTCACTGCCGGCTGTACCAGTAAGCCAACTTTCAGTGACCGGTGTACAAGGACGCCCAGATCTCGCTGCAACTCCCCCTTACCTAACCTAACCCCATTGAGATAATAATCTGTCCCCTTGTTTTTGGCACCAAAGTGGATAACCTCACATTTATCTATATTATACTGCATCTGCAGGCATCTGCCCACTCACTCAACCTGTCCAGGTCACCCTGCAACCTCTTAACATCCTCTTCACAGTTCATACTGCCACCTAGCTTTGTGTCATCCGCAAACTTGCTAGTGTTTCTCCTAATTCCCTCTTAAAAATCATTAATATATATGATAAACAGTTGCGGCCACAACACCGAGCCTTGAGGCACTCCACTCGCCACTGCCTGCCATTCTGAAAAGGACCCGTTCACTCCTACTCTTTGCCAACCAATTTTCTATCCATGTCAACACCCTACCCGCAATACCATGTGCTCTAATTCTAGTCACCAGTCTCCCGTGCGGGACCTTATCAAAGGCTTTCTGAAAGTCTAGATAAACTACATCCACTGGCACCCCTTCATCCATTGTACTTGTCACATCCTCAAAAAATTCGAGAAGATTAGTCAAGCATGATTTCCCTTTCTTAAATCCATGTTGACTTGGACTAATCCTTTTACTGCTATCCAAATGCCCCATTATTACCTTTTTAATAATCGACTCCAGCATCTTTCCCACCACCGAAGTCTGGCTAACTGGTCTGTAATTCCCTGTTTTCTCTCTCGCTCATTTCTTGAAAAGTGGGATAACATTAGCTATCCTCCAATCCACAGGAACTGATCCTGAATCTATTGAACATTGGAAAATGATCACCACTGCGTCCACTATTTCTAGAGCCACCTCCCTGAGGACTCTGGGATGCAGACCATCAGGCCCAGGGGATTTATCATCCTTCAGTCCCATTAGCCAACACAATACTATTTCTGGTATTCAAAAGAGGGTTAGATAGAGCTCTTAGGGCTAGCAGAATCAAGGGATATGGCGAGAAGGCAAGAACGGGGTACTGATTGTGGAGGACCAGCCATGATCACATTGAATGGTGGTGCTGTCTCAAAGGGCCAAATGGCCTATTCCTGCACCTATTTTCTATGTTTCTATATAATTCTTGTAATGGGGTAACCAGAACTGCACAAAATACTCCAAATGTGCCTACTTAAAGACCTATTGAGCTACATCATGAGTTCCTGAGTCTTCTATTCAAGCCCCTAGCAATGAAGGTAAGCATATTATATGTCCTCTTTACCACTTTATCTACATGTGCTGCAACTTCAGTGAACAATGAACTTGGACTTTGCATTTAACATCCCAAAGTGCAACACCTCACACTTGCTCATGTTAAACTCCATCTGTCATTTCTCCCCTAATTTCTGCAGCTGATCTATATCTCGCTGTATCTTCTGACAGCCTTCCTCGTTGTCTGCAACTCCTCTAATTTTGATGTTGTCAGCCAACCTACTCACAAACTAATTTGCATTTACGTCCTGGTCATTTATACAAATCACAACAGCAGAGGTCCCAGCACAGATCCCAGTGGAACTCCACTGGTCATAGACCTCTAGCCAGAATATCTGCCTCAATCCTCTATGAATAAGCCAGTTCCGAATCTATATGATCAAATCATTGTGAATCCCGTACAATTTACATTTCCTGATTACCTTATCATGAGCAGCTTACCATGCAGATGAAGAGACGCCACAACGAAGTAAGCGTCATCTCAAGGAATAACAAAAAAGAACTTGTTGTGATTGTATACTTATGACACACCAAAGCAAATGAGTTCAGAAAGAAATTAGACAATACAACTGTCTCTTTCAACTGACATAATTCGGTGCAAAACAAGTGGTACCACCTGGATGGAAACCTTCAGTGTCTTTATATTAAAATTGTGTGCCTCAGTTTTCAACAACAGCAAAGAGACATCGAGACGCAGTGAGCAGCAGAACGCAACAAGAGACACAACAAGAAAGAACTGAACAAATCACATCTTCAACGTTTAAAATTGTTGTTATATTTTAAGAGTTATTCACGCTTTATAAATCCCTTTTCCACTTGCCGTGCCCATCAGCCGTGCCTGCGCAGTAATACCTGCGTGTTCTACGTCACAATGGAACCCAATGGGTGAGATTGGCTGCACCACCAGAGAGTCACTAAGAGTGGATGGGGAGAGTTGAGGGGGATGGAGTGAGTGTGTGGGGGGGGGCAAGGGGCGGAGTGGGGGGGGGAGTGAGGGGAGGAGGGAGGATCAGGGACATCGCAACGGGAACCTGTCAGCCATGCCTGGGCAGTTGGGGGCTATGGGTGGGTGGTGGAATATTGCTTTTGGGACTAGGGCTCTCGTGTGACACCAAGTCCAGTCTCCATTAAACTTCTCCCTTCACCTTCAACTATGCCCTCTAGTATTGGATAATTCCAACTTGGGAAAAACGTTCAGACTGTCATAATATGCCTCTCATAATTTTATATACTTCTAGAAAGTCCATCCTCAACCCTTTGATGTTGCAGAGAAAAATATAATAATCTAAAAGTTTATAATGTTAAAAAATGTATTACATTACTGAGAGATCTTTTACATGAAACCAGATGAGTAAGCCAGAGATGATAGTGGGAAGAAGCTGTAGGTTCAATTTAATTTAAAGAATAAATTCTTCAGATGGACAGGCATTGGCCTGTTGATTTAACTGCCACCAAAGCGATCAATAGAGTCATTCAAACCATTCAGATGAAAATAGCACAATTTTTTATATAGTGATGTGGTTTGGTGTTAGTAAGGAACAAGATTAATAATTGATCACATTTTCTAATTGGCTTTTGCTTTGGTTCTACTATCAATGTTCCTTCACTTGGTTTTCATTATTTTTGAGTTATTAATTTATGGTGTTTAGCCTGCAGTCCATAATAACATTACAATTTGTAGTTTTGTGATTTCATGGTGGGTTGCGTATCTCTCACTAGTATTGTGGCATTCTTATATTAATATCAATTTTATAATTGCTGCGCATGAATATAATATTCCAGAGTGTATCTGGAGATGAATTATATTTTGTTTGCTGAATAGTTGGCTAATGTATCATTGACGTGTTAAAACCAAAAAGCCCATTGAGTGCTCCTATTTAAAATGTCTTCATTTATTAGATACAGTTTTATCTTGTTATGGATTCATTGTACTTTTAAGTTTACACTTGACCAAGTGGGACCTGTTAGGTCCCTGTAACACGGGAGGTGTGGTCCTTCAATGCAATATTCACCACTGACCCATAGCCCCCAACTGTGCATGACGGCCCTGCACTAACAGCAGAAATTAAGTTAAAGTTAATTACTTTGTGTTTAACATTTCCATTACCTCACCATCCCTCTTCCCACCCCTATCTTCCTCCATTCCCTCTCATCCCCAGCACTCCCTCCCCCTCCTGTTCACCTTCCCTCTTTCCCCTTTCCAATTACCCTCCCCACTCCCTTCTCACCTCTCCCTCCCTCTCCTTTCCCCTACGCTCGATCACTCCTCCCTCGAGGGCCGGATTTATGTATAAGCTAGACCAGCTTCAGCTTAGGGCCTCGAGATCTAGGGGGCCTCGGCCCGCTCCACAAGGTGTATAAAACTTTTGACATATTTGTATTTTCTGAGCCTTGTCCCTTCAACAGTCAGGCGTGTTCGAGTCGGTGTGCGACTGCAAGTTTAACAATGTCAGAACCAGCTCCAACTGTCCTGACCTCCCTGCTTCAGGGGAGAAGAGATAGACTCCGGGCGGGGTAAAGGGTGGGTGGGAACGAGCAGCCACCCGCTACGATAGGCGGAATGGTCCTTTCTATAGTTAACCCTGCTCACAGTCTCTGATGGGGCTGGTTCCCGCCCACCGGGACCTCCCACGCTTTGCACGCTGACCCTGGCCAATCCACCTCCCTCCAGCAGCCGCAGCCAATGCCTTACCTGCAGCCTGGACTCAGCACCGGGCTAAGGTTTCCATGCTGCAGACTCCAACTCCCCTGCGTTTGACTGCGCTGGGTCCCAGTGCTAGTAGCCCCAACCCTGGTAACCTCAGTGGCTGTTCCACTGGGTCTTCCCCATCCCCCTCAAACCATGTGACCCCTGCTCTTCCCCACCCACACTACAGTCCTCATACCCCCTACCCCCTGACCACCCACCCGCCCCCCACCAGACATCGCCTCGGCCTCAGACCACTCACCTGCCTTCCTCTGGCCCCAACCCCCATCCCCCATCCCTGCCATGTGTTCACCATCCCCCCTGATCTCCCCCTCTCAGATACCGAATGGTCTGTCCGTAGCAGAGGGCCTCACCTTTGTCCCCCTCCATCCCCACCTCAATGAGTTCCGTGCCCGCCGCGATTTGGAGCTCTTCTTCCAAGGGCAGTCTTATGACAATGCTGCCAACATGGCTGGTAGGTACAAGGGTATGCAGCAAAAAATCAAAAAAAAAACAATTTACAAGATTTATTCCATGAGCTGCTCACTCATTAAATTTGGTGTGCCGTTCGGCTGTTGATTGCTGCCTTGATGCAGTGAACTGTTTTGGAATTATCAATGTAATTTATACCTTTTCATCCTCCACAAAGAGATGGGCAGATCTAAAATCCTTTTTGCAACCTCAGTCAAAAGTGCTGTAATGTATTCATGCCTATTCATGTATATGCTAATGAGTTGGTGTTGTTGTAGGGAATGTTGGGTAATAAATCTCTCTTGTGATCCAGCCAACCTGCGTGTAAGTTGTTATTCATTCTGCTGTCCGGAATATAACAAAATGGCGACGAGGATGGTATAGAGTTTGTGAACTCATCCTTTAAATACAATGCTGGACTGTTTACAACACGCAGTATTGTTTAACAGTTTAAACAGTAAATATGGAGTTGTGTCGCAGTTGCTTGCGAGCTGGACATGAGAGGCCTGCTGATCCATCTATGCAGGGGACTGTAGTTTAAAACAGCAGCTGGATAAATCGGCGAGAGTTTGTCAGGCTATCTCTATGTTGTGTCTATGTGGCAAGATGTCGTCCTTGGGAGTGTATAACATTTTAGACTGAGTTTTTTTTGTCGAATTCCTCAAGCTGAATAGTCTTTGTACAGCTAAGTTTACGTGAATTGCTACACCAGAACAGACAGGAATTCAGGGTTTTGGAACGGACCTTTTATTAAAAAAAAGAGAGAACAACACGATGGCAGCACCCATGGGCTACATTGTAAACCTTGGCACTTTTGACAAGAGTAGAGAGCCGTTCAGCTCCTATATGGAGAGAGCAAACATGTTTTTCATGGCAAACAATATATTGGAGATTAGTGGTGAAGGAGAGATAGTGACTGAAACAAATAAGGCCGTTTGCGAACGCATGAAAGCGATTCTGCTCACGGAGATGGGTCCTGAAGTGTACGGCACACACGTGAATCTCCTTGCACTCCTAAAGGCAAAAGACGTGCCATTCAATGACATTATAAAGAAGTTGGAGGAGCACTTCAACCCAAAGCCTCTGGAAATTGCAGAAAGCTATAAATTTGGCACTAGAAACCAGAAGCAGAATGAGACAATCAATGAGTACATTGTTGCCTTGAAAAACTTAAGTTTACACTGTAACTTTGGAACCTTTCTTGGATTAGCACTACGCGACAGATTTGTTTGTGGTCTAGTGGATGAACAAATTCAGTCCAAACTGATGAACACTCCAGATCTCACATTCGAGAAAGCATGCAAGATTGCTACCACAATAGAGATGGCATCAAAGAATGCGCGCGAGTTTTGCCCACCTTGAACTGCAGTGGCTGTTACAGTCACAAGGCAGTGCCTATGGCCAAACCAGAGGCGCTAAACCAAAACCAAAGTATGGCGGGGAGCCAAGTTCAGCCAGTTTTTTAATTTATTTTTATTATTTTTATTTAAAATAGGTGCAAGAGGAGGGCCATTCGGCCCTTCAAGCCAGCACCACCATTCATTGTGATCATGGCTGATCATCCTCTATCAATAACACGTGCCTGCCTTCTCCCCATATCCGTTGACTCCACTAGCCCCTAGAGTTCTATCTAACTCTCTCTTAAATCCATCCAGTGACTTGGCCTCCACTGCCCTCTGTGGCAGGGAATTCCATAAAACTGTTATCGTTGCAACGGTAATCACTCATCCCAATTTTGTCAGTTCAAAATGGCCAAGTGCTATAACTGCCAGAAGAAAGGCCATATCGCCTCAGCATTTCAGGCCAAGCTTAAAACAGGAAACCAACAATCTGCGGGAATCAAGCAACAACACCGGAGAGGAGTTCACAACTTGGAGGTGAAACCAGATGTAAATGAACTTGGGTTGTACACCATTTATGCAAGCAACATCGATAAGCCTACAACCAGCCAAGGCAAGGACTTTCGAACGAAACTATTGATTAATGAAAAGTTAATCGATATGTGTATTGACACGGCAGCAGATTGTTCGTCATGAGCAAAGACCTGTACGAAACAAAGTTCCCACAGATACCATTGTTTGAGAGTAAGGTCAAGCTGAGAACCTACTCGGGCAAAGTTTTGGAGACTTGTGCACAAATGAACTGTAAAGTTCAGCATAATGGTCAGTCAGTAACACTGCCCATCATAGTGGCCAGCTACAGAAATAAACCAACCCTCCTTGGAAAGGATTGGCTGAGGAGAATAGAATTAGACTGGAACATTTTCAGCGTCAATTTGTCCAAATCACGTCTTGAAAACGTCATAAGCAAACATGTAAACATTTTTCCTGACAGTTACACGGGAATAACAGGGTACTCTGCACACATTCGACTTAAGCAAGATGTGAGACCTGTATATTGGTGACCAAGACCTGTACCATATGCACTAAAGCAACAAGTGGAGGTAGAACTCAACAGGTTAGAGCGTAATGGAGTACTTGTGAAGACAGACCAGAGTAACTGGGCAACGCCAATTGTGGCCGTACCCAAGGCCGACAAAACTGTTCGACTATGTGGTGATTACAAAGTCACAATCAACCAAGCCATTGATGACGAACAAACCAACCTCGCAAGATCTGTATGCAAGAGTCTTCACTAAACTGGATTTGTCTCACGCTTATGCCCAGCTCAATGTCGATAAGGAAAGTCAAGCAGTACTTGACTATCAACACACATAAGGGCTTGTATTCATATACAAATCTGCCCTATGGTGTGAAATCCTCCCCGAAATGTTTTCAGTCCGTCATGGACCAAATATTACAAGGCATTCCACACTGTGTGTGCAACCAGGATGACCTACTGATATTCACAGAAGGCATGGTAGAACATCTGGAAATCCTCGAGCAAGTTCTCACACGACTGAACTGCCACAATGTCAAACTGCGTCAAAGTAAATGTGCATTTGCACAGTCAGAGGTGGTCTACCTTGGACTCAAAGTCGACGCCAACGGACTTCACCCTGTGAAGGCGAAAGTGGATGCAATAGTGAATGCTCCAAAACCCAACAATGTGTCAGAGCTACGATCATTCCTTGGGATGATGCAGATCTATGCACGATTCCTTCCAGATTTAGCAACTGTGCTCAAGCCACTTCATCATCTGCTACAAAAAGATGTGAAATGGACGTGGGGAAAGGAACAACAACGTGCATTTGACATCTGCAAGGAAAACTTCTTGCTCACTATGATACGACACGCGAGATGAAACTTGCTTGTGATGCTTCAAGTTATCAGATTCAGATTCGACTTTATTGTCATTGTGCAGTGTACAGTACAGAGACAACGCAATGCAGTTAGCATCTCACCCAGAAGAGCGACATAAATATGAGCAATAAATAAATCTAATAAATCCTGGTGGGAGGAGTGTCCGGGGGGGTGGGGGGTGATTGGCAGTCACTACTGTTGAGTAGTGTAACAGCCGCAGGAAGAAACTGTTCCTGAACCTGCTGGTCCGATGGTAGGAGGGTAAACAGTCTGTGGTTGGGGTGAGAGCAGTGCTTGGCAATGCTGCGCGCCCTTCCCAGACATCGCTTGCTCTGGACAGACTCAATGGTGGGGAGTGAGGAACCGGTGATGCGTGGGGCAATTTTCACCACCCTCTGCAGTGCTTGCCGTTCGGAGACAGAGCAGTTGCCATACCATACTGTGATACAGTTGGTAAGGATGCTCTCGATGGTGCAGCGGTAGAAGTTCACCAGAATCTGAGGAGACAGATGGACCTTCTTTAGTCTCCTCAGGAAGAAGAGACGCTGGTGAGCCTTCTTGACCAGAGTTGAGGTTTTGTGGGTCCAAGAGAGGTCATCCGAGATGTAGACCCCCAGGAACCTGAAGCTGGAAACACGTTCCACCTCCGTCCTGTTAATGTGGATGGGGGTGTGCGTGCCGCCCCTAGACTTCCTGAAGTCTACAATGAGCTCCTTGGTCTTCTTGGAGTTAAGGGCCAGGTTGTTGTCAGCGCACCATGCTGCTAGGAGCTGGACCTCCTCCCTATAGGCCGACTCATCGTTGTTGCTGATGAGGCCAATCACCGTTGTATCATCTGCATACTTGATGATGGTGTTAGTACCATGTACAGGTGTGCAGTCGTAGGTGAAGAGGGAGTAGAGGAGGGGGCTCAGCACACAACCCTGTGGAACGCTGGTGTTCAGGGTGAGGGTGGAAGAGGTGTGGTTGTCTAACCTAACAGACTGGGGTCTGTTGGTTAGAAAGTCCAGTATCCAGTTGCAGAGGGAGGGGTCGATGCCCAGGTCACCGAGTTTGGTGATCAGTTTAGAGGGTATGATGGTGTTGAATGCTGAGCTGTAATCGATGAACAGCATTCTTACGTATGTGTCTCTGTTGTCGAGGTGGGAGAGTGCGGAGTGAAGTGCCGTTGAGATGGCATCCTCCGTACTCCTGTTCTTGCGGTAGGCAAACTGATAGGGATCCAATGTGGGGGGTAGGCAGCCTTTGAGGTGTGCCAGGACCAGCCTCTCGAAGCACTTGGCGATGATGGGAGTAAGTGCAACTGGGCGGAAGTCGTTGAGGCTTGCCGCAGTGGAGTGTTTTGGCACCGGCACGATGGAGGTGGATTTAAGGCATGTGGGCACAACTGCTTGGGCAAGTGACAGGTTGAAGATGTCAGTCCAGACGTCTGTCAGGGCCAGCAGCCTTACGTGCATTAGTCCTACTCAGTGCCACGTACACGTCGTAGGGGGTGAGTGTGAGGGGCTGGTGATCGGCAGGGAGAACAGCCTTGATGGCCAACTGCCGATTGTCCCTATCGAAGCGGCCATAGAAGTGGTTAAGCTCCTCAAGGAAGGAGGCGTTGCTGGATGTGGGGGTGGTGTTGGTGGGTCTAAAGTCCGTGATGGCCTGGATGCCTTGCCACATGCGTCGGTGGTCGGAGTTGTTCTTGAAGTGCTCCTCAATCCTGAGCTTATGGCAGTGCTTGGCCTTCTTTATGCCCCTCTTCAGGTTAGTCCTGGATGAACTGTAGGCTCGGGCATCGCCTGACCTGAAAGCGGTGTCCCGTGCTTTCAGCAGTAGCCTGACCTCGCTGTTCATCCATGGCTTCTGATTCGGGAATATGGTCACCCGTTTGAGGGAGGTGACACTGTTGATGGTGGAGTTTATAAAGTCCAGAACAGAGGATGTATAGGAGTCAATGTCCGTGTGGGAGTCAAGGGTGGCCTGGGCTGCAAACGCCTTCCAGTCAGTGTTTCCAAAACACTGCTGAAGTGTGGAGTCCGCATCCTCTGACCAAACTTTAACTGTCCTCACTGTGGGTTTAACCTGTCTGATGAGTGGGGAGTACTTTGGGAGCAGGAACAATGAGAGGTGATCAGACTGTCCAAGGTGGGGGAGGGGGGCGGCTTTATAAGCTTCAGCCATGTTGGTGTAGACTTTGTCCAGTGTCTTGTCTTCTCTAGTGGCGAAGGAGACATGTTGGTGGAATTTGGGGAGTACAGTCTTCAGGTTGGAGTGATTGAAGTCACCCGCAACAATGAAGGCTGCCTCGGGGTTGTGAGTCTGTTGTTTGCTAATGGCAGTATGCAGATCCTTCATTGCAAGCTTGGCATTAGCATCAGGAGGAATATAGGCTGCAGTCACAACAGTGGAGGTAAACTCTCTGGGCAGATAAAACGGTCTGCATCTAACCAAGAGGAAATCTAGGTTAGCTGAGCAGTGACTCTCGATGATGGTGGTGTCCGTGCACAATGCTTTATTTACATAAATGCACAGACCTCCACCTCTGGTCTTACCGGAGTCTATTGTCCTGTCCGCTTGGAGTAAATGCTGCCCCGTTAGCTGGATGGCGCTGTCAGGAACGTCGGTGTTGAGCCAAGTTTCAGTGAGGATCAAGATGCTGCAGTCTTTGATCCAGTTGTGGGAGGTGATCCTCAGCCGGAGTTCATCCATTTTGTTTGCCAGTGAGCGCACGTTGGCGAGGAAAAGGCTAGGAATTGCTAGCCTGTGTGGGGCTAGCTCTAACCTGGCATTTAACCCACCTCTGAGTCCCCGGCGGTGCTTTCGTTCACGTCGCCGTCTGTTGGTGCTTCCGGTCGGCCGAGCTGGCTTGGTTTAGGTGCAGTGATCTCCCACGTAATGAATGATGGACAGGAAAAGCCTATTGCTTTTGCATCCCGCACCCTGTCATCGAGTGAACGCAACTATGCGCAGATAGAAAAGGAAGCACTCAGCATTGTGCTCGGAATCAAGAAATTCCATCAGTTTCTTCTCGGCAGACCATTCACCCTGGTGGCTGATCACAAGCCACTATTAGTGATACTGTTCCCAAGTCAGCTATACCTTCCATGGCGGCATCAAGGATGCAGCGCTGGGCAATTTTGCTGTCCCAGTATGACTACAAGATGGAGTATAGAAGCTCCAAGTGCAACGCAGTTGCAGATGCGTTGTCCCGGTTGCCCCATGAGAACTCTGACGTGGGAAGTGAGAACTCAATCTACACACTGCAAGTTGTAGATGAAGACTTTCCGGTGACTGCAACAGAAATTGCAGCAGAAACAGAGAAAGACACTGTGCTGAAGTGGGTCTATGAACAGACATTGAACGGTTGGACTGAAATCAATAGTGGATTGAACTCAGTTCTGAATTCAGAGCTGAAGCCTTTCCATAATCGACGCCATGAATTATCATGTGAGCAAGGATGCGTTAAGTGGGGTTACAGAGTGGTTGTACCAGAGTCTTTGAGAAACAAAATTATGAACAAACTTCATGCCGAACATCCTGGCATAGTAAGCATGAAGTCAGTTGCCAGAAGTTTTGTGTATTGGCCTGGTATTGACAGTGATATGGAGTCACTGGTGAGCAAATGTAGTGTCTTCCAAAATTGCCAGAGTAAACCATCAAAAACACCACTGCAACCCTGGTCATGGCCAAGTAGACCTTTTCAGAGAGTTCATGTAGATTTTTGCGAAAAGAGTAATGATCACTTTCTTGTGCTGGTAGATAGTCATTCCAAATGGATTGAGGTTAAACATATGGGGTGAAGCACTACTACTGAGCGCACCATAGATGAGTTGAGATCAATTTTTGCATGCCATGGTTTACCGGAAGAACTTGTTTCTGATAACGGGCCTCAGTTTCGTTCAGAACAGTTCAAAGAGTTCATGCAGCGGAATGGTGTAAAACACACACTTATTCCCCCATACCATCCAGCCTCTAACGGGGCGGCGGAAAGGTCTGTTAGAGTTGTCAAAGACGCTCTCAAGAAACAGGTTTTGCAGGGTAGTTCAAAGCTCAGCATGAAACATTGTTTGGCTAGTTTCTTGCTGAAGTACAGAACCACACCACACACAACAACAGGTTACTCACCTGCAGAACTGTTGATGAAGAGAAGGCTAAGAATACGCCTGTCTACTTCAACCCAATTTGGCTTTGAGAGTTGAAAAAAAACAATTGTCAGAAACGCCATTTTGACTCCCACAAAAGGAGAGGTACTTCAAGCCAGATGAGCAGGTTCGTGTTCTCAGTCCTCCCAACAAGTCCAGTCGAGACAAATGAGATGTTGGGAAAATAGTGGAAATGTGTGGAACAAAAAGATACTTAGTTGAAGTCGGAGATAGGATTAAAAGTGTTCATGTTGATCAAATGATTCCAGCCAAAGATGAACAAAAAACTGAACATGAAGTCCCAATCCCTGAGTCTTTATCTGAAAGTGAGTTGGAAGAGCCAACTGTGATTGAAACACAAAGTTCAGTCAGTACAGACAAAGAAACAGATTCCTCTGGTCAAAGTCAGAGTACTAAAACAGAGCCAAACAAGCCTACAGTTGAGTCAACACCTAAACCTGTTACTGTTAGACGATCAGGCAGGATCCTTAAACCAGTAGTCAGATTAGGTTTTTAAGTTAAATAACTCACTGTCTAGGTAGAATGAAAATGTGTAAATATGTAAAATAAATATATTGTGTTATCATTTAAGATTTAATGAACACTGGTTTAAATCAAGTATCATAACAAGAAAATTGTAACTGTGTACTTAGATTTAATACTTAAAAAGGGAGATCAGTGTAATGTATTCATGCATATTCATGTATATGCTAATGAGTTGGTGTTGTATATAAGTAGGGAATGTTGGGTAATAAATCTTTCTTGTGATCAAGCCAGCCTGCGTTTAAGTTGTTATTCATTCTGCTCTCCGGATTATAACAAGTGCCTAAATATTTGTCAGACACTAGGTGGGAGGCACATGCAAAAGCCACGGAAGCTATTTTGGAAAGTTACAGCGCTATCACTGATGCCCTCAGTCATTTGTACTCTGATGTTAATGTGAAGGGTGATACCAGGCTTCAAGCTAACAATCTTTTGCAGAAAATGGAAGAACTGGAATTTGTGTTGATGCTGCATTTTTGGACCCGTCTGCAAGGTCATTTCCACAAGGTCAACAAAGCCATTGAGAAATCCAAACTGTTATTGAGTACTTGTGCAAGTTTGTACAGTTCACTTCAGGATTTTGTAAGCAAAATTAGAGAAGATTTTGATGAGCTTGAGCAACAAGCAAAGGCCACCTTGCCAGATGTTAACTACAGAACTGTCACAGAGAGACAAAGAGTAAGGAAATGGCAAGGAAATGATGGAGATGCACCTGGTCCTGATGCTTTAGATAAACTCTCTTTAAGAGATAAGTTTAGGATAAAATCCTTTATTCCTATACTAGATGCACTTGAAACCAATTAAAAAAGAAGAGGTACTGTGTACAGTGAAGTTGCACAACAGTTTTCCTTTCTGACCGCATCTAAGCAAGAAATACAGCAAGGTGTTGAACTGTTGATGGAAGCATACCCAGAAGATGTTGACCTGAAACTTACTGATGAATTTTTGCACTTTCACTCGTACGTGAGACAAAGCCATAGGCATACAGAAGAGCACTCTCTGTCTCATACAGACCTTTATCAAATAATATACATGGAAACAATTCAGATGGCCTTCCCTAATGTGGAAGCAATCTTGCGGCTGTTTCTTAGCTTAATGGTCACCAACTGCTCGGGAGAGAGGTATTTTTCAAGACTCAAAAGAATTAAAAATGAATTAAGGTCCACAATGTCTCAAGACAGGTTGTCTGCACTGAGCATTCCGTACATTGAGAGTGACAAACTTAGACAAACAGATCTTGGTGAACTCCTGGATGATTTTGCTATGAAGAAGGTGAGAAAAAAACATTTTTGCTCTTAGTGTATTTGTAGTTTCTTTATTTCTTAATATTCCACATTCAATTCAAGAGACACTTATTGTCACATGCACCAATTGGTACAATGAAATTTGGGGTCACCATCCGACGTCGGAACGGGAGAACATTCTCAGCGGCTTGGACTTCTGAATCGGCCATTTCCTACCGGAGACCGCGGCTCCCAAAGTCCACAGGCTGAGATGGGCGGAGATTCACGCTGGCGGCCCTCGGCAAAGGGATCCCAGGGCTCCACGATGTTGAAATCAGGGCGGCCTGGGTATTGAAGCTGCAGGCCCAACACTCCAGAGCTCCAAACAGCGATCCAGGTAAGGCAGCGCCCGCTCCGCGGTGAATCCAATATGTATTTTAAAACCAACTGTTTAATGACAACATACAGTAGGATCTAAAAGTGTCACACTGTCACTGTCGGGTAGTCATGGTCCTCTAGTCGTGGGGGTGGGGGATTGGGAGGGGGGGGGCTCACAAGTGAAATAGCTTAGGGCCTCACTTCATCTAAATCTGGCCTTGCCTCCCTCCCTCCCTAACTCCTCTCCCCTCCCTAGCCCCCTTGACGTCATTGTGAGGTGGAAGCTGCAGTGTTTTTAAAAACTGAGTTTTAAGTAAATGAGATTCCATTGTGATGTAATGGTGGAACGCTGCTTTGTTTTTTAAAACAGAGGTTTTTTAAAATGTAAATAAGAACCCATTGTGATGTAATTGTGGGGTGGAACACTGCTGATGGGCAGTTTATGTCAATGAGATACCATTGTGACGTCCTACGCTGCTAACGGCCAGTGCGGATGGAAGAGATTTTTGTCAAAGTGGTTTTTGTAAAGTTTAAAATGTGAATAATGGGGGACCAGCATTCTGGCAGGAGGGTTTGCCACTGGTACACAGGTGGTTTTAAACTGAATAAGGGGGGTGCAGTGTCAAATGGAATAGTCGAGGTTGGAGTTAAAGGGAAAGAGAGTAAAGGGATGGTTAATGACCCCAGAATTAACGGGAAAGGAAGCTCACAAAGGGAAAGGAGAGTATTGGCAAGTGTAATAGGGAACGATGTGAAAGGTGAGATGCGTAAGGAATTAAAAGTATTGTATATGAATGCGCGAAGTATAAGAAGTAAAGTAGATGAGCTTGAGGCTCAGTTACAGGTTGGTAGATATGATTGTGGGGATTACTGAGACGTGGCTGCAGGAGGATCGGGCCTGGGAACTTAATATTCAGGGTTATACATCCTATAGAAAGGACAGGCAGGTGGGCAGAGGAGGGGGGGGCGGGGCTCTGCTGGTGAGGGATGGAATTCAGTCCCTTGCGAGGGAAGACATAGGGACTGACGAGGTAGAGTCACTGTGGATTGAGTTGGGGAATTGTAAAGGCAAGAAGACGCTAATTGGTGTTATCTACAGACCCCCAAATAGTAGCCCGGATGTAGGGTGTAAGTTGCAGCAAGAGTTAAAACTAGCATGTAACAAAGGTGATGCCACTGTGGTGATAGGGGATTTCAATATGCAGGTAGACTGGGAAAATCAGGTTGGTTCAGGACCCCAAGAAAGAGAGTTTGTAGAGTGCCTCCGAGATAGATTCTTAGAGCAACTTGAACTGGAGCCGACCAGAGAAAAGGCAATTCTGGATTTAGTGTTGTCCAATGAACCAGATATGATAAGAGAACTCGAGGTAAAGGAACCGCTTGGAGGTAGTGATCATAATATGTTTAGTTTTAATCTGCAATTTGAGAAGGAGAACGTTAAATCGGTAGTGGCAGTGATGCAGTTGAACAAAGGGGACTATGAAGGCATGAGAGGGGAGCTGGCCAAAGTAGATTGGAAAGGGATCCTAGCAGGAATGACGGTGGAACAGCAATGGCAGGAATTTCTGGACATAATCCGGAAGACGCAGGATGAATTCATTCCAAAAAGGAAGAAAGATTCTCAGGGGAGTAGGAGGCAACTGTGGCTGACAAGAGACGTTAGGGATAGAATAAAACTAAAAGAAAATATGTTTAACACAGCAAAGAGTAGCCAGAAGCCAGAGGATTGGGAAACTTTCATAGCACAACAGAAGGAAACAAAACGGACAATACGGGCTGAAAAGATGAAGTATGAAGGGAAGCTGGCCAGGAATATAAAGGACAGTAAAAGCTTCTTTAGATATGTTAAGGGAAAAAGAGTAGCAAAGTCAAATGTGGGTCCCTTGAAGGCAGACACGGGTGAAATTATTATGGGCAACAAGGAAATGGCAGAAAAGTTGAATAGGTACTTCGGATCTGTCTTCACTAAGGAAGACACAAACAATCTCCCAGATGTACTGGAGGACAGAGGATCTAAGGGGGTGGAGGAACTGAAAGAAATTTTCATTAGGCGAGAAATAGTATTGGGTAGGCTAATGGAACTGAAGGATGATAAATCTCCTGGGCCTGATGGTCTGCATCCCAGGGTCCTCAGGGAGGTGGCTCTAGAAATAGTGGACGCATTGGTGATCATTTTCCAATGTTCCATAGATTCAGGATCAGTTCCTGTGGATTGGAGGATAGCTAATGTTATCCCACTTTTCAAGAAAGGAGCGAGAGAGAAAACGGGGAATTACAGACCAGTTAGCCTGACTTCGGTGGTGGGAAAGATGCTGGAGTCAATTATTAAAGAGGTAATAATGGGGCATTTTGATAGCAGTAAAAGGATTAGTCCAAGTCAACATGGATTTATGCAAGGGAAGTCATGCTTGACTAATCTTCTGTAATTGTTTGAGGATGTTACACGTAAAATAGATGAAGGGGTGCCAGTGGATGTAGTGTATCTGGACTTTCAGAAAGTCTTTGATAAGGTCCCGCACGGGAGACTGGTGACTAAAATTAGAGCACATGGTATTGGAGGTAGGGTGTTGACATGGATAGAAAATTGGTTGGCAGACTGGAAGCAAAGAGTAGGAGTGAACGGGTCGTTTTCAGAATGGAAGGCAGTGGCGAGTGGAGTGCCGCAAGGCTCAGTGTTGGGGCCACAACTGTTTACCATATATATTTGGGTTTCAGCAACTAAGTTACAGAGAAAGGTTGAACAAGTTAGGTCTTTATTCTTTGGAGCGCAGAAGGTTAAGAGGGGAATTGATAGAGGTCTTTAAAATTATGAGCGGGTTAGACAGAGTTGACGTGGATAAGCTTTTTCCATTGAGAGTAGGGAAGATTCAAACAAGGGGACATGACTTGAGAATTAAGGGACAGAAGTTTAGGGGTAACATTAGGGCGACCTTCTTTACTCAGAGAGTGGTAGCTGTGTGGAATGAGCTTCCAGTGGAAGTGGTGGAGGCAGGTTTGATTTTATCCTTTAAAAATAGATGGGATGGGAATATGGACAGGAAAGGAATGGAGGGTTATGGTCTGAGTGCAGGTAGATGGGACTAGGGGGAAGTATTTATTTAAAAATAAAAAAATAAAAAAAAAAAATGTTCGGCACGGACTTGAAGGGCCGAGATGGCCTGTTTCCGTGCTGTAATGGTTATATGGTTATATGGATATATTAATGATTTGGAAGAGGGAATTAGGAGCAACACTAGAAAGTTTGCAGATGACACAAATCTGGGTGGCAGTGTGAACTGGGAAGAGGATGTTAGGAGGTTGCAGGGTGACCTGGACAGGTTGAGTGAGTGGGCAGATGCGTGGCAGATGCAGTATAATATAGATAAATGTGAGGTTATCCAGTTTGGCGGCAAAAACAAGTGGGCAGATTATTATCTCAATGGGGTTAGGTTAGGTAAGGGGGAGGTGTGAATTTATGGAATTCCCTGCCACAGAGGGCAGCGGAGGCCAAATCACTGGATGGATTCAAGAGAGAGTAAAGGCTCTGTCTTACGTGTTTGCGGTCATCGGCGGTGAAGCGCGGCTTCGCCTGTAGAGTGGACCGCATGGCAACGGCGAGAGCGCCGAGCCTATCCACGGGAGCACCGCACGGATGCTGCGTGGGGGCCGAGTGATTCAAATACGGCTGGTCCCACGTGCTTGCGGTAAGTAAAAAAAAAGGGCGGGCCGACTGCGATGACGTCGGCCCACCGCACGTGACTCACTAGCGGCGGCTGTGGCGGCGGCCATCCTGATCGCGGCGCTGTAGCGGTGGCTGTGCCTGCGGCCGTGCCGCACACGTGCCTCACTGGCGGAGGCTGTGGCGGTGCAAGTTTGATGCACGGCGCTCGAGCCACACCGGCGGCGGCCGTGCGGGCGGCCGTGCCGCACTCGTGCATCACTGGTGGAGGCTGTGCGGTAGGAAAATATTTTTCAACAGTGTAGGTTTTATTTTAGCACCGTGCGGTGTTGGGAACACCGCCGCACGGCCCCGGAATTGTGCGTTCTCACGAGCGTGCCGTCTATGGCGGCAGATTCTTCCCGTTTCGCCGCCAATGACCGCAGACTCATGAGACAGGCCTTTTAGATAGAGCTCTAGGGGCTAGTGGAGTCAAGGGATATGGGGAGAAGGCAGGCACGGGTTATTGACAGGGGATGATCAGCCATGATCACAATGAATGGCGGTGCTGGATCGAAGGGCCGAAAGGCCTCCTCCTGCACCTATTTTCTATGTTTCTAATAACGTGTAAAATATACCATCAATCTGAACAAAACTTGATACAACAACACCACAGGACAAAAATTGTAGCACTATTGTAACGTTTTGGCATAATTTCAGGATCACACTCACAGACAGACAACAGACAGACAATTCACGGACATACTAACACACAAGATGAGAGTTTTAGTAATATATAGAAGCTCACTTAAAAGATGAGAAAGACCTTTATGAGCAATAACAGGATACTCTTAGTGATGTTTAGACTGGAAGAAGATGAGCAGTGATATAACCCAGGGATTCATATTGGAGCTATTGCATTTTCTTATCTATATTAATAACATAGACAGGAAAGCCACAATTTATATATTTGCAGACGACACAAAGCTCGACAGTATTGTGAACTTCAAAGAGGAGGGAGATAAATTGAAGCAGGTATAATCAGACTTGTAGAACAGGCAAACACATGGCAGATTTGGTTTAATGAGGAGAAATATGAGCTGATGCACTTTAGTCAGAAGAATGAGGGGCAATTTAAAATAAAGGTTTAAAATAAGTCCAAAATCTTGTCTATTTTATCTTCATTTGGAATACACGTAATAAGATGATAAGGAATGGCTGACCTCCACCTGTTCCCCTTTTAAACCTTGGAAAGAGAAAAAAATGTATTTTTATAGTGCCGTTTGTGGCTCAGGATGTCCATAAGTGTTTCCAAGTTAATTAATTGAAGTGTAACGAAGGCAGGATTCTGAAAAATCACTGTAAAATTACTCAAATAATTTGTTTTAGTGATAATAGTTGTGTTTAATACAGCATTAACCAGACACGACTATCATTGACTGCTGCAAATTCTAAAAACCACTGGCACATAGGCACTCAAAAACAAATTATACGTAAATTATCCATAACATTCAGGAAGAAAGAAGACTGTACAAAGACGACATTGGTGCAAAAACATAATTAGAAAAAAGATTAAGACCATAATAGTGCAAGAGTTGGACCATGGTATTTCTTTGTCGTGGTGGGATTGGGGTTGTAGAAGTTGATTCAAGAACCTCATTGTTGTAAGAAAGTAACTGTTCCTGAACCTAATGGTGTGGGACAGCAGGCTGTCTGTCTGAAGAAAGGTTCTGGTCTGAAACGCCACCTATTCCTTTTATCCAGAGAAACTGCCTGGCCTTCTCAGTTACTCCAGCATTTTGTATCTATTTCCTGTATGTCCTGCCTGATGGTGGTAATGAGAAGGAGCCATGGCCAGATGGTGAGGACAATTGATTGTAGGTGCCACCTTTTTGAAGCATCGCCTCATGTGGGTGCTTTTGATGGAGTGGAGGGCTGTGCCAGTGTTTTTTTTTAATTTAATTTTATTTTTTTTAATTTTTATTTATTAGAAGTACATTACATTACAACCACATACATTAGTACTCGTCACTTATGTCTTCTTACAATTAATGTACTCCATTTATATTTTACACTAGAAAAAGAAAAGATTGAAAGAAAGAAGAAAGTGAAGGAAAAAGTGAAAGTGTAGAAAATGTGACAACAAAAAAGGACGAAGACCCTATAAGAGCAAAATTAAAAAAACAAAAGAAAAAGAGTTAAGAAATAGACCCTAAAAAAGAAAGAGAAAGAGAAAAAGGAAAAAGAGAGAAACAAATATTTTTATGAGCGTTACGTAAATGGGACATACCAACTCTTCAACTAGCATCCCCCCTTACCTGACCTCAATTTTTTTAAAGTACTTTTGCACCCTATATTTGTAATAATTCTATAAATGCAGACCACGTCAGGTGGAAGTGATCTGGTTTACCTGCTAGGAGAAGTCTTATCTCTTCTAGGTGTAATGATTCGAACATATTTGAAGTCCGCATATTTATAGTTGGTATTGGAGCCTTCTTCCAAAATTTTAGAATTAGCTTTTTTCCAGTTATTAACCCATAGTCCATTAGTTTCTTTTGAAACACATTTAGTTCTGGGCCATCTTCCATTATTCCGAAGATAATCCATTCTGCTTTGGGTATCAGTCTTATTTTAAATAACTTTGTAAAGATTTCAAAAATTTCATTCCAAAATTTTTGAATTTTTGTACAGAAAACGAATGAGTGCGCTATAGTAGCTTCTTGGGATTGATATTTATCACAAATAGATGATACATTTGGGAAAATTTTATGAATTTTAGTTTTCGAATAATATAATCTATGTAAAATTTTAAATTGTATTAAAGTGTGTCTTACATTAATCAAACATTTATGCACGTTTAATAAGTGTTCATTCCAACTTTCCTTTGAAATTTTAATAGCTAACTCTTGTTCCCAGTCTCTTCTGATACCCTCCGTAGATGGTATTTGTACATTTAAGATAATATTATACAAATGTGATATTAAGTTTGCTGATTCAGCTTTTATCTGCATTGCCTCATCCAATACATCTACTGGGTTATTATAATGATCATTTGTATATTTTTTCAAATAGTCGCATATTTGAAAATATTTAAAATATTGATTATTTCCGAGTCTATATTTTATTTGTAATTGTTGAAATGAAAGTAATTTTCCAGTTTCATACAAGTCACCAAGCGTTTGAATTCCTAGTCTAACCCAATGTGTAAAAGCTTTATCTATAATAGAGGGATTAAACGAAGGGTTATTAACTATAGGTAATAAAAGTGATAAATTTCTTAATTTTAAATTTTGTTTTATTTGTTTCCAAATTCGGATTGTACTATGAATAATTGGGTTCTTATTATAATTTATGTTATTCAATTTCATTGGAGAAAGGAGGATCGCTCCAATGTTTCCCGAGGAGCAATGCCAGTGTTTATAATGAGACCTAGTGAATCCCTCACACAATGAGAATCCTCTCAGTGGATCCTATGACTCTCAAGCAAGTTCTGGATCAACAATCCAATCTAAATGGAAATTGAACAAAAATGGTGTTGCCAATCATCCTTGGAAGTTATTAAATTAGTGTGTGGAAAGGCATTTGCATAAGCGATAAGGACCAAGTCCTTAGCTTTGATGGGCCAAGTCCGCCAACAGCGAGCTATCATTGAATGTTTGCAACATAACCAAAATCTGAACAATGAAAATGATCAGACTAAGGCCCTCCACAAACAGAAAAATCTAAAGTGGAAGTGTTAGAAATTGCCTTGGAAAAAGTAATCGCAGATAATGAAAAACTTAAGAGACAATTAAAAGATGAACAATGTTGTAAACTGCCGTTCCTGGGTGCACTCTGGCCAACAGTAACAAGAACAGTGTATGGTTCAGTAGGCTGAGGCAGGCATAAAGCCACTGGGATCATCCGATGAGTTTAGTGAAACATACTGGTGAAGATTCATCCCTTACGCGACTTGCTCGGAAGCAAGAGACAAAAACAATTAAAGAAAAGATCAAAAATACAGATGGAGGCTGGTTCTCTATTGTTCAGTATCGCCCTTCCAACTTGGATAAAACTGATAAATGGTCCAAAGAACTCCTTCACCTTAAAATGGGAGGGATTAAAACATAGGAATGGCTAAATCGGCAAATGGGTATTTATCAGCTACATCCGCAGGATGGGTCCAAATGTTGATGTTGATGGTCCCGGGGCAAGAGGGCACTGACTAATAGAATTAACAGGACAGAAAGCTCATGAAGGGATAGGAGAGTACTACCCAGTGAAATAGGAAGTGATGTGAAACGTGTGATGAGTAATGGATTAAAAGTATTATATATGAATGCGCAAAGTATAAGAAGTAAAGTGGATGAGCTTGAGGCTCAGTTAGAGATTGGCAGATATGACATTGTGGGGATGGCAGAGACATGGCTGCAGGAGGATCGGGGCTGGGAACTGAATATTCAGGGTTATACGGGGAAAGGACAGGCAGGTGGGCAGAGGAGGTGGGGTCGCTCTGTTGGTGACGTATGAAATTCAGTCTCTTGCGAGGGGTGACACAGGGACTGACGATGTAGAGTCGCTGAGGATAGAATTGAGGAATTGTAAAGGTAAGAAGACACTAATGGGAGTTATAAACAGGCCCACAAACAGTAGTCTGGATAGAGGGGGCAAGTTGCAGCAGGAGTTAAAATTGGCATGTAACAAAAGTAATGCCGCTGTGGTTATGGGAGATTTCAATATGCAGGTAGACTGGGAAAATATGGTTGGTTCAGGACCCCAAGAAAGAGAGTTTGTAGAGTGCATCTGAGATTGATTCTTAGAACAGCTTGTATTGGAGCCTACCAGTGAGAAGGCAATTCTGGATTTAGTCTTGTCTAATGAACCAGATTTAATAAAGGGAACTCAAGGTAAAGGAACCGCTTGGAGGTATTGACCATAATATGATAAGTTTGAATCTGCAATTTGAGAGGGAGAAGTGTCAGTGATGCAGTTGAACAAAGGAGACTATGAAGGCATGAGGGAGGAGCTGGCCAAGGTCGAATGGAAAAGGATCCTAGCAGGAATTTCTGCGTATAATCCAGAAGATGCAGGATCATTTCATTCCAAAGGTGAAGAAAGATTCTAAGGGAGTACGAGGCAACCGTGGCTGACAAGGGAAGTTAGAGGTGGTATAAAACTAAAAGAAAAGGTGTACAACATAGCAAAGAGTAGCCGGAAGCCAGAGGATTGGGAAATTTTCAAAGGACATCAGAAGGTAACATAAAGGGCAATACAGGGTGAAAGGATGAGGGTAGCTAATGTTATCCTACTTATCAAGAAAGGAGCGAGAGAGAAAATGGGGAATTATAGACCAGTTAGCCTGACATCAGTGGTGGGGAAGATGCTGGAGTCAATTATTAAAGACGTAATAACGGCGCATTTGGATAGCACTGTGCTGCTTGAACTGAATTGAAGGGTTGGTCTGCACTTTGCTGCTTGAACAGAATGTTGCGCTGATTCCGGAAGTCCCGCTCTCGGCGGAAGTCCCGCTCAGGGGGAGGCCGCGCTCAACCACGTGAGTAGATACAAGAGAGTTTTACAGTCATATACAGTGGCTTGCAAAAGTTTTCATACCCCTTGAATTTTTCCACATTTTCTCACGTTACAACCACAAACTTAAATGTATTTTATTGGGATTTTATGTGATAGACCAACACAAAGTGGTGCATAATTGTGAAGTGGAAGGAAAATGATACATGGTTTTCAAATTTTTTTACAAATAAAAAACTGAAAAGTGTCGCGTGCAAAAGTATTCAGCCCCCCTGAGTCAATACTTTGTAGAACCACCTTTCGCTGCAATTACAGCTGCAAGTCTTTTGGAGTATGTCTCTAC
Source organism: Malacoraja senta (assembly GCA_038087875.1). Classification (NCBI taxonomy): domain Eukaryota; kingdom Metazoa; phylum Chordata; class Chondrichthyes; order Rajiformes; family Rajidae; genus Malacoraja; species Malacoraja senta. The sequence goes on along the minus strand of CM075981.1, from coordinate 43,263,485 downwards.
CAGCTTTGCACATCTAGAGACTGAAATTTTTGCCCATTCTTCTTTGCAAAATAGCTCAAGCTCAGTCAGATTGGATGGAGAGCGTCTGTGAACAGCAATTTTCAAGTCTTGCCAGAGATTCTCAATTGGATTTAGGTTTGGACTTTGACTGGGACAATCTAACACATGAATATGCTTTGATCTAAACCATTCCATTGTAGCTCTGGCTGTATGTTTAGGTCGTTGTCCTGCTGGAAGGTGAACCTCCACCCCAGTCTCAACTCTTTTGCAGACTCTGACAGGTTTTCTTCCAAGATTGCCCTGTATTTGGCTCCATCCATCTTCCCATCAACTCTGACCAGCTTCTCTGTCCCTGCTGAAGAAAAGCATCCCCACAGCATGATGCTGCCACCACCATGTTTCACAGTGGGGATGGTGTGTTCAGGGTGATGTGCAGTGTTAGGTTTCAGCCACACATAGCGTTTTGCATTTAGGCCAAAAACTTCAATTTTGGTCTCATCTGACCAGAGCACCTTCCTCCACATGTTTGCTGTGTCCCCCACATGGCTTGTGGCAAACTGCAAACAGGACTTCTTATGGCTTTTTTTCAACAATGGCTTTCTTCTTGCCACTCTTCCATAAAGGCCCGATTTGTGGAGTGCACGACTAATAGTTGTCCTGTGGACAGATTATCCCACCTGAGCTGTGGATCTCTGCAGCTCCTCCAGAGTTACCATGGGCCTCTTGGCCGCTTCTCTGATCAATGCTCTCCTTGCCCGGCCTGTTAGTTTAGGTGGACGGCCATGTCTTGGTAGGTTTGCAGTTGTGCCATACTCTTTCCATTTTCGGATGATGGATTGAACAGTGCTCCGTGAGATGTTCAAAGCTTGGAATATTTGTTTATAACCTAACCCTGCTTTAAACTTCTCCACAACTTTATCCCTGACCTGTCTGGTGTGTTCCTTGGGCTTCATGATGCTGTTTGTTCACTAATGTTCTCTAACAAACCTCTGATGCCTTCACAGAACAGCTGTATTCATACTGAGATTAGATTACACACAAGTGGACTCTATTTACTAATTAGGTGACTTCTGAAGGCAATTGGTTGCACTGGATTTTATTTAGGGGTATCAGAGTAAAGGGGGCTGAATACCTTTGCACGTGACACTTTTCAGTTTTTTATTTGTAAAAAAAATTTGAAAACCATGTATCATTTTCCTTCCACTTCACAATTATGCGCCACTTTGTGTTGGTCTATCACATAAAATCCCAATAAAATACATTTACGTTTGTGGTTGTAACGTGACAAAATGTTGAAAAGTTCAAGGAGTATGAATACTTTTGCAAGCCACTGTATATGTTGTGTGTGAGAGTGTGTGATGGATGATGTGTGTGAGAGATGGTGGGTGAGTGTGTGAGATGGAGGGTGTGTGTGTGTATGAGATGGAGGGTGTGTATGTGAGTGTGTGTGTGTGTGAGAGATGGAGGGGGTGTGTGTGTGAGATGGAGTGTGTGTGTCTGTGTGTGTGAGAGATGGCGTGTGTGCGTGTGAGGCCTCCAGTCGTGAGTGATTCAACTGCCAGCCCACCAGCCATGAGTGAATGAACTGCCATCCCACCAGCCGTGAGTGAGTCAACTGCCAGCCCACCAGCCATGAGTGAGTCAACTGGCAGCCCACCAGCCGTGAGTGTGTCAACTGCCAGCCCACCAACCATGAGTGAGTCGGCTACCAGCCCACCAGCTGTGAGTCGGCTGCCAGCCCACCAGCCCTGAGTGACTGAGCTGCCAGCCCACCAGGCTCGAGTGACTGAGCTGCCAGCCCACGAATCCATTCAGCCCACGAATCCATTCAGTCCACAATGTCCATACTAGCCCTCTGGAAACCAGTCTCTTCAGCCCACAACACCCATACTAGCACTCCAGAAAGCCCCCCCCCCCACTGGCCACCAATATTGGAATTGGTGGAGAGATGGAATATTGTGTTGGAGGACCAGCCCTTCCATGTGAACATGGGACCCAACGGGTCCCACTTAGTCTAGTAAAGTTATAAAAGGACTGGACCAGCTAGATGCAGAAATGTTTTCCCCAATTTTGCGGGAGTCCATAACCAGGGGCCACAGTCTAAGAATAAAGGGTAGGCCATTTAAAACTGAGATGGGAAAAACTTTTTCACCCAGAGAGTTGTGAACTTGTGGAATTCTCTGCCGCAGAAGGCAGTGGACACCAATTCACTGGATGAATTTAAAAGAGAGTTAGATATAGCTCTTGGGGCTAGTGGAACCAAGGTGTATGGGGAGAAGGCAGGCATGGGTTACTGATTGTGGATGATCAGCCATGATCACAATGAATGGCGGTGCTGGCTCGAAAGGCCGAATGGCCTCCTCCTGCACCTATTTTCTATGTTTCTATGTTTCTAAAGGTCAGTAGAAGCTCGATGAGGGATGGGAGCGATATGGAATTGGCTTTGGGGATACAGTCCCTCCACTTTCAATCGGGGAAAGGTCACTGCATGTGGACAGAAAGGATCTGAAGACATGACAGATTTTGAAGAAAGGTTTAGATCCATGCTGGCAGAATATTCTGGTACTGATGTTGGCAATGTTGATGTCATTAACTACGGGCCTCTGTGGTTCACATGCTAAGGTTCTTTGTAAAAATTATATCCCAATATGGGGTGTCTCCGCTATCACTGACTCTGCTATCTCTAAGAGCCCTATCTAGCTCTCTCTTGAAAGTATCCAGAAAACTGGCCTCCACCACCCTCTGAGGCATAGAATTACACACTCACAAATCTGTGTGTGAAAAATTGTGTCCTCATCTCCATTCTAAATGGCATACCCCTTATTCTTAAACTGTGGCCCCTGGTTCTGGACTCCCCCAACATAGGGAACATGTTTCCTTCCTCTAGTGTGTCCACGCCCTTTATAAACGTATATGTTTCAATAAGATATCCTCTCATCCTTCTAAACTCCAGAGTATACAAGCCCAGTCGCTCCATTCTCTCAGCATATGACAGTCCCGCCATCCCGCGAATTAACCTTGTAAGCCATGTTGCACTCCCTCAATAGCAAGAATGTCCTTCCTCAAATTAGGGGACCAAAACTGCACACAATACTCCAGGTGTGGTCTCACTCGGGCCCTGTACAACTGCAGAAGGACCTCTTTGATCATATACTCCTCTTGCTATGAAGGCCAACATGCCATTCGCTTTCTTAACTGCCTGCTGTACCTGCATGCTTACTTTAATTGACTGATCAACAAGGACCCACAGATAGAAACATAGGTGCAGGAGGAGGCCATTCGGCCCATTGGTATGAATATTGATTTCTCTCACTTCAAGTAACCCCGGTATTCCCTCTCTCTCTATCCTTCCCCTGCCCAAGTCACACCAGCTTCTCATTTTCACCCAACAAACAGCTAACAATGGCGTGTTTCCTTTATCATTGTTACTGTTTTGCATACCTTTCAATCATTGTTCTTTATCTCTCTATATCATCGCCTATGTCTCTCCATATAACCATATAACTATATAACCATTACAGCACGGAAACAGGCCATCTCGGCCCTTCAAGTCCGTGCCGAACATTATATATATATATATATATATATTTTTTAAATAAATACTTCCCCCTAGTCCCATCTACCTGCACTCAGACCATAACCCTCCATTCCTTTCCCGTCCATATACCCATCCAATCTATTTTTAAAGGATAAAATCGAACCAGCCTCCACCACTTCCACTGGAAGCTCATTCCACACAGCTACCACTCTCTGAGTAAAGCAGTTCCCCCTAATGTTACCCCTAAATTTCTGTCCCTTAATTCTCAAGTCATATCCCCTTGTTTGAATCTTCCCTACTCTCAATGGAAAAAGCTTATCCACGTCAACTCTGTCTAACCCGCTCATAATTTTAAAGACCTCTATCAAGTCCCCTCTTAACCTTCTGCGTTCCAAAGAATAAAGACCTAACTTGTTCAACCTTTCTCTGTAACTTAGTTGCTGAAACCCAGGCAACATTCTAGTAAATCTCCTCTGTACTCTCTCTATTTTGTTGACATCCTTCCTATAATTAGGCGACCAAAATTGTACTCCATACTCCAGAATTGGCCTCACCAATGCCTTGTACAATTTTAACATTACATCCCAACTTCTATATTCAATGCTTTGATTTATAAAGGCCAGCACCCCAAAAGCTTTCTTTACCACCCTATCTGCATGAGATTCCACCTTCAGGGAACTATGCACAGTTATTCCTAGATCCCTCTGTTCAACTGCATTCCTCAATTCTCTACCATTTACCATGTACGTCCTATTTTGATTTGTCATGCCGAGATGTAGTACCTCACATTTATCAGCATTAAACTCCATCTGCCATCTTTCAGCCCACTCTTCCAAATGGCCTAAATCTCTCTGTAGACTTTGAAAATCTACTTCATTATCCACCACACCACCTATCTTAGTATCATCTGCATACTTACTAATCCAATTTTCCACACCATCATCCAGATCATTGATGTACATGACAAACAACAGTGGACCCAACACAGACCCCTGAGGCACCCCACTAGTCACCGGTCTCCAACCTGACAAACAGCCATCCACCATTGCTCTCTGGCATCTCCCATTCAGCCACTGTTGAATCCATCTTGCTACTCCACCATTAATACCCAACAATTGAATCTTCTTAACCAACCTTCCATGAGGAACCTTGTCAAAGGCCTTACTGAAGTCCATATAGACAACATCCACTGCTTTACCCTCATCAATTTCCCTAGTAAACTCTTCGAAAAATTCCAGAAGATTAGTCAAACATGACCTTCCAGGCACAAACCCATGTTGACTGTTCCTAATCAGACCCTGCTTATCCAGATGCTTATATATATTATCTTTAAGTATCCTTTCCATTAATTTGCCCACCACTGACGTCAAACTAACAGGTCTATAATTGCTAGGTTTACTCTTCGAACCCTTTTTAAACAACGGAACAACATGCGCAGTACGCCAATCCTCCGGCACTATTCCCGTTTCTAATGACATTTGAAATATATCTGTCATAGCCCCTGCTATTTCTACACTAATTTCCCTCAATGTCCTCGGGAATATCCTGTCAGGACCTGGAGACTTATCCGTTTTCATATTTTTCAAAAGTGTCCGCACCTCCTCTTCTTTGAATCTCATAGTTTCCATTGCTACTCTGCTTGTTTCCCTTACCTCGCATAATTCCATATCCTTCTCCTTGATGAATACCGAAGAAAATAAATTGTTCAGTATCTCCCCCATCTCTTTTGGCTCTGCAGATAGCTGTCCACTCTGACTCTCTAATGGCCCAATTTTATTCCTTGTTATCCTTTTGCTATTAATATAGCTGTAGAAACCCTTTGGATTTACTTTCACCTTACTTGCCAAAGCAACCTCATATCTTCTTTTAGCTTTTCTAATTTCTTTCTTAATATTCTTTTGACATTCTTTATACTCCTCAAGCACCTCATTTACTCCATGCTGCCTATAATTATTGTAGATCTCTCGTTTCTCTTTGTAGATTGTAGATATTGTAGATCTCTCGTTTCTCTTTCCCATGACTTTCAGTCTGAAGAAGGGCCTCGACTCGAAGCGTCACCAATTCTTTCTCTCCACAGATGCTGCTTGGCCCGCTTAGTTACTCCAGCGTTTTGTGTCTATCAAAATTCATTATAAATATGTTTTGTTATCTTGCTTTGTGATTAATGAATGAAAGAGGGGGGGGGGGGGATTGAGGGAGAGGTGTGTATTGTTTGTCCTCAAAAAATTCCAGAAGATTATTCAAGCATTAGTCAAGATTAGTCCTCCCTCCCTCGGTCCCCTAGTATTTCTGGGAGATTGTTTGTGTCTTCCTCAGTGAAGGCAGAACCAAAGTACTCGTTTAACTGTTCTGCCATTTCCTTGTTTCACATTATAAATTGACCTGTCTCTCACTGTAAGGGACCTACATTTCTCTTCACTAATCTTTTCCTTTTTACATGCCTATAGAATTTTTTTATGGTCAGTTTTTATATTCCTGCAAGCTTTCTGTCATGCTCTTTTTTTCCCCTTTGTCCTCCTCTGTTGAGTTCTACATTTCTCCCAGTCCTCTGGTTTGCAGCTTCTTCTGGACAATTTATATGCCTCTTCCTATCCTTGACTTCCCTCGTTATCCATGGTTGAGCCGCCTTCCCAGTTTTTTATTTTTTCCCCAGACAGGGATGAATAATTTCTGGCATCCATCCATACAGGCTTTAAATATTCGCCATTGTCAACCCTTTAACATGATACTGAGCTGAACTGGTCTCATCTGCCTGCTCATGATCCCTATCCCTCTTTTCCCTACCTCCCATGTACTTATCTAAAACCCTCTTAAAAGCCACTCTCATACCTGCCTCTACACCATCTCTAGAAATGCATTCCAAGCCCCCACCATTCCCTGGTGATGCCCCCACCACCTTGCCCTGCACATCTCCATTAAGCTCCCCCCCTCTCACTTTACAGCTATGCCCTCTGATGTTGAACATTTCCATCCTGGGGAAAACTTTCTGAATATCTACTCTACCTATGCCTCTCATACCTTTATGTGCGTCAATCAAGTCTCCCCTCCAATGTTCCAGAGAAAACAATCCAAATCTATCCACCCTCTCCCTGTAGCTGAAACACTCTAATCATGGCAGCATTCTGTTAAACCTCCTCTGCACTCTCTCCAAAGATTCCACATCTTTCCTGTAAACAGGCGACCTGAACTGCATGCAAATCTCCAAATGCAGCCTGACCAAAGTCCTATGAAATGGGATCCAGGCAACTTCTGGTAAACATCCTCTGCACCCACTCCAAAGCTTCCACATCTTTCCCGTAATGGGGCAACCAGACCTACATGCAATACTCCAACAGCTGCCTAACCAAAGTCCTATAGATCTATAGAGCTGCATCGTGACCACCTGACTCTTTCATTCAGTGCCACTAGCAATGAAGGCAAACATAGCATACACCTTCCTCACCATGCTATCTACTTGTGCTGTCACCTTTAGTGAGGTATGAATTTGGACTCCAAGATCCCTCTGCACATCAGTGCTGTTAAGGGTCTTGCCATGAACTGTATATGCTCTCCATACATTCAACCTCCCAAAGTGCAACAACTCACACTTGCTTGGGTTAAACTCCATCTGCCATTTCTCCACCCATTTCTGCAGCTGATCTCTATCCGGCCTAATCTCCTGATAGCCTTCCTCACTGTCTGCAACTCTTTCATATTTTGGTGTCGTCAGCAAACTTACTCACCAAGCCATTTACATGTATGTCTGGGTCATTTATATATATCAGTCAGCAGAGGTCCCAGCACAAATCCCTGCAGAACTCTGCTGATCACTGTCCTCCAGCTAGAATATCAACCTTCCACCACAACCCTTGTCTTTAATGACTAAACATCCTGAATCCATACAACCAGTCTTCGTGTATCCCGTACATCTCAATTCACTTGCATTGCAGTCACCTTGGAAATTTAGGTGCATAGAACTGAAATGATTGTTCGAGGTCATAGGCAATGTTGGGATGTTCATGCATCATTACACTGTTACAGCAATGTTACTTCCAGTGACTTCCTGCACTGCCTCCAGGTACAACACTTCCTATGAATTAGTGAAATTGTGCGTCTGCCAGTAGACCACAGGGAAAAGCGAGTCAAGTAAATATTTTTAAAAGTCGGCACGGTATGCCAAACACAATTAAGATGCAGAGTTTAATTGTCCAGAGCTGATTTAACAGATTGCAACATTTTAAAATGAGGCAGTATTCAGAAGGGATTGCTTGTCACAAGTGATATAAATCTTCTCCTAAGAGAATGAACATAAGAGGCAATTTATCATTCTAATTGAAATAAACAGCTGACTGCATACTCTTTGTTAGAGGATACTGCTGATCATATTTCAGTGCAGTAAAAGAGAACACATTTTGTAATCCTAATTAGGTGTTACAGCAGAATAACAATATGTTGTGCTTGCAACATCAAAATATTACTTTGTAATAACAGATGGTAGTATTTGAATTCTGTAAACATGTTCACTGTGGCAAGCATCAGGTCTGAAGAAATAATCATGGAAACCAAGGGAAGATCCTGACCCCTAACTGCACAGTTTATAATTAGCATCGGAGCTTCTTTAAAAAACAAGGAAACCTGTTTGAAGGACCTAAATTAGTTAGGGATAAAACTGCTTTTTTGGTGGTTCCATGGTGCAGAATCATATAAACCATCATCCCCTCCAAACTGGTTACCAAGCTCATGAAAAGCAGCCCTCAGCAACTGGATCCTCGACTTCCTCATTAACAGACCACAGCCTGTTCGAATAGGCAGCAATACTTCTTCCCCGAAAACCATCAGTATGGGAGCACTTCAAGGCTGTGTGCTCAGCCCCCCTGCTCTACTCACTCTATACTCACGACCGTATAGGCGGACACAGTGCGAACTCCAAGTTCGCTTATGACACCACCGTTGTTGGACGAATTACAGAGGGTGATGAGTCAGAGAATAGAAGTGAGATCGATCAACTGACCAAATGGTGCCAGCACAACAACCTGCTCTCAATTTCAGTAAAACCAATGAACTGATTGTGGACTTTGGAAGAAGAAGGATGAGGACCCACAATCCTGTCTATATCGATGGGACAATGGTGGAGAGAGTCAACAGCTTCATATACAGGGGCGTGCATATTTCCGAAGATCTTTTCCTGGACCCAGCACACTGATGCATTTATGAATAAAGCCCATTAACGTCTCTGAGAAGATTACGGAGATTTGGTATTTCATAGAGGATTCTCTTGAACTTCTACAGGTGTACAGTAGAGAGCATATTGACTGGTTGCATCACGGCCTGGTTCGGCAACTTGAATGCGCAGGAGCGAAAAAGATTGCAAAAAGTTGTGAACACTGCCCAGTCCATCACACGTTCTAATCTCCCCACCATCAAAGGGATTTCCAGGAGTCCCTGCCTCAAAAAGGCAGCCAGCTTCATCAGAAACCCACAGCACCCTGGCCACACACTCATTTCACCCCTGCCATCGGGAAGAAGGTTCAGGAGCCTGAAAGTTGTAATGTCCAGGTTCAGAAACAGCTTCTACCCTACAGCCATCAGGCTATTAAACACTACAACCTCCAAATAAGCTCTGAACCACATAGACTTGGGGGCATTGGCTTTGACCTTTTTGCATTATTATTGTTTGTTTGATTTTTACATGTGTGTGTGTGGGTGAATAAATGTGTATGCATGTATATGTGTGCATGTGATTTTCTACATGCGCTGAACTTTTTTTTTCCTCTCGTTTATTATATTGTTTACAGATTTCCAGTCTATATTGAATACATTTCGATATATCGCCTGAAAGGTAATCAATATTTCAGATATCTTCATATTGGAGACTATCTGAAAACATATACCCAAGACCATCAAACTTTGCTCCCAGATATACTAGACGAATGTATGAATAGAAATTCGGAATCAGACAAGCTAATATCTTATTTGTATAACACACTTTTAAATATAGAAATCCCATCATCAGAAGCAATCAGAAGAGCCTGGGAAGAGGAACTAGGTCTAAAAATTCTAAAAGACAGATGGGAAGAAAACCTTTTATATATACACAATTGTTCGATTAACGCTAGACACTCGCTAAACCAATTTAAAATACTGCACAGACTCTACTACTGAAAGTCTAAACTGAATAAGATCTTTCCAAATGTATCTCCTATCTGTGATAAATGCCTTCTTCAGGAAGCAACTATAACACATTCCTTCGCCTCTTGCATAAAGTTACATAATTTTTGGAAAGGAATTTTTGAAATTTTCTCAAAAACACTAAAAACAAAATTGAACCCCGACACGGAATTGATTATTCTAGGTACGTCAGAAGCCTGCTCTGAGCTATCACTATTTCAAAGACGTTTCCTTAACTGTGGCCTGATAACGGCGAAAATAAATAAATATATATATATATAGAATACATTTATTTTGTTTCAAAATTTATTATGAATTATTATGAATTATATTATGAATGTTTGGTCTAATGTGGGCAGGTTTCTAGGTTAGTTTATTGTCACATGTACGAATTAATGTACAGGTTCAGAGAAATGCACCCAGTTCTCTTTACTTGTTCGTATTTGACTCTTCTACTTTTACTGCTTGGGTTTGTGAGTGAATTACAGGTACCCGGACGTGGCGCCAACAGACAAGGAGCCGAAGCAAAGGAGTCGAAGCCAAAGAACCGAATGGAAACGAGGCCGAAACACCAATGAACCGAAAGAGTCCGAAGACGAAACGCCTACTAACTGAAAGGATGGGATGCCTAAATGCAAACTAACCGAAAGGGTGGGACGCCTAAAAGCCAACGAACCAAAAGGCTGCGTCGCCTAAAAGCAAACTTACTGAATGGCCGCTCTGTCGAAACGCCACCTACCCGAAAGGCGGCGTCACCTACAAGCCAATGGACCGACTGCAGCTCAACAGAAAAATCCAATAACGGACTTGACGTTGCTGGGGGGTGGGACTTGTCAACGATTGGTCCAGACCCCCGTGTCCATCACATCACTGTGAAGGCATGAACATTGTCCCAAACCTCCGCTCCACCCGACCCACAGTCTCGAGGGTGGCCGTGGGAGAGTGGGGGCTGTCCCGAGGAATGCACACCTTCGGCCGCTTTCAACTTGGTGCTTAGGTTCAGACTGCCCAGTCACCTATGGCTTGTGTGGGAAAATGAACCCCAGCTGAGTTACTCCAGCATTTTGTGTCTATCTTTGGTGTGACAGTTGTCTCATTTCATCGGCTTCGTGTATTGCACGCCCAGGAGAGAAGCTGGACATGCCGCTTGCATCTATTAACCATGTTCCCGAATGTAAGAACGATTTATACATGTAATACATGATATACACTAGTTAATTAACCATGTATAAATGTATATCATGTATTACATGTATAAATCCTTCTTACATTCGGGAACATGGTTAATTCACTGGTGGCATTATTTCCGTCCTAACGGCCTTTGTTTTAGCCGGTGATTACATCTATTCCATCCCTCCCTCGCAAAGATGTGGGATTTCAATTTGAGCGCACCGGTTTGAATAGATGCAAGCGGCATGTACAGCTTCTCTCATGGGCGTTCAATACACAAAGCCGATGAAATGAGACAACTGTCACACCAAAGATAGACACAAAATGCTGGAGTAACTCAGCTGAAGAGGCAGCATCTCTGGAGAGAAGAAATAGGTGGCATTTCGGGTCGAGACCCTTCAGACGCACTCTGAAGAATGGTTTTGGCACGAAACGTCACCCATTCCTTCTCTCCAGAGATGCTGCCTGTTTTGTGTGTGGGAGCATGGGTGTGTTCTGCGAACACCGAGACGGTAATAAATAAACCGTCTGTCCCCGCGGCCGGGATGAATCACCCTGGTGTTGGTGTCAAAGACCGGGGGTCGGAGGTGGGGGATCACCCTGGTGTGGAGGTTGGGGTCCGATGGCAGTGCATCGCGGTCAGTGACTAGGGGACACCCCTGCGGGTGGAGACGGAGGAGAGAGAGAAGGGGAGAGAGAGGAGGAGAGGGAGAAGAGGGGAGAGAGAGGAGGAGAGAGAAGAGGGGAGAGAGAAGGGAGAGAGGGAAGAGAGAGGGAGAGGGCGGGAGAGAGAGAAGAGGGGAGAGAGAAGGGGGAGACGGGAGCATGGGGTTCATTTGCCCTCACAAGCCATAGGTGACTGGGCAATCTGAACCCAAGCACCAAGATGAAAGTGGCCGAAGGTGTGCATCGCTCGGGACAGCCCCCACACTCCCACGGCCACCCTCCGCGGGCTGCGGGTCGGGTAGAGCGGAGGTTTGGGACAATGTTTATGCCTTCACAGTGATGTGATTGACACGGGGGTCTGGACCAATCGCTGACAAGTCCCGCCTCCGGCAACGTCAAGTCCGTTATTGGACTTTTCTGTTGAGCGGCAGTCGGTCCATTGGCCTGTAGGTGACGCCGCCTTTCGGGTAGGTGGCGTTTCGACAGAGCGGCCATTCGGTAAGTTTGCTTTTAGGCGATGCAGCCTTTCTGTTCGTTGGTTTTTAGGCATCCTGCCCTTTCAGTTAGTTTGCATTTAGGCGTCCCATCCTTTCGGTTAGTAGGCGTTTCGTCTTCGGATTCTTTCAGTTCATTGGCGTTTCGGCCTCGTTTCTATTCGGTTCTTTGACCGACTTAGGGTTTGGCTTGAGTTAGATAGAGCTCTAGGGGCTAGTGGAGTCAAGGGATATGGGGAGAAGGCAGGCAAGGGTTATTGATAGGGGATGATCAGCCTTGATCACAATGAATGGAGGTGCTGGCTCGAAGGGCCGAATGGCCTCCTCCTGCACCTGTGCCATTTAGTGAAAATGTATTTGATGTAAAGCCTTTTGCAATGGCATTGTTTAAATTATCAAATTGTCTAAATTGCTGTGAAACTATTGTAAACCAGTTTATGGCCACACAGCTTGGACACAAATATAGATGGGTTGGTTAGTAAGTTTTGATGAATGAATGAAGTTGCAGACAATGAGGAATGTTATCAAAATATCAAATATCAAAATATACTGTACAAAGGAATATAGATCAACTACAGAAATAGGCACACAAATGACAGGTGGAGTTTAATCCTTGCAAGAGAAATAGTGTCATACATCATGGAAACTGACTGTGGATAAACTGCCCATGTGGACCAAAATCTATACTTGTCCCACCTCCCCATGTTTGGTCCATATCCCTCTAAACCTTTACTCTCCACGTACTTATCCAAATGTATTTTAAATGGTGTTATAGTCCCTACCTCAACTACCTCCTTTGGCAGCTTGTTCCATATACCCACCACGCTCATTAATTCTAAGTATCCCCCACATAATCTTGTTCACCTCTATAAGATCATATTTCATCCTCCTATGCTCAAAGGAATAAAGTCCTAGCCTGCCCATGCTCCCCCTATAGCTCAGGCCCTCAAGTCCTTACAACATCCTCATAAATCCTCTGACCATAACTGACCACAATACTCCTAATGTGGCCTCAGCAAAGTCTTGTACAACTATAAAATAATATGCCATTCTCTTTATTCTGACTGATGATGGCCAATATACCTAAAGTCTTCTTGACTCTCCTATCTACCTGGGATGCCACTTTTAATGAACTACTAGACAAAGTGGGACCCGTTGGGTCCCATGTTCACACGGGAGGGCTGGTCCCCCAACACAATATTCCACCTCTCCAACAATTCCAAATATTGGTGGCCAATGGATCACTCACAGCTGGTGGGCTGGCAACCGACTCACGCATGGCTGGTGGGCTCACACACACACACACACTCACATACAAACCCTCCATCTCACACACACCCTCCATCTCACACACACACACACTATCTCACAAACACACCATCTCACGCACACCATCTCTCACACACATACTCACACCATCCATCAAACACTCTCACACACTCACACACAACATATATATGACAGTAAAACTCTCTTGAATCAACTCATGTGGTTGAGCGCAGCCTCTGCCCTGTGCGGGACTTCCAGAATTAGCACGACATTCAGTTCAAGCAGCACAGTGCAGACCAACCCTTCAATTCAGTTCAAGCAGCATAGTGCAGACCAACCCGTCAATTCAGTTCAAGCAGCACAGTGCAGAATCACAGTTCAGTTCACTCATGGCGTAGACTCACAGTTCTGGACTCAACTCTCACTCACGGTCTTCCGGGGTGACTGACTCATGTCCAGCCTCCGGGGCTTTATTCCCTGGCCCCCCCGGAAGGGGCCTTACATTCATCTTGGTGACTGACATGCGAGAAGACCAATCTGCTGATCTCATGATTTTTAAAATATTCATAACTTTTTTTTATTTCACTGATCTGAGAAAACCTTGGGGCAGTTGGAGGAGAGGGGGACGGTGAGTAAGATGGGGAAAAAATCATAGCGCTATATTGTCATGTGTTTTCTAAAATTTATTTACAACGTAGACATGAAGTGGTCAAGATGAGATTTTTAGTAATAGTATAGATATAATATAATAGTATAGTATAGATAGATGTATCTGTATTCTGACATTCCTCTGCTCTACAACAATAATTACAGCAAATAATGTAGGGTGTATTGAATTACCGTGCATTGTACCATAACTGACTTTCAGACTAGTTGAAACTTGCATACATTAAGACTCCCCAAAAAATGTTCAAATGCAAAAATTGAACATTAATTGTGAGATCTAAATGAATCAATGACAAAAATACAAAGGGTACTTTAAATAATTGATGCTTGCAAATGGGAATCAACAGACTGCCTTCAATTCACAAGACACAGACCTCTTTCCACCATCAGATTTCACATTTAGTTGTTCTGGCCTTTGCTCTGTTCTGCGACTGTATTTGAAAATGCAAAGGTGGTTTGGTTTGACAATAACCATATAACCATATAACAATTACAGCATGGAAACAGGCCATCTCGGCCCTTCTAGTCCGTGCCGAACACTTACTCTCACCTAGTCCCATCTACCTGCACTCAGACTATAACCCTCCATTCCTTTCACGTCCATATACCTATCCAATTTATTTTTAAATGATAAAATCAAACATGCCTCCACCACTTCCACTGGAAGCTCATTCCACACAGCTACCACTCTCTGAGTAAAGAAGTTCCCCCTCATGTTACACCAAAACTTTTGTCCCTTAATTCTCAAATCATGTCCTCTTGTTTGAATCTTCCCTACTCTCAATGGAAAAAGCTTATCCACGTCAACTCTGTCTATCCCTCTCATAATTTTAATGACCTCTATCATCCCCCCTTAACCTTCTGCGCTCCAAAGAATAAAGACCTAACTTGTTCAACCTTTCTCTGTAACTTAGGTGCTGACACTCAGGCAACATTCTAGTAAATCTCCTCTGTACTCTCTCTATTTTGTTGACATCTTTCCTATAATTTGGCGACCAAAATTGTACACCATACTCCAGAATTGGCCTAACCAATGCCGTACAATTGTGTTATCACATGGGGTGTCACAGAGGGCTTGGATCTCCTGCTGTCAAGAACATCAAAGGAAAGGTCCCATGATTCAGAAGGAGTCAGCAGTCATGCATCGGGAGTCTTGTGAGAATCTCAGATTTTCAGCTCATCCAGACCTGCAATAGACCCCAACTTTACTTAATTTTACTTCGGAGTCACGTGAGTGACTACGTGAAGAACCCGCTCAGTGCGCAGGCGCGGCATTACGCCAGCAGAGCAGCAGCGGCGGCAGCTGGAGGAAGGCTCTCCGGCTGCAGTTTAAAAGACGGACCGTTGGGTAAGTATACAGAACTAGTCTGACGGAGAAGGAGAGTTGTAGAGTGCGTTTTCTTACAAAATGAGTACACTGAAGAAAAGACTCTCCAAAAGAACTGCCCCCAGCTCAACTCCACCAGAGGAGCGTTCAATCTCAGGGGGGCAGCAACAGGCGGCAGGAACGCACATAGGGCGCTCCGCTATCCCCGAGACCGAGCCATGCCCTGTCCCGCTAATGCCTGAACAGCGGACAGGGAGGAAATCCATGAGGAAAAGTAACCGGCCGGTAATTTCCGATTCGTCGGATGGGGACATGTCTCCACCTAAACGGAGGAGAGACAGCCGCCAGAGCTTACAACAGCTCTTGGAGCAGATTCTCCAGCGGGATACGCAGAAAGAGCGTTCTCGCGGAGGTAGGTCAGGCACCTCCTCCACTGTGTCTTGTGCACTGCCCTCTGCTCCCTCATTACTGGAGGCTAGCATGGGTGACCACGGTTGGGCTGGTCTGGAACAGGGGCTGGCGGACGAGTTCGGCAGTATGCAAGGGGTGCAGGAGCAGGAAGAGCTGCTGGGTGTAGCAACCCCACGTGCTGGAAGACCGCTGGAACCAAAAATGGCGGCCAGCATCAATCATCTTTCCAATAAGCCCTTGCAGGAGAAGGTGCTTCTTGAGGCGCTCGAACTTTACACAGCACCAGAGAACTGTGAGGCCCTCAGAGTGAAGACTTTGAACAGCCAGATCTGGGGGCACGTGGGGTCAAACATTCGTAACCATGAACTAAAGCTACAGCGGATCCTAAGGCTCCTGACGTCGGCCATTACAGCCTTTGCTCGTTCTGTGGAAAGCACGGAGATGGATACCTACCAGCAGGATGTGCTGGCACTGATGTGCAACACACAATTTGAGATCAATAATCTCCGGCGGGAAAATATAAGACCTGCCCTCAATCCCAAATTTGCTGGGTTGTGCAGAGCCCCAGCTGCAGAGACGGACGCTCTGTTATTTGGGAAAGACCTCAACAAAAAACTCAGGGAAATGGAGGAAGCAGCGAAAACGTTCAGCCTCATGAGGGCAGGCCCCGGGACGAGCAAACCAAGAGCTACAATACCCAAGTGGCAGCACCCCATGGCATCCACCAGTCGACGTCCTCAATATGGGACTGGTGAAAGCTCGGGGACCGCATTTTATCCCCAAAGATCTTTTTTAGATCAGGGCCCACAGCGGACCCCATGGAAAATGCGCCACCCCCCAACATCGCCAGCACGTCAGACAAGCAAAGCCTACAAAAACATCAGGAAACAAAAGAAACACCAATAACCATGGAGGTAGGTGGGTCTGGTTCTTGCCAGCATATAGAGAATAAGGGTGCTTTACTAACAGGGGGGAGATTACACTTGTTTAAAGAAGCATGGGTTACTGTCACGTGGGACAAGTATATACTCAACAGCATTAGTGGATATAAAATTCAGTTCATGTCAGAACAATCGCCGCCAGTTCAACATTGGCCCCAAAGGGTATTTTCTCCCTCCGTCAAAGAGAAACGTGAGGGACAAGCTGAACTGGTGAGACTTATCAAAAAGGGGGTCATCGAAAAGACCAAACATGAACCTTTGGAATTTGTATCAAATATATTCACTAAAACCAAAATTGACTTAAGATCACTAAATAAATTTGTTCAGTATATACATTTCTAAATGGAAACATTTGTTACTGCCAAACAACTGATTTCCAAAGGATACTTCATGGCAAGCATTGATCTTAAAGATGCTTACTATTCAGTCCCCATACACAAGGATCATTGCAGATACCTAAAATTTATCTGGTTGGGGCAGCTGTGGCAGTACAAAGCATTGCCCAATGGGCTAACTTCGGCCCCAAGATTATTCACCAAAATATTGAAAATAGCCATGGCAATACTAAGAAAACAAAAACATATTGTCATGGCATAGCTGGATGATATTCTGATAGTAGGGAAAACGAAGGAATTGGCTGTGGCAGCAGTATCAGCTACAAAACAGCTCCTCGAAACTCTGGGGTTCGTCATACATCCAGATAAATCTAAGTTGAAGCCATCCACTATCATGGACTACCTGGACTTCACAATTAACTCAGTCCATATGACTGTTACCTTGCCAAAGGAAAAAATGGTTGCATTAGCACAATTATGCAACAATTTAATGGTCAACAAACGACCAACTATTCGACAAGTAGCAAGAGTGATTGGGAAAATGGTAGCAGGATTTCCGGCTACACAATTTGGACCTTTGCACTATCAAAATTTACAAAGAGCAAAGGTACAGGCACTAAAACGACATACAGGTCACTATGATCGTGTCATGAAATTACACACTGAAGCAATATCAGAGCTATAGTGGTGGGCAGAAAATGTTTGGCATAGTTTCAGCTCTATCATCATCACTAACCCTACTTTAGTTCTTCAAACAGATGCCAGTGCTCAAGGCTGGGGAGCAACTAACTCCATATCCAGCACAGGTGGTAGATGGACTAACCTAGAGTCATCATTACTACTGACACTGGGCATTAACTATCTAGAGATGTTGGGAGCCTTTTATGGTTTAAAAGCATATGTATCTACTATGCAGCACTTGCATGTTCGGTTACAGATTGATAATACTACGGTGGTGGCTTATATTAACCATATGGGCGGCATAAAATCATTATCATGCGACAAATTGGTCAATGTGATTTGGCAATGGTGTGTCGAAAGACATATTTGGCTATCAGCTACTTATCTACCAGGTAAGCTAAACACAGTGGCAGACACCGGGTCACGCAAATTCAATGATAACATCGAATGGATGTTAAACCCTAAAGTATTTGCTAAAGTTATTAAGCAGTATGGAACGCCAGATATCGATTTATTTGCATCACGACTAAATCACCAGTTACCTATGTATGTCGCTTGGGAACCAGACCCAGAGGCAGCAGCGCTAGATGCCTTCACGCTGGATTGGGGAAAGTTCTTCTTCTATGCTTCCCCTCCCTTCTGCCTCATCAGTCGGGTACTTCGCAAAATACAGATGGACTCTGCTTCTGGAATTTTGATGGTGCCCGACTGGCCTACACAGCCATGGTTCCCGGTTCTACATGACATGGTGGTTGAGTCACCAATGGTCTTTCCCAGTGATCCAGGATTATTAACTCACCCAGTATCAGGCATAAGCCACCCATGTCATGAGAAAATTAAACTCCTGGGTTGCAGGTTTTGAATAGACCTTACCTGGAACTGGGATTGTCCGAACATACCATCACCACCATGTCAGCATCCCTTCGAACATCCACCAAGAGGCAGTACTTAATCAGCATTAGAAAATGGGAGAAGTACTGCCAGGAAACAGGGACAACGTATGCAACAGCCACAGCCACCAACGTACTGGAGTTCCTGGCCCATCTACACCATGATGAAGGGATTAGTTACAGTGCCATCAACACAGCGCGGAGTGCTGTTTCTGCTTATCTCAAACCAGCAGGACAACAGGCAATGGGATCCCATCCACTGGTAGTAAAACTGATGAAGGTCATTTGTAATATCAAGCCCCCTAAACCAAGGTATACCCATATTTGGAATATCAGTGTGGTCCTGACATACCTCAGGGAATGGCCACCTGCCAGATCCTTCAGCCTCGAGCAATCTACACTAAAGACGCTCATGTTGTTGGCACTCGTATCCGCTCAGAGGGTTCAGTCACTACACAAGTTAAGGCTGGACAACATGGTGACCACCCCAGATCAGATCACATTCATCATACAGGGTGTGGTGAAGCAAAGCAGGCCAGGAACAGCTAATCCACTGGTGGTATTCCGGGCCTACCCACAAGAGCCACGGTTGTGTGTCGTGACCCATCTACAACATTATATAGACACAACCCACAATATCAGAGGGAGTGAAAAAGCCTTATGGGTCAGCCACAAGAAACCTCATGGCCAAGTAACGAGCCAAACCATTTCAAGATGGCTCAAACAGGTATTGAAGGCTGCCGGAATAGATACTAATACATTTAAATCTCATTCCATTAGGGCAGCATCTACATCAACGGCCGACAGAATGGACGTACCGGTTGACCATATTCTGAATACAGCAGGATGGTCGAGGGAAACGACATTCAGAACTTTTTATAATAAGCCGTTGATGAAACCTGATTTATTTGCAGAGAAAATATTACAAGCTGCAAATGTTTAATTTAAGCCCGGGGGAGATATTTAATTTTTGTTATTGTTAATAAATACCTTTTTTGTTTCTTGAGAAACAGGTTCATTGGTTGATTACGATAACACTTCGTCCCTCAAGAACTTCGGCAGTGAGTGAAATAAAACTGTTACACGGTTTGAAATCACAGAGCTTTGAAGTCTTCACGTAGTCACTCACGTGACTCCGAAGTAAAATAGTAAGATTAAACGAGAACTTACCAGTTTGAAGTTTGATCTGTATTTTATGAGGAGTTACGATGAGGGATTACGTGCCCTCCGCTCCCACCCTCATTATATGGATCAAACTAATAAATTGATGTCTCCTTTTCTTTACTATGTTTACTTCAAATACCTGTGTCTATCTGTGATTCCACACCGCTGCTTGGAAGTATGCCGCGCCTGCGCACTGAGTGGGTTCTTCACGTAATCCCTCATCGTAACTCCTCATAAAATACAGATCAAACTTCAAACTGGTAAGTTCTCGTTTAATCTTACTATTCTAGGCCAGATCTACGCCATCAACAAACGTTTCCTCGTCTACCTGGACTCTACTAAGGATCACAAGCTGACCCGCCTCCAGTCCGGTCCCTCCACCAACACTCGTCGACTCGACCACCCGCAGGCCCAGGGCTCCACTGCTGGATCTCGCCGCCTGCTCGAACATCACAAAGCCAAAACCCGCTGCAACATCGCCCCCACGAGGAGCAGCACCAACACTCTCTGCCTTTCCGATCCTCACCACCTTCCTGGCCGAACCCAGGCCCAAACCACCAAAACTGCCATGGCTGCCGACTCTCACCAACTCTCTGGGGCCACCACCGCCGCTGTCGCCGACCTTCAACGTCTCCCCAGGGCCACCGATGCTGCTGTCGCCGACCCATATCTTTACTCCAGCCCCCCACGGGCCTCCACCAGTGACTCCGTCGACCGTCGCCTCTCCACTGCCCACCAGTGGGCCGGAGCCTGAGTTCCGGGCTCAGCACTAGGCCGACAGCCTCCACAATGCAGACTCCAACACCACATGGTCTGACTCTGCTGAGTCCTACTGCTCCCCCCATCTTACAGGGAACCTCAGTAGTGATGGGTCTTCCCCTTCCCCCTCTTTTAACCAGGTCACCCCGACCACACCCATACAATAGTCATCACACACCCCTCCTGTTTGAACGGCCACCCTCCAGACCCCGCCTTGACTTCTGTCCACTCCCCAGCCCTCCTCTGACCCCATCCTCCACCCTTGTTGTGTCTTCACCATCCCCCCTGACTTCCCCCTTTCTGATACTGAATGGTGTCTCCTCAACAGAGGCCTCACCTTCATTCCCCTTCACCTCACCTCAACGAGTTCTGGATCTGCCATGACGTAGAGCTTTTCTTCCGTCGCCTCCGCCTCCGTGCCTTTTTCTATGGGAAGGAGTTCTCACCACCCAGTGATTACCCCTGCTCCCATCTCCACCGGTCCCCCACCTCTTTTGGACTCTCCAGAACGACCTTCTACCCTCTCTAGACCTCTTTATTAATTGCCGGCGTGACCTCAACCATCTCAACTTTTCCATTCCACATACTGACCCCATCCTCTCCCCTTCTGAAAATACAGCCCTCTGCTCACTCTGCAGCAACCCTGACATTACAATCAAACCCACCGACAAGGGAGGTGCCGTGGTAGTCTGGCGCTCTGACCTTTACCAGGCTGAGGCCAGGCGACAACTCTCAGACACCTCCTCCTATTTATCCTTGGACCATGACCCCACAGACAAGCACTAGGCCTTAATCTCAAACACCATTTGAGAGTTTATAACTTCTGGCTGTCTGCCCTCCACAGCCTCCAACCTTATTGTTCCCCAGGCCTGCACAGCCTGGTTTTATCTTCTCCCCAAAATCCATAAACAGAACTGCCCCAGCAGACCCATTGTTTCTGTTTGCTCCTGTCCCACGGAAATGATTTTCACGTACCTCAATTCCATCCTATCCCCCCTGGTCCAATTCCTCCCGACCTATGTCCAAAATACCTCACACGCCGATCGTCTCTTCAATGACATGCGTTTTCCGTGCCCCCACTACCATATCTTTACTATGGATGTTCAGTCACTCTGCACCTCCATCCCCCACCAAAAAGGTCTCAAAGCCCTCCATTTCTTCCTCGATCGCAGAACTATCCAATTTCTGTCTACTAATACTCTACTCCGCCCAGTCCTTAACAACTTCTCCTTAGACTCCTCTGACTTCCTCCAAGGCTTAGCTATGGGCACCCGCATGGGACGCAGCTACAGTATGCCTGCTTCATTGTCGATTATGTTGAACAATTCCCTGTTCCACTGACCCTTACCCCGAACTTTATCTCCATTACATTGATGACTGCATTGGTGCTACCTCCTGCATCCATGCAGAACTTATGGACTTCATTAACTTCACCACTAATGTCCATCCTGCACTCAAATTCACTTGGACCATCTCCGACACCTCCCTCCCCTTTCTTGATCTCACCGTCTCCATCACAGGAGATAGACTATCGACTGACGTCCATTATAAACCCACTGACTCCCACAACTATCTAGACTTAACTTCTTTCCACCCTGCTTCCTGCAAAGACTATTGCCTACTCCCAATTCCACCAATGCCGCATCTGCGCCCAAGATGAAGTGTACCTGAACAGGACATCCAAGATGTCCTCATTCTTTAGGGAACGGGGTTCCACTCTCCCATCGTAGATGAGGCCCTCACTCGTGTCTCCTCGGTATCCCACAGCTCCGCCCCTTGCTCCCGCTCCCCTGAGTCGCAACACAGACAGAGTCCCCCTAGTCCTTTCCTTCCACCCCATCACCGTTGCATATAACTCATAATCCTCTGACATTTTCGCCACCTCCAATGGGATCCCACCACCAGTCACATCTTCCCATCTCCACCACTTTCCGCCTTTTGCAGAGACTGTTCTGTCCGCAAATCACTAGTTAACTTATCCCTTCCCACCCAAACCACCCCCTCCCCAGGTACCTTCCCCTGCAACTGCAGGAGATGCAACAACTGTCGCTATACCTCCTCTCTCAACTCTGTTGGGGGACCCCCACAGTCCTTGCAAGTTAGGCAGAGTTTCACTTGCACCTCCTCCAACCTCATTTACTGTATTCGTTGTTCAAGATGTGAACTCTTATACATCGGCGACACCAAATGTAGACTGGACTATTGTTTCGCTGAACACCTTCACTCAGTCCGCCTGGACCTACCTGATCTCCCATTTGCCATACCTTTAATTCCCCTTCCCATTCCCACACTGACCTTTCTGTCTTAGGCTTCCTCCATTGTCAGAGTGAGGGCTAAACACAAATTGGAGGAACAGCATCTCATATATCGCTTGGACAGCTTACAACCCAGTGATATGATTATTGATTAATCTAACTTCATGTAACCACTGCATTCCCTCTCTCTCCATCCCACCCCCACCCAAGTCATACTAGCTTGAAAGTCATCTTGTCGAACCTCATTGTCTGTATTAGTTTTCACCAATTGCGAACAGGTAACATTGATCTGTTTCCTTTATCATCGTTACTTTTTTACATATCTTTCATTCAGTTGTTCTATGTCTCTCTATATCACCGTCTGTATGTCTCTTTTCCTTTTCCCCTGACTCTCAGTCTGAAGAAGGGTTTCAACCCAAAACGTCAGCTATTCATTTTCTCCAGAGATGCTGCATGTCCCACTGAGCTACTCCAGCATCTGCATCTGCACCTGCAGTTCCTTCCTTCACATACTCAGATTTTGGCTGTTGAGGTGGAGGGAAACCATAGATAGAGACTTGAGAAGGAGATGAGGGAGATGAAGGTTTGTCGAGACGAGACAATTGAGTAAAAATGAATTCTTTATTTTAAACGGTAAACAAAGTGTTTAACTCAACAGCATTCTGGGTCAGACAAATAACACAAAGCTCCTTCTACACAGGTGGAGCTTTACCAACTGACGATCCCAAAACCCACGAAAACGCACCCGCCATCACGTGACCGCACCAGCCAATAGTGAGGGTTTGTGTTGCCCCAAGCCTCCACTAGGTGACGCTACAAAGGTATGGAAAGTTGGCAAGTTAAAGGCCTGTCTCACAAGTCTGCGGTCATTGGCGGCGAAACAGGAACTATCTACCGCTCCTGGGCCGCCAGAGACCGCGGGCTCGGTCAAACGCACAATTCCAGGGCCGTGCGGCATTGTTCCCAACACCGCACGGTGCTAAAAAAACCCCAACACTGTCCAAAAATATGTTCCTACCGCACAGCCGCCGCCAGTGAGGCACGAGTGCGGCACGGTCACCGCCACAGCCGCCGCCAGTGAGGCACGAGCGGCGTGAGTCGAACCTGCACCGCCACAGCCTCCGCCAGTGAGGCACGTGTGCGGCACGGCCACCGCCACAGCCCCGCGATCCGAAAGACGTCAACAGCCGAAACCGCAAGCTCGTTGAACCGGCCATACTTGGCCACCCATGCAGCATCCGTGCGGCGCTCTCGTGGTTGCCGTGCGGTCCCCTCTTCCGGCGACGCCGCGCTTCACCGCCAACGACCGCAAACCCGTGGGACAGAGCCATTAGGAAATTGGGGAAAAGGAGGTTCGGAGGAGTTTCAGGTGGGAGGCTGCCGTGGTGAGGACAAAACATCGCTCTGTCAGCCACGCCCCGAGGACTCGGCCACTAAGAAATGAAGAAGGTGGGCTGTGTGTACTGTATACTGTCTCAGTGTACTACTGATGTACACTTGTACTGTGTCTCAGATGTTTACCAAGATGTATGTAGTGCTTATATATAGTGATATTTGTACTGAGCTGTATACAAATATGAATTTCACTGTACCTCCGTACATGTGACAGATAAAGTTCCAATGAACCATTGTACCCTTGACTCAAGTGAATGAAACAACTGTTAACTGACAAAGCTGGGTGTTGCCATTATTTGAATGTTCATATAACATATGAGCAGAATTAGGCCATTCGGCCCATCGAGTCAACCCCACCCTTTAATCATGGCTGAACTATCTCCCCCTCTCAATCTCATTCTCCTGCCTTCTCCCCATAACCTTTGACACTCTTACTAATCAAGAATCTGTCAATCTCTGATTTAAAAATACCCAATGACTTGGCCTTACAGCCGGCTGCAGCAATGAATTCCACATTCACCACCCTCTGACTGAAGAAATACCTCCTCATCTCCTTTCCAAAGATACATCCTTTTATTCTGAGGCTGTGCCCTCTGGTCCTAGACTCTCCAACTAGTGGAAACATCCTCTCCATATCCACACTATCCAGGCCTTTCACTAGTCGGTAAGTTTCAATGAGGTTCCCCCTCATCCTTCTGAACCCCAGCGAGTACAGGCCCAGTGCCATTAAATGTTCATCATATGTTAACCCAATCATTCCTGGGATCCAATGCCAGCACAGATATAACCATATAACCATATAACAATGACAGCAAAGAAACAGGCCATCTCGGCCCTTCTAGTCCGTGCCGAACACTTACTCTCACCTAGTCCCATCTACCTGCACTCAGACCATAGCCCTCCATTCCTTTCCCGTCCATATCCCTATACAATTTATTTTTAAATGATAAAATCGAACCTGCCTCCACCACTTCCACTGGAATCTCATTCCACACAGCTACCACTCTCTGAGTAAAGAAGTTCCCCCTCATGTTACCCCTAAACTTTTGTCCCTTAATTCTCAAATCATGTCCTCTTGTTTGAATCTTCCCTACTCTCAATGGAAAAAGCTTATCCACGTCAACTCTGTCTATCCCTCTCATAATTTTAATGACCTCTATCAAGTCCCCCCTTAACCTTCTGCGCTCCAAAGAATAAAGACCTAACTTGTTAAACCTTTCTCTGTAACTTAGGTGCTGAAACCCAGGCAACATTCCAGTAAATCTCCTCTGTACTCTCTCTATTTTGTTGACATCTTTCCTATAATTTGGCGACCAAAATTGTACACCATACTCCAGAATTGACCTCACCAATGCCTTGTACAATTTTAACATTACATCCTAACTTCTATACTCAATGCTCTGATTTATAAAGGCCAGCACACCAAAAGCTTTCTTTACCACCCTATCTACATGAGATTCCACCTTCAGTTATTCCTAGATCCCTCTGTTCAACTGCATTCCTCAATTCGCTACCATTTACCATGTACGTCCTATTTTGATTTGTCCTGCCAAGATGTAGCACCTCACACTTATCAGCATTAAACTCAATCTGCCATCTTTCAGCCCCCTCTTCGAAATGGCCTAAATCTCTCTGAAAATCTACTTAATTATCCACAACACCACCTATCTTAGTATCATCTGCATACTTACTAATCCAATTTTCCACACCATTATCCAGATCATTGATGAATATGACAAACAACAGTGGACCCAACACAGATCCCTGAGGCACCCCACTAGTCACCGGCCTCCAACCTTACAAACAGTTATCCACGATTACTCTCTGGTATCTCCCATTCAGCCACTGTTGAATCCATCTTGCTACTCCACTATTAATACCCAACAATTGAACCTTCTTAACCAACCTTCCATGTGGAACCTTGTCAAAGGCCTTACTGAAGTCCATATAAACAACATCCACTGCTTTACCCTTATCAATTTCCCTAGTAACCTCTTCAAAAAATTCAAGAAGATTAGTCAAACATGACCTTCCAGGCACAAATCCATGCTGACTGTTCCTTATCAGACCATGTTTATCCAGATGATTATATATATTATCTCTAAGTATCCTTTCCATTAATTTGCCCACCACTGACGTCAAACTAACAGGTCTATAATTGCTAGACTTACTCTTAGAACCCTTTTTAAACAATGGAACAACATGCGCATATGGGGCCCAGAACTGCTCACAATGCTCCAAATGTGCTCTGATAGGTGTCATATGAAGCCTCAGCATTACATCCCTGACCACCACTCCCAAATCCTTTTGCATCTCTGATTTCTGAATCCTTTCCCCATTTCAAAAATAGCCTATGCTTTTATTCCTGCTACCAAAATGCATGACGCAAACACTTTGCTACACGATATTCCATCTGCCACTTTTCTGCCCACTCTCCCAACCTGTCCAAGTCCTTCTGCAGAGTCCCTGCTTTAACTACACTACCAGCCCCTCCATCTATCTTTGTACCTTCCGCAAAATTGGCCACAAAGCTTTCATTTCCATCATCCAAATCATTGATATACAATGTGAAGAGCTGTGGTCCCAACACTGACCCCTGCAGAACATCACTAGTCACTGACAACCAACTAGAAAAAGCCCCCTTATTCCCGCTCTTTGTCTTGTGCCATCCAGCCAACCTGCTATCCATACTAGTATCCCCTCTAATATCATGGGGTCTCATTTACTTTAGCAGCATCACGTGTGGCAACGTATCAAATGTCTTCATAATATATCCATAATCCATAATATATTTGTAATCCATAAAAATAAAGAATTCATTTTTACTCAACTGTCTCATCTCGCCAAAGTGGTGACCCCGCAGTTTTGATTGTCAATTCAGACCTCGATAATGAATGCCGCCGCTTCCCCCGACGCCCAGCCTACCCAGCAAAATGCCGTGGGCCTGAAACTGCTCGTTTTCTGGGCGGTGCAGCCTCAAGAGTGGTTCACCCACATTGAGGCCCAATTCGAACTAGCAAAGGTTCGTGTTGCTTCAAGCCACCACCAGGTGCTGCTACAGGGCCCCCCCAGAACCCGAGGTATAGAACCGAGCGGGAGGTCAAATGAGGCGACCAGACTGAGTGGAAATGAGGGGCACGACGGGCGGTACAAGTGGGACTGGTGGAACAGAGCCAGGAAACATTAACAGTGCAGGGGAGACAGGCACAACAGGTGCACTTGGCATGCTCAGCGGATGGCCTCTACGCCATGGTTGGGATACGATCACCAGACTATCGACATCCAGGTGGGCGGTTTTGAGGCGAGCGACCAAAACGATCTACTCTCTGCCCCCGACAACCAACAGAAAAGTCGTGACACCGGGGCGCAACACCCGGAAAGGACCTTCATAAACCCGCTGCAGCGGTGTCCGGTGTGAGTCCATGCGAAGGAATACAAATAAACAGTTCATAAGCTCCGGCGGCACATACACCGGAGCTGTCCCATGCCGCGAGGTTGGTACAGGAGCCAGGCCGCCCACTTTCTCCCTGAGGCTTGCCAAAACAGTCGAAACAGGCTCTGGCTGCCCACGAGCCGCGGGAAGGAAATCCCCGCGTACCCGCAGCGGTGCGAATCCCCAACAGCACCCAAGGCAACTGGTCGATCCAGTCCAGGCCCATGAGCCGCGCCTTCAGCGCCGACTTCAAATGGCGGTGGAAACGCTTGATGGTGATAGGCAGTGGTATGGTGCCACTGCGCCCCATACAGCTACGCCAAAGCCAACCACAAAACTGAAGTGAACTGAGCCCCCCGGTCAGTGGAGATCTCTCCTGGCACGCCAAAACAGGCAATCCAATGACCCGTGAGGGCTTCAGCACAAGACGCGGCAGAGGTGTCAGTAAACGGAATTGCTTCTGGCCACCTTGTGAAGTGATCCACGACATTCGGCAGGTGGGTAGCTCCGCAAGACGGCGGCAGCGGGCCCACCAAATCCACGTGGATGTGCTGGAAACGGCAAGAGGGAACCACAAAATCCTGCAATGGCGCCTGCACGTGTCGCTGGGCCTTCGACGTCTGGCTCTTGCCCAGGCCGCGACCTGCTTACGGAGGCCCTGCCAGACAACCTTGTCCACCACCAGCGCAGAAGTCGCCTGGATGGAAGGATGTGCCAGACCATGGATAGCGTCGAAAACCCGTCGCCGCCAACCCACGAGGACAATAGGGCGTGGTCTCCCAGTGGATACATCACAGAGGACCACCACCCCTGCCGGACTGAAAGGGACATCGGCCAAGCGCAACCCCGAGGCAGCCATCTGGTAACCGTCCATCTCACCGCTCTCGCGTTGCGCTGCGGCGAGCTCCGCATAATCCACGCGAGGTCAACAGCCGCCACGGCCGGGACCGCAGGATGAGACAACGCATCCTCGACCAGGTTCAGTTTACCAGCCACATGTTGAATGTCAGTGGTGAACTCGGACACAGAAGCCAGGTGCCATTGCTGACGGGCGGACCAGGGGTCGGACACCTTGGTAAAGGCAGGGGTTTGTGGTCAGTGAAGGCCGTGAAGGGCCTACCCTCTAAGAAGTATCGGAAGTGATGGACAACTAAATGAAGGGCTAGGAGCTCCCGGTCGAAGGCACTGTAGCTCTGCTCCGGGGGTCTCAGATGATGGCTAATAAATGCCAGCGGCTGCCAGCGGCCGTCAATGAGTTGCTCATGCACCCTTCCGACAGCCGTATCAGAGGCGTCCACAGTGAGGGCAGTCGGGTCTGCACAAGCATGGTGGCCTCGGCCAACGCCTCCTTCGCACCATCGAACATAGCCACGGCCTCATCATCCCACAAGAGGTCCCGTTGGTTACCGGCGAGGCACTGAAACAAAGGCTGCATGACCCTGGCAGCCGCCGGCACGAAGCGATGATAAAGGTTCACCATGCCCACAAACTCTTGCAGCCCCTTGACGGTGAGCGACCGAGGGAATTGGCGAATGGCCTCCACCTTAGTGGACTCTCCCAATAGTGGAAACATCCTCTCCATATCTTCTCCATATCCACTCTATCCAGGCCTTTCGCTAATCGGTAAGTTTCAATGAGGTTCCCCCTCACCCTTCTGAACCCCAGCGAGTACAGGCCCAGTGCCATTAAATGTTCATCATATGTTAACCAACTCATTCCTGGGATCCAACGCCAGCACATCGTTCCTCAGATATGGGGCCCAGAACTGCTCACAATGCTCCAAATGTGCTCTGACAGGTGTCATATGAAGCCTCAGCATTAGATCTACCTGACCACCACACCCAAGTCCTTTTGCATCTCTGATTTCTGAATCATTTCCCCATTAAAAAATTAGTCTACGCTTTTATTCCATCTGCCACTTCTCTGCCCACTCTCCCAACCTGTCCAAGTCCTTCTGCAGAGTCCCTGCTTTATCTACACTTTCAGCCCCTCCACCAATCTTCGTACCTTCCGCAAACTTGGCCATAAAGCCTTCATTTCCATCATCCAAATCATTGATATACAATGTGAAGAGCAGTGGTCCCAACATCACTAGTCACTGACCAACTAGAAAAAGCTCCCCTTATTCCCACTCTTTGTCTTGTGCTATCCAGCCAACCTGCTATCCATACTAGTATCCCTCTAATACCATGGGCTCTCATTTATTTTAGCAGCATGACGTGTGGCAACGTATCAAATGCCTTCTGAAAATCCAAGTAAGCAACATCCACTGACTCTCTTTTGCCTCTTATCACTTCCTCAAAGAATTCCAACGGATTAGTCAGGCAAGATCTCCCCTTCACAAAACCATGCTGACTTCAGCCTATTTTATCATGTGCTTACAAACTTGAAAACCTCATCCTTTATAATGGCCTCGAAGATCTTACCATCCACTGAAGTCAGGCTAACCAGCCTATAGTTTCCTCTCCTTTGCATCGCTCCCTTCTTGAACATTTTCCAGTCCTCTGGGACCACTCCTGACTCTAGTGATTCTTGAAAGATCGCCACTAATGCCTCATCAATCTTTAAAGCCAGAACCCTGGGGTGACTTATCCACCTTTCAGCTTCTCAAGCACTTTCTCCCTAGTAATATGGTTTAGAATCTGAATTCACATATTGGACATATATAATGATGATTTCCCCCCTCCAACAGAATTGTTAACTATATGAATATCAATGATTTGGATGAGAACATACAATATATGATTAGTAACTTTGCAGATTACACTAAAGTGAGTGGTATTGTAGATAGTGAAGATGGTTGTCAAAAATTGCAGCAGGATCTTGATCAGTTGTACTGGTGGGCTGAGGAATGGTCAATGGTGTCTCATGCATTGAATTGGGTATTGAATTTGGGGAAGTCAAACCAGGGTAGGACCTACACAGTAAATGTCAGGGCTGGAAAGTGTTGTGGAGCAGAGAGAGCAAGGAGTGCAGGTACATAGTTCCTTGAAAGTGGTGTCATATGTAGATAAGGTGGTCAAGAAGGCTTTCGGCACATAGAAACATAGAAACATAGAAAATAGGTGCAGGAGTAGGCCATTCGGCCCTTCGAGCCTGCACCGCCATTCAATATGATCATGGCTGATCATCCAACTCAGTATCCTGTACCTGCCTACTCTCCATACCCCCTGATCCCTTTAGCCACAAGGGCAACATCTAACTCCCTCTTAAATATAGCCAATGAACTGGCCTCAACTACCTTCTGTGGCTGAGAGTTCCAGAGATTCACCACTCTCTGTGTGAAAAATGTTTTTCTCATCTCGGTCCTAAAGGATTTCCCCTTTATCCTTAAACTGTGACCCCTTGTCCTGAACTTCCCCAACATCGGGAACAATCTTCCTGCATCTAGCCTGTCCAACCCCTTAAGAATTTTGTAAGTTTCTATAAGATCCCCCCTCAATCTTCTAAATTCTAACGAGTACAAGCCGAGTCTATCCAGTCTTTCTTCATATGAAAGTCCTGACATCCCAGGAATCAGTCTGGTGAACCTTTTCTGTACTCCCTCTATGGCAAGAATGTCTTTCCTCAGATTTGGAGACCAAAACTGTACGCAATACTCCAGGTGTGGTCTCACCAAGACCCTGTACAACTGCAGTAGAAACTCCCTGCTCCTATACTCAAATCCTTTTGCTATGAATGCTAACATACCATTCGCTTTCTTCACTGCCTGCTGCACCTGCATGCCTACTTTCAATGACTGGTGTACCATGACACCCAGTTCTCGTTGCGTCTCCGCTTTTCCTAATTGGCCACCATTTAGATAATTGTCTGCTTTCTTGTTTTTGCCACCAAAGTGGATAACTTCACATTTATCCACATTATACTGCATCTGCCATGCATTTGCCCACTCACCCAGCCTATCCAAGTCACCTTGCAGCCTCCTAGCACCCTCCTCACAGCTAACACTGCCCCCCAGCTTTGTGTCATCCACAAACTTGGTGATGTTGCATTCAATTCCCTCATCCAAATCATTAATATATATTGTAAATAGCTGGGGTCCCAGCACTGAGCCTTGCGGTACCCCACTAGTCACTGCCTGCCATTCTGAAAAGGAAAGGTAATATATGCATTAAAAAGGCTTCTTTAAAAACCTTGCATAGCCAGGGAGACAGTAAACGTGAGAAATACTTTGAGAATTCCACTGTAAACCCATCTAAACCGGGAGCTTTACCTGAATTCATCGAAAGGATTGCTTTCTGTATTTCTTCCTCCATGATGGGTTCATCTAGCAACAGAGACTCATTATCTGAATGGTGGCCGATTAGGAAAAGGGGAGATGCAACGAAACCTGGGTGTCATGGTACACCAGTCATTGAAAGTAGGAATGCAGGTGCAGCGGGCAGTGAAGAAAGCAAATGGTATGTTAGCATTCATAGCAAAAGGATTTGAGTATAAGAGCTGGGAGGTTCTACTGCAGTTGTACAGGGTCTTGGTGAGACCACACCTGGAGTATTGCGTACAGTTTTGGTCTCCTAATCTGAGGAAAGACATTCTTGCCATAGAGGGAGTGCAGAGAAGGTTCACCAGACTGATTCCAAGGATGGCAGGACTTTCATATGAGGAAAGACTGGATGGACTCGGCTTGTATACGTTGGAATTCTGAAGACTGAGGGGGGATCTGATAGAAACTTACAAAATTCTTAAGGGGTTGGACAGGCTAGATGCAGGAAGATTATTCCTGATGTTGGGGAAGTCCAGAACTAGGGGGTCACAGTTTAAGGATAAGAGGGAAGACTTTTAGGACCGAGATGAGGAAATCATTTTTTACACAGAGAGTGGTGAATCTGTGGAATTCTCTGCCACAGAAGGTAGTTGAGGCCAGTTCATTGGCTATATTTAAGAGGGAGTTAGATGTGGCCCTTGTGGCTAAAGAGATTAGGGGGTATGGAAAGAAGGCAGGGATGGTATACTGAGTTGGATGATCAGCTATGATCATATCAAATGGCGGTGCAGGCTCGAAGGGCCGAATGGCCTACTCCTGCACCTATTTTCTATGTTTCTATGTTTCTATTATGTGGTAAATTTGGCAAGTTCAGTTTCTTTATAAACTCATGCATTATTTTGGAATCAGTAGGAAATTCTGATTGGTATAGGGCGGTATAAAATTCCTGAAAGGATTTATTAATTTCATCATGGTCTACTGTCAATGTACCATCCCGTTTACTCAGTTTAATAATCTGGCATTTGGCTGACACAGCTTTCAACTGATTGGTGAGTAATTTGCCAGATTTATCGCCATGTATATAATATTGACTTTTGGTTTTAAGTAGCTGATTCTCAATCGGTGATACTAATAACAAATCATGCCTCAATTGAAGTTCAACTCTATTTTTATAGAGCTCTAGACTAGGAGCTTTTGAATATTTTTTATCAATTTCTTTAATCTCATCAGCCAATATATGTATTTCATTTTGAGTTTTAAAAAAAAGAAGAAATAATTTGTCCACGAATATATGCCTTAAAAGCATCCCAGACTACACCATTGGATATTTCTTCAGTAGAGTTTATTAAGAAGAAGAAAGCAATCTGATCTTTAATAAAATTAACAAAATTTAGATCTTGTAGTATTAAATCGCCATTGTTTAGCACTAAACTTGGAATCAGGTAGTTTGATTGAAAGTTTCAATGGTGCATGATCAGAAATAGCAATTGCATCATACTCACATGCAGTGACCGATGAAACTAGCCGATAATCTATTATAAAGTAGTCAATCCTAGAGTAAATATGATATACATGAGAGAAAAAAGAAAATTCTTTGTCATTTGGGTGTAAGAATCTCCAGACTTCTAACATTCCAGAGTCAAGTAAAAAAGAATTGATAAAACTAGCTGATTTATTTGGAAGCACATGATCAAATACAGATCTGTCCATCGAGGGGTTCAAATAGCAGTTAAAATCTCCAACCGTTATCAAAAGATGTTCATTTAAATTAGGAAAGGATGCGATTAACTGTTTAAAAAACTCAGGGTGATCAATATTAGGTGCATACACATTCACCATAACTTTTTGGTTATGAAGAACACCAGTGATCATCAAAAATCTACCATATGGATCAGAAATTGTTTCATAATGAACAAACAAAATTGAGAGGTCAATAAAAATAGAGACTCCTTTCACCTTTGCCTGTGAATTTGAATGAAACAGCTGTCCTCTCCAAAACTTATAGAATCGTTGATTGTCGTTTTTCCTTACATGAGTTTCCTGAACAAAGATAATCTGAGCAATTAGTCTACGAAGAACTTTAAAAATGTTTTTCCTCTTAATGGGATGGTTCAGACCATTCACATTCCATGAAAGGAAGTTCATAACTTTATCCATATTGTTTGTAAAAATCATGTGGAATGTAAAGGGTTAATTTCGTAGAGCATTGCAGTTCATGATACTGGAAGGCAGGCACGGAAATCACTATAAAACATGGGGGGACACAATTTATTGGCGGTCGCACACGCTTGCGCACACTCACACACACGTGCGAGGCTTCGGAGACTTCAGCAGTGGGCCCTGTGGAGACCCACTGTCAAAATAAATTTAAGCGAGAGAGGTGGCGGAGCGAGCACTCGGTGCTGGTGCTCAATCTGTTCAGCAGCAAGTGTGAGATCAACATCAGACAAGGCGCTTGAAGGGAGAAAATGACTCCGTACAGACAGCGCCTGGAGTCAGGATCTAAACCCGTGTCCCTGGCGCTGTGAGGCAGCAGCAACGCACGGGCCGAGTGGCCTCTCTCTCTCTGTGTACCTGCCAGCAGCCACAGTAGATCCTCGGCCTTCCAGATAGAGAACCGCATCCCTCGCGGTGACCCAGTCCCGGTTCCCTCTGCTCATCGGGTGCCGACTCCACGCTGTACCGAATCACCCCCGAGTCAAGCGGCGCGCTGGGCTGGAGGAGAGAGCGAGATGCATGCGAGGCTTCGGCCGTGGACTTGAATTGGCCAGTTCACGGGGTCTTTCATCGGCCGGTGGAGGCTTCAACATCGAGTGCCTTGATCGCCTCGATGCAGCAGTTTGGTTTAAAGCCGCGAATGGGCCGATTCAGCCCTTAGAAAGCGGCTGATAAAGTCCGGATGACAAAACATGGGGGGATTGTCCCCCACCTCTCAAAGCATGGGGGGAGACGTGTCCCCACTATACCTCCCAGTATTTCTGCCACTGCTGGAAGGAGAAGAATCTAAGGCAGAGCCAGAAGTGACGACATTTCAGACATTTTTGTACTTCAAATTCTGCCCAGATAGAAAAAACTAAATTGAAAGCAAAAGTCCCCCCCCCACCCATATAAAGCCCGAAACCAATCAGTAGACAATGAGTACGCTACCTAATCCCTCCCCTACCCCCATCTCTCCTAATAACAGCTCCCAACGTAAAAATAAGGCATATTTATCACTGAATAGCCAAAACAAATTAATGTTATGGCTAAAAAGTGCATGTTAACTGTGAAAAACAAGAGCTACTTCATATTATTTATCCAAGGTCAAAATATGAAAAAGAAGAACCGCTTCACTTTGTTTGTCTAAAGACAGGAGAAAAAATCCTTCGATGGATATTTTAAAAGTAGAAGAGCTAACAAAGAAGATCTTAAAAGTTAATATGTAATACCATGACATTAAATTAACGGTATCTTAGAGAACGTAAAAGTTATGATTTGATACCATCATACTAAAATTCTAAAAAGTAATTAAAGAATAACTCATCCAATTAAATTCTTAATCATTTACAAAACGATATATTGTCAAAATAGGAACAATAAATCACCAATTGTAACTTAGTCGACTATCAGTAACTCCCCGTCGTGGCTTCAGCCCCATAAGCCTCCAGAAAGCTGGAAGCTTCTTGCGGATTGTTAAAAAAATCGGTTGTTAACATTAAGGAGTCGTATATGCAGTCTAGCTGGATAGAGCAAGGCAGGGCGCAGCTGTTTCTTAACCAACTCAGACATTACATTATGGAAAGGCATTCTCAATCCCATTAGCTCACGGCTGTAATCAGGAACAAACCGAAACTTGCATCCTTCATATTCAACCATGCCCAACTTTTTTGCTGCTCGAAGGATATTCTCCTTCATATTCTCCTGCAAAAAGTGAAACCGAACTATCAAATGTCTCGGTTTATCTTGGAGACCAATTTTCTTCCCGATCCAGTGTGCGTTATCCAAAATTGGAAGATTTTCATAGTGCTCGACGTTGAAAGTCTCCTTTATCATTTTAGAGGCATATTTTATAACATTATCCCCTTCTTGACCTTCAGGTGTACCTTTATCACACAAAGGGTGGTGAGATATGTCACAAGCTGCCAGAGGAGGTAGTTGAGGCAGGGACTATCCCAACGTTTAAGGCACAGTTAGACCGGTACATGGATAGGACAGGTTTGGAGGGATATGGACCAAATGCGGGCAGGTGGGACTAGCGCAACTGTTTCCATGCTATATGACTCTATGACTCTGCCGGGACTATGACTTTTGCACCCATGTTATTGATTTCAACAAGAACTAAAATGTTACTTCGGAGTCACGTGAGTGACTACGTTAAGAACCCCGTCAGGGCGCATGCGCGTCATTACGTCTGACGCATTGGCGACAACGGCAGCAGGAGCACGGACCTCCTGCTGCAGGTGAGTAATTACAGCTTCACCAAAGTCGGGGAGACTTTGGAGGAGTTAGAAAAAAGTAAGAAATTGTTTCTGTGTGTTTTTTCCCCACATACAGGAAGAAGGAAAAGGTGCAGGTCTGCTGCCGACAAGGAGAGAGAGCTGTGGGACGCAGTCTCTGAAAGGTAGCCTGTCACATCGGGGGAGTCGCAAGCCAGTAGCGGAGCGGCGACAGACTTGGCAAAGTGCCCAGCCGGGTACACAGCCAACGCCAGTCGGGTGGTCGGCATAACCCATGTCTGTCAGGGCTATAGACTCTGCAGAGTCGGGCCAGGAGAGTCCCGTCGGGGACAGGACACCGTTCCCCAGCGGTTATCCAAAAGGAGCAGCTCATACAGGGGCTGCTCCACAGAGACGCTCCAGGAGGAGTAGTGCAGGCGGGAAGCCATAGAGAAGGCTCCGCTGGCAGTGCCTAGGAGAGGTCTGCTTCATAAAGGCACACTCCAGGAGGAGTTGTGCAGGCGGGAGGCCATGGGGACGGCTCCGCTGGCAGTGCCTAGGAGAGGTCTGCTTCATAAAGCCATACTCCAGGAGGAGTTGTGCAGGCGGGAGGCCGTGGGGACGGCTCCGCTGGCAGTTCCTAGTAGAGGCCTGCTTGAAAGCACCCTCTGTGCAAGAGGTGAGTGCAGAAGGGCAGATACGCTCTGACCCTGAGTCCGACGACTTCCAAAGGGAGGGCAAGCAGCTGTCAGAGCTGACACCATGTGCAGCACGGTTTGCCATGTCGTCGGACGCTGTAGAGCCTCTGGGTGAGGAACTTGCCACCAGCATAAATTGCCAAGTCTCACATCAGCTACAGGAGCTGACAATGGATGAGACAGTAACGAAGTATGAAGCCCCAATCAACTGTGGACTGTTAAAAGTTCCTGTTGGGAACAGGAAGAATTGGGGCAAGATGGGCATACTAATGAAAGCCCAGGAGCATGTGAAGCTCCAGCATATTTTAAAGTTGCTGGCATCTGGTATAACGAGATTAGACCAACCATCAATGCTAAATATGCTTCACTCTGCCAGCCTGGCACAATGCAACCGGCACAGTTGTTTGGCGAGGATTTCGCACAGCAGGTGAAGGAGCTGGAGGAGGAGGCTAAGACGGCAGCCACATATTCACCAAAGCGCAAGTATCCCTATAAGGGAGCAGACTGGTCCGGGCAAGGGACGAGTCCAGCTACGATGCAGCGCAGTTGGCGTTCGGCTGTAGCACCGCATTCTATGGGTTGAAGGCTTATTGTGCGAATATGCATATCTGCATGCTCAACTACTGGTTGATACACTATGGTGGTGGCATATATTAATCACATGGGTGCAATCAAGTCAATATCCTCTAATAGTTTACCTAACCTCATTTGATTCTAGTGTATCATCACGCACATCAGTGACAACACAAAATTGATGTTGAATCACAAAGTATTTAATGACTGTGGTTCGATGGAACACCAAATAACGATTTGTTTGCTCCTAGGCTCAATCACCAGTTGCAAAATATGTGGCATGGGGGCCATACTCAGGGGCAGTGGCGATGGATGTATTCTCGCTACACTGGGGAGGAATGTTCTTTATGCCCTTCCTCCATTTTGACTCATAGTCGGTGCTTGCTTAAGATCCAGCAAGACTCCGCCTCAGGCTTTTGGTAGTGCCTGACTGGCCTATACAGCCATGGGTCTACTCATACTGGGAATGATAACAGAGCCTTTTATGGCTGTTCCCAATGCAGAAATCTGCTGGTTTTACCCGTGACTAGGGAGAACCATTCACTGCATGAGCAAATCAATTTGTTGGGTTGCAGACTCTGAGAAGACCTTTCCTAGCGTTTGCGCTGTCAGGTCCTAAGGTGGATGTAATTACTGCAGCTTGGGGAAATAGTATCTAGAAACAGTACATCTCCTATATCAAGAAGTGTTAAGTGTTGTGTTTACAGTCCAACATATCGTATGACACGGCACGTATTACAGATCTTGGAATTCCTCTCAAAGCTATAATTTCACGAGAGATGAAGTTATAGTGCTATAAATTGTGCCAGGCATGCCTTGTCATCATATTTGCTGCTGGGATCGGGACACCACTCTGTCGGGTCTCACCCACTGATATCCAGATTTATGAAGGGTATTTTAACTCAATTTTCCCTAGGCCCAGGTACTGGGAGATATGGGATGTTAACGTTGTGCTGACACTGCCTCGCCAGTGGCTCCAGCTACATCCCTGTCCTCGGTCAAAATCACTTACAGAGTGGTTATGCTCATGGCGCTGGGTTCAGCGCAACGGGTCCAGTCGTTGCATAAGCCGCAACTGGACAGGATGGTTTCATCTGCAAGTAATATAACATTTATGATCATGACTTAGTCTAGCAGAGTAGATCGCAGGCATCAGGTCTCAAACTAGTTTTCATGGCACACCCCATGGACCTTTGGTTGTGTGCGGTCACACATCTAAAACAGTATTTAGGGCACCTAGAGCCTTAAAGGCTCTGAACTAGCAATGTTTGTTAGTTACTAAAAACCTCATAAGAAGGTATCAATCTAGACCATCTCCAGGTGGTTAAAACGGGGTTTGCCGTATGCAGGAGTGGACACTGATGTTTTCGAATCTCACTCCACCAGGGCTGCAACAACATCTGCAGCGAGGGTTATGGCTTTCTGCTGGACCACATAGCGAAGGCAGGATGGTCTAATGAGCTAACTCCCAAATGTTTTATAACAAACCCTTTGCCAGACCGGGGGTATTTGCCAACTCTACTTTAAGTTCTGTTTATAGCTTCTCCCTGGAGGAGAGGGGTCACTAATATGTTTTCTTTTGCTCATTAAAGCAGCAGCATGTTTAAATCTATGTCATGTCTGAATGCATTATTGTTTTTCACTCGTCCTTGGTCAATTGATGCAGTGTGTGACGCATGGACTCGGTTCCACGGCATGAAATCACAGAGCTTTGAAATCTTCACAGAATCACTCACGTGACTCCGAAGTAAAATAGTAAGATTAAACGAGAACTTACCAGTTTGAAGTTTGATCTGTATTTTATGAGGAGTTACGATGAGGGATTACGTGAAGAGCCCGTCCAGCACGCATGCGCGACATTCTTCAAAGCAGCGGTGTGGAATCACAGGAAACACAATAATTGAAATAAACATAGTAAAGAAAAGGAGAACTAAGATACCAGTTGATCTATAATTGAGGGTGGGAGCGGAGGGCACGTAATCCCTCATCGTAACTCCTCATAAAATACAGATCAAACTTCAAACTGGTAAGTTCTCGTTTAATCTTACTATTTTACTTCGGAGTCACGTGAGTGACTACGTGAAGATTTTAAAGCTCTGTGATTTCAAACCGTGTAACAGTTCATACTTCACTCGCTGCCGAAGTCATTCAAGGGAGGAAGTATGTTATCGTAATCAACCATAATCTGTTTGTAAACAATAATGGTATCTATTAAACAATAACAAAAGACAAAATGCTCCCCCGGGCTTAAATTATATATTTTTGCAGATTTTAAAACTCTTTCTGCAAATAACACAGGTTCTGCTAGCGGCTTGTGGTAGAACGTTTGGAACGTTTTCTCCATGTTCATTCTTTTAGCCGACGATATGGATGCTGCCCTGGTGGAGTGAGATGTATATACATCAGTATCTACTCCAGCAGCTCCCAGTACCTGCTTGAGCCATCTCGAGATGGTTTGGCTCGACACCCAACCATGAGGTTTCTTGTGGCTGACCCATAAGGCTTTTTTTTTCTTTTTTTTTTTTCCTTTCTCCCTCGAGAATCTCTTGTTGTGTTGATGTAAGTGAATAAGTGAGTCATGACACACAACCGTAGGTCAGGTGGGTATGCCCGGAAATCCATAACGAGGACTCAAGTTCCTGGCTTGCTCTGCTTTAGCAGCTCCTGAATGGTGAATGAGACCCGGTCTGGTGTTATAACCATGTTGTCCAGTCGCAGTAAGTGGAGGGACTGGACTCTTTGTGCTGAGACTAGTGGCATCAGCATGACCGTTTTCAGGGTTAGCTTTTCCAGGGTGAGAGACCTGGCTGGGGACCATCCCCTTAGGTATGTCAGGACCACACTGACATCCCAGATTTGGGTATACCTAGGTCTAAGAGGGTTGGAGTTGACGATACTCCTCATGAGTTTGATCACCAGCGGGTGAGACCCTATGGCCTGTTGTCCTGGCACCTGTTTTAAGTAGGCTGACAGCGCGCGTCTGGCAGTATTGATGGCGCTGTAGCTCAATCCTTCATTATGGTGAAGGCCCCCCAGGATCTCCAGTACATTGGTTATGGTTGCAGATGAGTACGTTGTCCCAGTAGTCGAGCAGTATCTTTCCCACTTCCTGATGCTCGATAGGTATTGTTTCCTGGTGGACATACGGTGTCATCATGTTGATGGTCCTGTCAGACAATCCCAGTCCCAGCAGTGGTCTTTTGATAATCTGCAACCCAGTAGGTTAATTTTGTCATGGCATGGATGACTTATGCCTGATACAGGGTGCGTCAATAGGTCTGGGCTACTGGGAAAGGTCATAGGAGTTTCGATGACCATGTCGAGGACCACTGGGAGCCATGGCTGTGTAGGCCAGTTGGTACTATCAAAATACCTGAAGCAGAGTCCATCTGTATTTTGCGTAGTACCCTACAGATTAAGGCAGAAGGGGGGAAAAGCATAGAAGAAATAGGTCCCCCAGTTCAGCACGAATGCATCTATCGCTGCTGCCTCAGGGTGTGGTTCCCAAGGGACATACATTGGTACGTGGTGATTTAGTCTGGATGCAAAGAGATCGATATCTGGTGTGCCATATTGGTTTGTAATTTTAGCAAAAGCTCTAGGATTTAACATCCATTCGGTGTTGATCATTGAATTTGCGTGACCTGGCACTGTATTTAGCTTACCTGGTAGGTAAGTTGCTGATAGCCAAATATGTCTATCGACCCACCATTACCAGATTGTGTTTACCCAATTGTCACATGATATCAATTTTATTCCGGTCATATGGTTAATATAGGCCACCACCGTGATATTATCAATTTGTAAATGAACATGCAAGTTGTGCATATTCCTAGAATATGCTTTAAAACCATAAAACGCACCCAACATTTCCAAATAATTTATGCCCAGTGTTTGTAGTAAAGACGAGTCTAGGTTAGTCCATCTACCACCTGCGCTGGATATGGTATTGGTTGCTCCCCAGCCTTGAGCACTGGCATCTGTTTGTATAGTTAATGTTGGGTTATTGATGATGATAGGGCTGTAACTATGCCAAATGTGTTATATCCACCATTGTAACTCTGATATTGCTTCAATGGGTAGTTTCATGGTTCTGTCAAAGTGACCTGCATGTCGTTTCAACGCCTGTACTTTTGCCCTTTGTAGGTGCTGATAGTGCAGGAGTCCAAATTGTGTAGCTGAAAATGCTGCTACCATTTTGCCAATTACTCTTGCCACTTGTCGGATGGTTGGTCGATTGCTTACCATTAAATTGTTACACATCTGTGCCAATTCTGCTGCTTTACCTTTTGGCCACGTTACAGACATGTGGATTGAGTTAATTGTGAATCCCAGATAGTCCATAGTTGTGGATGGCGTCAACTTAGATTTATCTGGATGTATGACAAAACCCAGGGTTTCAAACAATTGTTTGGTAGCTAATACAGCTGATTTAGCCAACTCCATGGTTTTGCCTACTATTAGGATATCATCAAGATACGCCATGACAATATGTCTTTGTTTCGTTAATGTTGCCAAGGCTGGTTTTAATATCTTGGTAAATAGTCTAAGGCTGATGTCAACCCATTAGGCAACACTTTATACTGCCATAGTTGCCCCATCCAGGTAAATTTTCAGGTATCTGCGATGACCCTTGTGAATGGGTACTGAATAGTAGGCATCTTTTAAATCAATGCTTGCCATAAAGTATCCTTTGGAAATCAGTTGTTTAGCAGTTACAAATGTTTCCATTTTGAAATGTACATACTTAACAAAGGTATTTAGTGAGGTTAAGTCAATGATGATGCGACATCCACCATCTTTTTTGCTTTTGGTAAATATATTTGAGACAAATTCCAAAGGATCATGTTTGGATTTCTCAATGACACCCTTTGTAAGTAACCTCACCAGTTCTGCTTGAGCCTCTAGTTCTCTTTGACTGAGAGGGTAAAGACCCTTTGGGGTACGTGCTGAACTGGTGGCATGTTTTCTTGAATGAACTCTATTTTGTAGCCCCGAATACTGTTAAGTATATAACTATCATTCGTGACACCACCTGTTAGTACAGTTCCCCCATTTACATGCTGGTAGGAACCAGACCCACCTACCTCCATAGTTATGGTAGTGTTCCTTTCTTCTGTTTGTTCATCCGTCGTTATACTGCTGGATGTACTGCTGATGTGCTGCTGATTGGGGGTGGCGCATTTTCCATGGGGTCCGCTCTGGGCCCTGGCCTAAAAAGGATTTCGGGGATAGTATGCGGACCCCGAGCTTTCACCAGTTCCATAAATTTGACCTTGACTGGTGGACGCGGTGGGGTACTGCCGTCTGTTTTTTTGTGTGGGTCTGCTCGTTCCGGGGCCTGCCCTCATGAGGCCAAATGCTTTGGACTCTTCCTCCAGGTCTTTCACTTGTCCTTCCAAATAACATGATCTGCGGCTCTGAGGCTGGTGTTTTACACAGTCCTGCAAACCTGGGATTGAGGGCAGGTCTTATTCTCTCCTTGCGGAGGTTATTTATCTCATATTGGGTGTAGCACAGCAGAGCCAGAGTGTCTTGCTGGTTTGTGGTCATATCCACCCCATCCACGGAACGAGCATAGGCTGTTATCCCTGTCGTCAGGAGCTTGATGATTTTAGCTCCTGGTTCCAGATACTCTGGTCCCCCCCCCCCCCCCCCCAGATTTGGCTGTAACAGCCGGTACATTGAGCGAACTGCAGTTTTCCAGCTCTAGTGCCTCATTAAGTACCTGTCTTGTCGGGGTTTGAGGGACTCGGTGGTTGATGCTGGCTGCCAGTTTTGGCTCCAATGGCCGCCCTGCTCGTGGTGTAACCACGTAGCGAATCTCCACACCCAGCAGCTCTTCCTGATCCTGTACCCCAAGCGTACTCCCGACATCTTCAGCCAATGACCCCTGTTCCTGACCAGCCCAGCCCTGGTCGCCAACGCTGCCCTGCTTTGAGGGGAAAGCGATGGCCAGTGCATTGTAGAGCACTGCTGTGGGAGTGCCTGATCCCCCTGGCGAGACTGCTCTAGCTCCTGAAGCAAGTCTCGCTGGAGCAGTTGCTCCATGAGCCTTTTCATTCGGCTCAGGCGGCTAGCTCTGCTGCTCTAAGGCGGACCCTCCTCATCGGAGTCAGACATAACCGGCCGTTTTTTTATTTTTTATTTTAAAAAAAAAACTTTTCCTCCAGCCCGCTGCCGCTCATCAGGCTGCGCTAGCGGTACTGGGCTCGGCTCGGTCTCGATGAGGGTGGACCGCCGCATATGCGGTCCAGGTGCCGCCTCTCGCCCCCACTGATGGAACACTCCCGTTCTGTTGGAGTCGAACGGGGGGCGGTTTTCTTCCTTTGCCGTGCTGCTCATTTTCCCAGTTCCCCTGGAATACAGAGCAGAGCACAGCTTGCTGATTACGACCACAGAGTAAGACTTACCTGATGGTCCGCTGTTTAGTTTTCACCGACATGTAGCGGGAGCGCCTGTACTCCCGGTCGTCGCTGTTGCACTGCGTGAACGCTAATGTCGCGCATGCGTGCTGGACGGGCTCTTCACGTAGTCACTCACGTGACTCCGAAGTAAAATAGTAAGATTAAATGAGAACTTACCAGTTTGAAGTTTGAACTTTATTTTATGAGGAGTTACAATGAGCGATTACATGCCCTCCGCTCCCAACCCTCGTATCATAAAGGTCATCTGGTGGTTCTAGTCTTCTCTAATCTTACTATGTTACTTCAACTACTGTTATCTGTGATTTCACACCGCTGCCTTGAAGATTGATGCGAATGCAGACTGGTGGGCTTCTTCACGTAATCGCTCATCGTAACTCCTCATAAAATAAAGATCAAACTTCAAACTGGTAAGTTCTCATTTAATCTGACTATTTTAGAGGGTTGAGCTTGAGGTGCATGTCTTTGACATGGTCTAGTACTTTTTTTAGATTGACATCATGTTCAGCCATGTCGTGTCCGGCATCGAAAATGTCATCGACAATGATA
Source organism: Malacoraja senta (assembly GCA_038087875.1). Classification (NCBI taxonomy): domain Eukaryota; kingdom Metazoa; phylum Chordata; class Chondrichthyes; order Rajiformes; family Rajidae; genus Malacoraja; species Malacoraja senta. Next base: position 43,219,080 of record CM075981.1, on the reverse strand, counting down.
GTGCATGGATACCCCGCAAACAATTGTTCCATTGTGCAGACCAGCTATCAGGGGTCTTTACCAAGATCTTCAATCTTTCCCTGACACAAGCCATTATACCACCTTGTTTGAAGTCGTCTACCATCATCCCTGTCCCTAAGAAGCAAGGGATATGGGGAGAAGGCAGGCATGGGTTATTAATTGGGTACGATCAGCCATGATCACAATGAATGGTGGTGTTGGCTCGAAGGGCTGAATGACCTCCTGCTGCACCTAGTTTTGTATGTTTCTATGTTTCTAAGTCAGTCATAAATAGCCTCAATGACTACAGACCAATTGCATTAACATCAGTAGTCATGAAATATTTTGAAAGACTAATTTCACAGCACATCAAAGTCAGCCTCCCTCCAAACCTTGACCCTCATCAGTTTGTTTATAGAGCAAACAGATCGAAGGAGGACGCCATCGCCACTGCCCTCCACACTGCACTGAGCTATCTGGAACACCCGGGGAACCATGTAAGGATCCTTTTTATTGACTATAGCTCAGCTTTCAAAACAATCATCCCTGACATACTAGTTAACAAGCTGTCAGACTTAGACTCCCCCCCTCTCACCTGCACCTGGATAAAGGACTTTCTCACTAACCAGTCAAAATGGGCCCCCACTGCTCCTCCACCCTCACTCTCAGCACTGGTTCTCCACAGGGCTGTGTGCTGAGTCCACTCCTCTATGCTCTGTACACTTACGACTGCACTCCCATCCACTCCACAAACTCCATTATTAAATTCGCGGATGACACCACGATGGTCAGACTCATGAGGAGACGAGGCAGCGTACAGAGATGAGGTCCTGAAGCTGTCAGAGTGGTGTTCCACGAACAACCTGGCACTCAAAATCAGCAAAACAAAGGAAATGTTCATCATCTACAGAAGGCACAGAGCGGACCCTGGCCCGCTCTACATCAACGGGGACTGTGTCGAGAGGGTTTCCACCTTCAAATTCCTGGGAACGCACATCGCGGAGGACCTCTCCTGGTCTGCCAACACTTCAGCGGTGGTAAAAAAGACCCAGCAGTGATTGCACTTCCTGAGAGTGCTAAGGAAGAACAGTCTAGAGGAGAATCTGCTGGTGGCCTTCTACCGCTCCACCATCGAGAGTGTGCTGGCATATTGTATCACGGTGTGGTATGCCGGCTGCTAGGCAGCAGACAGGAGAGCACTGCAGAGAGTGATCAAAACTGCCCAGAAAATCATCGGCTGCCCTCTGCCTTCACTGCAAGACATCTCCAGCTCTCGATGCCTCTGCAGAGCCAGGAAAATAATCAAAGACCCCTCCCATCCTGGACAGTTCCTGTTCAACCTCCTGCCCTCTGGTAGGTGGTCAAAAGCCCGACAACCAGACTCAAGAACAGTTTCTTTCCCTGGGCCATTAAAACTCTAAATTCCTCAAATATCCACACGACATGAAAATGCTGTCATCCATTCCACTATAAAACAGACCACTCAGCTAATTTTTCTTCTTTTTAAAAATTATTTTAAAGTATTTATTACATTTTAAAGTGTAATATTCTCCCAGTGCAATGTTCTACCTAGGTGTGATAATTATAATTTATCTACTATTTGAAGCAGTTAAATAATGTATTGAATGTATTGGAAGTGTCTTTGTCTTGTTTGGACTTGTTTTGGTTGCACTGATCAGGAGTAGCTCTCTTAATTTTGTTGTATTTCTAAGTACAAAGACAATAAAGGCTTATTATTATTTTTATTATTATTATTATTGTGCGCTGGAAAACCTCGATGGCAGAGTTGATGCTGAAGGGCATTCTCAGGAATTTGTAGCGGCCAAAGGGGGCGCCGAATGTGATGAGGTTGGATGAATCAGGATCCAGCGGGATCTGCCATCCCGAACCGAGAACACAGATGCACTGCCTATCTGAGCAGCAACTTCCTCTACCATTTACATCGGGTAGTGTGGCCGTTTGATTGCTGTGTTTAGGTCTCTGGGGTTGATGCCGATTCAGATTTCTTCCTTGTTTTTCTTTGTTGCAACCACCATGGTGGAAACCGAGTCAGATAAGTCAGTAACACCCAGGGACACCATCCGTTGGAGCTCATTGTGTACCCTGTCGTGCATTGCATGCGGAATACGTTGTGGAGCATGGACCACAGGTGTGACACTTGAATCAATGGCGATATTATACTTCAAGGGCAGCTATACAAGCTTGTCGTCAAATAGTTCTTTGTACTCTGAGAGTATCTGCTGAGTGGAGCCTTCAGTGGGAGAGATTTCATGGACAGCAGGCCCAAAGGAGACCAAGCCTAGATCCTGGCATGCATTGATGCCAAGCAGTGCTACAGAACAATGAAAAACTTTAGTTTGTGAGCCTGTGACTCCACATTGCAGTTCAATTCAGTTTCTCCAAGTGAGAGCAGTATCTCTCCCCATATGCTCGTAACGTAGCCGGAGAGCTTTCAACACATTCAGTGTTATGTATTTGTTTAAATTCAGATAAAGACATGGCATTACATTTTGCACTAGTTCTATCTTTGCAAGCGCAATGTTGTTGTTAATGAGAAGAGAGACTTCAAGGTCAAGTTGCTTGTTAGTGGAAGCGAACAGGGAGTGAATGTCTGAACTGTTATCTTGGCTCGCAGGGAGGAGAGCAAGGGATGGTGCTTCCAGCTCTTGGCATTCGTTATCAGTAGGTTCATGTTTTAAGAGGTGTACATTTTGTCTTGGGAACGAACAAGCCACACGAGAACGGCAACTTTTGATTAAGTGGTTACATTTTTTACGGTAGTGGCAAATTTTACCATAGGCAGTACAGAATTCACGGCCTGGAGCGTGGGAGCCATTACAGTTGAGGCACTGTTCAATAGATTGTTGAGGCTGCCAGGGAGGGGTGGGTTGTGGACACCGGTTACGGTAGGAGATGTCGGTAGCATGAACATTGAACTGTGATCGTGGCCCAGAGCCCAAAACCATGTGTGGGAAGCAGTAAGTTCAGCGAATCTGCAAGCATGTTCAGCTTGGTCCAAAGTCAATTCTGTGTCCCGTAGCAATTCGTCTTGCACTTTGTGACTGAGTAGTCCTCCTACGTGTTTGTCACGGATGAGATCGACATAAATCTCCAAAGCGGCAGCTTGCCGCTTTTGAGTGTTTTAAATCACTCAAAAAGTTCTCAATGGGTTCTCCTTGCTGTTGGAAGTGAGCATAAAACCTATTACGTTCAATTATGGAGTTGGCTCGAAGGTCGCATAGCTGTCTGAACTTTGCAAGCAGAACTGCAGAGGCATCGATTGTTTCTGCAGGCATCACAATCTGGTTGTTGTTGTCCATAACAGCAGGCGCTTAATTAAAACGCTCAGTGTGCTTTATTGCTTCAGGGCCTGCAAGATTTAAAAGTATAGAGGCACGCACATCAGGTGGACCATTGCAATGAGAAGCACGAATGTAATGGGTGTAGTCGCGCTCGAAGAGGTGCCATCGTTCAGTTTTGTCAGTCAAAGATCATAGGATCTGGGCGGCGAAGCGCGATAGCCATGGTAGCGTAAACGAGTACACAAAATAAATTGGATGGACAAAATAAAACCGATATATTTAATGTGGAGTGGGTAGGAAACCACCTCTTGACACCATGCAAATGAGTCATTCACTCGCACGACATGGTACAACATCTATATAATTAAAAGTCTCATCTTGACCTCTTCCTGTCTGCACTGTATATTGATTTTAGAAAAAACGCTACCATATACTGCTATGACTTTTGGCCATCTTACTCACAGTTCTCCTCCGCTGATCAGGCCCCGAGGATTTTCCCATCGATAAAAAATAAAAGAGTTATGAGTGTTTAAAAAACCTTCAGAGCCTGTCGCCTGTCAATCACCGCAATGAAGGTAACGCCCCTTCCGTGGGGGGGGGGGGGGGGGTGGGCAGGACTAGAAAACCCCGGATGCCTGGACATGACTCACCATCTCTGCAAGATGGCGAGGGAGAGGACACGACTCTCATTCTAAGCTGGGAATCAACTGAAATGTGAGTCTGCAATGTACTTGAATAAATGATTTGTTAACCCTTAATGAAAATGCCATGAGTTGTTTGGCCTGCTGCCCTGCCTGTACTTGAAACTGCAATGCTTTATTAGATCTGACTGTGTTTGGTTCAAAAGTCCCGCTCATTTCCTGACTTAGTGGACAGGTCGCGCTGATTGTGTAATTTCCGGTAAGTGCAGAGTTCGCGAAGATTGCGGAAGTGCTGCTGACTGCGGAGGCCCCAAAGTGGAGAGCCGCATTGAGCCTTGTGAGTAAATTCAAGAAAGTTTACTGCCATATATATGGTGTGTGAGTCTGTGTGTGTGTTTGTGATTGTGTTTGTGAGTGGGTGTGTTTGTGAGAGTGTTTGTGAGTGTTTGTGTGTGTGTCTGTGTATGTGTCTGTGTGAGTGTGTGTGTGTGTGTTTGTGAGTGTGTGTGTGTTTGTGAGTATCTGTGTGTGTGAGTGTCTGTGTGTGGGTGTGTGAGTATCTGTGTGTGTGTGTGTGAGTGTATGTGTGTGAGTGTGTGTGAGTGTGTGAGTGTGTGTGAGTGTGTGTGTGAGTGTGTGTGTATATGTCTGTGTGTGTTTAAGTGTATGTGTGTGTGAGTGTATGTGTGTTTGAGAGTACGTGTGTGTGTATGTGTGGGTGTATATGGTAGTGTATGTGTGTGTGTGAGTGTATATGTGTGTGAGTGAGTGTGTGTGTGTGAGTATGTGTGAGTGTATGTGTGTGTGAGTGTATATGTGTGTATATGGTTGTGTGTGTGCGAGTGTGAGTGTGTGTGAGTGTGTATGTGTGTGTGTGAGTGAGTGTGTGTGTGAGTGTATGTGTGTGAGTGAGTGTGTGTGAGTTTATATGTGTGTATATGTATGTGTGTGAGTGTGTGTGTGAGTGGGTGTGAGTGGGTGTGAGTGTATATGTGTGTGAGTGAGTGTGTGTGTGAGTGTATATGTGTGAATGAGTGTGTGTGTGTGTATATGTGTGTGAGTGAGTGTGTGTATGTGTGTATGAGTGTGTATGTGTATGTGTGTGTGTGTGTGTGTGAGTGTGTATGTGTGTGTGTATATGTGTATGTGTGTGAGTGCATATGTGTATGTGAGTGTGTGTGTGAGTGTATGTGTGTGTGTGAATGTGTGTGTGTGTGAATGTGTGTGTGTTTGTGTGTGAGTGTGTGTGAGTGTATATGTGTGTGTAAGTGTATATGTGTGTGAGTGGGTGTCTTGTGTGAGTGTATATGTGTGTGTGAGTGAGTGTGTGTTTAAGTGTATATTTGTGTGAGTGAGTGTGTGTGTGTATATGCGTGAGTGTGTGTGTGTGGGTGTATATGTGTGTGAGTGAGTGTGTGTGAATGTATATGTGAGGGAGTGTGTGTGTGAGTGTATATGTGTGTGAGTGAGTGTGTGTGTAGGTATGAGAGTGTGTGTGAGAGTGTATATGTGTGTGAGTGAGTGAGTGCGTGTGAGTGTGTGTGTGAGTGTATATGTGTGAATGAGTGTGTGTGTGAGTGTATATGTGTGTGAGTGAGTGTGTGTATGTGTGTATGAGTGTGTATGTGTGTGTGTGTGTGTATGTGTGAGTGTGAGTGTGAGTGTGTATGTGTGTGTGTGTGTTTGTGTGTGAGTGTATCGGTGTATGTGAGTGTGTGTGAGCATATGTGTGTGAATGTGTGTGTGTGTGAGTGTGTGTGTGAATGTGTGTGTGTGAGTGTGTGTGAATATGTGTGTGTGTGTGTGAATATGTGTGTGTGTTTGAATATGTGTGTGTGTGAATGTGTGTGTGTGAGAGTATATATGTGTGTGTGTATGTTTGTGTATCTGTGTGAGTGTATATGTGTGTGAGTGTATATGTGTGCGTATATGTGTGTGTGCATATATGTGTATGAGGGTGTATAAATGCCTATGAGTGTATATGTGTGTGTGTGTGTGAGTGTGTGAGTGTATAGGTGAGTGAGTGAGTGTGTGTGTGAGTGTATATGTGTGTGTGAGAGTGTGTGTGAGTGTATATGTGTGTGAGTGTATATGTGTGTGTGCGTGAGTGTGCATGTGTGTGTGAGAGAGAGAGAGAATGTGTGTGTGTGTGTGTGAGTGTGTGTGTGTGAGTGTGTGTGTGATAGTTAGTGTAAGAGTATGTGAGAGTGTGTGTGAGAGTGTGTGAAAGTGTGTGTGAGAGTGTGTGTCTGAGTGTGTGCGGTGTCTGCGAGTGTGTGCGAGTGTGTCTGCAAGTGTTTCTGCGAGTGTTTCTGTGAGAGTGTCTGCGAGTGTGTGAGTGTGTCTGTGAGTGAGTCTGCGAGTGAGTGTGGCTGCGAGTGAGTGTGTCTGAGTGAGTGTGTCTGTGAGTGAGTGGGTCTGCGAGTGAGTGTGTCTGCATGTGACTGTCTGCGTTTGAATGTATGTGTGTGTGTGTGAGTGTATGTGTGAGTGTATATGTGTGTGTGTGTGAGTGTGAGAGTGTATATATGTGTGTGTGAGTGTATATTTGTGTGTGTGTGTGTGTGTGTCTATGTGTGTGAATGTATATGTGTGTGAGTGTATGTGTGAGTGTGTGTGTGAGTGTGTGTGTGTGTATATGTCTGCTAGTGAGTGAGTGTGTGCGTGCGTGTATATGTGTGCGAGTGAGTGAGTGTGTGTGTAACCGTATATGTGTGTGAGTGTGTGAGTGTATATGTCTGCTAGTGAGTGAGTGTGTGCGTGTATATGTGTGCGAGTGAGTGTGTGTGTGTGTATATGTGTGCGAGTGAGTGAGTGTGTGTGAGTGTATATGTGTGAGTGAGTGTGAGTGTATATGTGAGTGTATGTGTGTGTGAGTGTGTGAGTGTGTATGTGTGTATGAGTGTGTATGTGAGTGTGTGTGTGTGAGTGTATATGTGTGTGTGTGTGTATATGTGTGTGTGAGAGTGTGTATGTGAGTGTATATGTGTGTGTGTTTGAGTGTGTGTGTTAGTGTGTGTGTTAGTGTATGTGTGCGTGTATGTGTGTGTGAGTGTCTGTGAGTGTATGTGTGTGTGTTTCTGTGTGTGTTTGTGTGAGTGTCTGTGTGAATGTCTTTGAGTGTCTGTGTGAGTGTGTCTGTGTATGTGTGTCTGTGTGTGTGTCTGTGTGTGTGTCTGTGTGTGTGTCTGTGTGTGTCTGTGTGTGTGTCTGTGTGTGTCTGTGTGTCTGTGTGCGTATGTGTGAGTCTGTGTGTGTGTATGTGTGTCTCTGTGTGGGAGTGTGAGAGTGTGAGTGTGAGAGTGTGAGTGTGTGATAGGGTGTGCGTATGTGTATGTGTGTGATTCTCTGTGTGTGAATATGCTGGCCTGCACTCCACTTGAAGTGCTGTGGCATAGGGTTTGCTGGCCTGCACTCCACTTGAAGTGCTGTGACAGTGGATTTGCTGGCCTGCACTCCGTTTGAAGTGCTGTGGTATTGGATTTGCTGGCCTGCACTCTGCCTGAAGTGCTGTGGCATTGGATTTGCTGACCTGCACTCTGCTTGAAGTGCTGTGACATTGGATTTGCTGGCCCGCACTCCGCTTGAAGTGCTGTGGCATTGGATTTGCTGGCCTGCACTCTGCTTGAAGTGCTGTGACATTGGATTTGCTGGCTCGCACTCCGCTTGAAGTGCTGTGGCATTGGATTTGCTGGCCTGCACTCCGCTTGAAGTGCTGTGGCATTGGATTTGCTGGCTTGCACTGAATGATGACTTTTGAGGTAAATTCTCAGATTTTCTTTGTTAAAATTTGACCGCTCAATCTCTCTATATTAAAATTGTTTCTTTTTTATGAACAGCAAAGAGACATCAAGAGGCAGTGAGCAGCAGAACGCAACAAGGGAGACAACAAGAAAGAACTGCTTAATAAATCATCTTTAACATTTAAATTGTTGTTATATTTTAAGAGTCATTCAAATTTTAAACTTTAATAAATCCTTTTTCCACTTGCCATGCCTGCGTGTTCTTCCTCAGAATGGGAAACTAATAGGCAGGAATGGCTTCACTGTCGGAGAGCCACTAATAGTGCATGGGGGGATGTTGAGGGGAAATGGACTGAATGCATGGGGGAGGGGGGTGGAATGGCAAGGAGCAGAGTGGGTGGGTGGGGGGGGGGGGTAAAGGGAGGAGGGGTGACTGAGTGAACTGCCACCACACCAGTCATGAGTGACTGGACTGCTAGCCCACCAGCCATGAGTAAATGAATTGCCAGCCCACCAGCTGTAAGTGACTGCAGTGCCAGCCCACCAGCCATGACTCACTGAACTGCAAGTCCAAGAATCCATTCAGTCCACATTGTGCATACTAGCCCCCTGGTAACCAGTCCCTTCATCCCGCAACACCCATACTAGTGCTCCAGTGATCCACGCAAGGATAGACTTTCATCTTTCATTGCTGTAATCTGTAAAAAAATATGAAAACCAGTCCCTTCGGCCCGCAACACTCATGCTAGCACTCCAGAAAGCCCCCCCCTCCCCCACTGGCCAGCAATATTGGAATTGGTGGAGAGGTGGAATATTGCGTTGGGCGTGCAGCCCTCTCGTGTGAAGCTGGGATCCAACGGGTCCCACTTTGTCTAGTTATTTATTAAAGATAGCTCACAGTACACTTCAGCATAGAAACATATAAACATAGAAACATAGAAAATAGGTGCAGGAGTAGGCCATTCGGCCCTTCGAGCCTGCACCGCCATTCAATATGATCATGGTTGATCATCCAACTCAGTATCCTGTATCTGCTTTCTCTCCATACCCCCTGATCCCTTTAGCCACAAGGGCCACATCTAACTCCCTCTTAAATATAGCCAATGAACTGGCCTCAACTACATTCTGTGGCAGAGAATTCCAGAGATTCACCACTCTCTGTGTAAAAAATGTTTTTCTCATCTCAGTCTTAAAGGTCTCAGTCTCAGGTCTCAGTCTCAGTTTTATCCTTAAACTGTGACCCCTTGTTCTGGACTTCCCCAACATCGGGAACAATCTTCCTGCATCTAGCCTGTCCAACCCCTCAAGAATTTTGTAAGCTTCTATAAGATCTCCCCTCAATCTTCTAAATTCTAACGAGTACAAGCCGAGTCTATCCACACTTTCTTCATATGAAAGTCCTGACATCCCAGGAATCAGTCTGGTGAACCTTCTCTGTACTCCCTCTATGGCAAGAATGTCCTTCCTCAGATTAGGAGACCAAAACTGTACGCAATACTCCAGGTGGTAGTCTCACCAAGACCATGTACAACTGCAGTAGAACCTCCCTGCTCCTATACTCAAATCCTTTGGCTATGAATGCTAACATACCAATCGCTTTCTTCACTGCCTGCTGCACCTGCATGCCTACTTTCAATGACTGGTGTACCATGACACCCAGGTCTCATTGCATCTCCCCTTTTCCTAATCAACCACCATTCAGGTAATAGTCTACTTTCCTGTTTTTGCCACCAAATTAGATAACCTCACATTTATCCACATTGTACTGCATCTGCCATGCATTTTCCCACTCACCCAGCCTATCCAAGTCATCTTGCAGCCTCCTAGCACCCTCCTCACAGCTAATACTGCCCCCCAGCTTTGTGTCATCCGCAAACTTGGAGATGTTGCATTCAATTCCCTCGTACAAATCATTAATATATATTGTAATTAGCTGGGGTCCCAGCACTGAGCCTTGCAGTACCCCACTAGTCACTGCCTGCCATTCTGAAAAGGACCCGTTAACTCCTAATCTTTGCTTCCTGTCTGCCAGCCAGTTCTCTATCCACATCAATACTGAACCCCCAATACCGTGTGCTTTAAGTTTGTATACTAATCTCTTATGTGGGACCTTGTCGAAAGCTTTCTGAAAGTCCAGATATAACACATCCACTGGTTCTCCCTTATCCACTCTACTAGTTACATCCTCGAAAAATTCTATAAGATTCGTCAGACATGATTTACCTTTCATAAATCCATGCTGACTTTGTCCAATGATTTCACCATTTTCCAAATGTGCTGCTATCCCATCTTTAATAACTGACTCTAGCAGTTTCCCCACTACCGATGTTAGACTAACTGGTCTGTAATTCCCCGTTTTCTCTCTCCCTCCCTTTTTGAAAAGTGGGGTTACATTAGCTACCCTCCAATCCTCAGGAACTACTCCAGAATTTAAAGAGTTTTGAAAAATTATCACTAATGCATCCACTATTTCTGGGGCTATTTCCTTAAGTACTCTGGGATGCAGCCTATCTGGCCCTGGGGATATATCGGCCTTTAATCCATTCAATTTACCTAGCACCACTTCCCGGCTAACCTGGATTTCACTCAGTTCCTCCATCTCATTTGACCCCCGGACTCCTGCTATTTCTGGCAGATTATTTAAGTCTTCCTTAGTGAAGACAGAACCAAAGTAGTTATTCGCATTTAATCTTTTTATTTGAATTTCACGGCAATTTACATACATACAATAATAACAGACAGTAATAATCAAGGCATAATTGTACAACAGTATGTAATCGATCCTCAAAACCCTTACCCTTACCCACCTTCAACCCACCCAAGTCAGGTCGGAGCCAAACGGGGACAAACAACACTCACATACGTACACATCCACACACAAATTGTAGAATAGACGAAACAAAATGTGCTATATAAAAATAAAATAATAAAAAATAAAAAATAAAAATATATATATATATACATATATATCTAAATAAACAATAGTAGGGAGGGGGGGATTAAGGGGAAAGCAGCTGCTGTAGAGCAAAACGATGATGGAGAACACTCAGTCCTCTTCCGAGTCCGGGGACAAAGTAAGAGAGTTAACCAGTTCAAAGAAAGGGTTCCATGTATCTAGGAATGTCTTGGTAGAGCCTTTGAGAGAGAACCTAAGTTTTTCAAGTTTCAGATTATAAAGCACCTCCTTAATCCAACGGGCGTGTGTCGGGGGACAGGTGAGCCTCCAACTAAGGTTGTAAAAGCTAGGACCTGTTTCACCGCAACAGAGAGGTTGGTATTGGGAGGGGTACCGAAAATGGCTGACATTGGATTTGAAAGAATAGTCTGGTCGTAAGCTCTGCTTATCAATTCAAAAGCACTCCTCCAAAAGGCTGCTAGCTTAGGGCAAGACCAAAACATGTGGCTATGGTTGGCAGGAGGTTGACTACATCTGTTACAGGTGTCATTGACAGCTGGGTACATTCTAGCTAATCTTGCATTTGTATAGTGGACTTTGTAAAGGACTTTGCATTGGATTAGGCCATGACGAGCGCATATGGAAGAAGAGTGGATCAAATCCAAGGCAGAGTCCCATTGCTGGTCTGTTAATTGCGTATTCAGCTCTCCCTCCCACACAGCTTTTAATGAGGTATGAGGTTTCAATAAAACCGACCCTAGCAAATTATACAAAATAGAGATGCATTTCTTCGATTGGGGTCTAAGGCTAAGATGATATCAGTCAGGGTTTCAGGAGGGTTTGGGAAGTAGGGAAATGTCTTATTCACAAAATCCCTAATCTGGAAGAACCGAAAAAGGTGGGAGTTTGGGAGGTTGTAGTTAGACGAGAGCTCGGCGAAAGATGAAAAGATACCATCCTTATATAGGTTTTTAATACTACTGATGCCATTACTATGCCAGGTTTTAAATGCGTGCTCTATACTTGAAGGTTTAAAAATGTGATTTTTAAGCAGTGGGGTCAAGATGGAAGGACCCTGTAAACCGAGGTTTTTCCTAAATTGACTCCATATCTTGAGCGAAAGGGACACAATTGGGCCTGCACCCACAGATGTTATAGAAAGGGGGAGTTGGGAGCATAGGACAGACCGCAATGGGAGACGTGAACTCGCCTTTTCCATATATACCCAGATCGGTGGGTGCTCGCAATCATCATTCATCCAATACAGGAGTTATTGCAAGTTAGCTGCCCAGTAGTATCGCCTAAAATCAGGGAGGGCCAAACCGCCATCACTCTTAGGCGACTGCAGTATCGCCTTTCGGATTCTGACCGGTTTGCTACCCCATAAGAATTTAGAAATTGTCCTTTCTAATTTGCCAAAAAAAGATTTGGTGATAAGTATGGGGACATGCTGGAAAAGATACAGGAATTTGGGTAGGACAACCATCTTAACCAGATTTATCCGGCCCACGAGGGATAGCGGTAAGACTGACCAGCGATCAAAATCTTTTTCGGCTTTCTCAACCAGAGGCAAAAAGTTTGTGCGGAACATATCAGATAAGGGTATTGTGATAAAAACGCCGAGATAGCGAAACCCATCCTCTGCCCTTTTGAATGAGGTTAAAGAGCGAGGGAGCTGCATAGCCGGTAAGTTAATCGGTAATAGCTCACTCTTTTGGTAGTTAAGTTTATAACCAGAATATGCACCAAACCGTTCTAAAATATTCATAATCACAGGGAGAGAACTGACTGGGTTCGAGATGTACAGGAGCAGGTCATCCGCATACAATGAGACTTTATGAGTTGTGTCAAACCGTGTAATACCTTTAAAGCCCTTCTCTGCGCGTAACCAGACGGCCAGGGGTTCTATCGCGACATCAAACAAGAGCGGAGATAACGGGCAACCCTGTCTGGTACCTCTCTGAAGTGTGAAGTGGGGCGACAGTATGTCGTTTGTTTGTACTGAGGCCACTGGGGATGAATATAATAGGCTCACCCAGAGAATAAAACTGTTACCGAGGCCAAACCTATCCATCGCTTCATATAGGTACCTCCACTCGACCCTGTCGAAGGCCTTTTCGGCATCGAGGGTGACCACCATCTCCGGGGTCTCATTACTCGAAGAGTGAATGATGTTAAAGAGACGCCTAGTATTATGGGAAGACTGTCAGCCAGGTATAAACCCTGTTTGATCCAACGAGATAATAGAGGGCATCACTCGCTGAAGACGAAGCGCAAGGGCTTTAGAAAGGATTTTGAGGTCCACATTCAGGAGTGAGATTGGTCTATAGCTACCACAAAGCAGGGGATCTTTCTCCTTTTAAAGAATTAGGGAGATGGTAGCCCACGACAAGGTGGGCGGTAGGCGACGATGTAAAAACGCCTCATTGTACATATCTCTCAGGACTGGTGCGAGGAGGTCAGAGAAAGCTTTGTAATATTCTACAGAGAAGCCGTCAGGGCCGGGTGACTTTCCGCTTTGAAGCGATGTGATGGCTGCTTGGACCTTAGCTACAGTTATGGGACCACCCAAGTCTCTCATGGCTTCTTCGTCAATTCGAGGAAGCGTCATACTACTGAACATGTCACCTGCAGTGGGGGGACATTCGGAAGTGTATAGTTCAGTGTAGAATTTAGCAAATGCTTCATTAATTCTGAGAGGATCAGTATGAGTCTCCTCTGAGCTGGATCTAATGGCTGGAATTAGCCGTGAAGTCGCCTCTGTTCTGGCCTGATGGGCCAAACGTTTTCCAGCTTTATCCCCAGATTCAAAAAAGTGTTGCCTAGATTTAAGCAGTCGTAGTTTGGCTTTATTAATGGATATGAGGTCAAAGTCTGTCTGTAGCCTAAGGCGTTCTCTATAGAGATTAGGGTTTGGGTCAGATGCATATTTGTCATCAATGTCCTTTATTTTTTGTAACAGATCTGCCGTTTGGAACGTCTCGGTTCTTTTCAGGTTGGAGATAAAGGAAATGAGTTGGCCCCTAATATAGGCTTTTGAAGCTTCCCAAAGTATACCTCTTTCTATGTCCGGCGAATCATTCAGCTCAAAATATAGGGTGATTTGGGAGTGCAAGAATTGCATGTATTGAGCCTCTGCTAATAATGAGTTGAACCTCCACTTAAAGGGGTTAGTTCATTTACGAAAATGAAGATCAAGGGAGGTCGCAGCATGATCTGATATTACGATGCTATGGTACTCACTGGATTTGATTTTGGAAAGCAATCTATTATCTAAGAGAAAGAAGTCTATACGGGTAAACGTACGATGTACGTGGGAGAAAAATGAAAATAATTTAGTCGTGGGGAATATAAATCTCCATGGATCTGTGAGCCCCAGTTGTTTGGAAAGAACATGCAGAGTCTTACCGGATTTAGTTAAAGTAGAGGCTTTATTCGAAGATCTATCCAGTATAGGATCTTGGACCAGGTTAAAATCTCCACCCACAATGACATGGTAATTTTCAATATTTGGGAGAGATGTAAAAAATTTAGTTATAAATGAGCTGTCATCCCAGTTGGGTCCATAAATGCTTGCCAATATGACAGGTGTGTCTTGCAATTTGCCCGACACCATGACAAAGCGACCAGCATGGTCTTCCACAGTTTTCTGTGGTTCGAACTTAATGTTCTTACGAATCAGGATAGCGGTGCCCCTAGCCCTATTATTAAATTTCGAGTGAAATAGTTGACTAATCCAGCCTCTCTTAAGCCGTGTTACCTCTCTGTTGCGAAGGTGGGTCTCTTGGATAAAGAATATATCGCCTTTGAGCTGTTGCAAATGGGCCAAGATCCTATCAGATTTGGTAGGACTTCCCATCCCTCTCACGTTCCACGAGACAAATCTAAGAGTATCGTTTGTGTTGGCCATTTTTAGCTATATGGGTAATGCGCTGTAGTTCTGCAAAACGAGATGGAAGAGCGCATCGAAGCCAGCTGCCGAGAGTGGGGATGTAGAGGGGGAGGGGGGGAAATATATATATATATATATATATATATATATATATATATATATATATATGTGAAGTAAAATAAAACAAAAACAAAAACAAAAACAAAAAACAAGAACAACAACATACACACACGGCAAACAAGTGGAACACATATCATTTAACCATCTTTCATACCTGAGTCTCCAGACCTGAGATCCCCCATGTCTCAAATGAACCTTAAGTGCCCATTGCACCAAGGTGCGTTGTCCTCGCTTCCGCATGGAGATATCCGATCTTAACTCCCTATATCACAGCTTCCCAAAGCGACGGAGTCACTCAGTGTCGATAAGGTAACATGAAATAAAATAAGTATAGTAATAGTAATAATGACGATGATGATAATAATTTGAAAAACAGAGAGTAGGAATAAAGTAAGATAAACATACATTGATAAATGCAAAGTTAAAATAATAACCATAGTGGTTGCACTGCCAGTACCATTGCTAACACTAATAGTAATAATAGCAATGATGATAGTCACAATAAGACAAAGCATATTAACAAAATAGTGATACTAAATAAACCGGCTAACGTGTAAGTGGAGCCAGAATAACTTCCTTTGGTGTTGCATAGTATGTCTTAAAATCGACAAAGTATAAAGAGAGAGTTGGCGTTGGAGAAGTTAGCAAATTACAAACTGGGCTGTTGGATTAAAGCGCAACGCTAAAGGCATCAATTATGTTTTGTTAAACAAAAAAGGTATAAGATAAGATTTGTATAACACAGCCCTGGCTGTAATGAGCTCTTATCAGCCCCAGACAGTTCGTTATGAAGATTAGTATAAGCAAACTAGCCAGGTGCTGACAGCGTTAGCAGCCAGCTGCTAAAAACAGGAAGGCAGAGACCAAATCACAAACCACAAAGTGGGTCCCTTAAGCCCAGCTTTATAGCATATGCTGGTGAGGGACCCCTCAAGCACGATTACACCTAGACAATATAAGAAAAATTTGATATAAAATATTCACAAATCCTGGTGATTTCTTACCAGCCTCATACATTTCGAAACCGGGGTCTAGCATAATCAGCAATGCTGAACGCTAACCATAGCTAGTTATTAGGAACAGTCAAGCTAAAGTTAGTCCATGTAACCATAGGTTAACCGGGCCCCTGTGCCACTCGAATATAGACGTACTGAATGAAGTCAGTCATCTGTGGGTCCCGGTCTGCGTCGACGGTAAGATGAGATGAAAGGGAGATGTTAGTCATCGCCTCTTTCCCTCCCCGGACATTATGAATAGCTTGGCTGGATAATGAATGGAGGGTTTGAAACTCAGGTTATACAGCTCCTTCATAACGTCTCGGTACGCGAAGCGTTGTTCAACTATCTCGGGACAGTAGTCTTCGAAAATGTGGAACGGGGTATCTTTGTATTTCAGCTTACCCCTCTGCCTCCGAGCCTCACGTACCACCAACTCACGGGTCTGGTATCTATGAAAGCAGATCACAACTGCTCTGGGTTTCTCACCAGGGCTTGGCTTGGCTATTAGCGTACGGTGGGCTCGGTCTAGCTCCGGGGCTGATTCCAGTATGTGTTCGCCAAGAGTCTCGAGCAGAAGTTGAGAGAAAAACGCTGTTGTTTGGGAGCCCTCGATATTCTCGGGAAGACCCACTATCCTTATGTTATTACGGCGACTCCTGCCTTCCAGGCTGATAAGCTTAGCCTTTAGCTTGGCGTTCTCTTCGGTCACCGTAGTTAACATTGACGTTATAGCTCGTATATCTTGGCTAGTGGTAGCGGCAAAAGACTCTAATGACGAGAGACGGTGTTGGTGGTCTAGCATAGTGGTCTGGATATTGTCCAGCTTCGTTTCCAATTTGGTAAACGCAGTGTTGAATTCTGCCAGTAACAATACCTTATGTTCTGTTAACATGGCTGGTCGTCGGGTCTTCTGTCTTTTGCTCCGCTTTCTTTCCTTTGTTTGGCATCTTTACAGCATACAGAGGTACTATCAATGATGTTCAAATGTTTGTGGGTGGTTAAAAAACTTAGTCTGAGCTCTAATAAAAGTTGGAGGTGAAAAGGTCGGGAGCGTGGAAAAGTGCGACTACTCCAACATGTCTCCCCCACCGGAACCCCAAAGTAGTTATTCAATTGGTCTGCCATGTCCTTGTTCCCCATGATCAATTCACACGTTTCTGACTGCAAGGGACCTACATTTGTTGTAACTAATATTTTTCGCTTCACATATCTATAAAAAATGTTGCAGTCAGTTTTTATGTTCCCTGCCAGTTTTCTTTCATAATCTATTTTCCCTTTCCTAATTAAGCCCTTTGTCCTCCTCTGCTGGACTCTGAATTTCTCCCAGTCCTCTGGTACGCTGCTTTTTCTGGCTAATTTGTATGCTTCATCTTTTGTTTTGATACTATCCCTGATTTCCCTTGTCATCCACAGATGCACTACCTTCCCTGATTTATTCTTTTGCCAAACTGGGATGAACATTTGTTGTAGTTCATCCATGCAGTCTTTAAATGCCTTTCATTGCATATCCACCGTCAACCCTTTAAGAATCAATTGCCAGTGTATCTTGGCCAATTCACGTCTCATATCCTCAAAGTTACTTTTCTTTAAGTTCAGAATCCTTGTTTCTGAATTAATTATGTCACTCTCCATCCTAATGAAGAACTCAACCATATTATGGTCACTCTTGTCCAAGGGGCCACGCACAACAAGACTGTTAACTAACCCTTCCTCATTACTCAATACCCAGTCTAGAATAGCCTGCTCTCTCGTTGGTTCCTCTACATGTTGGTTTAGAAAACTATCCCGCATACATTCCAAGAAAACTCTTCCTCAGCACCCCTGCCAATTTGATTCACCCAATCTATATGTAGATTGAAGTCACCCATTATTACTGTTTTACCTTTGTTGTTAAGGCAAGCATAGCAGCTATTCGACTAACAGCATGAGCTGATTTCTCATAATATTAACTGCATAGTAGGCAGAGCTTCCACTAATAAAGCACTACAATTGGTTAGTGTGAAGTAACCAATCTACACCTTTTTAGCCTGAAGTGCTGCACACTCTGCAACTAACCGCGAAGAATAAAATCGGTAGTTTAGTTTAGCTTAGTTTAGAGATACAGCGCAGAAACAGGCCCTTCAGCCCACTGTGTCCACACCAACCAGTGATCCCTGCACATTAACACTATCCTACACACACTGGGGACAATTTACAATTATACCAATCCATTCAACCTACATACCTGTATGTCTTGGGAGGAAACCAAAGATATCGGAGAAAGCTCATGCGGTCACGGGGAGAACGTACACAATCCATACAGACAGCACCCATAGTCGGGATCGAACCCGAGTCTCCAGCGCTGTAAGGTAGCAACTCTACCGCTGCGCCACCATTTTAATGGAGTTATAGTCATACAGCATGGAATAAGTCCAACTTGCCCACGACGATCAAGATGCCCCATTTGCATGAGTCCCACCTGTCTGTGTTTAGCCCATGCCATTTCTAAACCTTTCCTATCCATTTACATGTCCAACTGCCATTTAAATGTTGTTATAGTACCTGCATCAACTACCAACTCTGGCAGCTTGTTCCATATACCCACACCTTCAATGTGAAAGGTCCCTAGCCCTTTAGGCTCCTATTAAATCTTTCCCCTCTCATCTCAAACATGTGTCCTCTGGTTTTTGATTCCCCTACTCTGTGCATTCACCCTATCTATTTCCCTTATAATTTTAACTTCTATTGGATCACCCCTAGACCTCCTGTATTCAAAAGAATAAAGTTATAGCTTGTTTAACCTTATAGTTTAGGCCCTCAGGTCCTGGCAATATCCTTGTAAATCTTTTCCGCACTCTGTCCAGCTTGACAACAATCTTCCTATATGTGTATGTGTGGGGTGGGGGGGTGAAACATGACTTTTGTCTCTTCCTTCGGGGGAATGCGACTTTTTCTTGTCGTATCCCCCTTCTCTGCCTCCGTCTGCGCTGAGGCCAAAATGGCGGAGCTGCCGGCCTCCAACTCCAACTGCGACCGACCGACCGACCTCGAGGCTCCGGAGGCAGAGCCAGGACTTACCAGCGCGGGGCTGGCCGGCTTCGGGGCTGCGGTGGTGTTCCGGCGTTCCGGGGCTGCGGTGGCGTTCCGGCGGTGGCGACCGAGGATACTGGTGGCGACCTGAATCCGGAGGCTCGGCCGCGGGCCCGGTGGACGACATCTTCGGGAGCGCGCAGGTCCCAGGTTGGTGACCTGTTTTTCTGGGGCTCCCGCAACTACAGCTGCGTCGGCTGGACTGGAGGGCGGCAGCTTCGGCAGCTTCGGCCACCCCGGGCCGTGGAGTTTGAACCGGCCCGTCGCGGACGGAGCACGGATTCAGCCGCGGGACTGACTTACCATCACCCGGCGGGGTCACAACATCAGAAGCCTGGATCGCCTCAGCGCAGAGGGAGAACAAAGAGAGAAGAGACAGAGACTTTAAGACTTTTGCCTCCATCACAGTGAGGAGGTGCCTGGTGAACTCACTGTGGTGGATGTTAATTTGTGTTGATTGTGTGTTTTGTTATTTATTATTATATGTATGACTGCAGGCAACGAAATTTCATTCAGACCGAAAGGTCTGAATGACAAATAAAGGAATCTCTAATCTCTAATCTCTATAGCAGGGTGACCAAAACTGAACACAATATTCCAAATGTAGTTGCCCCAACATCTTGGACAACTGTAACATGACATCCCAACTTCTATACAATACTCTTACTGGTGAAGGACAATTTACTGAAAGCATTTATGACCAGCAAACCATGCCATTTCCAATCACAATGCACACAATGAACGGAATGGCAAACCTCACTCCTTGACTTGCACCCAGCTCCAGTCACACCTCATTAAAACCCCTGTCCCACGGTACGAGTTCATTCCAAGTGTTCTCCCGAGTTTACGGTAATGGCCACTCGTCGGTACTCGGGGCTCTCATGGACATTTTTCATCATGTTGAAAAATCTTCATGAGTCTTCCCGTGCTTACCTGCCATTAGCGAGTCTTCCAGAATACCTGCCGTTAGCACTAAGAGACGTCCCCGAGCTCCGACGTACCGGCTACGTTCATTCTCCGTGCTTACCACGAGTTTGATTTTTTTTAAACTCGGGAGAGCTCTTGGAATGAACTCGTACCGTGGGACAGGGCTATTACTTTGCATTTCTGGCCATGCTAAGCCAGGAAAAGGACTTTGAAATACAATGCCCTGGACCTTCATGGGTTAATTAGTCGGAAGAAGAGTCCCGTCCCGGAACGTCACCTGTCCGAGGTGCTGCCTGACCCACTGAGTCACTTCTGCACGTTGTGCCCTTTTAGTGTAATCCAGCAACTGCAGTTCCTTGTTTCTACATGATAGAAGACCAGCTAGGGACATGGTGAAGTGGTCATGTCTGGAGCTAATGATACATTGATGAAGGTTTCAGTCATAGATGAACTAAAGCAGGGACAGGAATGGGTAATGTTAAGAAAATGAAAGTATGTGGTCTTAGTGATGCTGTCATTGTTTGCTTTTAAACTCAACTTAGATTCAAAGATCAATACAAAAAGCTGGACTAACTCAGCGGCACAGGCAGCATCTCTGGTGAGAAGGAATGGGTGACGTTTCAGGTTGAGACCCGTCTTCAGAATAGCTAGGGATAAGGGAAGTGAGAGATATAGATGGTGAAGTGGAGAGATAAAGAATAATGAATGAAAGATATGCAAAAAAGTAATGATCATAAAGGAAACAGGTGAGAAGCTAGTGCGATGGGTGGGGGAGGGATAGAGAGAGAGGGAATGCCGGGAATATCTGGTGAGAGAAATCAATATTCATACCACTGGGCTGTAAGCTGCCCAAGCGAAATACGAGATGCCGTTCCTCCAATTTGCGTTTAGCCTCACTCTGACAATGGAGGAGACCAAGGACAGAAAGGTTTGTGTGGGAATGGAAAGGAGAATTAAAGTGTCCAGCAACCGAGAGATCAGGTTAGTTCACGTGGGCTGCGTGAAGGTGTTCCGCAAAACAATCGCCCAGTCTGCGTTTTATCTCGCCGATGTATAATAGTCCACATCTTGAACAACGGATAGAGTAGATGAGGTTGGAAGAGGTGCAAGTGATCCTCTGCCTAACCTGAAAGGACTGTCGGGGTCCCTGGACAGAGTCGAGGGCGGAGGTATATATCTTCTGCAGTTGCTGGGGAAGATACCTGGGGAGGGGGTGGTTTGGGTGGGAAGGGATGAGTTAACCAGGCAGGTAACGGTCTCTGCGGAAGGCAGAAAATGTTGGAGATGGGGAAATGTGGCTAGTGGTGGGATCCCGTTGGAGGTGGCTGAAATTTCTGAGGATTATGAGTTGTATGCGATGGCTGATGGTGGTGGAAGGTACGGAACAGAGGGACTCTGTCTCTGTTGCGACTAGGGGGAGGGGGAGCAAGGACGGAGCTGCGGGGTACCGAGGAGACATGAGTGAGGGCCTCGTCTATGATGGGAGAGGGGATCTCCCGTTCCCTCAGGAATGACGACATCTCGGATGTTCTAGATAGATTCAAAGAGACCTGTTAGCCTGTAAATGATCTGTTTGGACTCAGCCAGTTCCATGGGAGAGGAAATCAATGTTCCTGGCCTGCTGAGTCTCTCCAGCAGTTTCGATTTTGCTCCAAATTCAACATCCTGAGTCTTGCACCTTCCATGGAGTTGGTTAATATTCCTCACTGTGAATTAAGCATGCATTCCATGATGCTCTTCTGTTTCAAATACTGCCTAGAAATTAGTTCACTGTAGTGCAAACTAAATGTGCATGTATATGTCAATATAATGAATTCTGCCTCCTGAATTCAATTCTAAATAATGAAAATGTTGCATAACATTTGAAGTGCCACTGACTGGGGTTGAATTTGCCACATGGATGTAAATGTTGAATATTTATACAGAGAGTGATGGGAGCTTGGAACACATCATGGTGATGCAGCGGTAGAGCTGCTGCCTTACAGCAAAATGCAGCGCCAGAGACCCGGGTTCGATCCCGACTACGGGTGCTGTCTGTATGGAGTTTGTACATTATCCCCGTGATCTGCGTGGGTTTTCTCCGAGACCTTCGGTTTCCTCCCACACTCCAAAGACGTACAGGTTTGTAGGATAATTGGCTTGATTAATTGGCTTGATAAAAATGTTAAATTGTCCAAGTTGGCGATACTGCCCTGCCGACTACAATATTCAGAAGGTTCAGAAGGTTCATGGTCAGGGGTGGTGGTGGAGGCAGATAACATAGTGGCATTTCAGAGACTTTTAGGTAGGCACATGGATGTGCAGGGAATAGAGGGATGTAAGTGATAGGAACAGAATTGAGCCATTCAGTCCATCAAGTCTACACCGTCATTCAATCACGGCTGATCTATCTCTCCTAACCCCATTCTCCTGCCTTTTCCCATAACTCCTGACACCCATGTTAATTAAGAATCTATCTATCTCTGTCTTAAAAATATCTATTGACGACCTCCACAGTCTTCTGTGGCAATGAACTCCACAGATTCTCCACCCTCTGTCTAAAGAAATTAATTTTTGATTCAGGTAACAAGATTATGCAAATAGATGGACAGATTAACAAACAGTGCAATGTAATCTGAGTGTCCGGGTAGGGAATTGGGCCATTGCCTGCCTCTCCTACTCCAGCAGCTAATATCACCAAAGACCCACACTGTCCTGACCATAACCATATAACCATATAACCATAACAGCACGGAAACAGGCCATCTCGGCCCTTCAAGTCCGTGCCGAACATTTAAATTTTTTTTTTTTAAATTTTTTTTAAATTTTTTTTTTAAATTAAAAATAAAATACTTCCCCGTAGTCCCATCTACCTGCACTCAGACCATAACCCTCCATTCCTTTCCCGTCCATATACCCATCCAATCTATTTTTAAAGGATAACATCGAATCTGCCTCCACCACTTCCACTGGAAGCTCATTCCACACAGCTACCACTCTCTGAGTAAAGAAGTTCCCCCTAATGTTCCCCCTAAACTTCTGTCCCTTAATTCTCAAGTCATGTCCCCTTGTTTGAATCTTCCCTACTCTCAATGGGAAAAGCTTATCCACGTCCACTCTGTCTAACCCGCTCATAATTTTAAAGACCTCTATCCAGTCCCCTCTTAACCTTCTGCGCTCCAAAGAATAAAGACCTAACTTGTTCAACCTTTCTCTGTAACTTAGTTGCTGAAACCCAGGCAACATTCTAGTAAATCTCCTCTGTACTCTCTCTATTTTGTTGACATCCTTCCTATAATTAGGCGAACAAAATTGTACTCCATACTCCAGAATTGGCCTCACCAATGCCTTGTACAATTTTAACATTACATCCCAACTTCTATATTCAATGCTCTGATTTATAAAGGCCAGCACACCAAAAGCTTTCTTTACCACCCTATCTACATGAGATTCCACCTTCAGGGAACTATGCACAGTTATTCCTAGATCCCTCTGTTCAACTGCATTCCTCAATTCGCTACCATTTACCGTGTACGTCCTATTTTGATTTGTCCTGCCGAGATGTAGCACCTCACATTTGTCAGCATTAAACTCCATCTGCCATCTTTCAGCCCACTCTTCCAAATGGCCTAAATCTCTCTGTAGACTTTGAAAATCTACTTCATTATCCACAACACCACCTATCTTAGTATCATCTGCATACTTACTAATCCAATTTTCCACACCTTCATCCAGATCATTGATGTACATGACAAACAACAGTGGACCCAACAGACCCCTGAGGCACCCCACTAGTCACCGGCCTCCAACCTGACAAACAGCCATCCACCATTACTCTCTGGCATCTCCCATTCAGCCACTGTTGAATCCATCTTGCTACTCCACCATTAATACCCAACAATTGAATCTTCTTAACCAACCTTCCATGAGGAACCTTGTCAAAGGCCTTACTGAAGTCCATATAGACAACATCCACTGCTTTACCCTCATCAATTTCCCTAGTAACCTCTTCGAAAAATTCAAGAAGATTAGTCAAGCATGACCTTCCAGGCACAAATCCATGTTGACTGTTCCTAATCAGACCCTGCTTATCCAGATGCTTATATATATTATCTTTAAGTATCCTTTCCATTAATTTGCCCACCACTGACGTCAAACTAACAGGTCTATAATTGCTAGGTTTACTCTTCGAACCCTTTTAAACAACGGAACAACATGCGCAGTACGCCAATCCTCCGGCACTATTCCCGTTTCTAATGACATTTGAAATATTTCTGTCATAGCCCCTGCTATTTCTACACTAACTTCCCTCAATGTCCTAGGGAATATCCTATCAGGACCTGGAGACTTATCCGTTTTCATATTTTTCAAAAGTGTCCGCACCTCCTCTTCTTTGAATCTCACAGTTTCCATTGCTACTCTGCTCGTTTCCCTTACCTCACATAATTCCATATCCTTCTCCTTCGTGAATACCGAAGAAAAGAAATTGTTCAATATCTCCCCTATCTCTTTTGGCTCTGCAGATAGCTGTCCACTCTGACTCTCTAATGGACCAATTTTATTCCTTGTTATCCTTTTGCTATTAATATAGCTGTAGAAACCCTTTGGATTTACTTTCACCTTACTTGCCAAAGCAACCTCATATCTTCTTTTAGCTTTTCTAATTTCTTTCTTAATATTCTTTTTACATTCTTTATACTCCTCAAGCACCTCATTTACTCCATGCTGCCTATAATTATTGTAGATCTCTCTCTTTTTCCGAACCAAGTGTCCAATTTCCCTTGAAAACCATGGCTCTTTCCATTTTTTACTATTTCCTTTCAACCGAACAGGGACATAAAGATTCTGTACTCTTAAAATTTCACCCTTAAATGTCCTCCATTTTTCTTCTACATCCTTCCCATAAAACAACATGTCCCAATTCACTCCTCTCAGTGTTACCATCGGTACAGGAGCCTGAGAACTGTTACCTCTAGGTTGAAGAATGACTTCTTCCCATCAACCATGAGCCAACACCCACAACTCTAACTATAATGCTACCTCGGCACTGAAATACTATGGAACTTTCATAGTTGTTGTTCATTGTTGTAGGAAGGAACGACAGATGCTTGCTTACTGAAGATGGACACAAAATGCTGGAGTGACTCAGCGGGACAGGCAGCATCTCTGGAGAGAAGGAATGGGTGTCTCAAATGCTCCATATAGGGCAGAATTATAGAGCATTTGGCATAGTGAGACCATATTTTTTGGCTCCAGCACAATTTGAAACACTTGCAGTTAAATGGAGATTAACATGTTTTACCGTTTTCAACAATTTCAGCTGGTGACTGTAGAAATGGATCATGCAACATGAGTAAAATTAGAGAATGGCTGCCACTAACAATGGATACTATAAGCATGTTCTTGCTGGAGAGAAGACAGTCAGTCAAGGTTGCCTTTAACAGACCAGCCACATTGTTCACATGTCCAAATGGCCGACAACTGAAACATACACTCCACCTTGAGCTCTGTTCCAGGAAGAGAAAACTGGTGGAAAGAGAAAAAGACTCAAGATAGACACAAAACATTGGAGTTACTCAGAGGGACAAGCAATCTGAAGAAGGGTCATGACTCAAGTGGCACACATTCCTTCTCTCCAGAGATGTTGCCTGAGTAGCTCCAGTATCTTGTGTCTATCTTTGGTTTAAACCAGCATCTGCAGTATCTTCCTATACGAAAAGACTCAAGGATAAGCTAAAAAATTTGAATTTCTGGCGCATGACTGCTCAAATTGGATAACAAGTATTCAGGATGGTGTTGAGAACCTGAATGCATGCAACAGGAACACAGAGATAAGCAGTGGAAGCAGCTCACTATGTCACAAACGACACAATTATCTGGTGCATCAGCTGCTTCTGCCCCCATTTCAGGGGATTTTGCCATTCCAAATTGGTCTCATTGGTCACATGAAAACCAACAAAACTAAACTGCCTGTAGTAATGGCAGTAAGTCATCCTCAATCCTGATGGACCACATAGAAGACCCCATTATCAGATGCCATTGGATAAAACTGAGATGGGAATGCAAACTTCTGTATGGTCTATGATAATAAAGTACATCACAATAAATTCAAATTAACTCTTGCAATCTAGCATGAAAGCAGGGCGATTTATCAACAAGGTTCATATGGAGTACTGCGCGCAGGTCTGGTCGCCCATTGGAGGAACCATGTGGAGACTTTGCTGAGGTTGCAGAGGGGGTTTCCAGAATGCAGAATTACACAGACAGTAGTGGGGGCTGGAACACATTGCTAGGGGTGGTGGTGCCACTAGGGGCGGCGCATTGAAGGCAGCCTCTGCCTACAGTCTGTCCATTTTTTTTCTATCTTTTTTTTATTTTAGTTTGTCTAAATAGTTTGTTTTGGGGATACTTTAGTTTTTCTATGTGGGGGAGAGGGGTAGGGTAAGGGGGAAACCATTTCCCAGTCACTTCCTGGCGAGGAAGCGACTATTTCTCCGAGTCGTATCCTCGCCCCCCGCCTACCAACTGGATCGGAGCGGCCTTTCCTACCTACCGGGGACCGGACCAGAGATCGGTCAGCGGCGGCGCGGCGCTGGTTTCACCGCGGAGCGGGGCGATGCCTACCTGGATCGCTGTTTGGAGCTCCGGAGCGTTGGGCCTGCAGAGACGACAACGCGGAGCTGTGGTTCGTAGAGCTCCCAGCGTGGGCGGCGCTGACCTCAACATCGCGGAGTCCGTGGGGCCCTTTGCTGAGGGCCGCCAGCATGAATCTCCGCCCGGGGACGTCGGGAGCCGCGGACTCCGGTGGGAAGTGTCCGATTCGTAGATCCAAGCCACTGAGGATGTTCTCCCGTTCCGACGTCGGAGTTCCAACAACCCGGCGAGCGGGCCTGAGCGGCGGGCTGCCCGTAGCGGCAACTGCGGAGGCCCCGACCACGGGTGAACATCAGGAACATCAGAGGAAGATGACTGACTTTGGTGCCTTCCCTCACAGTGGGAAACTTTTTGATTCTGCTGTGTGGGGATGTTTTATGTTGAACTCTATCGTATGTTGTGTTCTTTATTTTATTGTATGGCTGTATGGTGACCACACATTTCACTGTGCCAACTGGTACATGTGACAAATAAATGTATCTTGTATCTGGTATCTTGTATCTTGTATTAGAAGCAGATACAGTAGTGGGGGCTGGAACATGGAAGGGAATAGACGGACCTGGATCGTGTACAGGCAGATGAGATCAGTTTAACTAAGCATCGTTAACCACAAACATTGTGGGCTAAAGGGCCCATTCCTGTGCTGTACTTTTCTATGTTCTATCTATGTTCTGAGGTCATTTTAAGACAAAATTATCTCGCTTCAGGGCTGGAGGCCATGGTGACCGCAATAATGGATGAGGTGTGTTTAAGTTCAAGTGCGCTGAAAGTCTCAGGTTTCTCTCCAGTGGAGCAAAATGGAACTCTCATTAAATTGAGAAAGTTCAGCTTCCTGACATTGAGTTGAACAATGTAGAATGGAAATAACAGCTTGGGCAATGAAGCATGACATTCTATTGTGCAATTATAAATAAGAAAATCCAATGACAAAAGTTTTTCAAAAATATTTAAATTAAGACTGGACCCAAATACAGAATTGATTATTTTTGGAACAATGAAAGCCTGTTCCGAACTCACTACATTTCAAAGATGTTTATTAAACTACAGTTTGATAATGGCAAAAAGACTTCCGGTGGCGCTATGGAGGCTTGAGTCCAGTGCCAACTAGCTCCGTGCCGAAGAATCTGAAAACGGGAGAAAATCGGGTCTTACCTGCAGCGATCGCGATCTGAATGGCTGCCTGCCGCGTGACGTCATCAGGCGCGCGACTTTGACGGTATGTCGATGCAACATACCCCCCCCCCGTGGGCCAATAAAAACCGTTAAAGGGAAACCACCGATGGAAGAGGTAGGCCTAACTGAGGCCTCGGCCTCAGGTACAATGACGGCCCAGGAAGACCCAACGAAGAAATCAAAGCAGAAAAAGTCTGAAATTGAAGATCTTAAAACTTTTCTCGCTGCTGAAATTAAACAGATTCATCTACAGTTGAAAACCTTTGAAGGAAAATTGAATTTTAAAGAGGAACTTAACTCTTTTAAGGTAGATTTTAAAGCAGAAATGCTTTCTACCGTTCAAGAAATACTGGAAGTCTGGAAGAGGTCGAGGGACGATGAGGTCAAGGAACAGATGTAAGTGCTGGAAGCCAGGTTCCTTTCGGTGGAATCGAACGCTAATATGGAGGTGGTCCCCATTCATCAAGCACTTGATCAACATAGAACAGCAATAACCGAACTTGAGAAATGGGCGGCGACAAGTGAGGAAACTGTAAATCGACCCCTTATTGGAAACCAACGCCTCTCCGGTATGGTGATCAAATTAAGTGATAAGTGTACCGATTTGGAGGGGCGTCAAAGACGCAAGAATTTAAGAATTGTAGGGGTGAAAGAAAGAAGCGAGAGGGAAATGGGCCCTCGGGAATTTGTGGCAGACCTACTACAAAAAGCCTTAAAATTGGATCAAAAACCTTCACTCGGTCGAGCACATAGAGCGCAGGGGCGTCGTACACAAGATGATGCCCATCCAAGACAAATTATAGTAAAGGTGCAACTTGATCATGAATTTGACGAGATAATGAAGAAAATCGTCCGAAGCGGACAGCTCTATTTTGAAGGTGTGAGGTTCAGTATTTACCGAGATTATCCGGCAGAGGTCTTCAAGAAAAGGGCGCTGTTCACTGAGACAAAAAGAATACTGAAGAATGTACCTGATTTGAGATACGGCTTGCTTTACCCCGCAAGACTAAGAGTCACCTACAAGCACAAGGAGCAATTTTTTACAGACCACGAAAAAGCACTGGAATATGCCAAAGAAATCGGGAACGTGACCACAGACTGAAGAATTTACATTACTCCTCAGGAGTCAAGGATTAACGGGACTTCGCCAGACTTAAAAGGACCTTTAACGTTCTTTTAAGAGCTTTAAGGACATTCGAAAACCGAAATGGACGGTGGACATTGGAGAAAACCGTGGTTTTTATTATTTTTTATTTTTTAATTTTTTTTAATTTTTTTTAAATCTTTTTATTTTTAGTATAAACTTTAAGAACAATAATATCATAGTTGTGACCAAATGTTATTAATCACTATTACTATTTAGTATATTCATATCTAACTATATATGTAACTACTAATACTTATTAAATATCTATATTACTCATAAAAATTTAATACTGGGTATGATTGATAACAATGATTAATAACTAACAGTCTCTTGTTAACGTAGAAATGAGTTACATATTTATATTCTATAGGAAGATATGCAAGAGGTAATTCAGCCTACGTCATAATAAGGTTTGACGGTTTTTCTCTTTATTTTTCAATTTAAAATTAAATTTATAGATTTAGCGAAGATATTAATATGGTATGTAGAGAATAATAACGTTGTGAATTTATGCTGTTTTCGGACTTTTCTGCAGGGATATGTGCTTATATATGTATGCATATGGGTATATATATATATATATATATATATATATATATATATATATATATATATATATATGTGTATATATGTATGTATGTGTATGTGTATGTATGGGTATATATATATGTTTGCTACTCCCAAAGAAGTTATTTGATTGTCAGAAATATTCTTCTTTTTTTTCCGGCACGGAGCTGGGAATTTTTTGTTTTACAAAGGCTACGGAAGTCTTTAGAATTCTAGCCACGTTAGTGTGGCTATCACTAACTACACTAACAGTAGATGTAGTTTTTTTTCTTTCACCCTATACTAACCAATTCTATCACTTTCTTCACTTTAAATATTTTTATAACTTAATGTTTGAATGGAACAACAAGACTAATTCAAGGAGATGTGTTCGGAAGAGCGATGTATATGATTTTAAATTCATCTATTTGAGGTTCGGGAGCAGGGTCAGGTTTTATGTGTTGCACCTTCTGCTCGGTTATAGACCACCTTAGAAACAATATGCAAGATGTTAATATGACAAGAGGGGGTCAGGGAATAACATTTTGTAGTTGGAATGTTAAGGGAATCAATGAACCAATTAAGAGAGGTAAAGTTTTGGCACATCTAAATTCAATCAAAACAGATATAATATTCCTTCAAGAAACACACCTTAAAAAGGAATCTCAACATAGACTTAAAGCTAAGTGGATCGCTGAATCATATCATTCCTCTTTTTCCCATAAGTCCAGAGGAGTTGCAATATTAATTCGTAAAGGAATACCTTTTACGAATTCATCAACAATAGCGGATATTGATGGTAGATATATTATATTAGTTGGAGAGTTAAATGGAGAAAAAGTGATTCTTCTTAATGTATATGGGCCTAATTTTGATAACCCTATGTTTTTTAATAAAACATTTAATATAATTCCTGAATTTACACAATATAAATTAATAATTGGAGGAGACTTCAATTGCACATGAGATTCATACTTAGATAGATCATCAAGGCAAAAAAAAGTAAAATCTCAATCAAGTGTATTTTTAAATTCATTTATTAATACCACTAATATTAAGGATGTCTGGAGAATTGAAAATCCAACTGGACGGGAATATTCATTTTACTCACCAGTACATAAAACATACTCAAGAATAGATTATTTTTTAGTTGACTCCACGTTTATCCCATTTACTTATAACTCAAAACACCATAATATTATAATCTCAGATCACGCACGTGTAACATTCATGATTAAATTAAATGGAATGTCCGAGAAACAAACATATTGGAGATTTAACCCACAAATTTTGAACGAAAGATCATGCCAGGAATATCTTACTAAACAGATTCAAATATTTTTTGAGGTAAATGACAACCCTGACACACCTACTTCTCTTATGTGGGAAACATTTAAAGCGTTTGTTCGAGGTGCATTAATTTCTGCTCAAGTATTTTATAATAAAGAGAACAGGATTAAACACAAACATTGGAAAGTGAAATCAAGCAACTAAATATAGAAAATGCGAGAATGCCATCTATTTTAAAACATAATAAAATTGCTGTATTGAAATATAAATTAAACAAAATGTATTCAGAACAAGTAATAAAACTTTATCAAAAAACCAAACAATTACATTTTGAGTTTGGAGACAAACCACAAAAACTATTAGCACGTCAGTTACGAAAAATGGAAGGGGAAAAAATAATTCATAAAATTAGAACAGAGACAGGAGAATTATTAAAAATGCCCAAGGATATAAACGAAAGATTTCTCCAATACTATCATAATCTTTATTCAACTAAAACTGTAGTACAACCAGAAGGAATAGCAGATTTTTTTACTAAAATGTAATTTAAAAGGTTTAGATTCAAACGATAGAGAATTATTAGAAAGGGAGATTACGATAAAGGATATTGAGGAGTCTATTGGCTCTTTAAAAAATGGTAAAGCAGTAGGACCAGATGGTTTAGGCTCTGAATTCTATAAAAAAAATTATGACTTGCTCTCCCCACGTTTACAAAGGCTGTATGAGCATATCTATACTCAACAGAAACTTCCAGATACTTTAAATGAATCTATAATAACACTTATTCCTAAAGTTGATAAAGATCCGGAAGATCCGGGATCATATAGAGCAATTGCACTTTTAAATACAGATCAGAAAATATTAACTAAAATACTAGCGCATAGATTAAGTACAGTGATGAATAAATTAATATACCCTGACCAAACAGGCTTTATTCAGAAACGGTACTCATATTATAATCTAAGAAGATTATTTAATATTATTTATTCTAAGAGAATTATTAATGAAGATCTAGCAATAATCTCACTTGACGCTGAAAAAGCATTTGATCAGGTTGAATGGTCTTATTTATTTTCGGTGATGGAAAATATGCAGCTAGGGGAGAAATTCTGCACATGGATAAAACTGTTATATACAAACCCTACGGCTAGAATATTAACAAACCAAAGGTTGTCATCTAAATTCAGCCTATCTAGAGGTTGTAGACAAGGATGCCCGTTATCTCCATTATTATTTGCGCTTGCTATTGAGCCACTCGCAGAAAGAGTTAGGGGTCATCTGGAAATACATGGGTATAACACAAAGGACACAGTGAATAAAATTTCTCTATACGCAGATGATGTACTAATTTACATTACAAAACCAGAAATTAGTATTCCAAACTTATTAAAGCTAATAACCCAATTTGGTTCACTCTCAGGATACAGAATAAATTGGAATAAAAGTGAAATTATGCCAATAAGGGAACACAACAAACAGATAATACAACAATTTCCATTTAAAATAGTAAACAAAAAATTTAAATACCTAGGTATTTACGTAACTAAGATATATACATCATTATTTAAAGTAAATTTTCCCCCATTACTGAACAAACTACATAAGAATATTCAATATTGGAAAACACTTC
This sequence comes from Malacoraja senta, assembly GCA_038087875.1. Taxonomy (NCBI): domain Eukaryota; kingdom Metazoa; phylum Chordata; class Chondrichthyes; order Rajiformes; family Rajidae; genus Malacoraja; species Malacoraja senta. The sequence goes on along the minus strand of CM075981.1, from coordinate 43,187,073 downwards.
CTATCTCAATGGTTGGCAAAATTAATGCCATAAAAATGATTTTTTTACCGCAAATATTATACCTTTTTCAGACAATTCCGATATATTTGTCAAAAAACTTTTTTTAAAAATTGGATTCCATTGTTAATGATTTTATCTTGGATTATAAGAATCATAGGATAAACAAAAGACATTTGTGTAAATCAAAAATAAATGGAGGCTTGGTTTTACCCAACTCTCTGTTTTATTTTTGGGCAGTTAATATTAAAAATATGAATTTCTGGTTGGAAGAAATAGATCAACAACCAGATTGGTTAAAAATGGAAAAGGAAGATTGTTTACCTTTTGATATCGGCTCGATATTATTTCCTACATCTAAATTAAACAAAAAAAATTATAGGGAAAACCCTATAATATTTAGTGCTATACGAATTTGGAAACAATTAAAAAAGACATTAAAATTAGATAATTTATCACTTTTTCTTCCAATTGTGAATAACCCTTTGTTTAAGCCCTCATGGTTGGACAGGGGTTTTACACAATGGAAGAATTATGGAATTAAAAATATGGGACAACTTTACAAGGAAGGCACTTTTCTGACATTTCAGGAGTTGCAACAGACTTATGGACCCCGAGGAAATGATTTTTTCAGATATCTTCAACTCAGAGATTATGTAAAATCGAATACTCAAAATTTTCAAATTAGAAATTCAGAAATTCTTGACGAATGTTAGAATAAACATCCTAATACAGAAAAATTAATATCTTATATATATAATATTTTATTAGACAGTGACATTCCATCGACGGACTTACACAGACAAACATGGGAAAAATAATTAAAGCAAATAATAATGAAAGATACTTGGGAAGAAAGTTTACAACACATACATCAATGTTCATTAAATGCCAGACATTCTTTAATACAATTTAAAGTAATACATAGGTTACATTATTCAAAAACAAAATTACATAAAATCTTTCAACATATCTCACCTATATGTGATAAATATCAACATTTAGAAGCTACCTTATCTCATATGTTTGCAAACTGTATAAAAATTAAAAAAAACTGTGTAAATATTTTTAGTATAATATCTAAAGTGACCAGCACACAATTGGACCCGGATCCAAAATTAATAATACTCGGAACATTAGAATTAAATCAAACATTTACAACAACTCAAAGAAACTTTATTGATAAACAATTGAACAGTTGGAATATAAACCAGAAAATAATTGCTTATTGATTAAAATATTATAACCAATTGTAAGAACTTATCCTATTAACAACTTAACAAGTTATACAGGTTAGATTAGAATACTAACAAAAACAAAAATAAAAAATAATGAACTAACATACTAATATGAATTTTTAATAAATTGTAACCTTATCTATAAGTGGGAGGAGGGGATGAGAAACGAGCATCTGGCTTATGTCCAGGGGCACGTCTCGTTAACCCCTTCAACCAACAGTTGATTCTTATTGAAGTCAAAAATATTGGTTTAATAATTAAACTCCGATATATATATATATGTTATAAGGAAATATCAGGGTAAAATTGTATTATATATCTGAATGTGAGGCCTCGTTTTAATATTTTAATATGTTATGATTAACTAAGAGAGCGGAGCTATTTGTGTAACAACGCAATGGAAGTCAAAACAAGGTTTTTTCCCACCTACAGGTGGGACACTCGCTACAGTGCCGACTATATCAGACACTGTAGCCTCACTTTTTTAGTTTTTTTTTTACCACATAAAATCACTTGTTTGTGTTTTGTGTTTAGTGATAAGCGTAAAATGGACATACCAGCAAAATTTAATAATTCAAAAACTCCCCCAATACCTAAAGACCTGGGATATGGACGCACCACAAGATTCAAAGGTACTATAATTATTCAAAATGCATGACACCACACAAAAGAACCTAGGAGGAATCTCATTTTGTAGTTGGAATATAAGAGGTATTAACGAACCTATTAAAAGGGGTAAGATACTAGCTCAGCTGAAACTGTACAACTCTGACATTACCTTCCTACAAGAAACACACCTAAAACCTCAGGATCAAGTTAGACTGAGGGCGAAATGGATAGGTCAAACATACCATTCTTCATTTACTTCAAAATCTAGAGGCACGTCAATCATCATAAGAAAAGGTATACCATTTAAAGCAAAGAATATTATAACAGATATAGAAGGGAGATACCTAATAGTTAATGGAGAAATCCATGACACTCCACTTACTTTGGTAAATATATATGCCCCTAACTTTGATAACCCCCACTTTTTCAATAAAATTTTCAACATAATTGCAGAGTCAAACTATCAAAATGTTATAATAGGAGGAGACTTTAACTGTGTTTTAGATCCGTACTTAGATAAATCAAGTCAAAAACAGAGAGGGAATATGAAATCGAAAACTGGGGAACTCCTCAATACCTATATAAATAACACTAATATAGCAGATGTTTGGAGAATTGTTAATCCAACTGGCAGGGAATATTCGTTTTACTCAATGGTACATAAGACATACTCACGTATAGACTACTTTCTGCTGGATACAAAATTAATCCCCCAAACATCTAATGCAATATACCATACAAATTCAATTTCAGACCATTCCCCACTAACTTTCTTTTTAAAACTGGAAGGATTGTCTAAGAATAAATCGTTCTGGAGATTTAATTCTCAAATTTTAAAAGATCCACAAGCGAGTATATATTTAAAAGAACAAATGGAGGTCTTTTTTCAAACAAATGATACTTCAGATATATCGCCTACTTTATTTTGGGAATCTTTTAAAGCATACATTAGGGGTATTATAATTTCATATCAAGCTTTTCAAAATAAAAAGAATAAGAATGAACAAAGACAGTTAGAAGAACTTATTAGACAAATGGATATAGATAATGCTAAAGATCCATCAATAGATAAACATAATAAAATAATAATTTTAAAATTTAAATTAAAGAAATTATTATCTGCCAAACTTATAAGACTTTTTCAAATTACAAAACAAGAGCACTTTGAATTTGGGGATAAACCGCATAAACTTTTGGCTCGCCAGCTAAAAAAACGAGAAAAGGAACATACTATACCAAAGATCAAATCAGATAAAGGGGAATTATTAACAACACCGAAGGATATTAATAAAAGATTTGCGCAATTTTACGAGAATTTGTATACATCTAAAACGATAATTGATTCCAATAATATCACAAAGTTCTTGGATACCTGTAATCTTCCAAAGTTAGAGCTGAAGGAACAAGAGGAACTGGGTGCACAAATCTCAATTAAGGAATTAGAAGATACAATAAACTCATTAAAGAATGGAAAAACACCAGGCCCTGATGGATTTACTAATGAATTTTATAAAAGCTTTTATGATAAACTAATACCAAGATTACAAAAAATGTACCAATACGCTTTTAAAAAACGAATACTACCTGATACATTAGCGGAATCAACGATTACATTAATACCTAAGAAGAATAAAGATTTAGAAGAACCTGGTTCATATAGAGCTATAGCATTGTTAAACACAGATCAAAAAATATTAGCGAAAACATTAGCTAGAAGATTAAGTAAATACATTAGTAAATTAATAAACCCAGATCAGACAGGGTTTATCCCTAAGAGATACTCTTCTAATAATATGAGACGTCTACTCAACATAATGCACTCACACAAATCTGAAGATCAAGAATTATCAATTATTTCGCTGGATGCTGAAAAAGCATTTGATCAAGTAGAATGGAATTATATGGATAAAGTATTACAAAAATTTCAACTGGGAGAGAATTTTATTTTATGGATTAAGTTACTATATAACAAACCTACAGCTAGAATACTAACTAATAACATATTATCCTCGAAATTTCAACTATCAAGGGGAAATAGACAAGGATGCTCATTATCACCACAGCTGTTTGCTCTCATTATTGAACCGCTAAGCAGAAAAAATTAGAATACACCCTGATATTCATGGATATAATACTAAAGACTCATATAATAAAATATCTTTATACGCGGATGATATATTACTGTATATTACAAAACCTCAAATCACTATACCAAATATATTAAATTTAATTGAAGACTTTGGATCTTTTTCTGGATATAGAATAAATTGGAATAAAAGTGAAATTATGTCAATAAAACCGAAAGATTCAACACATCTTTTAAAATTCCCTTTGGTTGGTAGTTCCTTCTCTATGAAGTATGGTATAAGAGTCATAATAGAGCGATTGTTCCTTCTTTCTTTCTCTTTTTTTTCTAGGGTCTATTTTCTAACTTTACTTCCTTCTCTAACCTCTTTTCTAAGGGGCTTTCTTTTCCCAACACTCTTTTGCACTTCACAACCTTTGCGCACTTTCTTCACTTTTCTTACTTCTTTCTTTTTCTTTTTTAAAGTTTAAAAAAGTGAAGCGGTACAAAAAATGTATTAATATATACGTGTTGTACATTACTGTAATCTACCGTACTTCTAAAAAATAAAAAATTAAAAAAAAAAAAAAAATAAAATTCCCTTTTAAAATAGCTACAGAAAAATTTAAATATTTGGGAATCGAAATTACCAGAACATATCAAGGTATGTTCAGGGCAAATTTTGACCCCCTACTTAATAAATTAAATACACTAATTAAATTCTGGAAAACGCTCCCGATGTCTTTAATAGGCCGAATAAACGCAATAAAAATGATCTTTTTACCACAAATTTTATACCTATTTCAATCAATTCCTATATACTTACCTAAGAAGTTTTTTAAAAAACTCGACTCAGATATCACTAATTTTATATGGGACTATAAATCACATAGAATACAAAAAACTCATCTGAATAAACCTAAAGTATTGGGGGGTTTAGCACTACCTAATTTTATGTATTATTATTGGTCAGTAAATATTAAAAACATGATTCAACTGATGGATAACTCCGCCCAGCAAGTAGACTGGATTGTAATGGAGAAAGAGGATTGCTCCTCTAGAAACATTGGAGCGATCCTCCTCTCTCCAATGAAACTGAATAACATAAATTATAATAAGAACCCAATTATTCATAGTACAATCCATATTTGGAAACAAATAAAACAAAATTTAAAATTAAGAAATTTATCACTTTTATTACCTATAGTCAATAATCCTTTGTTTAGTCCTTCTATTATAGATAAAGCTTATACACAATGGGATAGACTAGGAATTAAAACGCTTGGTGACTTGTATGAAACTGGAAAATTACTTTCATTTCAACAATTACAAATAAAATATAAACTTGGAAATAATCAATATTTTAAATATTTTCAAATATGCGACTATTTGAAAAAATATACAAAAGATCATTATAATAACCCAGTAGATGTATTGGACGAGGCAATGCAGATAAAAGCGGAATCAGCAAACTTAATATCATATTTGTATAATATTATTTTAAATGTACAAATACCACCTACGGAGGGTATCAGAAGAGACTGGGAACAAGAGTTAGCTATTAAAATTTCAAAGGAAAGTTGGAATGAATACTTATTAAACGTACATAAATGCTCGATTAATGTAAGACACACTTTAATACAATTTAAAATTTTACATAGATTATATTATTCGAAAACTAAAATTCATAAAATTTCCCCAAACGTATCATCTATTTGTGATAAATGTCAATCCCAAGAAGCTACTATAGCGCACTCATTTGTCTTCTGTACAAAAATTCAAAAATTTTGGAATGAAATCTTTGAAATCTTTACAAAGTTATTTAAAACAAGACTGATACCCAAAGCAGAATGGATTATCTTCGGAATAACGGAAGATGATCCAGAACTAAATGTGTTTCAAAAGAAATTAATGGACTATGGGTTAATAACTGGAAAAAAGCTAATTCTAAAATTTTGGAAGAAGGCTCCAATACCAACTATAAATATGTGGATTTCAAATATGTTTGAAACATTACACCTAGAAGAGATAAGACTCCTCCTAGCAGGTAAACCAGATCACTTCCACCTGACGTGGTCTGCATTTATAGAATTATTACAAACATAGGGTGCAAAATTACTTAAAAAAAAATAATAAATTGAGGTCAGGTAAGGTGGGATGATAGTTGAAGAGTTGGTATGTCCTATTTACGTAATGCTCAAAAAAACATTTGTTTTTCTTTTTTTTTTCCTCTCTCTCTTTCTCTTTTTTTTCCTAGGGCCTATTTCTTAACTCTTTTTCTTTTGTTTTTAATTTCGCTCTTATAGGGTCTTCGTCCTTTTTTGTTGTTACATTTTCTACACTTTTCTACACTTTCACTTTTTCCTTCACTTTCTTCTTTCTTTCAATCTTTTCCTTTTCTAGTGTAAAAAAATAAATAAAGGGAGTACATTAATTGTAAGAAGATATAAATGACGAGTATTAATGTATGTGGTTGTAATGTAATGTACTTCTAATAAATAAAAATTTAAAAAAAAAAAAAAAAAAAGAAACTTTATTGATTATAGTATAATAACGGGAAAAAAATTAATTCTAAAATTTTGGAAAGGCCCTATAACCCCCACAATCAAAATGTGGATTATAGAAATGACGGAGACCTTAAACGTGGAAAGAATCAGATTTTCCCTGTTGGACAAACAGGAATTATTCGTTGGAACATGGTATCCCTTTATTGATTATTTAAAGGGTCAGAATGGTTCAGCACAGGAACCTGACTAACACTCGGGCTAAAGAATGGATGAAATGCTATACTCTGAAATGTACGAATATATCTCGAATTAAGTTTTTTATTTTAATAAATTTTTCCATTCTTCTTTAACTATCTTTTTCTTTTCTGTTTTGTTTTTTGTTTTTTGTGTTTGGTTTTTTTCTTTCTTTTTTTTTCTTTCTCTCTCTTTTCTTCTCTCTCTTTTCTTTCTTTACTTCATCTATCTTTTTAGTTCTATCTAGTTTAAAAAAAACAAAAAAAGGCAAAAGATATTGGAGACAATGTAATAATAATTGACAATATTATCAATTCAAAAATGTAAGACTGTAATGATGTTAATAGGTTGTGTACTTATCTCCAATAAAAAATATTTTCAAAAAAAAAAAAAAAAGATAATGGCAAAAAAACTTATACTTAAATTCTGGAAAGACGCTACTATCCCAACGTTTAAAATGTGGATTACAAATATGTCGGAAATACTACATGTTGAGGAAATGAGACTTGTTCTAGCAGGAAAACAAGAGCAATTCTTAAGAATATGGTCACCTTTCATTGATTTGTTGCGGGTGTAATATGGTGCAACACAACCCTGGTAAATAATTCTTTTAGAACCATGTGATGGGTGTGAACCGTCAGGAATTATACACATTCCCTTTCCTTCTTGTTTAGCCTTACCTTTTTTAGATTCCTTACTTATTTTCTTTTTCTTTTCTTAAGGCCCCCCTTTTTTTTCTTCTTTTCTTTTCACATTTTCTAGCACGCAGACTTCTTAACCATTATCATTCACTTAACGCCAATTACAGCGATCTACACTTCACTACTATCCTCACTTTTCTGCTTTCTCTTTTTTCTTTTCTCCTTTTCTATTATAGGTTAAAGTTTACAAAAAAGGAAACAAAAAAGAAGTTGTACAAGAAATGTAATATGTTGCATATTATGATTAAGATGTGTGTACATTGCTTCTAAAAAAATTAAAAAATAAACATTTTACAAAAGCAGGATCACTAAAGAACTTAGAGAATCATTAATTCATTGTGTTGCCAGATTTCCAATGTGTTTTGTATATTAAAATATTAATTCTCTAGGTGAATTATATCTGCACTCCACCTGTGGGTGGACAACAAATGAAGCAACTCTGCTTATTTTAATTTATAAAATCTTACAGCTTTGCAGATTATTTTGCTTTCGCAGAAACCGGAAACCTGATAAGCACAGATAATCGAAGATAGACACAAAATGCTGGAGTAACTCAGCTGTACAGGCAACATTTCTGGATAGAAAAAATAGGTAATGTTTCGCATTGAGACCCTTATTCAGATGTCAGTATCGACCCAAAATGTCACCCATTCCTTCTGAGGCGAGGCAACAACTCTCAGAAGCCTCCTCCCACTTATCCTTGGATCATGATCCCACAGATGAGCGCCAGGCCATAATCTCTCACACCATTTCTGATTTCATCACTTCTGGCTCTCCACCTCCCACAGGCTCCAACCTTATCATTTCCCAGCCCCACAGAGCCTGGTATTACATTCTCCCCAAAATCCACAAACACAACTGCCCTGGCAAACCCATTGTTTGTGCCTGCTCCTGTCCCATTAAAAATCTTTTCACGTTCCTCGACTCCATCCCATCCCACCATGTCCAATCTCACCCGATCTATGTCCAAGATACTTCACATGCCCTTCGTCAAATTAGATCAGATAAGGGAGAAACATTAACACTACCTAAAGATATTAATGATAGATTTTTACAATATTATCAAAAATTGTATTCATCTAAAACAACAGAACAACCAGTAGGAATGGTAACATTTCTACAGAAATGTAATCTTACAGGTCTAGATCAGAAAGAGAGAGAATCACTAGATGTAGAAATTACGGTAAAAGACATCGAGGAGTCAATTAGATCTTTAAAAAATGGAAAGGCCGCAGGTCCTGATGGTCTAAGCTCTGAATTTTATTAAAAAAATTACGATCTGATTTCTCCACGTCTACAGAGACTTTACAAACAAGCATATACTCAACAGAAACTTCCAGAAACTCTAAATGAATCTACAATCATACTTATACCGAAACCGGATAAGGATCCTGAAGACCCAGGTTCATATAGAGCAATAGCTCTCTTAAATACTGATCAGAAAATATTAACCAAAATCCTATCTCATAGATTGAGCTTAGTGATTAATAAATTAATACACCCGGACCAAACAGGCTTTATTCCAAAACGTTACTCATTTTATAATTTGAGAAGACTATTTAATATTATATATACAAATAGAATTCCAAATGCAGATCTAGCAATTATTTCGTTAGATGCTGAAAAGGCATTTGACCAGGTAGAATGGACATATTTATTTTCGGTAATGAAAAAATTTCAATTGGGAGAGAAGTTCTGCACATGGGTTAAATTGTTATACTCTAATCCAACAGCTAGAATATTAACAAATCAAATGTTATCAGCCAAATTTAATCTTTCTGGAGGTTGTAGACAAGGATGTTCACTATCCCCACTATTATTTGCTCTTGCAATTGAACCGTTAGCAGAAAGCGTTAGAAACCATCCAGGAATACATGGATACAACACTAGAGATACAAGGAATAAAATGTCCTTATATGCAGATGATGTATTAATATAGATTACAAAGTTAGAAACTAGTATTCCAAATCTATTAAATCTAATAACACAATTTGGTCAGTTCTCAGGATATAGGACTAATTGGAATTATACCAATAACAAAATTCAACTTAAATACAATACAACAATCCCCTTTTAAAATAGTTAAAGATAAACTTAAATATTTAGGAATCTATGTAACTAAGGCATATACCTCTTTATTTAAACAAAATTTTCCATCCTTACTTAATAAATTACACAAACATATTCAGTACTGGAAAACACTTCCTATTTCAATGCTTGGTAGAATTAATGCTATAAAAATGATTTTCTTACCGCAACTACTATATTTATTTCAATTAATTCCGATATATATTCCAAAAAACTTTTTTTTTAAAGTCGACTCCATTGTTACAAGCTTTATTTGGGATTATAAGAATCATAGAATAAGTAAAAAACATTTATGTAAGTCAAAGAGCAACGGAGGTTTGGCTTTGCCAAATTTTTTATTTTATTTTTGGGCAGTCCATATTAAAAACATGAATTTCTGGCTAGAAGAAATGGACCAACAACCAGAATGGTTAAGGATGGAAAAGGAAGACTGTTTACCTTTTGAAATAGGTTCGATTATATTTGCTACCACAAAATTGCATAAAAAAACCTATAAGGAAAACCCTATAATACATAGTGGAATACGAATTTGGAAACAATTAAAAAATACTTTAAAACTGAATAATATACCACTATGTCTTCCCATTGTAAATAATCCTCTATTCAAGCCATCCATATTGGATAGAGGTTTTATACAATGGAAAAATCATGGAATTAAAAGGATTGGACATCTTTATAGGGAAGGCATCTTTCTGTCATTTCAAGAGTTACAACAGAATCATGGACTACACTCAAATAACTTTTTCAGGTATTTACAAATTAGAGATTATGTTAAATCCAATACACAAGTTTATAGGACTAGGGAACCAGAAATTCTTGATGAATGTTTGAATAAGCATCCTAACACTGAGAAATTAATAGCTTATATTTATAACATTCTCTTAAATAATGAGGAAACACCGATGGAACTATATAGACATAAATGGGAAAATGAGTTAGGTTATACTATTACGAAAGATATTTGGGACGAAAGTTTACAACATATACATCAATGTTCGTTAAATGCCAGACATGCTTTAATACAATTTAAAGTCTTACACAGATTACATTATTCCAAAATAAAACTAAATAGAATTTTCCCACATATTTCTCCTATATGTGATAAATGCCTGCATCTAGAGGCCAATTTAACACATACCTTTGCAAATTGTATAAAAATTAAAAATTACTGGACTGATATCTTTCAAATAATCTCCGAAGTTGTTAATACCAAACTAGCTCCAGACTCAAAATTAATAATACTTGGGATATCAGAACAAAGTTTAACACTCACAAGAAGCCAAAGAAACTTTCTTGACTACAGTATAATAACAGGGAAAAAATTAATATTAAAATTCTGGAAAGGCCCTACAACCCCCACAATTAAAATGTGGATTGTGGAAATGTCGGAGACCCTACATCTAGAAAGAATTAGACTCATCTTAATGGACAAGCAAGAACTTTTTGTTGAAATATGGGCTCCATTCATTGCCTATTTGAAGGGATAGAGTGGCCCAGCGCAAAAGCCCGACTCAAGCTTGAACTAAGGATTAGATGTAATTATATTTCATAACATACGAACTTATCTCCTATGACGTATTATAAGTAATTCATTCCACCTTTTTTTCTTTTTTGATATTGACATTTTTCTTTCTTTCTCTTCTTTCTCTCTATTTTTCTTTTTCTATCTATATAAAAAAAACACTAGAAGCAGAATTAACTGACAATTGACAAATTTAATAATGTATGAATGATTGATGTATATGAAAAGTTTTTTCTTCTATTCTATTATAATATGTTACTCTACACTCTAATATGTTTGCTTCTAATAAAAAAATTATATTCAAAAAAAAAAAAAAAAAAAAAATCTTTTCATGTACCTCGACTCCATCCCATCCCACCATGTCCAATCTCACCCGATCTATGTCCAAGATACTTCACATGCCCTTCGTCACTTTAATGACTTCCGCTTTCCAAGCCCCCACTCCCTCATCCTTACTATGGACATTCAGTCACTCCACACCTCCAACCCCACCAGGAAGGCCTTAAAGCCCTCCGTTTTTTCCTCAACTGCAGAACTATCCAATTTCCCTCTACTAACATTACTCCGCCTAGCAGATCTGGTCCTTACCTTAACAATTTCTCCTTTGACTCCACCCACTTCCTCCAAGTCCAAGGCGTAGCTATGGGCATCTGCATGGGCTCCAGCTATGCCAGCCCTTTGTAGGGTACATTGAACAATTCTTGTTCTAGGCATACACTGGCCCTATCCCAGAACTCTATCTCCATTACATTGATGACTGCATCAGTGCTACCACCTGCACCCATGCAGAATCATGGACTTCATCAACTACACCACCAATTTCCATCCTGCACTCAAATTTACTTAGAACATCTCTGACACCTCCCTCCCCTTTCTTGATCTCACAGTTTCCATCACAGAAATCGACTATTGACTGATGTCTATTACAAACCCACTGACTCCCACAACTATCTCGACTACACTTCTTCCCACCCTGCTTTCTTTGCAGGAAGCAGGGTGGGAAGAAGTGTAGTCAAGTGAGTTGTGGGAGTCTATCCCCTACTCCCAATTCCTCCATCTACGCCGCATCTGTGCCCATGAGGAGTTCCAAACCAGGACATCCGAGATGTCCTCATTCTTTAGGGAGCAGGGGTTCCCCTCTCCCATCATAGATGAGGCCCTCACTCGTGTCTCCTCAGTACCCCCAGCTCTGCCCTTGCTCCCCCTCCCCGAGTCGCAATAGAGACAGGGTCCCCTTAGTCCTTACCCTCCACCCTATCAGCTGTCGCATAATGATATATAATTCTCCGAAATTTCCGCCACCTCCAACGGGATCACACCACTAGTCACATTTTCCAATCTTCACCCCTTTCCGCCTTCTCCTCAACTCCCTGGTTAACTCATCTCACCCAAACCACCCCTCCCCTGGTACCTTCCCCTGCAACCTGTCCCTATACCTCCTTCCTCGACTCTGTCCAGGGACCCCGACAGTCCTTTCAGGTTAGGCAGAGGTTCACTTGCACCTCCTCCAACCTCATCTACTGTATCTGTTGTTCAAGTTATGGACTCTTATACATCGACGAGACCAAATGCAGACTGGGCGATTGTTTCGCGGAACACCCTCACTCAGCCCACGTGAACCAACCTGTTCTCCCGGTTGCTGGATTCTTTAATTCTCCTTCCCATTTCAACTTGCACCTCCTCCAAAACCAGGGGCCACAGTTTAAGAATAAGGGGTAGGCCATTCAGAACAGAGATGAGTAAAAACTAATTCACCCAGAGAGTTGTGAATCTGTGGAATTCTCTGCCTCAGAAGGCAGTGGAGGCCAATTTCTCTGGATGCTTTCAACAGAAAGTTAGATAGAGCTCTTAAAGATAGAGCTCCTAAAGATTCACCCCCCGACACCCACACTGGGTGTGGGGGTCGGGGTCCGGTGGCATCGTGGTCAGTGACTTCGGGTGGGTAGAGGGACCAGACGGTCCCCAACACTGCTGTAGCTGACGGGGATGTTGCCGGGTTTTCGTTCCCGTGTGTGTGCGCGCTGCCGACCCACAGCCCATCACAGTGCGGCAGCACGGGGAGACGAGGCGGAGGGTGGCCGTCGCTGGACAGCGCTGACCCGGGGAGAGTGGGGGCTGTCCCGAGAGATGCGCTCCTTTGGCTGCTTACACCTTGGTGCTCGGTTTCAGAGTGCCCAGTCACCCCCCAGCCCCAGGCGGTATTGTGTGGGGAAATGACCCCCACCCTCCCATCTGCCCCGGCCAGTAATGTGATGGACGCGGGGGTCTGGACCAATCGCTGACAAGTCCAGCCCTCTGGCAACGTCATGTCCGTTATTTGGCTTTTAGGCGTCCCGCCCTTTTGGTTAGTTGGCTTTTAGGCGTTGCATCCATTTGGTTATTTGGCTTTTCGGCGTTGCGTCCGTTCGGTTAGTTGGCTTTTAGGCATCCCGCCCTTTTGGTTATTTGGCTTTTCTGCGTTGTTTCCATTCGGTTATTTGGCTTCCACTTCTTCACTTCAGCTTCTCGTCCTTCGACGCCACGTCCGGGTACCCTGGCAAAATCCTCCTAAATCTTTACTGAACCCTTTCAAGCTTGAAAATATCTTTCCCATAACATGGTGCCCAGAACTGAACACAATATTCTAAATGCCGTCTCACCAACGTCTTATACAACTGCAACATGACCTCCCAACTATACTTAATACTCTGACTGATTGCCAAAGAGCCAAAAGCCTTTTTGACCACCTTATCAACCTGTGACTCGACCTTCATAGAACCAAACACTTGTACTCCTGGATCCCTCTGCTCTACAACGCGACCCAGAGGCCTATCATTTACTGTTTAGATCCTGCCCTTGTTTGACATCCCAAAATGCAACACCTCACTCTTCTCTGCATTAAATTCCATCAACCATTCCTCCGCCCACCTGGCCAATCGATCTAAATCCTGCTGCAATTGTTCACAACCATCTTCACTAACTGCAAAACCACTAACTTTTGTATCATCAGCAAATTTGCTAATGTTGCCCTGTATGTTCTCATCCAAATCATTGATGTAGATGACAAACAGTAATGGGCCCAGCACCGAACCCTGTGACAAACCACTAGTCACAGACCTTCATTCTAAGAAGCAACCATCCACCATCACCACCTGCTTCCTTCGATGGAGCCAATTTGCTATCCATTCTCGTTGGATCCCATGACATCTAACCTTCCAGAGCAGCCTACCATGCGGCACCTTGTCGAACGCCATACTAAAGTTATTGTCATCTACTGTATCTTTTGTTCAAGATGTGGACTCTTATACATCAGTGAGACCAAGCGTAGACTGGCCGATCGTTTCGCTGAACACATTCGCTCAGTTCGCCAGAGCCTACCTAATCTCCCAGTTGCTAAACACTTTAATTCTCCTTCCCATTCTCACACAGATCTTTCTGTCCTTGGTCTCCTCCATTGTCAGAGTGAGGCTAAATGCAAATTGGAGGAACAGCATCTCATATTTCTCTTCGGCAGCTTCCAGCTCAGTGGTATGAATATTGATTTCTCTGATCAGATAGCCCCTGCAATCCCTCTCTCTTTACCCCGCCCCCCCCCCAAGTCGCACTAGCTACTCATTTTCACCCAACAAACAGCTAACAATGGCCTCTTTCCTTTATCATCGTAACTTTTTTTGCTTATCTTTTATTCATTGTTCTTTATCTCTCTGCATCATCGTCTATATCTCTCATTTCCCTTATCTCTCATTATCCCTAACAAGTCTGAAGAAGGGTCTCAAACTGAAACGCCACCCATTCCTTCTATCCAGAGATACTGCCCGTCCAGCTGAGTTAATCCAGCACAGCATTTTGTGTCTATCTTCAATGTAAACCAGCATCTGCAGTTCCTTCCAGCACATCAACAGGCATGACACAATTCCAATTTCACAATAACAGGAATACTGTCAGACAAAAGTCCATTTGATTCTTACTGTACATACCTTATTGCATTAAACTTCACGTGACACAAAATGGTTGGACTGGTTCACTAAGTGAATGCCAGATAAAGTGGTTGGATAGAAATGTGATCATCATTTATTGCTCATGCTGCCAGTTAGCAACAGCAAACATTAAACATTATTGAATTAAATCATCATTTTACTTCGGAGTCACGTGAATGATTCCTTGAAGAAGCCCCGCCAGTACGCATGCGTGTCATATCATCATTCGCATGTCGAAGCACAGGATGGCAGGCGTCACTCCTGCCAGCGGTAAGTTTAAACCTACAGGTAAGTTTTGTATTTCTTACCAGGTTTTGTTTTCTTGCAGGAACCTCTTTTTATAGAGGTTTCCTGCTGGATATGGTTGCAAACTCCAGTGAGGGAAACTGGCTCTGGGCTGTGGGGAGACTCCGGTCCCGACCGTGGAAGTGGGTAGCCGGCGAATGTCGGGTTCGCGATCGCAGTCACTGATAAGGCGGTCAGTGGCTCACAGACTGCAGTGGTCCCCAGGACATGGGGTAAAACCAACAAAAAATCGGTCAGCCCTATGGGAGTCGAACCAGGAGGATTCCCCTCCCACTAGGAGCGACGTCTGTAGACGTCTGCAAGATGGAGCACCTGATAGAGAGGATGTTTCATGAAGACATGCTCCAGGAGGAGCTTTATATCCATGGGTCACCCCATGGGCCCGTGGCAGCAGCTTCTGTTCAAGGGCTGTATAGGGAAGATCTGTTCCATGAAGAGGAGCCTTAAATCCACGGGTCTTCTTGTGGGCCCATGGCAGCAGCACCTGTAGAAGGGCTGCATAATGTCTCCCTCATGGAGGAGGTGAGCAGTTTTGTTCTGACCCTGAGGTTGGAGGTATTGCACAGCAGCATACCCCAAGGCATGAAAGCTGCCGGGTCAGTATTGTCTGACGCCGAGTCTGAGGGTATAGCCGTGGAGCATATCCCAAGGGATGAAGGACACATGTCAGAGGTACCATTTCTTGCTGCAAGGATTGCCATCCCAGAAGCAAGGGGAAAAATGTTCCATCCTGGTATAGGTCTGTTGGAAGGCCCATTTCAGCGCAGGTATCTTTAGGGGCCTGCGGCAGCACCTGTTTAGGGCTGCCTACGATTCGCCCTCTTTAAAGAGGGAAGTACAAGTGGTCAGTATGTAACTGACTTCAAATTTTAAAGTATGTCCATGAAACATGTGCGTTATCACCCCTGTTATTTGTCCTTATGACAGAGCCTTTGGCTGAAAGTATAAGAATTCATCCGAATATTCAGGGCTATAATACTAGGGACTCAAATAATAAAATTTCATTATATGCAGACGATATACTTTTATATATTACAAAGTCACAAACGAGCATACCAAATTTATTAAATTTAATAGAGGAATTCGGGTCCTTATCTGGATATAGAATAAACTGGAATAAAAGTGAAATCATGACGTTAAAACCTCAAGAATCTACACACTTACTGAAGTTCCCCTTTAAAATTGCAACAGAAACATTTAAATATTTGGGTATTCAAATTACTAGAAAATATAAAGCATTATTCAACGCTAATTTTATACCTTTATTAAATAAACTCAATATGCTGATTACATTTTGGAAAAAAACTTCCTTTATCATTAATAGGTAGAATAAATGCTATAAAAATGATCTTTCTACCACAATTATTATACCAATTTCAGTCTATACCACTATATATACCAAAATACTTTAAAAAAAAATTAGACTCTAATATTACTAATTTTATTTGGGATTATAGATCACATAGAATTAAAAAAAACCACTTATATAAACCAAAAGATGTCGGGGGACTTTCACTCCCGAATTTTTTGTATTATTATTGGGCAGTGCATATTAAGAATATAATTTATTGGTTGGACAGTTCTACCCAACAGACAGAATGGATAAGAATGGAGAAAGAGGATTGTTTTCCTTGTAATATAGGAACGATCCTCTTCTCCCCGAAAAAACTGAACAACACAATATATAAGAAGAACCCAATTATACACGATACAATAAGAATTTGGAAACAAATAAAATTATCCTTAAAATTAAGAAATCTCTCATTGTTAATGCCAATAGCGAATAATCATTTATTTAAACCATCTCTTATTGATAAAACATATAACCAATGGGAAAGTTTAGGAATTAAAAGGATCGGTGATATGTATGAAATGGGAAATCTATTATCATTCCAACAATTACAATTAAAATTTAAATAGAAAAATAACCAATATTTTAAACATCTTCAGATTTGCGATTTCATGAAGAAATACATACAAGGATATCAAAAAATAACTTCTGACTTATTGGAAGAAGCAATGAATATTAAAGCTGACTCACAAAAATTAATATCATATTTATATAATAGTATTTTAAATATAGACCTACCAGCGACAGAGGTACTTAGAGAAGAGTGGGAACGGGAATTAATGATAAAATTACGAAGGTTACATGGGAAAAGTATTTGATAAATATACACAAATGTTCGATTAATGCAAGACATAATCTAATTCAATTTAAAATTTTACATAGATTATATTATTCAAAAACAAGATTGAATAAATTCTATCGAAATATATCCCCCATTTTGTGATAAATGTCTATCCCAAAACGCAACTATAACACACTCTTTTGTTTCCTGCATAAAACTTTATGGATTTTGGAGTGATATTTTTGAAATATTTACAAAATTATTCAAGATAAGAATGGAACCTAATACTGAAATGATTATATTTGGAGTAATGGAAGATGGGAATAAATTGAACTCATCTCAAAATTTATTTTTTTATGATGGTTTAATAATAGCAAAAAAACAAATACTTAAATTTTGGAAAAATACACCAATACCAACGCTTAAAATATGGATCGCAAGCATGTTGGACACCGCACATCTTGAGGAAATGCGATTCCTTCTAATAGATAAATCAGACCAATTCATCACGAGTTGGTCTCCATTTGTCGTCTTTTTGGAATCATATGGTGCAACACAATTGTAAAAGCTAACTGTCTCAGGACTGGGTGAGGGATGGTCAAGATTATAAATAATGATCTCCTTACTTCTTTTTTTTTATTTTTTACTCTCTTTTTCCTATTTTCATTTCTTCAACTTTCTTCTTTCATTCTTTTTTTTTCTTTTTCACACACTATATATCTCACGTTTTTCTATCCTTTATTATCTAATTTCCTTTTCCTATTCTTCTTTATTATAATAAAAAAAAAGAAGAAGCTGTACATAAAATGTATTATGTAAATATACATTAGGCACTTTGGTGCCATACGATTGTACTTCTAATAATTTTTTTTTTTTTTTATTAATTAAAAAAATTACAGCATGATAGGATCTTGATCGGTTTACCAGGTAGGCTGAGGAAAAGTTGATGGAATATAATGCAGAGAAATGTGAAGTGTTGCATTTTGGAAAGCCGAACATGGGCAAGACTTACACAGTAATGGCAGGGTGCTGGGGAGTATTGTGGAGCAGAGGGATCTAGGAGTGCAGGTACATAATTCCCTGAAGGTGGTAGACAGGGTAATCAAAAAGGCTTTTGGCATATTGGCCTTCATCAGTCAGAGTATAGAAGTTGAGAGGTCATGTTGCAGTTATATAAAATATTGGTGAAGTCACATTTAGTGTTCAGTTCTGGGGACCATGTTATGAAATATGTTATTTGTAGATTTACAGGGATGTTGCCAAGATTTGAGGGGCTGAGCTATAGAGAAAGATTGAGTAGGCTGCGATTCTGTACAAGAAAGGACAGAGCCGGTGGTACATTATGAGATGGCTCCGTTCCATCAACGTCTGCAGTGAAATGCTGCAGATGTTCTACCAATCGGTGGTAGCCAGTGCCATCTTCTTCGCTGTTGTGTGCTGGGGCAACACGGAGAAGGCCGCAGACGCCAACAGTGATTAACAAGCTCATCAGGAAGGCTGGCTCTGTCCTGGGGCCAGAGTTGGATTCATGGGAGGTGGTCTTGGAGAGGAGGATGCTCCTCAAACTGCAGAGCATCCTGGACAATACAGCTCACTCCCTCCATGACACACTGGTGAACCTGAGGAGTACATTCAGCAACAGACTGGTTCCACCAAGATGCCGTACAGAACGCCACAGGAGATCCTTCTTCCCTGTGGCTATCAAACTGTACAACAGCTCCCCCTTCTGTCGTGGGGTAGACTGAAACCACCCCCCCACCCCCCCCACCCCACTCCCCAAATCTTTGCACATCCCCAATCCTTTCCACTCGTTTCATGTATCTTGTGTTTTATGAATGATGGCAGATCAATTTTCCTCCTGGGATAAATAAAGTTCTATTGTATCGTATCATATTGTATCATATTCCCTGGAGCACAGGAGGATGAGGGGTAATCTTATAGAGGTGTATAAAATCATGAGAGGAATAGATCTGGTGGATGCACAGAGTTTCTTACCCAGAGTGGGGGAATCGAGAACCAGAGGGCATAGATTTAAGGTGAAGTGGGAAAGATTTTATAGGAATCTGAGGGGTAACTTTTGCATGCAAAGGGTGGTGGGTGCATGGAGTGAGATGCCAGAGGAAGTAGTTGAGACACAAACTATCCAATTAGGTACATGTACAGGACAGGTTTAGAGGGATACGAGTCAAACGCAAGCAAGTGGGACTAGTGCAGATGGGACATATTGGTTGGTGTGGACAAGTTGTGCCGAAGGGTTTGTTTCCACTCTGTATGATAATGACTATGAGTCTGTCTAATTTTCCAGAAGTAGCCCTCTGTAAATTGGCGAGATCAAGTGTAGACTTGACAACTGTTTCATCAAACACTTGTGCTCGGTTCGCCAAGGCTTGATGGATCTACTGGTTGCTAATCATTTTTACTCCCCTTCCCATTCCTATACTGACCTTTCTGCCCTGGGCCTCCTCCATTGCCAAAGTGAGGCCACATGCACACTAGCTGAAGAGCTCCTCATATTCTGCTTGGGTAGCTTACAACCCAATAGTACAAACATCAAATTTTCCAATTTTAGGTAACCTCTAACAACCCCACCCCAGCCCCTCTCCTGTCTCCCCGAGACCCCTCTTTATTGACCCCTCTCCCCTTATGCACCACCTGCACTCATCCCTATTTCTCCTCTCCCCCTCCCCCTCCCCTTCCTCTAGCTTCATAATTTGCAACTCTTCAATCAATCTGTCTCACACCTTTTGTTTTAATCTCTGGCCTTTGTGCCAACCATCTGTCTATCAATATCCCCCTCGCCTGTGTCAACCTGCCATGCTTTGCCCATGCTCTATTTTTCCCCTTCTTAATTAACCCCTTTGTCCTCCTCTGTTCAATTCTAAATATCTCCCAGTCCTCCAGTTTGCTGCTTCCTCTGTCCAATTTATATGTGTCTTCCATAGATTTAACATTATTCCTAATTTCCTTCGTTAGCCACAGTTGAGCTGCCTTCCCTGTTTTATATTTACGCCAGACAGGGATGAACAATTGTTGTAATTCATCCATGCAATCTTTAAATCTTTGCCATTGCTTATCCACCAACAACCCTTTAAGTATCATTTGCCAGTCTATTGTAACCTATTCCCATCTCATGCCATCAAAGTTACCTTTCTTTAAGTTCAGGTCTCTTAGATTAACCGTATCACTCTCCATTTTAATGCAGAACTCTACCATATTATGGTTACTGTTGCCCAAGGGGCTTTGTACAACAACTGGGGTGTCCAAAACTGCACTCAATACTCCAAATGCGGCCCGAACCAAAGACCTATACAGTTGCATCGTGAGTTCCTGACCATCGATGCTTCGACTAATGAAGGCAAACATACCATGCCTTCTTTAGCACTCTAGCAACATGTTTTGCCACTTTCAGGGAGATATGGACTTGGACCCCAAGATCCCTCTGTACGGGTTGAGTTCTTGCCTACTCGCTTTATATTCCTCATTAACCCCATCCGATACCACCTTCTTACACTCCCTTTTCTTCCCTGACCAAGTTTACAAGGCTATCCATGGTTCCTTTGCCTTGCTGTCATTATTCCTCTTCCTTACTGGAATTCACTAATCCTGCACTTTGATCAGCTGGCCTTTAAATGACTCCCACATGTCATCTGTGGACATATACAATAACAATTTGAGTGGTATGGTTTCGCAGCAGTATAGTCAGTACCTTACAGTGCCAGAGACCTGGGTTCAATCCTGATTGCGTATGCTGTCTGTACGGAATTTGTACATTCAGCCTGTGACCGCCTGGGTTTTCTCTGGATGATCAGATTTCCTCCCACATTCCAAAGACGTGCAGGTTCATTGGCTTCTGTAAATTGCCCACTGTATGTAGGATGTGAAACCGGGATAACATAGTGTATGGGTGATCGCTGGTCGTTGCGAACTTGGTGAACCGAACGGCTGTTTCCACGCTGTATCTCTAAACTAAAGTAAACTAAACCAATTCTGCCGAATGAAATTATAATTTCCTTTGTCCCAGTCAAGTGCTTTCCACCAACATCCAGACCAGTCCCTATTCAAAACAATCATAAAAGTTATGGAGGTGCAGGATTTTCTTGTAGATCAGCCGACATCCAGAGCAGCAGATGCAATAGATGAGGTTGGAGGAGGTGCATGTGAAACATAGAAACATAGAAAATAGGTGCAAGAGTAGGCCATTCGGCCCTTCGAGCCATTCAATATGATTATGGCTGATCATCCAACTCAGTATCCTGTACCTGCCTTCTCTCCATACCCCCTGATCCCTTTAGCCACAAGGGCCACATCTAACTCCCTCTTAAATATAGCCAATGAACTGGCCTCAACTACCTTCTGTGGCAGAGAATTCCAGAGATTCACCACTCTCTGTGTGAAAAATGATTTTCTCATCTCGGTCCTAAAAGACTTCCTCCTTATCCTTTCACTGTGAGCCCTTGTTCTGGACTTCCCCAACATCGGGAACAATCTTCCTGCATCTAGCCTGTCCAACCCCTTAAGAATTTTGTAAGTTTCTATAAGATCACCCCTCAATCTTCTAAATTCTAGCGAGTACAAGCCGAGTCTATCCAGTCTTTCTACATATGAAAGTCCTGCCATCCCAGGAATCAGTCTGGTGAACCTTCTCTGTACTCCCTCTATGGCAAGAATGTCTTTCCTCAGATTAGATGACCAAAACTGTACGCAATACTCCAGGTGTGGCTTCACCAAGAACCTGTACAACTGTAGTAGAACCTCCCTGCTCTTATATTCAAATTCCTTTGCTATGAATGCTAACATACCATTCACTTTCTTCACTGCCTGCTGCACCTGCATGCCTACTTTCAATGACTGGTGTACCATGACACCCAGGTCTCATTGCATCTCCCCTTTTCCTAATCGGCCACCATTCAGATAATAGTCTACTTTCCTGTTTTTGCCTCCAAAGTGGATAACCTCACATTTACCACATTATACTGCATCTGCCATGCATTTGCCCTCTGTCGCACCTGGAACAACTGCTCGGGTCCTTGAATGGAGTCGAGGGGGGAAGTAAAGCAACAAGTGTAGCATTTCTTGCGGTTGCAAGGGTAAGTACCCGGAGAGGGGGTGGGAAGGGTGGGAAGGGACGAATTGACCAAGGAGTTACGGAGGGAGCGGTCTCTGTGGAAAGCAGACAGGGGAGGAGATGGGAAGATGTGGCAAGTGGTGGGGTCACGTTAGAGGTGGCGAAAATGACAGAGGATTATTTGTTCTACGTGAAGGCTGGTAGGGTGGAAGGTGAGGAGTAGGGGGACTCTGCCCTTGTTATGAGTGGGGGGATGGGGAGAGAGAACAGTGTCACGGGGTATCGAAGAAACCCTTGTGAGAGCTTCATCTATGGCAGGAGAGGGAAACCCCCGTTCCCTGCAGAATGAGGACATCTCTGATGCCCTGGTGTGGAACACCTCATGCTGGGAGCAGATAACCATATAACCATATAACCATAACATAACAGCACGGAAACAGGCCATCTCGGCCCTTCAAGTCCGTGCCGAACATTTTTTTAAAATTAAAAATAAAAATACTTCCCCCTAGTCCCATCTACCTGCACTCAGACCATAACCCTCCATTCCTTTCCAGTCCATATACCCATCCAATCTATTTTTAAAGGATAACATTGTACCTGCCTCCACCACTTCCACTGGAAGCTCATTCCACACAGCTACCACTCTCTGAGTAAAGAAGTTCCCCCTAATGTTCCCCCTAAACTTCTGTCCCTTAATTCTCAAGTCATGTCCCCTTGTTTGAATCTTCCCTACTCTCAATGGGAAAAGCTTATCCACGTCCACTCTGTCTAACCCGCTCATAATTTTAAAGACCTCTATCAAGTCCCCTCTTAACCTTCTGCGCTCCAAAGAATAAAGACCTAACTTGTTCAACCTTTCTCTGTAACTTAGTTGCTGAAACCCAGGCAACATTCTAGTAAATCTCCTCTGTACTCTCTCTATTTTGTTGACTTCCTTCCTATAATTAGGCGACCAAAATTGTACTCCATACTCCAGAATTGGCCTCATCAATGACTTGTACAATTTTAACATTACATCCCAACTTCTATATTCAATGCTCTGATTTATAAAGGCCAGCACACCAAAAGCTTTCTTTACCACCCTATCTACATGAGATTCCACCTTCAGGGAACTATGCACAGTTATTCCTAGATCGCTCTGTTCAACTGCATTCCTCAATTCGCTACCATTTACCATGTACGTCCTATTTTGATTTGTCCTGCCGAGATGTAGCACCTCACATTTGTCAGCATTAAACTCCATCTGCCATCTTTCAGCCCACTCTTCCAAATGGCCTAAATCTCTCTGTAGACTTTGAAAATGAACTTCATTATCCACAACACCACCTATCTTAGTATCATCTGCATACTTACTAATCCAATTTTCCACACCATCATCCAGATCATTGATGTACATGACAAACAACAGATGCGGCGTAGTCGGAGGAATTGGGAGTAGGGGCTGCGGAACAACTGGCTGGAGTTTTTACGGACATTTTCCACCTCTCACTTTTGAGGTCTGAGGTCCCCACCTGCTTTAAAAGGGCATCAATTATACCAGTGCCCAAGAAGAGCAAGTGGCACTAACAACGCCTGTGGTGATGAAGTGCTTTGAGAGGTTGATCATGGCGCAAATCAACTCCCACCTTGACAAAAACCTGGACCCAGTGCAGTTCGCTTACCGCCACAACAGATCAATGGTGGATGCGATCTCGCTGGCCCTCCACTCCGCTCTGGACCACTTGGGCAACAAAAACTCATATGTCAGGCTGTTATTCATTGATTACAGCTTGGCATTTAACACAATCATCCCCTCCAAGCTGTTACCAAACTCGCAGAACTGGGTCTCTGCGCATCTCTCTGCAATTGGATCCTCGACTTCCTCATTTACAGACCAGTCTGTTCGTATTGGTGGAAATGTGTCAGCCTCGATAACAATCAGCACGGGAGCTCCTCAAGGCTGCGTGCTGAGCCCCCTGCTGTACTCACTATATACTCATGACTGCGTAGCCGGTCATAGTGCGAACTCCATCATCAAGTTCGCTGACGACACCACTGTTGTGGGACGTATCACTGATGGGGATGAGTCAGAGTATAGAAGAGAGATCGAGCGACTGTCCATATGGTGCCAGCACAATAACCTCAACACCAGCAAAACCAAGGAACTGATTGTGGACTTTGGAAGTAGTAGGATGGGGACCCACAGTCCCGTTTATATCATGTTGAAAAGGTCAAGAGCTTCAAATTCCTGGGCGTGCACTTCTCTGAAGATCTTTCCTGGTCCGATAACACTGCTGCTATTATTAAGAAAGCACATCAGCGCCTCTACTTCCTGAGAAGATTACGGAGAGTCGGTTTGTCAAGGAGGACTCTCTCTAACTTCTACAGGTGCACAGTAGAGAGCATGCTGACCGGTTGCATCGTGGCTTGGTTCGGCAACTTGAGCGCCCTGGAGAGGAAAAGACTACAAAAAGTAGTAAACACTGCCCAGTCCATCATCGGCTCTGACCTCCCTTCCATCGAGGGGATCTATCTCAGTCGCTGCCTCAAAAAGGCTGGCAGCATCATCAAGGACCCACACCATCCTGGCCACACACTTATCTCCCCGCTACCTTCAAGTAGAAGGTACAGGAGCCTAAAGACTGCAATGACCAGGTTCAGGAATAGCTAGCTCCCCACAGCCATCAGGTTATTAAACTTGGCTCGGACAAAACTCTGAACATTAATAGTAAGATTAAACGAGAACTTACCAGTTTGAAGTTTGATCTTTATTTTATGAGGAGTTACGATGAGCGATTACGTGAAGAACCCCGCCAGTCCGCATGCCCGTCAATCTTCAAAGCAGCGGTGTGAAATCACAGATAACAGTAATTGAAGTAACATAGTAAGATTAGAAAACTAGAACTACCAGATGACCTTTGTGAAATGAGGGTTGGGAGCGGTGGGCACGTAATCGCTCATCGTAACTCCTCATGAAATAAAGATCAAACTTCAAACTGGTAAGTTCTCATTTAATCTTACTATTTCACTTCGGAGTCACGTGAGTGATTCCGTGAAGATTTCAAAGATCTGTGATTTCATGCCGTGGATAATAATCCAGGCGTCTCACACTGCATCAGTTGACCCAGGATGAGTGAATAATAAACAATGCATTGAAACATGGCATAGATTTGAACATGTTGATGCTTTAATTAACAAATGAAAAAACAATAGCGACCCCTCTCTCCCAGGGGGAAGCTATGAAACAGAATGAACGAATACCCCCGGTGTAGTAAGAGGTTTATTATAGAACCTCTGAAATGTCAGTTCATTTGACCATCCTGAGGCCGTGAGGATATGGTCGAGGGATGTCCAGTGCCCTCGTTGCTGACGTTGATGCTGCCCTGGTGGAGTGAGATTTAAAAATCTCAGTGTCTACTCCTGCACAAACCAGAACCTGTTTCAGCCATCTTCAAATGGTCTGTGCCGACACCTTCTTATGTGGCTTTTTGTGACTGATAAATAACGCCAACTCCGAGCCTCTGAGGGTCTTGGTCATCTTGATATATTCCTGTAAGTGCATAACTACACACAACCGCAAATCCGTGGGGTATGCCATAAAAATAAGCTTGAACCCGGACACCCCTGGTCTGCTCTGCTTAATTAAATCATAAATGTAAAACGTTATGTTATTTCCGGATGACACCATCCTGTCCAGTCGCAGCTTCTGCAACGCCTGGACGCGTTGCGCTGAAACCAGCGCCATGAGCATGACCACCTTTAGAGTGATTTTGGGAAAAGACAGGGATGTGGCTGGCACCCACTGGCGAAGCAGCGTGAGTACCACGCTCACATCCCAGATTTCCGAGTACCTGGGCCTGGGGGGATTAGAGTTAAAAAATACCCTTCATGAACCGGGATATTAAAGGGTGAGATCCAACATAGTGTTGTTCCGACCCCAGCCATAAGTACGATGATAAGGCACTCCTGGCACTATTGATGGCACTTTAGCTTAACCCCTCATCAAAATATAGCGTTGAAAGAAATTCCAACACATCTGAGATGCGTCGTGTGATATGCTATGTTCCCCCGTAAGCAAAACACCTCCCATTTCTTGACATGAGAGATGTACTGTCTTTTGGTACTATCCCTCCAAGCCACAGTGATCACATCCACGGTACGATCGGATAGTCCGAGCCCCAGGTATGGCCTCCTCAGAATCTGCAAATCAATAAATCAATACGGTCATGCAATGGGTGTTTCTCCCCAGTCACAGGGTGCACCAGTAGGTTACTGCGTTTAGGGACAGTCATAAGAGGCTGTGTTATTATTCCCAAAACGAGTGGGAACCATGGCTGTGTAGGCCAGTCGGGTACCACCAAAACTCCTGAGGCGGAGTCCTGCTTGATTTTGAGCAAGCAACGACTGATGAGGCAAAATGGGGGAAATGCATATAAAAATATTCCACCCCAGTGTAGCGGGAATGCATCTACCACCACTGCCCCTGGGTCTGGTTCCCATGAAACATACTTCGGTAACTGTGATTGAGTCTTGATGCAAACAAATCGATATCTGGTACACCATACCGAGCGACAATATCATTAAATACTGCATGATTCAACATCCATTCTATGTTGGCATTGAATTTTCATGACCTGGTGTCTGCCACCATGTTGAATCTACCTGGTAAGTAGATAGCTGAAACCCAAATGTTTCTTGTAATGCACCAGTGCCAAATAAGGTTAGCCAATTTATCACAAGATACCGACTTGATTCCACCCATGTGATTAACATACGCCACTGCCATAGTGTTGTCAATCTGAAGCTGAACATGCAAGTGATGCATATTAGTACAATAAGCCTTAAGGCCAAAGAATGCTCCCAACAGTTCTAAATAGTTAATTCCATGTGATTGAAGAATAAATGCCTCATGCATATTCCATCTGCCTCTGCAGCTAGAGATGGTATCAATAGCACCCCATCCTAGAGCACTAACGTCCGTCTGTAAAACAACTGAAGGTTTCTCAATCAGAATTTTACTGGAGCAATGCCAAATGTTCGCTATCCACCACTGTAATTCAGCAATGGCTTCAACTGGTAACTGCATGGACCTATCAAAGTGACCTGCATGTATTTTGAGTGCCTGCTCCTTTGCACATTGTAAATTTTGATAATGCAAAGGTCCAAATTGTGCAGCTGGAAAAGCAGCCACTAATTTGCCAATTATGCTAGCCATATGTCGAATTGAAGGTTGGTGCTCCACCACGAGCTCATTACAGCCTTCAATTAATTCTAATCTGTTTCCCCTGGGCAGAATCACAGACATGTGAGTTGAGTTAATGGTGAATCCCATATAATCAATAACTCAAATAGGTATCAATTTGGATTTAACTGAATGGATGAGAAACCCCAATCTCGCAAACATGAGTTTAGCAGCTGAAACAGATAATTCAGCTGCTTTCTGAGTCTTTCCTATGATTAAGATATCATCCAAATAAGCCATTACAATATGACTCTGAGCCCGGAGTAGCCCCAACACTGGTTTTAACAGTTTAGTAAATAATCTAGGGGCCGAGGTTAACCCATTAGGCAATGCTTTAAATTGCCATAATTGCCTCATCTAGCTAAACTTCAAATATCTCCGATGGTCCTTATGAATGGGTACTGAATAATATGCATCTTTAAGATCTATACATGCCTTGTAACATCCTCTGGAAATCAGTTGTTTGACAGTAACAAAAGTTTCCATTTTGAAATGTTTATACTGCACAAAGGGGTTAAGGCTCGTCAAGTCAAGGATGATTCGACATCCCCCATTCTTCTTTCGCCTAGGGAAAACATTAGACACGAATTGGTGAGATTGATGAAACGACTTCTCAATTACCCCTTTTTTGTATAATTTTTCAATTTCAGCTTGTACATCCAAATTTTCTTGTTGTGAAAAAAACAATTTACGGCTTGGTGTATGCTGTGTCGGTGGACGCAAATTGGGAAGGAATTCAATTCGGAACACTTGTATACTGTGCAGTATAAACAAATCTGATGTTATCCAATACCATTCATTCAAAAACAAGTGTAATCTCCCGCCATTTTGTAACTGATGCACACATAATATGTTCCGAAAAGACCCAGACCCACCTACCTCCATGGTTACCGGTAGATATTTCTGCCCCCGGGTTTTGGGGTATAAGGACATATTCGCCCGTGCCACTGTTGGAGTGCACTAACTGCGCATATTTGTGAATGGCCGGCTTGGTCCTTGGCCTGAACCAGTTTCAGCGAACCGTTTGTAGGGGTGCTGCGATCGAAGCGAAGTTTTGCTAGTCGCCGGGGCTCTGATGAGTCCGACCGTTCTTGCCTCGTCTTCCAGCTCCTTGACTCTTTTTGAGAGATCTTCACCAAACAACAGATTCGGCGGTTGAATATTGCTGGATTTGCACAGAGCCGCGAACTTGGGGTTGACAGTAAGTCGGATGGCACTCTTTCTCAGGCAAATTATTTCAAAATATGCATTGCACATTAGGGCCAGGGCATCCTGCTGTGCATCAGACAGGGCCCCTCCATCCACCGACCTGGCGAAAGCTGTGATGCCCGAGGCGAGCAACTTCAGTATCTTCTGGAGCCTCAAATCCTGAGCTCTGATACCTATGCCCATGTGACCCCAGATGGCGTGGTTAACAGTCAGCACTTTGAGCAGAACACAGTTAGCAGGAGTCTCATATTTTTTGGACGTTTCCTCCATAGTGTGCTCTTGAAGCTGGTGTGAGGCCAGGTAATTTATACTCGCGGCAAAATCTTCTCCCACCGGTTCCCCTGTTTCGGTCGGGATTGCAAATCTTGATGCCATGACTGGCACCTCTGGCTCGTGCCCTTCTTGCCTTGGGGTATGCTCCATGGCTATACCCACGGACTCGGAGTCAGAGTAAAACTGACCCCGCATGTTCTCCTCCTCCGAGAGGGAGACATTAAGCAGCCCTGATACAGGTGCCGCTGGCGCCAAAGGAGACCCGTGCTGTTACAACTCCACCTGTTGGAGCACATCCTGGTGGAGCATCCTCTCCATTAGGAGCTCCATCCTGGACAAACGTCCACAGATGCTATCCCTTGTAGGAGGGGAACCCTCCTGGCCTGACTCATCCGAGTCAACGGGCCTTGCAGACTTCTTTGTGGCTTTCCGCCCCAATGGTGCAGCCACAGTTCTCTCAGGAGGCACCAAGTCTGAAGTCACTGGCCGTGCCGCCAGCGACATGGAAGGTGAGATAGACAGCCGCCCGCTACCCGCACTCCCGCGATCTTCCATAGCTGCTCTCCCGGCAGCTTGCCTTGCCTTCACCTTAGACGCTTTCTCCATCGACTCGAACTTGCTCCTGTAACAAGAATTACCGACCCAAGAAAACGACCTCCGACTAAGTTTTAAACACTTACCTGAGGGTTTTTAAACTTACCACTGGAGGAGCACTGCACCTGCCAGCCAGTCATTGCGCAATGCGACAGATGTAATGACGCGCATGCGGACTGGCCGGGTTCTTCACGGAATCACTCACGTGACTCCGAAGTAAAATAACCCATTATCTGTTATTTGTACTTTATCAGTTTATTTATTCATGTGTGTATATATTTATACAATGGTATATGGACACACTGATCTGTTCTGTAGTCATGCCTGCTATGTTCTGTTGTGCTGAAGCAAAGCAAGAATTTTATTGTCCTATCAGGGACACATGACAATAAACTCTATTGAATCTCATGAATCTTGAATCTTGAGTCCTTACAGGAAGCAGGGTGGGAAAAGTGTAGTCCAGATAGCCATGGGAGTCAGTAGGTTTATAGTGGATGTCGGTCAGAAGTCTATCCCCTACGATGGAGATAGTGAGATCAAGGAATGGTAGGGAAGTGTCGGAAATGGTCCAGGTGTATTTGAGTGCCGGATGGAAGTTAGTAGTGAAATGGATGAAGTCAGTGTGTTGTGTGTGGGTGCAGGAGGTAGCACCAATGCAGTCATCAATGTAGCTGAGGTAGAGGTCGGGGATGGGGCCCTGATACGTCTTGAACAAGGATTGTTCGACGTACCCTACAAAGAGGCAGGCATAGCTAGGGCCCATGTGCGTGTCCCATCCCCTGCTCCCAATTCCTCCGTCTACGCTGCATCTGCACCCAGGATGAGATGTTCCACACCAGGGCAGCCCTCATTCTTCAGGGAACGGGGGTTCCCCTCTCCTACCATAGATGAGGCTCTCACCAGGGTTTCTTCGATACCCCATGACTCTGCTCTCACTCCCCCCCCACTCATAACAAGGGCAGAGTTCTCCTAGTCCTCACCTTCCACCCTACCAGCCATTACGTACAACAAATAATCCTCCATTATTTTTGCCATCTCTAACGTGACCCCACCACTTGCCACATCTTCCCATCTCCTCCCCTGTCTGCTTTCCACAGAGACCGCTCCCTCCAAAACTCCCTGGTCAATTCCCACCCGAACCACCCCCTCTCCGGGTACTTTCCCTTGCAACCGCAAGAAATGCTACGCTTGTCGCTTTACCTACCTCCTTGACTCCATTCAAGGACCCAAGCAGTCGTTCCAGGTGCGACAGAGGTTCACCTGCACCTCCTCCAACCTCATCTATTGCATCCGCTGCTCTACATGTCAGCTGATCTACATCGGTGAGACCAAGCGTAGGCTTGGTGATCGCTTCGCCCAACACCTCTGCTCGGTTCGCAATAACCAACCTGATCTCCTGGTGGCTCAACACTTCAACTTCCCCTTCCATTCCGAATCTGACCTTTCTGTTCTGGGCCTCCTCCACGGCCAGAGTGAGGACCACTGGAAATTGGAGGAACAGCACCTCATATTTCGCTTGGGAAGTTTGTACCCCAGCGGTATGAACATTGACTTCTCTAATTTCAGGTACTCCCAACTGTCTCCTCCCCTTCTCAGCTCTCCCTCAGCACGCTGGGTCCTCCTCTTCCTTTCTTCTTCCCGCCCCCCCCCCCCCCCCCCCCATTAACCTCACATCAGTCTGAAGAAGGGTTCTGGCCCGAAACATTGCCTATTTCCTTCACTCCATAGATGCTGCTGCACCCGCTGAGTTTCTCCAGGATTTTTGTCTACCTTAAAAGTTATGGAGTTGTGATCACTATTCCCAATTCCTTCCCCAATCCCCATCATCAGTCACCTGGCCAGACTTGTTTCCCAATTGAAAGTCCAGTATGGTCCCTCCTCAACTC
Source organism: Malacoraja senta (assembly GCA_038087875.1). Taxonomy (NCBI): domain Eukaryota; kingdom Metazoa; phylum Chordata; class Chondrichthyes; order Rajiformes; family Rajidae; genus Malacoraja; species Malacoraja senta. The sequence goes on along the minus strand of CM075981.1, from coordinate 43,155,470 downwards.
TTTAGACTTTAGAGATACTGCGCAGGAACAGGCTCTTCAGCCCACAGAGTCCGCCCCAACTTGTGATCACCCCGTGCACTAACCTTCACACATCTAGGAACAATTTTACAACTTACCAAACACAATTAACCTATAAATCTCTAGGTCTTTGGAGTGTAGGAGGAAACTGGAGCAGGATTGAACCTGGGCCTCTGGTGCTGTAAAGCAGCAACTCTACCATTGTGTCACTGTGCTGCCCCAGTGCCACTGTACCACCCCAGTGCCAGGTTATCCTCATATTGCGACTCGGAAGGTGAGATATGGTTATCCTCATATTGTTTAAGGAAACCCTCTTGGATACATCTAAAACATTTTACCCCATCTAATCCTCTGGCCTTGAGTAAGTCCCAGTCTATCTTGAATCCTTCTGTAATCTGTCTACATATTTGATCATCTATCTCCTGCTGGCTATTGGGTGGCCTACAATATAATCCCATTAGAGAAGTTGTTTCTTTCTTATTTTCAGCCATTATTGGAAAGAAGGGTCTTGAGAAGAGAATGAGAAAGTGGGTGAAATACAAGATCATCCACAATCTTATGAATGATGGAAAGGAGTGAGGTTATGTGGCCTTTTGTTCCTATTTCTTATGTAACAAATGTGTCTTTATGATGTAGACACAAGGAACTGTGGATGCTGGCTTGCAAAAAAAGGCGCGAAGTGTGTGAGTAACTCAATGGGTCAGACCCCATCTCTGGAGAACATGGACATTTCAAGTCGTTTCATCAGATTGAAGAAGGGACATGACCTAATATGTCACCTATCCCTGTCTGGATGCTGAATTTCTCCAACACTGTATCTATCTTTATAGTGGCAGGTTTCAGCTTTAAGATTCTTGGTTGCATGTGACAGTAACAGCATTTCTCTCTCCAGAGATGAAGTCAAAGAAGGCCTTCGGCCCAACTTGCCCACGCCGACCAAGATAACCCATCTGCACTAGTCCCACCTTCTTGTGTTTGGCCCATATCTTTCTAAATGTTCCTAACCATGCACCTGTCCAAATGTATTTTAAATGTAGTGATAGCACCTACCTCAATCACCACCTTTGGCTGCACATTCTATATAACTACTACCCTTTGTATGAATAGTTGCCCCTCAGGTTCCTATTAAATCTTTCCCATCTCACCTTAAACCTATGTTCACTGTGTCTTGATTCCCCAACCCTGGGTAAAAGGCTCTGTGCATTTATCCTATCTATTCCTATTTACCTTATCTATTCCACTTGTATAAGATCACCCTCATCCTCCTGTGCTCCAAGGAATAAAGGCCTAGCCTCTCCCTGTAACTCAGACCCTCGAGATGGCAACATTATCATAGTGGATAGATATTGTGAAATAGTTTATATTACAATAGGTTTTCCAAGGCCTGAACGCTGGTTTTGAAGATGAATCTGGATGCCTCTTTTTCCACTTTTAACCATACAGTGGATATTTAACCTGATCTGAGTTGATTCTCAACCTTTTTTCATTAAGCCTTGACGCAGCTTTATAGGATGATGGTTTAGCTGCATTTGGAGTATTACATAGAGTTTTGGTAGCCCCATTATAGGAAGAATTAGGAGAGGGTGCAGAATAGATCTACTAGAATGGTGATTGGATTAGAGAGTATGAACAAACTCTCTAAGGAGACGTTGGACAAAACATGGATTGTTTTCTCTAAAGAATCGGAGGCTGAGAGGTATCCTAGTGGAAGTATATAAAATTATGAGTGCATTGGTAGGGTAGTCAGTCAGAATCTTTCTCCCAGGGTGGAAATGGCAAAGATGGGCTGTGCAGTGGCGCTGCAGTAGAGTTCCTGCCTCACAGTGCCAGAGACCTGGGTTAGAACCTGACCTCAGTACTGTCTGCGTGGAGTTCGTAAGTTCTCCTTGTGACCGCATGGGCTTTCTCTGGGTTTCTACCACATTCTAAAAATATGTAGGTTTGTAGGTTAATTGGCTGCTGTAAATAGTCCCTAGTGTGTAGGATGTGAAAGATGGATAATGTGGAATGAGTGTGCGGGTGAACAATGGCTGGCGTGGATTCGATGGGACGAAAGACTTGCTTCTATGCTAAATTAAACTAGAGGCAACAGCTTTAAAGTGAGAGGAGCAAAGTTTAAAGGATGTGTGGGGCAAGTTATTTACACAGAGGTTGTCAGGTGTCTGGAATGCAGTGTGGGGATTGGTGGTGGAGGCAGATATGATGGTAGCATCTTTCAAAGTTACACAGAGGTGTGGGGAAAGGGGGACTACCAATAATTTCCAGGTAGATGATGTCTGACACAGCCAGTTTTGGGCCTAAGGGCCTGTTCCTTTTCTGTACTTTTCAACGTTCTATGTTCTACCCCTGCAAAATCTGTGCAATTTCAACAAATTCACAGGCCAAGATCATGTTAAAGTGGCATTACTTTTCCTATGGTTCAGATATTAACGATGAAATATAGTCATAGTCATAGAGTGATACAGTGGAGAAACAGGCCCTTCGACCCAACTTGCTCACACCAACGAACATGTCCCAGCTATACTAGTGCCACCTGCCTGCGCTTGACCCATATCCCTCCAAACCTGTCCTATCCATATACCTGTCTAATGGTTCCTTAACCATTGCGATAGTACCTGCCTCAATTATCTCCTCTGGCAGCTTGTTCCATAGTTTTTCTACAACTATCTCCATATATTTGTGCACATACAAATATATTAAACATATTAAGAAAATTAGAAACAATTTCCTTCCAACAGACAGATATGCTATTGTATAGATTAAACAACACATACAAAGCTTAAACAAATTATTTGAGCATATTAAATTACTGATTTTTATAATGAGAATTCCAGAAGTGAAGGTCTGAAATCAGAAACTGTGTGGGGTGGTCGATTACAACCTTCACATGGTCCACCCTGTTTCGACGAATGCAATCAACCTGGTGTGCACAAACAGAAGATCAAACAGAACAAGTTGTCTTACACCTTTAAAGGCCTGTCTCACGAGTCTACGGTCATTGGCGGCAAAACAGGAAGAATCTACCGCTCCTGGGCCGCCATAGACCGCGCACTCGTGAGAACGCACAATTCCGGGGCCGTGCGGCGTTGTTCCCAACACCGCACGGTGCTAAAATAAAACCTACACTGTTCAAAAATATTTTCCTACCGCACAGCCTCCACCAGTGATGCACGAGTGCGGCACGGCCGCTGCCACAGCCGCCGCCAGTGTGGCTCGAGCGCCGTGCGTCGAACTTGCACCGCCACAGCCTCCGCTAGTGAGTCACGTGTGCGGCACGGCTGCCGCCGCCACAGCCACCGCTACAGCGCCGTGATCAGGACGGCCGCCGCCACAGCCCCTCAGATCCAAAATGATGTCATCGCAGTCGGCCCGCCCTTTTTCTTTGCTGTTCACGTCCAAACCACGCGAGATCTGAGACTTCAACAGTGTAGCATTTTTACCGCGTTTTTCAAACGGAGTATTTTGACAGTTGACTAGCAACATGGGGAGAACAAGGAGTGTAAAGAGATCGATGCAGGATAATGTAAAAAAAGTAATTATGGAAAACATTCAGGTGCTGGAGGGTCCAGCCACTGGCCCTGCCCCTGCCCCTGCCCCTGCCCCTGTTTCATTACCTGTCCCATCTCCTGCCCCATCTCCTGCCTCAACTGCTTCCACATCTGCTGCCCCATCTGCTTCTCCATCTGCTGCCCCATCTGCTGGCCCATGTCCTGCTCCAGCTTATGTCCCTGCATGGGTGTGGAACAGGTCTGGCTCACAGCCATATAATTTTTCCTGAGAACAAGAGGGGGACCTGGTGGAATGGTATCAGGCACACCATGAGCTGTACGACAAGACCCACCGTGATTTTAGGAACAGGGGTCTCCGTAACATCATAATTGGAGAAAAGGCGAAGGAGTTCCCTGACTGCTCTTGTAAGTACATATTTTTCAGTTTATCTACATTTCTGTGTTAGTAATTGAGGTTCCAATTCATATTATAAGTTGCTCAACACTTATCTTCATTTATTCTATCTTTTCACAGATGACCAACTGTGTCAATGGCTAAAGAGTCAGAGGACACGGTTCGGGAAAATATCGCAAGGTCTTGGCAAGTCTGGCTCTGGCAGTAGGACACTGACTGACAGAGACCAGTGGATATATGGGAAATGGGGGTTCGTGCGGGACCACATTGTAAGAGTGCAGAGGAAGGAAAGTTGCAGGAAGGTGAATAACTCAGAAAATTATGTGACAATAAATATTAGTTGGCAAGTCAGTACAAAATATTTTTAACAATGATAACTTGGTGTTCACTTTTCCTGCTACGTCCTGATGGCCTTGCACATTTATGATACGCATTCACTTTCTTCTAGTGTACTGTGGGTGTATCAACGTGCGCGGACTCGAGTGAGGGTGAGCCTGATCCGCTAGAGGGACCTTCACATGGACCATCCGGGTCATGCACTGCTGTCGAACTGCAGCAGCATGCAAGATGGAAGCGGGTCAGCACAACTGCATCAGATAGCGAGGTGCCTGTCCAAAGTCTGCAACGGGACATGTTCAGGGATGTAAGTGCTTTTGGATTACCCATCATCAAATCTCTTTCACTCCGCCCTACTTCCACATTTCTCCATCGCATCCCACAATATAATTATCATGATTGTACTCTCTTGTTGCAGATCATGGAACAGGCAAAGACAACGTCGGGCATGATCACCGCTTTCTCACAGCCAAGGACGTCCCAGGAGAGAATTGTGCATGCGTATGCAATGTTACTCAGGAAGGAGATGTTCTTGATCCCTGAGGAAAATTGGCAACGCTACAGTATGGAGGGATTGTCCTTGGCAAGGGCGCACAGACTTCCTCTGCCAGTAAAATATTTAAATCAAAGTTTATTGAAATTAAAAAAGTTTTAATTTAATGCCGTCTATGATTCATTTACTACGATTTTCTTTGTGTTGCAGAGTCCGATAAGGCATATGCCATTAGTGCCACTGCAACAGACGAGGATGCCACCACAATATCCCCACCAGGTACACTGTGAAACATTTTTGAGTCTTCAGCCTGACTCAAGATTTTCTCTAACACACAGCTTGTGAAAGGTTGTGATTTGTTTTATATGATTTGTTTGGCACCGATACATATTGATACGCCTATGTGTTTTGCCCACAGGCAAGGATGGAATACCGTCCTGTGACATACCCCTGGATGGCAGCCCCCCCCCCACTATGTCAGTGGACACACCCCACCGCCACATCATTCATCACGTGGCATGGATAGGCTAGGGGAAAGCGAATTCCATGTCCAATTTGAGGGTCCCGAAGATGGCACAAACTCCGGCACAGAAGTAACAGAATTCTATATTTAAGATTGACATGTGCCGTAGGAGTGAGGTTGCCCCCAACATTCACTGTTGTGCCTGCTTGTGTGTTGCACATTACCGTTTAATTCACTGTTGTTTCTCACTACGTTATTTGTTTGCTTTCACTAATGAACAATGTTCTGTTGAATTGTGTTGCATATTTAAAAAGAATTGCTTGTTTTTCAATATGTTAATTGTTTCCACTAAATAAACAGTTTAAATGTAATATAGTATTGTGGAAAAAAGTGTCTGTTAATCATGGCGTAGATCTCTCATATGGAAACAACCTGAAATGATGGAATGCATCTCACATACAAAAGCATTGATTTGTTAGAGAAATAAAACACAAACAGGCATAGAATAGCATTGAATTGCAAATTTTTTTCATTATAAGCCATGAAAATCAAACAATGGCATTTAAACGCTTTAAAGATCAGGCAATTTTAAAATAGGTGATGTAGGTGGTACTATTAACACAGAATTAATAATTTCACAATGTAAAACCATCCATCAACATACATAGTTCGCACTTTTGTTAGATCTGGGGCCTTCATGATCGGGTACCTCTGCCGTGAGAACACAACCCTGACATCCCCTGTTTGCTTTTGATCCTCAAAACACATTGTCCTGCCAGGGTACACTGCCTCGCTCGGAGTTGTAGTAGGCACAGAGATGGTCCCTCAGCTCCTTTGCTCTTCTGTTGCTGGTGTTTCCTTGCAATGACCCTAGTGCCACCATCGGTGATGCCGGTCTTGCAGCTCTCCATGAACCTGGTGTGACTTCACCTGTCTGTTTGTCCATCGTGTCACCCTCCACCAAGGCTGCAGACGCACCTCTGGTGCGGATCCGGTAATGGAGGACACATGCCGCGTAGACAATGGCCTGCACATTCTCGGGCTCCTGCTCCATTGTTGTCAGCAGGCATCTGAATCTGCTAGCAAGGATACCAAAAGCATTCTCCACTACCCTCCTATCCCTGGACAGCCTGTAATTGAAGATCCTTTGCTCCCTTGACACCCCCCTGTGAGGGTATGGCTTCATCATCCATGGCCTGAGTGCGAAGGCATCATCACCAACCAGTGCGTAGGGGATATCAGGGTTGTCTTGTCCCGGCAGAGGTTCTGGATCCGGAAGGCCTGCTCTCCCTTCTTCCAATGCTTGCCCAAGGGAGGTCTCTCTCCAGACCCTCCATCTGCGGCACTGCCAGGTGTGCCCACATTCACAAACATGAAGTTGTAGTTTGCATCTACCACAGCTAACAGAACCTCCCCCGGGTGGACACTGGATGGCCACATGCTTCCCGTCAACAGCCCCACATGTGTGCAGGAAGTTCCATCTGCTTTGAAAGCCGTGCGCCACACTCCTCCACCTGTCTGGTGTAGTTGGGCAGTCAATAAGCTCATCATATGTTTTGTTGATGGCGTCACACGTCTCTCGGACTACACCGCTGATGGTGTTGTGAGCCACACGGAAGTTATACGACAGGCTCTTGTAGGAATCCCCTGATGCAAGGTAGCGGAGGGTGATGGCTAGGCGCAGGCCTGGTTCCAGTGACTTCCGCATGACGGTGTCCATTTTCTGCCGTGCGGTCCCCTCTACAGGCGAAGCCGCGCTTCACCGCCGATGACCGCAACATCGTCAGACAGAGCCTTTAAGCTGTGCACACCATACGCAAGAAAGAGAGGAGGAAACTGCATTTTGCAAGAATGTAGCCTTTCAAATTCAATTTTTGATAAACAGGAACATATTATTCATACAATTACTGAATATTTGTTTTGTAACACTCTGAATGAAAATCTAATTTCCTCTTAGTAGCAGAATTCATGATGTGCGTTCGAACCCAGATCCAATTAACATTTAAATGACCCTGGGGACATTAGCAGTCACATTTAGGGTAATCCTATATTGCCTTAACTGATAACTTGCAGCTGCACTCCTATTGATTTTCCACAATTCTGAAGTTGATTAACCAGTGGAAAAGGATTAATGGATTGTTAATTAAAGTTTTCTGTGATTCCTTTTTTCTCCACTTTGTCAATTGAACCATACACTTTCTCAGCACTTTATTTGCATCTTTACCAGATATTTATATGAGAAACCAAATTTACATATATTGTCATGAAATTGTGTTTTCAATTACTGAGCCAGTAATCTAAATGTATTTTGCAGAGGATGTTAACAATTGTATTTTTCTGGAATGGAATGTGAAAAACATTCCATGTATATGTGTAGAAAGAAACTGCAGGTGCTGGTTTAAACCGAAGAGAGACACAAAATGCTGGAGTAACTCAGCGGGTCAGGCAACATCTCTGGGTGACGGTTCGGGTGACTGAAAGTCATGGGAAAGGGAAACGAGAGATATAGACAGTGATGCAGAGAGATATAGATTAAATGCTTGAAAGATATGCAAAAAAAGTGACAATGATAAAGGAGACACACAATGTGAGCTGTCGCTAGGTGAGAATGAAAGCTGGTGTGACTTGGGTGGGGGAGGGATGGAGAGAGAGGGAATGGAAGGGTTACTTGAAGTTAGATAAATCAATATACATACCGCTGGGTTGTAAGATGTCCAAACAAAATATGAGATGCTGTTCCTCCAATTTGGTCACTCTGACAATGGAGGAGACCTAGGGAAGAAAGGTCTGTATGTGAATGGGAAGGTGAATGAAATTGTTTAGCAACCGGGAGATCAGATAGATCCAGGCGGACTGAGTGGAGTCCCTGGATAGAGTCGGGGGTGGAGGTATAGGGACATGTTTTGCATCTGCTACGGTTGCAGGAGAAGGTGGAGGAAGGAACTGCAGATGCTGTTTTAAATCGAAGATAGACACAAAATGCTGAAGTATCTCAGTGGGACAGGCAGTATCTCTGGATGGAAGGAATTAGTGATGTTTTGGGTCGAGCCCGAATGAGGAAACACGTTTTCATCCAGAGCATTGTGAATTTGTGGAATTCTCTGCCTCATAGTCAGTGGAGGCCGATTCACTGGATGCTTTCAAGAGAGAGTTATGGGCCTGTTCCACTTAGGCGACTTTTTAGGCGACTGCATGAGACTTTGCAGTCGCCACATGGTCGCCACATGTTCACGGGTGGTTGCCGGGGAGCCACCCTCATGGTTGTGAGGAGTTCCCACATTCTGCGAACTAGTCGCGACCTCATTATTGTCGCCGGGAATTTTTCAACATGTTGAAAAATTAGCGGCGACTAGAATGAAGTCGCCATGGAGAGTAGCGCAAATCCTTGAGCCATAGGTGGGTCGCCAGGAGGTCCTAGTGGGTCGCCAGGAGGTCGAAGGTTCTCGGAGGTTCTCGTAGGGTGGAGCCGGCGCTGACCCATGATTTTCATTGGCTCATTGGGGGGGAAAATGGTAAGCAGTAGTTTTCAGAACCAAGGAACCGACCGGTAATGTTTAATATCCGCGAACTTCACAGCCGTGTATCTCTGGCTTCTTAAAAGTTGTCTCCACTCCTTCTCCCTCTTTCTCTCTCCTTCTCCCTCTCCCCCCCTCTTTTAAAGGACTTACCGTACGCTGTGCTTTAGCTGTCTTAATTACAGCACCAACCTTCCTGTTCATCGCGGTGTGTGTCTGTATCACCTTGGCTTTGCACTGTGGGATTCTTTAGACAGCGCTTCCCCGCTTGCCCTGGCCCCCGCCTTTGCGATGTGTTTGTGTGTTCCACTCTGACAGTCGCCATTCCAGTTCCTGGTTTTTCAGGCGACTGCCGGCAACTTGACAGTCGCTGGCAGTCTGCTGAAAAATTGCCTAAGTGGGACAGGCTCATTAGATAGAGCTCTTAGGGCTAGCGGATTCAAGGGATATGGGGTGAAGGCAGGAATAGGGTACTGATTGTGGATGATCAGCCATCTTCTTCTTCTTTCGTGTGGTGTGCACAGCCTAAAGTTGTTGGACAACTTGTTCTATTTGATCTTCCGTTTGTGCATGTCAAGTTGATTGCATTAGTTAGGTATGTTACAATACTTGCCTTCAGCGGCGCTGTAATTCTGTCACTGGCTGTGTGCGCGATTTTGGCGCCTTTAAGGGGGGGCGGGGTTAAAGCGTGGGTTTCTCCTCCCTTGTCCTGAATTATACTTTGTTGGAGTACCAGCTTCTCTGCAAGAAGCGTTCCGAGTGCCGTTTTGCGTAGTTTGTTTTAAAAATCTCCCAACAAGTTCAGCGTTGGAATCATTTTAAAATCATCTTCTGAAGCGTCAACGCCAACAACGGGGACGGATTTCACACAAGGGAAAGGTAAACGAAAGTGCTTTATTTTAATGTATAAATGTTCTCCTTAAGAGGCCTTTAATTCACATTTTTACATGCGACACGGTGATTTTATTCCCCGAATTAACGGCAGTATTTTTCATGCCAATACGGGGTTAAATTCAGCGCAAATGAACGTTCCAAAAGATCGCGTTCCAGAAATCCTCACTCGCAAGATGATATAAATCCCCATTAATTTACAGGTATTAAACATTCAATTCCTTCCATTTGGCCTGTAAATTCATCACAATTAGATTTAAAAATTATGTTATATTGTGAATTATTGTGTGAATGTTATTTGGTCACTTAGGCTATTTAAAAATGTTAATCTATTCTTAAGAAATTGATAGATGTTTAGATCTAGTAATTGAATTTTGTAATTAGCTACAATTAGGTAACTAACTAATTATATGCTTTACTTTCATGTCTTCGAAGTAAGATTGTTTCATATTTGTTTCAGAATGCTTCAATCTATAATAACTGAAAATTTCTTTCAGTTATCATAATTTTTAAGAAAGGTATGGGCTTTTAACTGTCCTCGATCACAGCTTTTGTGTTAAGTCAATGGAAAAGCAATAGGGAACTAGATGCTAATTTCTGAGTATGATAATGGCCATAACTTTTTTAATACTGAAGATATGAAAGTGAATTAAGTGTCAAATTAAACTTATTTTTATGCTTTATCTGATGGGATAAATTGCAGACTTTATTTTTTAAATCTCAAAATTTTGTAACATTGCTACATTAGTCTAAACAGGGCGGACCACGTGAAGGTTGCAATCTTCCACCTCGATGATCAGCCATGATCACATTAAATGGCAATGCTGGCTCGAAGTGCCGAATGGCCTTCACCTGCCCCTATTGTATCTATGAGCCCCATCTTCAGAAGAAGAGTCTTGACCAGAAACATCACCCATTCCTTCTATCCTAAGATGCTGCCCAGCAGGAGAAGGTACCTGGGAAGGGATGAGTTAACCAGGAAGTAGCGGAGGGAACGGTATCTGCAGAAGGAGGAAAGGGGTGGAGATGGGAAGATGTGATTTGATCCCGTTGGAAGTGGCAAAAATGTTGCAGGATCTCCTTTCCCACAGTTGCTCTGTGGGACAGGAGCAGGCAGAAACATTGGGTCTGCCAAAGCAGTTGTGTTTATGGATTTTGGGGAGAATGCTGTGTGGGCTGTAGAACTATAAGGTTGGAGGGTAGGCAGCCGGAAGTGATAAAATCAGGTATAATAAGATATTTTCCAACAATTTTGCCACCTCCAACGGTATCCCATCACTAGTCACATCTTTGAATCTCCACTCCTTTCCACCTTTCGCAGAGACTGTTCCCTCTGCAACTCCCTGGTTAACTCATCCCTTCCCACTCAAACTACCCTCCGCCGAGGCACCTTCCCTTGCAACTGCAGAAGATGCAACACCTGCCCCTATACCTCCTCCCTCGACTCTGTCCAGGCAGGGACAACAACAGTTCTTTCAGATTAGGCAGAGATTCACTTGCACCTCTTCCAACTTCATCTACTGCATCCGTTGTTCAAGATGTGGACTCTTATACATCGGCAAGATCAAATGTAGACTGGGCGATCGTTTCGCTGAACACCTTCGCTCAGTCCACCTGGACCTCCACCACACAAGTCACACCAGCTTTTATTCTCACTTAGCTGCAGCTAACAACAGCCTGCTTCCTTTATCATTGTTTAGTTTTTGCATATCTTTCATTCATTTATTCTATATCTCTCGACATCATCGTCTATTTCTCTCGTTTTCCCTTTCCCGTGACTTACAGTCTGAAGAAGGGTCTCGACCCGAAGAGTCACCCATTCCTTTTCGCTTGAGATGTTGCCTGTCCCACTGAGTTACTTCAGCATTCTGTGTCCATTTATATGTGTTGGATTGCGACATAATCATACATGGTTTGCAATGAATTTGATATTACTGACATTGTTTTGATTAGCAGTTTAAATACAGTGTTTCAGCATTGTTAATTAATTTGCAACCATTCTAGCTATTCTTTGTGAAGAGGAATTATTTTTCACAGGAAGAGGAGGGATTATATATTGACATTCCGATAAAACTAATAATGGATAAAGGACTGGAGCTCGTGGATGTTAATGTGACCAGAAAACAAATGTATAATAATACTAAAATTAAAATGAAAGGGTTTGACAGGGTCCACTTTAATAGTTTACAGAAATTAGCTAAAGAATTTACAGAAACTATAAACACAGTCGTCCAAAATTACCAAATAATTATTGGATTTTGTAGACAAGGAAGCAGTAAGTAAGTTAGAAGTGGGTTGATTGAAGAGGATTAACATAGATATTTAAAGACTAAGGAACCTGGTGAATATTTTTTACAAAAGTAACTTCAGTAATGTATCAAGTAAAGCCCTTGGAAGCAATTTATATGGACATCTGGACGACATTCAAAAAATATCATTTTGGAAACTATACATCAGAATTAAAGTTCTTGGAGTTGTAGGAAAATATGTCCAGGATAGAACAATGAAATTCTTACTTGCAGCAGCAAAAAAGAATATGTAAACATAGTACACTAAACAATATAAAAAATGAGGAAAAAAACACACATATACACATACACATATACACATATACATACACATATACACATAAACATACACATAAACATATACACATAAACATACACACATACACATACACATACACACATACACGCATACACATACATATACACATATATATATACACATACACATACATATAATAATAATAATAATAATAATAATAATAATACATTTTATTTATAGGGCACCTTTCAGGACTCTCAAGGACACCTTACAATTAACACAAGCATGAAACATAACCAACATATACAGCAACAATACACAATTCGGAGAGAGTGCAGCGGCAGCCAATCGAGCCAGCCTTCACTCTCCCCTCCAGCAACCATGTTTTCCGAGCCATCTGCAGCACACCAATAAAAATAGATACAACATTAAAGAATTTCACATAAAACATAAAAACATCCCCCCACAATGGTTCCCACTGTGAGGAAAGGCAAAGTCCAGTCCTCTTCCTCTTGTTCACCCATGGTCGGGCCTATTAAGGCCTCCACAATCGCCGCAATGGTGGCCCGATGTTACAGGCCCTCTCGCCGGATGATGGAGCTCCGGCATAGGGAGAACACTTGGAGTGTCTGGAACGGCCGCTTCCTCCCCGGAGACCGCGGCTCCCGAAGTCCACAGGCCAAGCTGGTCGGAGTTCCAACACTGGCGATCTCGGCGAGAGATCCCAGGCTCCATGGTGTTCAAACCCATCGTCACCACAGCTGGACGCTCCGCAGACCCCACAGCTCCGCGATGTTGGAGTCAGCAGTCTCAGCGCTCCGGAGCTTACCACACGGCGACCCGGATAAGGCATCGCCTGCTCAGCGATGGTGCTTCAGCACTGTGCTGCTGCCGAAGCTGAAGTTCTGGCCGGCTGGTCCCGGCAGGAAACGCCGCGACAGGACCGCTGATAGGCCATGAGGAAGGGGCGAAGATGCAGCTTGGAGGAAAACCGCAACTCCGAACAGGTAGGGACCGAGAAATACAGTTTCCCCCTTCCCCTGCCCCCCCCCCCCACCCAAAAGATTAGAGCTCCAAAACAAAACAAAACTATTAGGACTCTAAAAACAAAAGAAAAGGGTGAACAGGACAGACAGCTGCAGGCAGAGCAGCCATACTCTACGGTGCCCCCTCGATTATATACACATACACATATATATACACATACACATACACACACATACATATACACATACACATACATATACACATACATATACACATACACATATACACATATACACATACACAAACACATACACATACATATACACATACATATACACATACATATACATATAGGCATAAAAAGCTGGAGTAACTCAGTGGGAAAGGCAGCATCTCTGGAGAGAATGAATAAATGACGTTTTGAGAGATAGTGACGATGATGTAGAGAGGTATAGAACAATGAATGAAAGATATGCAAAAATGGAATGATGATAAAGGAAACATGCCATAGTTAGCTGTTTGTTAGGTGAAAACGAGAAACTAGTGTGACTTGGGTGGGGGAGTGATAGAGAGAGGGAATGCCGAGGTTACTTGAAGTTAGAGAATTCAATATTCATATCACTGGACTGTGAGCTGCCCAAGCATAATATGAGATGCTCATGACTGTGTAGCCGGACATCGTGCAAAGTCCATTTTCAAGTTCTCTGACGACACCACTGTTGTGGGACGAATTACCGATGGTGATGAGTCAGAGTATAGAAGTGAGATCGACCGACTGACCATTTTATGCCAGCACAACAACCTGGCTCTCTATATCAGCAAAACCAAAGAACTGATTGTGGACTTTGGAAGAGGAAGGTTGAGGACCCACAATCCTGCTTACATCAATGGGATGATGGAGGAGAGAGTCAAAAACTTCAAATTCCTGGACGTGCATATTTCTGACGATCTTTCCTGGACCCAGCACACTGATGCAACCATAAAGAAAGCACATCAGCGCCTCTACTTCCTGAGAAGATTACAGAGATTCGGTATGTCAAAGAGGATTCTCTTGAACATCTACAGGTGCACAGTAGAGAGCACACTGACTGGTTGCATCACGGCCTGGTTCAGCAACTTGAACGTCCAGGAGTGGAAAAGACTGCAAAAAGTTGTAAACACTGACCAGGCCATCACCGGCTCTGACCTCTCCACCATCGAAGGGATCTATCGTAGGCGCTGCCTCAAAAATGCAGCCAACATCATCAAAGACCATCCTGGCCACACACTCATCTCACCACTGCCATCGGGAAGAAGGTACAGAGTCTGAGAACTGTAACATCCAGGTTCAGGAACAGCTTCTTCCCTACAGCCAACAGGCTATTTTACTTCGGAGTCACATGAGTGACTACGTGAAGAAGGCCGTCAGCACGCATGCGCGTCATTACGTCTAGCGCATTGCGCAACGCGCTGACTGGCAGCGGTAAGTTTAAACCTGCAGGTAAGTTTTAAACTTCCCAGGTTATGTTTTCTATTACAGGAATCTCCTTCACAGAGTTCCTGCTGGATTTCGGGGCGAAGTCGGGACAGGCCACGGGGAAACCTTTATGGACCGCGGGGTAATCCCAGTCACGGACCGTGGGGAATTCCAGTCATGACCTCGGGGAATCCCGGCCACGGACCGCGGGGAACCCGCTATGGAGACCGCGGAAGTCCGGGTACCGGGCGGCGGTCCAAATTCGCCTTCCGAGTCGCTGGCGGTGGAGCCAGCGGCTCAGACTGCTGCCGGTAGCACCTTGGAAAACCCGCTTGGAGGGTAAGCCACTAAATTATATCTCCCTCTCTGAGGAGGGGAGCGTAGGGAAGAGACCCGTTGACTCAAACGAGTCGAGCCAGGAGGATTCCTAATGGAGAGGATCCCCTCTTTCAATGGGTAGCGTCTTCTGATGTCTAACCCACGTGGAGCACCTGATGGAGAGGTGCTCCACAATAGTATGCTCCAAGGAGGGAGTTTTCTCATCGTGGGTCTCCTCGGGGCCCACGGCAGCGGCAGCGGCACCTGTTTACAGGGCTGGACAGTGTCTCCCTCTCTGAGGAGGGGAGCAGTCAGGGTCAGTTCTGACTGACTCGGAGTTCGGTACCATGAGGCACGAAGGGTATGGTCCGTGGAGGGGCCATATCAGCGCAGGTCTCCTCGGGGGCCTGCGGCAGCACCTGTTTCGGGGCTGCTTACTATCGCCCTCGATATGGAGAGGAGTGCAAGGGGTCAGTGTGTATCTGACTCCAAACTGGGAAGTATGTCAGTGGAACATACTAGAGTATGTGTGTGAGGTACAGAAATGTCTGTCATGACATCCAGGCTTGCGACATCCTCGCAAGTGAGGAGTGCTGCAGGAAGAGTGGTTCCAGCCGTTGGCAGCTAAACCTCACGTCACGTCATAACAGGAACAGGTGACGGCTGTGAGATACCATGCACCTGTAAATTGTTCCTGAAGATACCGGCAGTGAACAGCGCTATCAGGGGTGACTTTGGAGGCGCTTGGAACCCCAGGAAACCAGATGCCGATTCTTCTCTTCAGGTAAGCCTACTCAATAAGGTGGATGAGTTGAATGTGCAGATAGCTATTAATGATTATGATATAGTTGGGATCACGGAGACATGGCTCCAGGGTGACCAAGGCTGGGAGCTGAACATCCAGGGATATTCAATATTCAGAAGGGATAGACAGAAAGGAAAAGGAGGTGGGGTAGCGTTGCTGGTTAGAGAGGAGATTAACGCAATAGAAAGGAAGGACATTAGCTTGGAGGATGTGGAATCGATATGGGTAGAGCTGCGAAACACTAAGGGACAGAAAACACTAGTGGGTTTTGTGTACAGGCCACCTAAAAGTAGTAGTGGAGTTTGGGATGGCATCAAGCAGGAAATTAGAAATGCGTGCAACAAAGGTAAAACAGTTATAATGGGTGACTTCGATCTGTATATAGATTGGGTGAGTCAAATTGGCAAGGGTGCTGAGGAAGAGGATTTCTTGGAATGTATGCGGGATAGTTTTCAAAACCAACATGTAGAGGAACCAACGAGAGAGCAGGCTATTCTAGACTGGGTATTGAATATTGAGGAAGGGTTAGTTAGCAGTCTTGTTGTGCGTGGCCCCTTGGGCAAGAGTGACCATAATATGGTTGAGTTCTTCATTAGGATGGAGAGTGACATTGTTAATTCAGAAACAAGGGTTCTGAACTTAAAGAAAGGTAACTTTGAGGGTATGAGACGTGAATTGGCCAAGATTGACTGGCAATTGATTCTTAAAGGGTTGACGGTGGATATGCAATGGAAGGCATTTAAAGACTGCATAGATGAACTACAACAAATGTTCATCCCAGTTTGGCAAAATAATAAATCAGGGAAGGAAGTGCATCCGTGGATAACAAGGGAAATCAGGGATAGTACAAATTAGCCAGAAAAACCAGCCTACCAGAGGACTGGGAGAAATTCAGAGTCCAGCAGAGGAGGACAAAGGGCTTAATTAGGAAAGGGAAAATAGATTATGAAAGAAAACTGGCAGGGAACATAAAAACTGACTGCAAGAGTTTTTATAGATATGTGAAGAGAAAAAGATTGGTTAAAACAATCAGTCAGTCAGTCAGAAACAGGTGAATTGATCATGGGGAAAAAGGACATGGCAGACCAATTGAATAACTACGTTGGTTCTGTCTTCAGTAAGAAATACATAAATAATCTGCCGGAAATAGCAGGGGACCTGCTATGACTCAGTTCCTCCATCAAATGAGATGGAGGAACTGAGTGAAATCCAGGTTAGCCGGGAAGTGGTGTTAGGTAAATTGAATGGATTAAAGGCCGATAAATACCCAGGGCCAGATAGGCTGCATCCCAGAGTACTTAAGGAAGTAGCCCCAGAAATAGTGGATGCATTAGTGATAATTTTTCAAAACTCCTTAGATTCTGGAGTAGTTCCTGAGGATTGGAGGATAGCTAATGTAACCCCAGTTTTTAACAAGGGAGGGAGAGAGAAAACGGGGAATTACAGACCAGTTAGTCTAACATCGGTAGTGGGGAAACTGTTAGAGTCAGTTATTAAAGATGGGATAGCAGCACATTTGGAAAGTGGTGAAATCATTGGACAGTGTCAGCATGGATTTACGAATCTTATAGAATTTTTCGAGGATGTAACTAGTAGAGTGGATAAGGGAGGACCACTGGATGTGTTATATCTGGATTTTCAGAAGACTTTCGACAAGGTCCCACATAAGAGATTAGTATACAAACTTAAAGCACACAGTATTGGGGGTTCAGTATTGATGTGGATAGAGAACTGGCTGGCAAACAGGAAGCAATGAATAGGAGTATACGGGTCCTTTTCAGAATGGCAGGCAGTGACTAGTGGGGTACCGCAAGGCTCGGTGCTGGGACACCAGCTATTTACAATATATATTAATGATTTGGACGAGGGAATTGAATGCAACATCTCCAAGTTTGCGGATGACACGAAGCTGGGGGGCAGTGTTAGCTATGAGGAGGATGCTAGGAGGGTGTAAGTTGACTTGGATAGGCTGGGTGAGTGGGCAAATGCAAGGCAGATGCAGTATAATGTGGATAAATGTGAGGTTATCCACTTTGGTGGCAAAATTAGGAAAGTAGACTATTATCTGAATGGTGGCTGGTTAGGAAAAGGGGAGATGCAACGAGACCTGGGTGTCATGGTACACCAGTCATTGAAAGTAGGCATGCAGGTGCAGCAGGCAGTGAAGAAAGCGAATGGTATGTTAGCATTCATAGCAAAGGGATTTTAGTATTGGAGCAGGAGATTCTACAGCAGTTGTACAGGGTCTTGGTGAGACCACACCGGGAGTATTGCGTACAGTTTTGGACTCCAAATCTGAGGAAAGACATTCTTGCCATAGAGGGAGTACAGAGAAGGTTCACCAGACTGATTCCTGGGATGTCAGGAGTTTCATATGAAGAAAGACTGGATAGACACGGCTTGTACTCGCTAGAATTTAGAAGATTGAGGGGGAATCTTATAGAAACTTATAAAATTCTTCAGGGGTTGGACAGGCTAGATGCAGGAAGATTGCTCCCGATGTTGGGGAAGTCCAGGACAAGGGGTCACAGTTTAAGGATAAAGGGGAAATCTTTTAGGATCGAGATGAGAAAAACATTTTTCACTCAGAGAGTGGTGAATCTCTGGAATTCTCTGCCACAGAAGGTAGTTGAGGCCAGTTCATTGGCTATATTTAAGAGGGAGTTAGATGTGGCCCTTGTGGCTAAAGGGATCAGGGGGTATGGAGAGAAGGCAGGTACAGGATACCGAGTTGGATGATCAGTCATGATCATATTGAATGGCGGTGCAGGCCCGAAGGTCCGAATGGCCTACTCCTGCACCTATTTTTCTATGTTTCAACAGGTGGACCTGCATGAGGGAGCTAAAGCTGTCGAACTACGAGTACAGCCTCATCTTTTCGGCAACAACACACCCCACGCCTCCATCGGCAGTAAGCGGTTCACTGAAGCTGGTGGCAACCAGCAAGCTGGGCAGAGGTCTTTAGGCCAAGGCCCAAGCCGGTCTCAGTAAAAATATGGAATCCACGCACCCTACCCGTCCTACTCTCCCATCAAGGATGGAAATAGAACCCGCATCAGCGGCCTTTGGGCTTACCACAGACCACCGGTAACCATGAAGGTAGGTGGGTTTGGTTCTTTTCCGAAACATGGGGTATGTGGACCATTTACAAGTTGGTAATATTTACGCTTATTTTTTGTACAAATGACAAAGTGAACATGTGATTAGTTTATACTGCCCGGATATACTAGGATTCCAAGGAGGCTTGGAATTGTGGCCAGTGTTGTCTTTCGAAGCAGCCGCAGTATTATAGCCAGGTTTGCCTTTTGAGACAGGCTCGGAAATATGGACAGGCACAGAATGATGGCCAGAGTTGTCTTTAAGGCAGACTCAGTATTATGGCCAGGATTGCCTTTCGACACAGTTACAGAAATATGACCAGAGTGTTTTTTCAAGGCAGGCTCGGAACTATGGCAGGCAGGGCCTGATCATTATGTAAGATGCAGGATGTCAGTTCATCCTTGATTAACTCGCATGTGCGGTATAAATATTTCAGCATAGCAAACTTCATTACTGTCTAACAACTGATTTCCATAGGATCTTTATGGCATGCATTGATCCCAAAGATGCATAATGTTCAGTTCTCATTCACAGGGATCACTGGAGATATTTGAAATTTTGCTGGATGGGGCAATGATAACAGTTAAAGCGTTGCAAAATATGCTAACTTCAGTTCCCAGGCTATTTACCAAATTACTAAAACCGGTACTTGGGCTGCTTAGAGCTCAAAAAACAATTGTTATGGCCTAACTACATGATATTCTAAATGTTGTATTTTGCTAAAATTAAACTGTTTCGGCCGCACACTATATTTGAGAAATTGGGGTTTCTCATCCATCCAGTTAAGTTTAAGTTGATACCAACTGGAGTTATTGATTGTTGGGATCTATCTTTAACTCTATTAATTTACTGTGACTCCGCCCTGCGGCAAGAGATTGGAATTAATAAAAGCCTGTAACAACCTCGTTGTTATGAAGCAGCCTCTATTCATCAAGAGTAATTGGCAATATAGTGGCTGTGTTTTCAGCTGTGCATTTGGACCTTTGCATTTTCAGAACTTACAACGTGCAAAGGAGTAACTTCTTAAGTGCCATATAGGTCATTATTAACAGACCTATGCTATTATGAGCTGAAGCTATCAAAGTCACAATGGTGACGAACAGTATTAACATTGCTCCTGTAACTTTTGCTCAGTAACTCTTCAGTTATATTACAAACTGATGCTAGTACTCAAAGTTGAAAAATTACGAATTCCATCTCTAGTTACGCAGGTGGATGGGCTTTGCATGAGTTACCATTTTTTCAGTTATATGGTATCAACTACCTATAAGACACTAGGTGCATTCTATGGGTTAAAAGTTTATTGTGCAAATATGCATAATCTGCATGCTCAACTCCAAGTTGATACACTATGGTGGTGGCTTATGTTAATCACAAGGGTGCAGTGAAGTTAAATATCCTGTGATAATTTACCTAACCTCATTTGGCACTGGTATATCATCACGTAAAAATCTATGACAACACAATATGGATGTTGTATCACAAAGTATTTAATGACATTGGGGTTCGATGGAACACCGAATATCAATATGTTTACATCCAGGCTCAATCACTATTGTAAAAATATGTGGCACAGTGGCAATAGATGTATTCTCGCTACACTGAGGAGGTATGTTCTTTATGTCTTTCTTCCATTTTGCCTCAACAGTCGGGCCTTGCACAAAATCCAGCAACATCTCGCCTCAGGCATTTCGTACTGCCTGACTGGCCTATGCAGCCATAGTTCCCGCTAAATGTTGAGAATAATATAGGACCTTATATGGTTATCCTAAACTCTAAAATTTGGTAGTTCAACCCCGTGACTCAGGGAAACCATCCTCTGCATGATAAATCAATTTATAGACTTGCAGACTCTGAGAGACCGTTCCGGCGACTCAGGTTGCCAGACTGATCTATGTACGTGCTCACTGCAGAGTACAGGGATAGCACCGAAAAATCAGCACATTTCACCTCATCAGGAGATGGGAAGTGTTTTGTTTTAATGCCAATGTTACATATAATACGGCATGGATAACTAACATCTCGGAGTTCAATTTCAGATGGGTCTTTGACAATTAATTAAGTTACAGTACCATTAACTGTGCCAACGTGCTTTCTCATCATAGTTGCTGCAGCGATCGGGACCCACTCTGTCGGGTCTCACCCTCTGATATCCAGATGTCTAAAGGATATCTTTAACGCAAATTCTCCCAGGCCCAGATACTCGGAGGTATGGGATGTTAATAATTGTTCCAACTGCTTCGCCAGTAGGGCCCAGCTACATCTCTATCCCTGGTCAAACCCACTTTCAAAGTGGTTATGCTCATGGCGGCAGTCCGAGCACTACGGGTCCAGCCACTACTTAAATTGTGACTGGACAGGATGGTTACATCTGCTAATAATATAATATTTTATGTTTCTGATGTAGATAAGCAGAGCAGACCAGGGGCGTCAGGTCCTAAACAATTTTAATGGCATACCCCATGGACCTTTGGTTGTCTGTGGTCACACATTTACAACAATATGTCAAGGTCACCAAGAGCCTTAGAGGCTCTGCACTAGCAATGTTTGTTAGTTACTAAAAACCTCATAAAGGTATCTATCCAGACCATCTCCAGGTGGTCAGACGGGTTTTGGCTTATGCAGCCGTAGATACTAATATTTTCTATCTCACTCCACTAGGGCTGCTACAATATTAGCAGCTAGAGTTATGTACGTTCCACTGGACCACATCCTAGCAGCTGCAGGATGGTCAAATGAACAAACGTTCCAACATTTTATAATAACCCATTGCCAGACTGTTTTTTTTTGCCAAATTCCATTTATGTTTTGTTTCATAGTATCCCCCAGGATGGTAGGGGTCACTATTATTTTCCTTTGATGATTAAAGCATCAGCATTTTTTAACAAACTACGTCATGGCTGAATGCATTAATCTTTTTCACTCATCCATGGTCAATTGATGCAGTGTGTGAGGCCTGGACTCGTAACCGGCATGAAATCACAGAGCTTCAAAGGCTTCACGTAGTCACTCACGTGACTCCGAAGTAATATAGTAAGATTAAACGAGAACTTAGCAGTTTGAAGTTTGATCTTTATTTTATGAGGAGTTACGATGAGCGATTACGTGCCCACTGCTCCCAACCCTCATATTATAAAGGTCATCTGGTAGTTCTAGTTCTCTCCAATCTTACTATGTTCAGGTCAACTACTGTTATCTGTGATTTCTGCTTTGAAGATTGTTATCTGCTTTGAAGATTGACGCGCATGCGTGCTGACGGCCTTCTTCACGTAATCGCTCATCGTAACTCCTCATAAAATAAAGATCAAACGTCAAACTGGTAATTTCACGTTTAATCTTACTATTAAACACTACAACCTCATAAGCTATGAACTACAATACTATTAATATTATTATTATTTCAAGTTTATTGTTTGTTCTTTTTTTTCTGAGTTTTTGTTATATTATTTATTATGATTTTTTGAGGATGTGACAAGTAAAATGGATGAAGGGGTGCCAGTGGATGTAGTGTATCTAGACTTTCAGAAAGCCTTTGATAAGGTCCCGCACGGGAGACTGGTGACTAAAATTAGAGCACATGGTATTGGGGGTAGGGTGTTGACATGGATATAAAATTGGTTGTCAGACCGGAAGCAAAGAGTAGGAGTGAACGGGTCCTTTTCAGAATGGCAGGCAGTGGCGAGTGGAGTGCCGCAAGGCTCGGTGTTCGGGCCGTAACTGTTTACCATATATATTAATGATTTGGAAGTGGGTATTAGGAGCAACACTAGCAAGTTTGCAGATGACACAAAGTTGGGTGGCAGTGTGAACTGTGAAGAGGATGTTATGAGGTTCCAGAGTGACCTGGACAGGTTGAGTGAGTGGGCGGATGCGTGGCAGATGCAGTATAATATAGATAAATGTGAGGTTATCCACTTTGGCGGCAAAAACAAGGGGGCAGTTTATTATCTCAATGGGGTTAGGTTAGGTAAGGGGGAGGTGCAGTGAGACCAGGGCGTCCTTGTACACCAGTCACTGAAAGTCGGCTTACAGGTACAGCAGGCAGTGAAGAAAGCTAATGGAATGTTGGCCTTCCTAACTAGAGGATTTCAGTATAGGAGTGAAGAGGTTCTTCTGCAGTTGTATAGGGCTCTGGTGAGACCACATCTGGAGTATTGTGTACAGTTTTGGTCTCCTAATTTGAGGAAGGACATCCTTGTGATTGAGGCAGTGCAGCGTAGGTTCACGAGATTGATCCCTGGGATGGCGGGACTGTCATATGAGGAAAGATTGAAAAGACTGGACTTGGAATACAAAAGACTTGTATTCACTGCAGTTTAGAAGGATGAGGGGGTAGCTTATAGAAACATATAAAATATAAAACTTCCGGTGGCGCCATGTTGGACTAACAGACGTGCACCTAGCTCCGCTCCCGAAAAACTTCACGATTTTTCGTGTAAAACGGGTCCATAAAACGGGAGTGGATTTAAAAACCTTACCGGAGCTTCTGGTCGCCGCGCTGATGACGTCATCAGTAAGCGCGATATTTTTAACGGTGGTTTAAAGAGACTTTTAAATGAGTAAACTGTCTCCAGCCAAGAGCCCTCCGAGATCAGTGAAAAAGCTGCTGAGAGACCTGAAGATGCCTGAAGGAAAAGTGACCTCTGAAGCTTCTGAAGTGACTGCAGAAATGGATACAAGATCTAAGACTGAGCCTGGTAAGGACAAAGAGTTTGATGATTTGAAAAAATCTGTGAAAAATATGAAAGATGAAATTTTGGAAATAATTGGAAAGATGCTGAAGGATTCGAATGCTGATAACCAGAAGGCTATGAATGCTGGTAACCAGATGGTGATTGATTCACTCGACACTATAAACAAACGAATTGATGATGTGAAAGATGAACTATCGGGGAGAATGGATAAGATGGATGAAACTTCTACTGACAGGTTCACGGCTGTGCTTGAAACAGTAGCTGCAAGTATGTGCACAATTACCGAACTGGAGAAAAATATGGCTCGAGTGATGGAAGATATGGCGAAAATGAGGCAGGAACATGAGCAAATGAAGCTGGAAAACGAGCAAAATTCACTACAGATGAAGACTGAACTGGGGAAAGTCTCGGACCTGGAAGCTCGCTCTAGGCGCCAGAATTTGAGAATTCTTGGAGTCTCAGAGGGAGTGGAAGGGAAGGACGTTCGGGAGTTCGCCATGGGTCTGCTTAAACAACTGCTTAATCTTCCCAAAGAACCGAAAATTGAAGTGGCCCATCGTGTCCCAAGATTTAAACAGAGATCTGAATTTGGAAAAGCCCATCCACGACATATCATAGTGAAATTTCGGGATATTCTAGAACTGGAACAAGTCATGAGCCAGATCAAATACGGAGAGCAATTACGGATGGAAAATGATATTATTAAGATATTCAGGGACTACCCGTATGAAATTGTGCACAAGAGGAATCAATTCGGGAAGGTTAAGGAGCTTTTAAGAGGGAAACAAGGTGTCAGATACGGGATTTATTATCCAGCTAAAATGCGTATTTCCTTTGGGGGTTCTGAAAAGTCATTTGTAAAACCGGAAGATGCGTTCAAATATGCCCAAAGTATCATTGAAAAATAGAAAGTTTAACTTTAAAACACTAGAACTCCATGGCTAATGGAGGTTTGGCAGATTAGTTCAATCTATGCAATGTTTTGGTTTGGTGGCTAGACTGTTATCAATGGAATTCTGAACCAAGGACACTCTCAGTTGAAAATGAGAAAACAGTTGAACTGAAGTAAATACACCAGAAGCACTATTTGTTTAATAGACTACAATATTAAATCCAGTTGTAGGAACTTATCCTATTAATAACTTAATAAGTTATCTATATTAGATTAGAATAGCTATGGACGCTAATAAAAATAAAAAATAATAACATAAAATATAGAATTAACAAAACTAATATGAATTGCTACGGAATTTAAACCTTATCTATAACTGGGAGGAGGGGAAGAGAAACGAGCACCTGGCTTAGGCCAGGGACACGTCTCGTTAACCCCTTCAACCAACAGTTGACCATTATTGAAGTTAATACTATCTGTTTAAAAATTATTAGCTAAAACTGTGATTTATACATGACATGTTATAATGAAACATAGAGGGTAAAATTGTATTATATTTCTTAATGTGTGTCCCAGTTTTAATATGTTATGATTAATTAAGAGAGCGGCGCTAGTTGCTTAACATCAGCAATGGAAGTCGAAACAAGGTTTTCTCCCACCTACAGGTGGGCCACTAGTTACAGTGTCGACTATTTTAGACACTGTATTTTCACTTTTTTATTTTTTATTTTTTTATTATCACTTAAATTCTCATGTTTGTTTTTTGTGTTTAGGGATAAGTGTAAAAGGGATATACCAACAAAATTTAGAAATTTAAAACTCCCCCCAATACCCAAAGACCTGGGATATGGATGCACCACAAAATTTAAAGGTACTATAATTACTCAAAATGCAAGATGCTAAGCAAAAGAGCCTAGGTGGAGTCTCATTCTGCAGTTGGAATATAAGAGGTATTAATGAACCTATTAAAAGGGCTAAGATACTAGATCAGCTGAAATTGTACAATTCTGACATTATCTTTTTACAAGAAACTCATCTAAAATCCCATCATCAACCTAGGTTGAGGGCGAAATGGATAGGTCAAACATACCATTCTTCATTTACCTCGAAATCTAGAGGTACGTCAATTATTATAAGAAAAGGTATACCATTCAAAGCAAAGAATACTATAACAGACATTGAAGGGAGATACTTAATAGTTAATGGAGAAATTCATGATACTCCAATCACTTTGGTAAATATATACGCGCCTAACTTTGACAACTCTCATTTTTAAAATAAAATTTTGAATAGAATCGCAGAGTCTAACTATCAAAATGTTATAATAGGAGGAGACTTTAACTGTGTTTTAGATCCGTATTTAGATAAATCAAGCAAAAAACTGAGAGGGAATACGAAATCTAAATATGGTGAATTTTTAAATACTTATATAAACAACACTAATATAGCAGATGTTTGTAGAATTGCTAATCCAACTGGCAGGGAATACTCGTTTTATTCAATGGTACACAAAACATACTCACGTATAGATTATTTCCTGGCGGACACCAAATTAATCCCTCATATTTCTAACCCAACATATCATACAAACCCTATTTCAGATCATTCACCATTAACTTTTTTTTTTAAACTGGAAGGGATGTCTAAGAATAAATCGTTCTGGAGATTTAACTCTCATATCTTAAAAGATCCACAAGCGAGTATATATTTAAAAGAACAAATGGATGCCTTTTTTGAAATAAATGACACTCCAGACATATCGCCTACTGTATTATGGGAATCTTTTAAAGCATATATTAGAGGTATTATAATTTCATACCAAGCTTTTCAAAATAAAAACAAAATAAGAATGAACAAAAACAACTAGAGGAACTTATTAGACAAATGGATATGGATAATGCTAAAGATCCATCAATAGAAAAACATAATAAAATAATAATTCTGAAATTTAAATTAAATAAACTATTATCAGCCAAACTGATAAAACTTTTTCAAATTACAAAACAAGAGTACTTTGAATTTGGGGATAAACCGCATAAACTTCTGGCCCGCCAGCTAAAAAAACGTGAAAAAGAACATACGATCCCAAAGATTAAATCAGATAGAGGGGAGTTACTAACTACACCGAAGGATATTAATAAAAGATTTGCACAATTTTATGAGAATCTGTATACATCTAAAACGACAACTGATTCCTATAAAATTACTGTTTCTGGATAACTGTAATCTTCCAAAGTTAGAGATGAAGGAACAAGAGGAATTGGGAGCACAAATTTCAATTAAGGAATTAGAAGATACAATAAAATCACTAAAGAATGGAAAAACTCCAGGTCCTGATGGATTTACTAATGAATTTTATAAA
Organism: Malacoraja senta; assembly: GCA_038087875.1. Taxonomy (NCBI): domain Eukaryota; kingdom Metazoa; phylum Chordata; class Chondrichthyes; order Rajiformes; family Rajidae; genus Malacoraja; species Malacoraja senta. Next base: position 43,128,691 of record CM075981.1, on the reverse strand, counting down.
GATTTATATGATAAAATTATACCTAGATTACAAAAAATGTACCAACATGCTTTTAAAAAACAAATACTACCTGATACATTAGCTGAATCAACGATTACATTAATACTTTAAAAAAACAAAGATATAGAAGAACCGGGTTCATATAGAGCTATTGCACTGTTAAACAAAGATCAAAAAATATTAGCAAAAACATTAGCTAGAAGATTAAGTAAATATATTAGCAAACTAATTATTTCCAGATCAGACGGGGTTTATCCCGAAGGGATACTCAGCTAATAATATGAGACGTTTACTCAATATAATGCATTCACATAAATTTGAAGAACAAGAATTATCAATTATTTCGCTGGACGCTGAAAAAGCATTTGATCAAGTAGAATGGAATTATATGGATAAAGTATTAGAAAAATTCCAATTGGGAAAGAATTTTATTTTATGGATTAAATTACTATATAATAAACCTACAGCTAGAATATTAACTAATAATTTATTATCTTCGAAATTTCAACTATCAAGGGGAAATAGACAAGGGTGCTCATTATCACCACAGTTGTTTGCTGTTATAATTGAACCGTTAGCAGAAAAAATTAGAATACATCCCGATATCCATGGGTATAATACTAAATACTCAAAATATAAAATATCTTTATATGCGGATGATATATTACTGTACATTACAAAACCTCAAATCACTATACCAAATATATTAAACTTAATTGAAGACTTTGGATCTTTTTCTGGATATAGAATAAACTGGAATAAAAGTGAAATTGTGTCAATAAAACCGAAAGACTCAACACATCTTTTAAAATTCCCTTTTAAAATAGCTACAGATTTTTTTTTTTAATTTTTTTTTTTTTTTAATTTTTTTTTATTGGAGATAAGAACATAACCTATTAACATCATTACAGTCTTACATTTTTAAATTGATAATATTATCAATTATTATTACATTGTCTCCAATACCTTTTGCCTTTTTTTAAAAATTTTAAACTAGATAGAACTAAAAAGATAGATGAAGTAAAGAAAGAAAAGAGAGAGAAGAAAAAGAGAAGGAAAAAAAAAGAAAGAAAAAAAAAAAAAAAAAAAAAAAAGAGAAAGATAGTTAAAGAAGAATGGAAAAATTTATTAAAATAAAAAACTTCATTCGAGATATATTCGTACATTTCAGAATACAGCATTTCATCCATTCTTTAGCCCGAGCATTAGTCAGGTTCCCGTGCTGAACCATTCTGACCCTTTAAATAATCAATAAAGGGAGACCATGCTCCAACGAATAATTCCTGTTTGTCCAACAGGGAAAATCTGATTCTTTCCACGTTTAAGGTCTCCGTCATTTCTATAATCCACATTTTGATTGTGGGGGCCGTAGGCCTTTCCAAAATTTTAGAATTAATTTTTTTCCTGTTATTATACTATAATCAATAAAGTTTCTTTGTGTTGTTGTAAATGTTTGATTTCGTTCTAATATTCCTAGTATTATTAATTTTGGATCCAGGTCCAATTGAGTGCTGGTCACTGTAGATATTATTCTGAAAATATTTGCCCAGAATTTTTAATTTTTATACAATTCGCAAACGTATGAGTTAAGTTGGCATCTAAATGTTGATATTTATCACATATAGGGGAGATATGTAGGGGAGATATAGGGGAGATCTTATAATTGAACCGTTAGCAGAAAAAATTAGAATACATCCCGATATCCTTGGGTATAATACTGAATACTCAAATAATAAAATATCTTTATATGCGGATGATATATTACTGTACATTACAAAACCTCAAATCACTATACCAAATATATTAAACTTAATTGAAGACTTTGGATCTTTTTCTAGATATAGAATAAACTGGAATAAAAGTGAAATTGTGTCAATAAAACCGAAAGACTCAACACATCTTTTAAAATTCCCTTTTAAAATAGCTACAGAAAAATTTAAATACCTGGGAATCGAAATTACCAGAACATATCAAGGTATGTTTAAAGCAAATTTTGAGCCTTTACTTAATAAATTAAATACATTAATTAAATTTTGGAAAACGCTCCCGATGTCTTTAATAGGCCGAATAAATGCAATAAAAATTATCTTTCTTCCACAAATTTTATATCTATTTCAATCGATTCCTATATACTTACCAAAGAAGTTTAAAAAAAAAACTGGACTCAGACATTACTAATTTTATATGGGACTATAAATCACACAGAATACAAAGAACACACCTGAACAAACCCAAAGTACTAGGGGGCTTAGCACTCCCTAATTTCATGTATTATTATTGGTCAGTAAATATTAAAAATATGATTCAACTGATGGATAATTCTGCTCAGCAAGTGGATTGGATTGTAATGGAGAGAGAGGACTGCTCCTCTAGAAACATTGGAGCGATCCTCCTCTCACCAACGAAACTGAATAACATAAACTATAATAAGAACCCAATCATACATAGTACAATCAGAATTTGGAAACAAATAAAACAAAATTTAAAATTAAGAAATTTTTCACTTTTATCTCCCATAGTTAATAACCCTTTGTTTAATCCCTCTACTACAGATACAGCCTTCATACAATGGGATAGACTAGGAATTAAAACATTCGGTGACCTGTATGAAACTGGAAAATTACTATCATTTCAGCAATTACAAATAAAATATATACTTGGAAATAATCAATATTTTAAATATTTTCAAATATGTGATTATTTGAAAAAATATATAAAATATCATTATAATAGCCCAGTAGATGTTTTGGATGATGCAATGCAGATAAAAGCTGATTCAGCAAATTCAATATCATATTTGTATAATATTATCTTAAATGTAGAAATACCAATTACGGAAGGTATTAGAAGAGAATGGGAACAAGATTTAGCTATTAAAATCTCAAAGGAAAAGTGGAATGAATACTTATTAAAAGTGCATAAATGTTCGATAAATGTAAGACATACTTTAATACAATTCAAAATTTTACATAGATTATACTATTCTAAAACTAAAATCCATAAAATTTCCCCAAATATATCATCAAACTGTGATAAATGTCAATCTCAAGAAGCTACTATAGCGCATTCATTTGTCTTTTGTACAAAAATTCAAAATTTTGGATTGACATTTTTGAAATCTTTACAAAATTATTTAAAATAAAACTGATACCCAAAGTAGAATGGATTATCTTCGGAATAACGGAAGATAGTCCAGAACTAAATGTGTTTCAAAAGAAACTAATAGACTATGGGTTAATAACTGGAAAAAAGTTAATCCTAAAATTTTGGAAAAATGCTCCAATACCAACTATAAACATGTGGATTTCAAATATGTTTCAAACATTACACCTAGAAGAGATAAGACTCCTCCTGGCAGGTAAACCAGACCACTTCCATCTGACGTGGTCGGCATTTATAGAATTATTACAAATATAGGGTGCAAAGGTACTTTAAAAAAACTGAGGTCGGGTAGGGGGGGGATGAAAATTGGAGATTTGGTATGTCCCATTTGCGGGATGCTGATAAAAAAGGTATTTGTTCTTCTCTTTTTCCTTTCTCTTTTTCTTCTTCTTTTCTAGGGTCTACTTCTTAACTCTTTTTCTTATAGGGTCTTTGTTCTTTCTTGTTGTCACGTTTTTTGTGTTTTTTTTACACTTTCACCTTTTCCTTCATTTTCCTCTCCCTTTATCAATGTAAAAAAAAAAACGGAGTACATTAATTGTAATAAAATATATGTGACGAGTACTAATGGATGTGGTTGTAATGTAATGTGCTTCTAATAAATAAAATATTTAAAATATATATATATATATATATATATAAAATTATAAAAGGACTGGACAAGCTAGATGCAGGAAAAATGTTCCCAATATTGGGCGAGTCCAGAACCAGGGGCCACAGTCTTAGAATAACGGGGAGGTCATTTAAGACTGAGGTGAGAAAAAACGTTTTCACCCAGAGAGTTGTTAATTTATGGAATTCTCTGCCACAGAGGGCAGTGGAGGCCAAGTCACTGGATGGATTTAGGAGAGAGTTAGATCGAGCTCTATGGGCTAGTGGGAGTCAAGCGATATGGGGAGAAAGCAGGCACGGGTTATTGATAGGGGACGATCAGTCATGATCACAATGAATGGCGGTGCGGGCTCGAATGGCCAAATGGCCTCCTCCTGCGCCTATTTTCTATGTTTCTATGTTTCTATGATTACAGACAAAACAGTGTCAACAGCATTCCATCTAAACAACAAGGAAGCTAAGCGAGAGCTAGCTGTTTTCGTTAACAATAAGCGCTTGGACTTCCAATAAACACCCACTTACCTCTGCGTAAAGCTGGACAGATCGCTTACATTTCGCCAACACCTGGCTGGTCTCCGCGACAAGATCCTGGCACGTAGCGGCTTCATCCGAAGCCTGGCAGGAACAAGTAGGGGAGCCAGCCCATCAACTCTTCGCACCTCTACTTTAGCTCTTGAGTATACTCCAGCTGAGTACTGCGCACCCGTATGGAGTAGAGGCAGACATACTAGCCTGGTAGACATGGGCTTGAACAGCACCTTGCGAACCATCACTGGGTGCCTTCAACCTACTCCAGTCAAGCAGCTCCCCATACTTGCAGACATTCTGCCTGCAGGGATCCGAAGGCAAGCAGCAACTCTGGCACTATCTCGTCATGCCATGGACCCAGATCACCTCCTCCATCAGGCTATCAGCAGAGAGCAAAGGCCACCTCGACTGAAGTCCCGTGACCCCTTTGCTCCACATGGAAAACAACTCCTGGCATTCATCCAGCCAACTGAGACAAAGCACACTGGATAGCCACCAAGTGGTCACAGGAGTGGAAGGAAACCTCATCTCCATTACACAGCTACATCTCTTCACCAAATAAAAGCTGTCCAGTGTCTGACCTCCCCAGAGGAGCATGGGTGACTTTGGGTGGCTCAACAGACTTTGTACTGGAGTTGGGCGTTTCAATGCCAGCATGTGGAGATGGGGGCTCTGCCAGAGCCCAGCCTGTGAATGTGGAGCAGGACAACAGACAGCCAACCATGTCATCTCTGAGTGCCCGCTCTACCACCCACTAAATGGAGCTCAGGGCCTGGCAGATATTGACGCAGAGACAACAACCTGGCTGCTCAATACCCGGCTTGAGATCTAACTATTCCTTTAGTTTATTTATGTTTTATTCATAAGAAGAAGAAGAAGATTACATATTCTGTTGTGCTGCAGCAAGTAAGAATTTCATTGCTCTATCTGGGACACATGACAATAAAACACACTTAACTCTTGACTCTTGACTTGTTCCTCCAATTTGCGTTTAGCCTCATTCTGACAATGGAGGAGACCGAGGACAGAAAGGTCTGTGTGGGAATGGGAAAGAGACCTAGGGTGACAGAGGAACTGAAGGAAATTCACATTAGGCTGGAAATGGTGTTGGGTAGACTGATGGGACTGAAGGCTAATAAATCCCCAGCACCTGATGGTCTGCATACCAGGGTACTTAAGGAAGTGGCTCTAGAAATCGTGGACACATTGGTGAATATATAGAATATTTTCCAATGTTCTATAGATTCAGGATCAGTTCCTGTGGATTGGAGGGTAGCTAAAGTTATCCCAGTTTTTAAGAAAGGAGGGAGAGAGGAAACGGGGAATTATAGACCAGTTAGCCTGACATCGGTGGTGGGGAAGATGCTGGAATCAATTATAAAAGATGAAATAGCGGCACATTTGGATAGCAGTAACATGATCGGTCGAGGACAGCATGGATTTACGAAGGGGAAATCATGCTTGACTAATCTTCTGGAATTTTTTGAGGATGTTACTTTGAAAATGGACAAGGTAAATCCTTTGATAAGGCCCCACATAAGAGATTAGTGGGCAAAAATAGAGCATATGTTATTGGGGATAGGGTACTGATATGGATAGAAAATGTGATGTTATCCACTTTGATGGCAAGAACAGGAAGGCAGATAATTATCTGAATGGTGCGAAGTTAGGAAAAGGGGAAGTACAATGAGATCCTGGTGTCCTTGTACATCGGTCACTGAAAGTGAGCATGTAGGTACAGCAGGCAGTGAAGAAGGGTAATGGCATGTTTGCCTTCATAACAAGAGGAGTTGAGTATTGGAGCAAAGAGGTCCTACTGCAGTTGTACAGGGCCCTGGTGAGACGACACCTGGAGTATTGTGTGCAGTATTGGTCTCCAAATTTGTGGAAGGACATTCTTGCTATTGAGGGAGTATTGAAGGTTAATTCCCGGGATGGCGGGACTGTCATATGTTGAAAAAAATGGAGCGATTGGGCTTGTATACACTGGAATTTAGGATGAGAGGGGATCTTATTGAAACATATAAGATTATTAAGGTTTGGACACGCTAGTGGCGGGAAACATGTTCCCAATGTTGGAGGTGTCCTGAACCAGGGGCCACAGTTTAAGAATAAGGAATCAGTTTAGAACGGAGATGAGGAAAAACTTTTAAACCCAGAGAGTTGTGAATCTGTGGAGTTCGCTGCGTCAGAAGGCAGTGCAGGCCGATTCTCTGCATGCTTTCAAGAGAGTTAGATAGAGCTCTTAAAGATAGCAGAGTCAAGGGATATGGGGAGAAAGCAGGAACGGGATACTGATTGTGGATGATCAGTTATGATCACATTGAATGGCGGTGCTGGCTCGAAGGGCCAAATGGGCTACTCCTGCACCTATTATCTATGTATCTATGTGTCTATGAGAATTAAAGTGTTTAGCAACCGGGAGATCAGGTAGGTTCAGGCGGACCGAGCAAAAGTGTTCAGCGAAACGATCTTCATTTGGTCTCACCGATAAGAGTCAATAAGAGTTCCCCTACTCCCACTTTTTCCATCTGTGCCCAAGATGAGGTGTTCCATACGAGGACACCCAAGATGTCCTCATTCTTAATGGAACAAGGGTTCCCCTCTCCCATCCTAGATGAGGCCCTCACGTGTGTCTGTAGGAAGAAGCTGTTCCTGAACCTGGATGTTACAGTTTTCATGCTCATGTACCTTCTTCCTGATCGCAGAGGTGAAATGAGTGTGTGGCCATGGTGGTGTGGGTGTCTGATTATGCTGGCTGCCTTTGAGGCAGCGATTCCGGAAAATTCCTTCGATGGTGAGGAGATCGGAACCCGTGATGGATGCTTTTGTAGTCTTTGCTCCTGGGCATTCAAGTTGCCGAACCAGGCCGTGATGCAACCAGTCAATATGCTCTCTACTGTACACCTGTAGAAGTTCAAGAGAATCCTCTCTGACATTCCAAATATCCGTAACCTTCTCAGGAAGTAGAGGCGTTAATGGGCTTTACTAGTAAGATTAAACGAGAACTTACCAGTTTGAAGTTTGATCTTTATTTTATGAGGAGTTACGTTGGTGATTACGTGAAGAACGCCGTCAGGGCGCATGCGCGTCAATCTTCAAAGCAGCGGTATGAAATCACAGACAACACCATAATTGAAGTAACATATTAAGATGATCAACATGAGAACTACCATTATGACCTTTTTTCTATGAGAGAGGGTTGGGCGTGGCGGGCACGTAATCACCAACGTAACTCCTCATAAAATAAAGATCAAACTTCAAACTGGTAAGTTCTCATTTAATCTTACTATTTTACTTCGGAGTCACGTGAGTGACTACGTGAAGATTTTAAAGCTCTGTGACTTTTATGCCGCAGATCAAAATCCCGGCTTCTCACTGCATCGATTGACTCCGAGTATCATCAATAATGCTGTAAACATGACATTGCATTTCATGCAAAAACAAAACAGTTTTATTTTTGGTCATAAAACAACCAATAAACCCTCTTAATGTAGGGGCAACAAACGAAACAGAATGAAACAGTATTGAAAACAGACTTTAAACAATAGCAACAGCACTCAATATTGAGTTGGCAAACAGCCCTCCATCGGCAATCGGCCGATGGTAGTATTGCTGAAACACAAGTTCATTTTTCCAACCTGCGGCTTTTAATATATGGTCGATGGGAACGTCCATCGCCCTGGCCGCGGATGTTGCTACTGCGCTAGTGGAATGAGATGTAAACACATAAATGTTAATTCCTGCCTGAACCAACTCTTGCTTTAACCACCTTGAGATAGTCTGAACTGCCACTCTTTTATGTTGGCTTCTTGTAACTGAGAAATAATCCTGTTTCTTCTTGTCTTAAAGCCCTTGTGGCTTCAATGTAATGTAACAAATGTGTCCTTACACCTAAACATTGAGCTGTAGGATATGCTGAGAACACAATCTTAAATCCTGTCACACCTGGCCTGCTTTGTTTGAGCAGGTCAGAAATATAAAACAGAACATCGTCTGTATTCACTTCCATTCTCTCGAACTGAGGTTTTTGCAAAGTCTGCACTCTCTGTACTGACACCAATGCCATTAGCATAGCCAATTTCATGGTTAATTTTAACAAAGTTATAGACGTGACAGGGACCCAATGACGAAGTATGTTAAGAACAACGCTTACCTCGCAGATTACCATATACCTAGGCTTAGGCCGTTTGGAATTAAAGATTCCTTTCATCAACCTAGATATGAGAGGGTGAGAACCTATAATTTGTGTCCGTGTACCTATTACAAGACATGCCGACAAAGCACTTCTAGCTGTATTGATAGCAGTATAGCTAAGACCCTCATCATAATAAAGTGTAGATAAACTCTAATACATTTTCAATAACTACAGTATCATATTGAATATTCTTTTGAACACCACATTGTTCCCATTTTTTACATAAGTCATATACTGCTTTTGAGTACTCTTTCTCCAGGCTGCAGTGAGTATATACACCGTTGGCCTAGAAAGTCCTCGACCAATGTAAGGCATTCTTAAAAACCTGCAAATTAACAGATCAATACGATAACATAATGGATGAACTTAACGCGTTACTGGATGGTCCAGCAAATTCCTACTGTTTGGAATCAGCAAAAGGAGGTTGGATCGCTATCTGTAACATCAGAGGGAACCATGGTTGAATCGGGCAATTTGGTATCACCAAAACCCCTGAAGCGGCATCCTGCTTGATTTTCTCAAACACCGAGCTATGAGGCAGAATGGTGGGAAAATGTACACAAACATATCATCCCAATTTAGTGAAAAAGCATCAATTGCCACTGCCCCTGGATCTGGTGCTCATGAAACATATTTTGGCCTTCCATATAGAAGTACTATGTTTTTGAACACATCCTGGTTCAACATCCACTCTGTATTATCACGGAATTTCCATGAGCTGCCATCTGGTACTATATTAAGTTTCCCTGGCAGATAGCTCCAATCCAAATATCCATACTCCAGGTCCAATTTTATTTGCCAACCTGTCACATGATAACGATTTGATTCCACCCATGTGATTCATATAAGCAACTGCTGTAGTGTTGTCTATTTTGCACTGCACATGCAAACTAGTTTTGTTAATGCCATAAGCCTTGAATCTATAAAATACTGTTGGTTAATTCCCCATGTTTGCAGAAGCAATGTCCATCTGTCTCCACAGCTGGATCTTGTATCAGTAGCACCCTACCCAAGTGCTCTGACATCGGTCTGCAAAATCATGGAAGCTTGGTTCAATAACACTTTGGAACTACTAGTGGACACGTGCTGAATCCCCCATTGTACATCAGCAACAGCCTCTATTGATAGAAGCATAGGTCTGTTATAATGACCCTAATGTATCCTCAGTGCTTGTTCCTTTGATCTTTGTAATTGTAGATAATAAAGTGGCCATATTGAACTGCTGGAAATGCTGCCAGCAATTACCACAGCAGACTTGTCACCTGGCTAATTGAAGGCTGTGTGTAAGCAATTAACTTGATACAGCTCTTAATTAGCTCTACCTTTTTTGCCTGGGCAAGGTCACAATCATGTTGATTAAGTCTATTGTGAACCCAAACAGTCAATTTGTGTCACAGGTATAAATTTAGATTTCTCTGGATAGCTTATGTTAAAAAGTGTTTTTTACCAACTGCCACTGATGCTTCAGCTGTTTCCTTTGATTGTCCTACAATCAAGATATTATCTAGTTAAGCCATGAGCACATGCCCTTGACTTCTCATCATGCCTAGAATAGGTTTTAACAACTTTGTAATCACTCTAGGAGCTGAAGACAAATCATTAGGGAGTGCATTGTATTGGCATAATTGCCCCATCCAGCTGAATTTTAAATCTTCTATCCTGCAAATGAACAGACACTGAATCCGCATCTTTAAGATCTTCTTCACAAACGTTTCCATCTTAAAATTACTATACCGTACAAAAAGGTTAATCCTATTCAGGACCAGTATAATTCTGCATCCCATCATCCTTTTTTTTTTTTTTTTTTTTTTTTTTCCTTTCTCTGGGAAAGATATTGGACACAAACTGATGGCTTTGGTAAACTGCCTTAGCAATTACACCTTTATTACATAAGCATGCAAGTTCCACCTGAACTTCCAATTGTTCAGTGATACTGAAGTCAAACTCCTTTTTGGAACATGTTGCATGGGTAAATCAGAATTTGCATTAAGCTTTATTCGATACCCTTCACTAACCTTCAGTATAAAGATATCTGAGGTAAACATTTAATTGTATCACATTAGATCTGTCTACATGAGAACCAGACCCTCTTACCTCCTCACCACCTGGCATTCTTCCCCGGCCTCGAGGTGGATATCTCACCTTCCCTGGCGCTGCTACCGCCGAACGCCAACTGCGCTGCCTCGTAGCTGGACTCGTCCCTTGCCCGGACCAGTCTCCTCGCTTATAGGGATACTTCCGCTTTGGTGGATATGTGGTTGCCGTCTTAGCCTCCTCCTCCAGCTCCTTCAACTGCTGTGCGAAATCCTCGCCAAACAGCTGTGCCGGTTGCACTGTGCCAGGCTGGCAGCGTGAAGCATATTTAGAATTGATGGTTGGTCTAATCGCAGTCTTGCGGAGGCAGTTGATCTCAAAGTGGGCACTCCACAATAGCGCCTTTTGTTGTAATTTGTCATGGCCTCTCCATCCACCATCCTGGCAAAGCTCGTTATACCAGATGCCAGCAACTTTAAAATATGCTGGAGCTTCACATGCTCCTGGGCTCTCATTAGTATGCCCATCTTGCACCAATTCTTCCTGTTCCCAACAGGAGGTTTTAACAGTCCACAGTTGATTGGGGCTTCATGCTTCCTTACGGTCTCATCCATTGTCAGCTCCTGCAGCTGATGTGAGACTTGGTAATTTATGCTGGTGGCAAGTTCCTCACCCAGAGGCTCACCAGCGTCTGACGACATGGCAAACCGTGCTGCAAATGGTGTCAGCTCTGGCAGCTGCCTGCCCTCCCTTTGGAAGTCGTCGGACTCAGGGTCAGAGTGTATCTGCCCTTCTGCACTCACCTCTTGCAAAGAGGGTGCTTTCAAGCAGGCCTCTACTAGGCACTGCCAGCGGTGCCTTCCCTAAGGCTTCCCGCCTGCACAACTCCTCCTGGAGTTGTGGCTTTGTGAAGCAGGCCTCTCCTAGGCACTGCCAGCAGAGCCTTCCCTATGGCTTCCCGCCTGCACTACTCCTCCTGGAGCGTCTCTGTGGAGCAGCCCCTGTATGAGCTGCTCCTTTTGGATAACCGCTGGGGAACGGTATCCTGTCCCCGACGGGACTCTCGTGGCCCGCCTCTGCGGAGTCTATAGCCCTGACAGACTTGGGTTATGCCTACCGCCCGACTGCCGTTGGCTGTGTACCCGGCTGGGCACTTTGCCAAGTCTGTCGCCGCACCGCTACCGGCTTGCGACTCCCCCGAGGTGACAGGCTGCCTTTCAGAAACTGCGTCCCGCAGCTCTCTCTCTCCTTGTCGGCAGCAGACCTGCACCTTTTCCTTGTTCCTGTATGTGGGGAAAAACACACAGAAAAACTTTCTCTACTTTTCTCTAACTTCTCCAATGTCTCCCCGACTTTGGTGGAGCTGTAATTACTCACCTGCAGCAAGAGCTCCGTCCTCCCGCTGCCGTTCTCGCCAATGCGTCAGACGTAATGACGCGCATGCGCCCTGACGGGGTTCTTCACGTAGTCACTCACGTGACTCCGAAGTAAAATTATAATTGCATCAGTGTGATCCAAGGACTTAAATTAGAATCTCTCCGCATCAGCTGTGGAATTTATATTTTAATTAACTGAATCCCAAAATAAAAATATTGTCTATTATGACACCTGTGAAAAATAGCTCTTAAAAACTCAGCTGGTATGCCACTGTTCTTTGTGGAAGGAAATTGTCTTCATCCACTTCCATGTGCCCATCTAAAAGCCTCTTAAATGCCAGTATCGTATCTACCTCCACCACAACCCATGGAAATGCATTCCAGGCCTCTAATACTCTCTGTGTAAACAAACTTGCCCTGCACACTCTCTTAAACTTTCCCCCTCTCTATTTATAACTACGCCAAGAGAGAGCTAGATATCGGAGTCAGGGGATATGGGGAGAAGGCAGGAATACATAGATACATAGAAAATAGGTGCAGGAGTAGACCATTCGGCCCTTTGAGCCTGCACCGCCATTCAATATGATCATGGCTGATCATCCAACTCAGTATCCCGTACCTGCCTTCTCTCCATACCCCCTGATCCCTTTAGCCACAAGGGCCACATCTAACTCCCTCTTAAATATACCCAATGAACTGGCCTCCACTACCCTCTGATTGTGTACTGACTGTGGATGATCAGCCATGATCACATTGAATGGCTCTAAGGGCCGAATGGCCTACTCCTGCACCTATTGTCTATTGTCTATTGCCTCACATAATGTTCCAGAGAAAACAATCAAAGTTTATCCAGCTCTCCTTGCAGCTGAAAGCCTCTAATGCAGGCAGCATTCTGGTAAAACTTCTCTGCACCCACTCCAAAGCCTACACATCTTTCCAGTAATGGGGCAACTAGAACTGCATGCAATACTCCAAATGCAGCCTAATCAAAGTCCTATAGAGCTGTATCATGACTTCCTGACTCTTATACTCAATGCTCCAAGCATTGAAGGCAAACAAACCACACACCTTTTTACTGTCCTATCTACATGTGCTGCCACCTTCTGCGAGCTGTGAACATGGACTCCTGGATCCCTCTGCACATCAATGCTGTTCATGGTCTTGTCCTTACATTCTGTGCAACCCCTCGCACTTACTCACCAACCCACCTGCATTAACGTCCAAGTCATTTATACATATCACATACACAAGAGGTCCCAGCACAGATCCCTGTGGAACTCTGCTAGTCACAGATCTCCAGCCAGAATATCTACATTTAACCACAACTCTGTTTCCTATGAATCAGCCAGTTCTGAATCCATATGACCAAGTCATTGAGAATCCCATGCAGCTCAATCTTCTGTATTAGCCGACTATGAGGAATTTATCAATAAGTCCTACCTTCATCAATCTCTTTCGTCACCTCCTCAAAAAAATTATTGTAATTAGTAAGATACGACCATCTTCATACAAAACGGTGCTGGCTATCAGTAATTAGCTCATTCTCTCCCATATGGGAGATAATCCTATCTCAAAGAATTCTTCTCTCCTATAGTTTCTCTATCATTGACATGAGGCTCACCGGCCTATAGTTCCCTGGATTCTCTCTACTTCATTTCCTAGACAAAGGGACAACATTGGCTGCTCTCCTGTCCTCCGGGACCTCACCTGTGGCTGAAGAAGAAACATAGATCCTCATCAGTTGAGTATAGGAGCAGGGAGGGAGCAGGGAGGTTCTACTGCAGTTGTACAGGGTCTTAGTGAGACCACACCTGGAGTATTGCATTCATTTTTAGTCTCCTAATCTGAGGAAAGACATTCTTGCCATAGAGGGAGTACAGAGAAGGTTCACCAGACTGATTCCTGGGATGTCAGGACTTTCATATGAAGAAAGACTGGATAGACTTGGCTTGTACTCGCTAGAATTTAGAAGATTGAGGGGGGATCTTATAGTAACTTACAAAATTCTTAAGGGGTTGGACAGGCTAGATGCAGGAAGATTGTTCCCAATGTTGGGGAAGTCCAGGACAAGGGGTCACAGTTTAAGGATTAAGGGGAAATCCTTTAGGACCGAGATGAGAAAAACATTTTTCACACAGAGAGTGGTGAATCTCTGGAACTCTCTGCCACAGAAGGTAGTTGAGGCCAGTTCATTGGCTATATTTAAGAGGGAGTTAGATGTGGCCCTTGTGGCTAAAGATATCAGGAGGTATGGAGAGAAGGCAGGTACAGGATACTGAGTTGGATGATCAGCCATGATCATATTGAATGGCGGTGCAGGCTCGAAGGGCCGAATGGCCTACTCCTGCACCTATTTTCTATGTTTCTATCAGGGTCCCGTAATCTGCTCTCTTGCCTCCCTCAATCACCTGAGATAGATCCCATTAGACCCTGTGGACATCCACCTTAATGCTCTTCAAGAGCCCTTGAACCATTTTCCTTCTCGATCTCAAACTGCCCGAGCATATTTGTTTTCTTCACTCTGATTTTGCTGTCCTTCAAGTCTTTCTCATCTGTAAACATAGATGCAAAGTACATATTTAGATTTAAGAAGATTTATTTAAGAAGATTCAATTGTTGGGTATTAATGGTGGAGTAGCAAGATGGATTCAACAGTGGCAGAATGGGAGATGCCAGAGAGTAATGGTGGATGGTTGTTTGTCAGGTTGGAGGCCGGTGACTAGTGGGGTGCCTCAGGGGTCTGTGTTGGGTCCACTGTTGTTTGTCATGTACATCAATGATCTGGATGATGGTGTGGAAAATTGGATTAGTAAGTATGCAGATGATACTAAGATAGGTGGTGTTGTGGATAATGAAGTAGAGTTTCAAAGTTTCAGAGAGATTTAGGCCATTTGGAAGAGTGGGCTGAAAGATGGCAGACGGAGTTTAATGCTGACAAATGTGAGGTGCTACATTTCGGCAGGACAAATCAAAATAGGACGTACACGGTAAATGGTAGCGAATTGAGGAATGCAGTTGAACAGAGGGATCTAGGAATAACTGTGCATAGTTCCCTGAAGGTGGAATCTCATGTAGATAGGGTGGTAAAGAAAGCTTTTGGTGTGCTGGCCTTTATAAATCAGAGCATTGAATATAGAAGTTGGGATGTAATGTTAAAATTGTACAAGGCATTGGTGAGGCCAATTCTGGAGTATGGAGTACAATTTTGGTCACCTAATTATAGGAAGGATGTCAACAAAATAGAGAGCGTACAGAGGAGATTTACTAGAATGTTGCCTGGGTTTCAGCAACTAAGTTACAGAGAAAGGTTGAACAAGTTAGGTCTTTATTCTTTGGAGCGCAGAAGGTTAAGAGGGGACTTGATAGAGGTCTTTAAAATTATGAGCGGGTCAGACAGAGTGGACGTGGAAAAGCTTTTCCCATTGAGAGTAGGGAAGATTCAAACAAGGGGACATGACTTGAGAATTAAGGGACAGAAGTTTAGGGGGGAACATTAGGAGGAACTTCTTTACTCAGAGAGTGGTAGCTGTGTGGACTGAGCTTCCAGTGGAAGTGGTGGAGGCAGGTTCGATGTTATCCTTTAAAAATAGATTGGATGGGTATATGGACGGGAAAGGAATGGAGGGTTATGGTCTGAGTGCAGGTAGATGGGACTAGGGGGAAGTATTTATTTTTAATTAAAAAAAAATTTTTTTTTTAATGTTCGGCACGGACTTGAAGGGCCGAGATGGCCTGTTTCCGTGCTGTTATGGTTATATGCTTATATGGTTATTTAGCACCTCACCTACATACTCTGACTCCAATCATAGATACTCTAATTTATCCTTGAGCGGCCGTACTTTCTCATTTGTCAACCACTTGTTTATAATGTGTGGCACAGTGATAGAGTTGCTGCCTTACAGTGCCTGCAGCTCTGGAGACCCGGCTTCAATCCCGACTCAGGGTGCTGTCTGTACTTAGTTTGTATGTTCTCTCCATGACCACGTGGGTTTACGCCAAGATCTTCGTTTCTTCCCCACACTCCAAAGACATACAGGTTTGTAGGTTAATTGGCTTAGTATAAATGTAAATTGTCCCTAGTGTGTAAGATAGTTGGTGAAGACTCGGTGGGCCGAAGAGCGCGTTCCCACGCTGTAACTCTAAACTAAACTACTAAACTAAACTAATCTAATGTATGTATAAAAAGACTTGGAATTTTCCTTAATCCGCCTCATCAATAACATTTCATGGCCCCTTATAGCCCTTCTAATCACCCTCATGTGTTATTTCCTAATGACCTTCGTAAACTTGACATGCACATCCATTTCCTTCCTGACCAAGTTTACAACCTCTTTCCTCATCCATGGTTTTCCAGGGTTATGGCACGCATTATATCCAGTCTCCCAGCAGCCTTGATCCACTGCAGCTTGCCTACTGCCACAACTGGTTCACAGCTGATACCATCTCCCTGACCCAGCACTCACACCTGGAACATTTGGATAAGATGGACACTGAAGTCAGGCTCCAATTAATTAATAATAATAATAATAATAATAATGGATTGGATTTATATAGCACCTTTCTAATACTCAAGGCGCTTTACATCGCATTATTCATTCACTCCTCAGTCACACTCGGTGGTGGTGAGCTACTTCTGTAGCCACAGCTGCCCTGGGGCAGACTGACGGAAGCGTGGCTGCTAATCTGCGCCTACGGCCTCTCCGACCACCGCCAATCACTCACACACATTCACACACAGGTAAAGGTGGGTGAAGTGTCTTGCCCAAGGACACAACGACAGTATGCACTCCAAGCGGGATTCGAACCGGCTACCTTCCGGTTGCCAGCCGAACACTTAGCCCATTGCGCCATCTGTCGTCCATTGACTATAGCCCTGCTTTCAATACCATTAGCCCAACCACGCTCATCTCCAAACTCGTGGAACTTGGAGTCAGCACTCCTCTCTGCAACTTTATAGAGTCATAGAGGGATACATTGTGGAAACAGGCCCTTCAGCCCAACTCGCCCACACTGTCCAACAATGTCCCAGCTACACAGGTCCGACTTGCCTGCGCTTGGTCTATATCCCTCCAAACCTGTCCTATCTATATACCTGTCTAACTGTTTCTTAAATTATGGGATAGTCATAATCATAATTATAATCATAATTTATTAGCCAAGTATGTTTTGCAACATACGAGGAATTTGACTTTCCGTTCAGTCATACCAAAAAAGCAACAAGCCACACAACTACATAAAAATTTGACATAAACATCCATCACAGCGGCTCCACCACATTCCCCACTGTGATGGAAGGCAATAAAGTCTTATCTTCTTTCCTCCTTTCCTTCCACGGTCGGGGGAGTTGAACCATCCACAGCTGGCAATCGAGCTCCCATGTCGGTGCTCCCGCATTGGGGCTGTCGAAACTCCTCCTGCCTCTTGGAGTTCCCAAAATCGGTCCCTAACCAGGGACAGCGAGCATCGCAATGTTAAAGTCCGCAGCTCTCGCAGGTTGGAGCACCAAAGGCAAAGCGATCGCCCGCTCCGAGATGTTAAAGTCCACAGGCTCCGCGGTTTTGGAGCTCTACAAGTCCCAGCAAGAGGCCGCCAGCTCCACGATGTTAGGCCGCAGTGTGGACGGAGATATGACACGGAAAAAGTCGCATGTCCGTCGAGGAAAGAGATTTAAAAAAGTTTCCCCCAACCCCCCCACCGCCCCAAACAAACACAAAAACTAAAGATAAACTAAAACATATATTTTACAAAAAACTGAAAACACAAAGAAGGAAAAAGACGAAGACAGATCGTTGGCGAGGCAGCCATCATGCGGCGCCCCCTGGCTGAATTACACCAGCACTTTGTGTCTATGTTCAATTTACAATTTCACTGAAGACATCATTGTAGTAGGCTGGATACCACGTACTGTAATTACAAGATAGAGTACAGGAAAAAGATTGAGAATCTCATAATCTGGTGCCAAGACAACAACAAGACAAGGAGATTGTAATTGACTTCAAGAAGCAAAGCAGTGCACACACCCTGGTAAACATTATGGTGCTAAAGTAGAGATGGTAGAAATTGTCCTGGACCAGCCACGTCGAAGCAATGGCCAAGAAAGCGCACCATTGCCAGTACTTCATCGGAAGGCTTCGGAAGTTCGGCATGTCCTCAACAACCCTCACCAACTTCTACAGATGCACTCTCCAAAGCATTTTATCAGGATGCATCACAGCCCTGCTTGGGAACAGCTCCCTCCAAGAACAAAAGAAATTGCAGAGTTGTGATCATAACCCAGACCATCACACAAACTAACCTCCCTTCCATTGACTCAATCCACACTTCACGCTGCCACAAGAAGGCCACCAGTATAATCAATGTCAGTCCCCTTTTTTCCCTCTCCCATCAAGAGGTACAGAGGTATGAAAAGGCACACCTCCAGATTCAGGTACAGTCACTGCCCAGTTGATATCAGGCAACTAAACAGTCCTCTCATCAGACTTTATCTTGCACTAAATGTTGTACCCTTTATCCTTTAACTGTGCACTGTGGACGGCTGACTGTAATCATGTCTCGTCTTTCCTTTGACTGGAGAGCACACAAACAAAAGCTTTTCACTGTAACTTGATACACGTGACATTAATAAACTAAACTAAACTAAACAAGTTCCACTTCCTTGCCGTGCTTATCCCCCAGGGGAGGTTTAGGACCAGAGGACACAGCCATCTGTGGCAAGGGATTCCACAGATTCAACTCCCTCTGACTAAAGAAATTCCTCCTCATCTCCTTTCTAAAGGTACAGCTTTTTATTTGGAGGCTGTGTCCTCTGGTCCTAAACTCCCCCACTTATGGAAACATCCTCTCCACCTTCACTCTATCCAAGCCTTTCACTATTCAGTAGAAACATAGAAATAGAAAATAGGTGCAGGAGTAGGCCATTCGGCCCTTCGAGCCTGCACCGCCATTCAATATGATCATGGCTGATCATCCAACTCAGTATCCTGTACCTGCTTTATCTCCATACCCCCTGATCCCCTTAGCCACAAGGGCCACATCTAACTCCCTCTTAAATAAAGCCAATGAACTGGCCTCAACTACCTTCTGTGGCAGAGAATTCCAGAGATTCACCACTCTCTGTGTGAAAAATGTTTTCCTCATCTCGGTCCTAAAAGATTTCCTCCTTATCCTTAAACTGTGACCCCTTGTTCTGGACTTCCCCAACATCGGGAACAATCTTCCTGCATCTAGCCTGTCCAAACCCTTAAGAATTTTGTACGTTTCTATAAGATCCCCCCTCAATCTTCTAAATTCTAGCGAGTACAAACCGAGTCTATCCAGTCTTTCTTCATATGAAAGTCCTGACATCCCAGGAATCAGTCTGGTGAACCTTCTCTGTACTCCCTCTATGGCAAGAATGTCTTTCCTCAGATTAGGAGACCAAAACTGTACGCAATACTCCAGGTGTGGTCTCACCAAGACCCTGTAAAACTGCAGTAGAACCTCCCTGCTCCTATACTCAAATCCTTTTGCTATGAATGCTAACATACCATTCGCCTTCTTCACTGCCTGCTGCACCTGTATGCCTACTTTTTTCATACAGAGAGTGGTGAATCTCTGGAATTCTCTGCCACAGAATGTAGTTGAGGCCAGTTCATTGGCTATATTTAAGAGGGAGTTAGATGTGGCCCTTGTGGCTAAAGGGATCAGGGGGTATGGATAGAAAGCAGGTACAGGATACTGAGTTGGATGATCAGCCATGATCATATTGAATGGTGGTGCAGGCTCGAAGGGCCGAATGGCCTACTCCTTCACCTATTTTCTATGTTTCTATGTTTCTAATGACTGGTGTACCATGACACCCAGGTCTCGTTGCATCTCCCCTTTTCCTAATCGGCCACCATTCAGATAATAGTCTACTTTCCTGTTTTTGCCACCAAAGTGGATAACCTCACATTTATCCACATTATACTGCATCTGCCATGCATTTGCCCACTCACCCAGCCTATCCAAGTCACCTTGCAGCCTCCGAGCATCCTCCTCACAGCTAACACTGCCCCCCAGCTTCGTGTCATCCGCAAACTTGGAGATGTTGCATTCAATTCCCTCGTCCAAATCATTAATATATATCGTAAATAGCTGGGGTCCCAGCACTGAGCCTTGCGGTATCCCACTAGTCACTGCCTGCCATTGTGAAAATGACCCGTTTACTCCTACTCTTTGCTTCCTGTCTGTCAGCCAGTTCTTTATCCACATCAATACTGAACCCCCAATACCGTGTACTTTAAGTTTGTATACTAATCTCTTATGTGGGACCTTGTCGAAAGCCTTCTGTAAGTCTCAATGAGATCCCCCCTCATCCATCTAATCCCCGGCGAAGAGTGGCCCTGATCCATCATACAGTCCTCCTATTTTAAGCCAATTATCACTGGGATCATTCTTGTAAACCTCCCCTGGGCCCTCTCTTACGCCTCAGATATGGGGCCCAAAACTGCTCACAACACTCCAAATAGGGTCTGACCAGTGTCTTATATAGCCTGAGCATTACATCTCTGCTTCTAAATTCTAGTTCTCACCGTAATAAATGATAACATTGCATTTGCCTTCCTTTGTATTGATTCAACCTGTAAATTAACCTTTTCAGAATCCAGCACTAGCACTCCCAAGTCCCTTTGCACTCCAAATTCTGAGTTCTCTCACCATTTAGAAAATTGTCTATGCCTTTATTCCAGGCATGTCCCATGAGTAATTACTCAGTCGGCTTTAAAAAAAAAATCTTAAACCGTGCATGCGCAGATTGTTCTCTCCGTAAAAATAAAAAATAAAAATAAGTAACAATTCAATTTGCCCAGCTTCACTCATGTCAGCCGCTTCCTGCAAATACTTAAATTCCGACAGCCGTGTAACCTCAATTGGTCCCTTGAGTGCCCTGCCGGAATTTAAGAATTTGCAGGCAGCGGCAGGAGAGAGATTTTTATACGGAGAGCACTGCCAGAGTTGAGCGGGGGCTGCCCTGTCCCGGCGGCCAATCGCAGCCAACCGAGCTAATTCACTCCCCGGCCACAATGCGGTGGCTCCGTGCTAGGAGCGCTGCAAGTGAGTTACTGGCCCTGATCCCCTCCTTCACACCGCTCCTGCCCTCCCTGCCACTTTACCCCGGGCCATACTCCTCAAACGCTGTGAAAGGAGCTCTCCCCCCACCCCGGGAAATACGGTATTTAAAAACATAAAGCACCAAGAAATGTACTTACCACGTTATTGGTACACAAACTCCATTCTTCTCTCTTTGTTTCCTACGATACTCTTAAAATAATGACAATCCATATTTGAAAAACCCGCCAAGAAACTTGCGCTGTGCATGGCAGTATGCTGCTGCGCATGCGCAGTACTGCAAAGGCAGAATTTCAGCTGCCTTCAGCCCCACTTGTCATTGATGGCTTGAAGCAGCGCCAACGGCATGTGGGCTGCACAGACCTTTGCGTGTTACATGCACTGCGGTTGAAAGGCACTGAGAATTATGCCTACCAAAGAGATTAT
The DNA here is from genome assembly GCA_038087875.1 of Malacoraja senta. Taxonomy (NCBI): domain Eukaryota; kingdom Metazoa; phylum Chordata; class Chondrichthyes; order Rajiformes; family Rajidae; genus Malacoraja; species Malacoraja senta. Next base: position 43,107,268 of record CM075981.1, on the reverse strand, counting down.
TCTCCCATGCCTTTACTATTTATATTTAATAATTACTATTTCATAATTTTAGTCAGGATAATAATAATAATAATAATAGATTTTATTTATATAGCGCTTTTCAGGACTCAAAGTCGCTTAAGGCAGTGTCTACCTTGCCTACCCTGAAGGCACGTGCCTGCTTTATTCCTACTATCCCAAAGTGCATGATCCCGCACTTTGCTGCGTGGTAGTCTGTCTGCCGCTTATTCGCATCTGAATCGAAGTCTGAAGAAGGGTCTCGACCTGAAACGACACCTATTCCTTTTTCCACAGATGCTGCCTGACCTGCTGAATAACCACCTTTTTCAGGGCCGGATTTAGATGAAGAGGGGCCCTAAGCTATTTCACTTGTGAGGCCCCCCCCCCCAATCCCCCACCCCCACAACTAGAGGACCATGACTACCCGACAGTGACAGTGTGATACTTTTAGATCCTACTGTATGTTGTCATTAAATAGTTGGTTTTAAAATACATATTGGATTCACCGCGGAGCAGGCGATTCCTTACCTGGTTCGCCGTTTGAAGCTCTGGAGTGTTGGGCCTGCTGCTTCAACATCATGAAGCTGTGGTTTGCGGAGCTCCCAGCCTCAGGCCGTGCTGATTTTAATATCACGGAGCCCTGGGAACCCTTTGCCGAGGGCCGCCAGCGTGAATCTCCACCCAGCTCAGCCTGTAGACTTCGGGCTGTGGCCGATTTGGAAGTCCAAGCTGCGGAGGCGACGGTAGAAGAGCTCCAAATCGCGGAGGGCGCAGAACTCATTGAGGTGGGGATGGAGGGGGACAAAGGTGAGGCCTCTGCTGAGGGCAGACCGTTCGGTGTCGGAGAGGGGGAGGTCAGGGGGGATGGTGAACACAAGGCAGGGATGGGGGTTGGGGCCGGAGGAAGGCAGGTGAGTGGCCTGAGGCGGAGGCAATGTCTGGTGGGGTGGGGGGTGTGGTGGGTGGTCAGGGGGTAGGGGGGTATGAGAACTGTAGTGTGGATGGGGATGAGCTGGGGGTCACATGGTTTGAGGGGGATGGGGAAGACCCAGTGGAACAGCCACTAAGGTTACCTGGGTTAAGTGGACGAACACTAGGTCCCAGCGCAGTCAAACTCAGGGGACTTTGAGTCTGCAGCATGGAAACTTCAGGCCCGGTGCTGAGTCCAGGCTGCAGGTAAGGTGACAGCTGGTGGCTGCTGGAGGGTGGTGGAGTGGCCATGGTCAGCGGGCAAAGAGTAGGAGGTCCCGGTGGGCAGATGGTCAATGGGGCAGCGAGGTTCGACGGGTCCAGTGAGGCAGCGAGGTGAGTAGGCCCCCCTAGATCTCGAGGCCCTAAGCTTAAGCTTGTCAAGCTTATACGTAAATCCGGCCCTGACCTTTTTGTGTCTACCGAAGGAGAATTGCTGCTTTCCCATGAGACAATTTGAAAATTTTGAGGTTTTGGCAGATAAATGAAATGTTCTTCTCCAAGTGCATGAGAAATAGCATCTCATTTACAAATGGGGATGTTTGAGCCTCTATAAAATTAAAACATTCTGAATTTATTTGGACAACTTCAGTTCATCAGCACCCAACAATTGGAAGGGGACATAGGAGACTGCAAATGCTGGAACCTATAAGAACAAACAAAATTTTGGGAGAACTCAACAATAAGCATCATGTGTGGAGGCAGAGGGCACCATAAAAGGATGTACCTTCAGAAAGGAGATGAGGATTAATTTATTTAGCCACAGGGTGGTGAATCTGTGGATTTCATTGCCACAGATGGTTGTGGAGGCTGACATTGGGTCTTTTTAAGGCAAAGATCGATAGTTTCTTGTTTGGGAAGGGTGTCAAAAGTTACATGGAAAAGGCAGGAAAATGGGGTTAAGGATGATCAGACCAGAGAGTCCCGAAGAGTTTGGTCTCTACAGAAAGCAGAAAGGGTGAGAAAGCGGAGGATGGTGGTGGGATTGCATCGGTAGGACTTTCTCTCCCCAAATTAGAGTGGTGTTTCACTTGCTACACTTTTCAGATTCACTTAGTCTTTTAATAACTATTTTTAAGTCATTGGTCTTTTAATTTCTGGTCCTATGAGCTATGTATACTCAGAATACAGTGCGTTCATGTTTGGTTATGAATTCTACATTTGGCAGAAATATCAGAAGAAGTGCAACTTACTTGCATGTTCCACAAGGTGGTGTGCAGCAGTTCTGCAAGTGAAAGCTGCTTATCTACATTTCTTTTGGCAAAAGAATGGCGTGCGATTAATATTCGTGCCGCCAGAAGCCATCGTAGCATGGTGAAATAATTCAACAGGTTCCTGATTCCCTGACGGAGAAACAACTCTCTCCTTACCTTGAAACAATAATACAGAGCATTTCCGGTGGCGCTATGGAGGCATAAGCCCAGCGTCAACTGGCTCCGTGCTGAAAAATCTGAAAACGGGAGAAAAATTGGGACTTACCTGTGGCGACTGCGATTTGAACGGCTGCCTGCTGCGAGTGACATCATCAGGCGCGCGACTCTACCGGTATGTCGATGCAACAAAAAAAGCTGGTAAAGGAAAACAACCGACGGAAGAGGTAGGCCCAATCGAGGCCTCGGCCTCAGGTACAACGATGTCCCAGGAAGACACATTGAAGAAAACAAGGCAAAAAAAATCGGAAGTTGAAGAACTTAAAAACATTCTTACCATTGAAATTAAAAATATTCAAGTACAGTTGAAAACCTTTGAAGAAAAGCTGAATTTTAAAGAGGAACTTAACTCTTTTAAGGTAGATTTCAAAGCAGAAATGCTTTCTACCGTCCATGACATACTGGAGGATTGGAAGAGTTCGAGGGAAGAAGAGGTCAAGGATCAAATGGAAGAGGTGGAAGTCAGGATCACTTCGGTGGAATCGAACCTTAAGGAAGAGATGGACCCCATTCATCTGACACTGGATCAACAAAATACAGCAATAACTGAACTAGAGAAATGTGCTGTGACAAGTGCAGAAACTTTAAATCGACTCCTTATCGAAAATCAACGCCTCTCCGATATGGTGACTAAACAAAGTGGAAAGTGTACTGACCTGGAGGAGCGTCAAAGACGCCAGAACTTAAGAATCGTAGGTGTTAAAGAAGGAAGAGAGAGGGCTATGGGCCCTCGGGATTTTGCGGCAGATTTACTACAAAACGCCCTAAAATTGGATCAAAAACCTTTACTTGGTCGAGCACATAGAGCGCAGGGGCGTCGTCCACGAGATGATGCTCACCCAAGACAAATTATAGTAAAGGTGCAACTTGATCACAAATTTGACGATATAATGAAGAAAATTGTCCGTAGCAGGGAGCTCTATTTTGAAGGAGAGAGGATCAGTATCTACCGAGACTACCCGGCGGAGGTCTTCAAGAAGAGAGCGCTGTTTACTGAGACAAAAAGAATACTGAGGAACATACCTGATTTGAGATACGGCTTGCTTTATCCCGCAACATTAAGAGTCACCTACAAGGAGAAGGAGCAATTTTTTATAGACCATGAAAAAGCACTGGAATATGCCAAAGGCATCGGGAACGTGACCACAGACTGAACAATATACATCACTCCCCAGGAGTCAAGGAGCAACGGGACCTCGCCAGGTCTAAAAGGATCTTCAAAGTACTTTTAAGAACTTTAAGGATGACTGAAAATTGAAATGGACATTGGAGAAAACCTGGGTTTTTTTTCTCTTAATATCTCCATTTTTATATTCATTTTTCGCATTTAGTATAAATTCCAAGAACAATAATATCACAGTTATTGTTAATTTACTAATCACTAATACTATTTAGTATATTCACATTTAACCATACATTTAACTACTAATACTTATTAAATATCAATATTACTACTAAAATTATTAACATCTATATTATTCATAAATATTCATTATTGCGTATGATTACTAACAATGATTAATAACTAACAGTTTTTGGTTAACGTAGAAATAGTTTATATATATATATGCTATATGAATATAAGTAAGAGTTAATTTAGCCCATGTTTAATAAGGCTTGATGGTTTTTCTCTTTATTTTTCAATTAAAAATTAAAAATACATACTTAAAGAAGATATTAACACGGTATTTAGAGAATAATAATGTTGTTAACTTTTGTTGTTGTTTACTTCTTTTTGGTTACTCCCAAAGAAATTATTTGATTGTCAGAAATATTATCTTTTTTTTTTTGGAAAGCACGGAGCTAGGATTTTTTCTTTTACAAAGGCTACGGAAGTCTTTAGAATTCTAGCCACGCTAGTGTGGCTATCACTAACTACACTAATTGTAGATGTAGTTTCTTTTCTTTCACACTGTACTAACCAATTATATTACTTCTTTCACTTCAAATATTGTTATAATTTTAAGTTTGAATGGAACTACAAGGTTAATTCAAGGAGATGTGTTCGGAAGAGCGATGTATGTCATTTAAAATTCATCTATCTGAGGTTCGGGGACAGGATCAGGTTTTATGTGTTGTACCTTCTGCTCGGCTATAGACCACCCTAGAAACAAAATGCAAGATGGTAATATGACAAGAGGGGGTGAAGGAATATCGTTTTGTAGTTGGAATGTTAAGGGAATTAATGAACCAATTAAGAGAGGTAAAATTTTAGCAGTTTTAAATTCACTCAAGACAGATATAATATTCCTCCAAGAAACACACCTTAAAAAGGAATCACAATATAGACTAAAAGCTAAGTGGATTGCTGAAACGTACCATTCCTCTTTTTCACACAAGTCCAGAGGAGTTGCAATATTAATTCGTAAAGGGTTATCTTTTATTCATTCATCAACAATAGTGGATATTGATGGTAGATATATTTTATTAGTTGGAGAGTTAAATGGAAAAAAAGTGATTCTTCTTAATGTATATGGACCAAATTTTGATAATCCTATGTTTTTTAATAAAACATTTAATATAATCCCAGAATTTACACAATATAAATTAATAATTGGAGGAGACTTAAATTGTACATTAGACCCTTATTTAGATAGATCATCAAGGCAAAAAAAAGTAAAATCTCAATCAAGTATATTTTTAAACTCATTTATTAATACCACTAATATTAAGGATGTCTGGAGAATTGAAAATCCAACTGGACGGGAATATTCATTTTACTCACCGGTACATAAAACATACTCAAGAATAGATTATTTTTTAGTTGACTCAACGTTTATCCCATTTACTTATAATTCAAAATACCATAATATTATAATCTCAGACCGTGCACCTTTAATATTTATGATTAAATTAAATGGAATGGCCGAGAAACAAACATATTGGAGACTTAACCCACAAATATTGAATGAAAGATCATGCCAGGAATATCTTATTAAACAGATTCAAATATTTTTCGAGACTAATGACAACCCTGGCACACCTGTTTCTCTTATTTGTGAAACATTTAAAGCGTTCGTCCGAGGTGCATTAATTTCCGCCCAAGTATTTTATAACAAAGAGAACCGGATTAAACAACAAACATTGGAAAAGGAAATAAAGCAACTAGATATAGAAAATGCGACAATGCCATCTATGTTAAAACATAATAAAATCGCTGTATTGAAATATAAACTAAACAAAATGTATTCAGAACAAGTAATAAAACTTTATCAACACACTAAACAATTACATTTTGAGTTCGGAGACAAACCACAAAAACTGTTAGCTCCGAAAATTGGAGGGGGAAAAAATCATTCATAAAATTAGATCAGATACGGGAGAATTATTAAAACTGCCCAAGGATATAAACGAGAGATTTCTCCAATACTATCATAATCTTTATTCAACTAAAACTGTAGAACAACCGGAAGGAATAGCAGAATTTTTTACAAAAATGTAATTTAAAAGGTTTAGACTCAAAAGATAGAGAATTATTAGAAGCTGAAATTACGATAAAAGATATTGAAGAGTCTATTGGATCTTTAAAAAATGGTAAAGCAGTAGGCCCAGATGGTTTAGGCTCTGAATTTTATTAAAAAATTTACGATTTGCTCTCTCCACGTTTACAAATGCTGTATGAGCATATTAATACTCAACAGAAACTCCCAGATACCTTAAACGAATCTATAATAACACCCATCCCAAAGGCTGATAAGGATCCTGAAGATCCAGGATCATATAGAGCAATTGCACTTTTAAATACAGATCAGAAAATACTAACTAAAATTCTAGCGCGTAGATTAAGTACAGTGATGAATAAATTAATACACCCTGACCAAACAGGCTTTATTCAGAAACGGTATTCATATTTTAATCTGAGAAGATTATTTAATATAATATATTCAAAGAGAATTACTAATGAAGATCTAGCAATAATCTCACTTGATGCTGAAAAAGCTTTTGATCAGGTGGAATGGCCCTATTTATTTTCGGTGATGGAAAAATTGCAGCTGGGCGAGAAATTCTGCGCATGGATAAAACTGTTATATACCAACCCAATGGCTAGAATATTAACAAACCAAAGGTTATCATCTAAATTTAACCTATCTAGAGGTTGCAGACAAGGATGCCCGTTTGCTCCACTATTATTTTCGCTTGCTATTGAGCCACTCGCAGAAAGAGTTAGGACCCATCTGGAAATATATGGGTAGAATACAAAGGATACAGTGAATAAAATTTCTCTATACGCAGATGATGTATTAATTTACATTACAAAACCAGAAATTAGTATTCCAAATTTATTAAAGCTAATAACACAATTTGGTTCACTCTCTGGATACAGAATAAATTGGAATAAAAGTGAAATTATGCCAAAAAGGGAACATAATAAACATATACTACAACAATTTCTGTTTAAAATAGTAAATGAAAAATTCAAATACCTAGGAATTTATGTCACTAAGACATACACATCATTATTTAAAGCAAATTTCCCCCCATTACTGAATAAACTACATAAGAATATTCAGTTCTGGAAAACACTTCCTATCTCAATGGTTGGTAAAATTAATGCCATAAAAATGATTTTCTTACCGCAAATATTATACCTTTTTCAAACAATTGCGATATACTTGTCAAAAAACGTTTTCAAAAAGTTGGATTCCATTGTCAGTGACTTTATCTGGGATTATAAGAATCATAGATAAGCAAAAAACCTCTATGCAAATCAAAAATAAATGGAGGTTTAGTTCTACCAAACTTTTTGTTTTATTTTTGGGCAGTTAACATTAAAAATATGAATTTTTGGTTGGAAGAAATAGATCAACAACCAGATTGGTTAAAAATGGAAAAGGAAGATTGTTTACCATTTGAAATCGGCTCGATACTATTTGCTACTTCTAAAATAAACAAAAAAAATGATAGGGAAAATCCTATAATATATAGTGCTATCCGAATTTGGAAACAATGAAAAAAGACATTAAAATTAGATAATTTATCACTTTTCTTCCAATTGTGAATAATCCTTTATTTAAACCCTCATGGTTGGATAAAGGTTTCACACAATGGAAAAACTATGTAATTAAAATGATGGGACAACTTTACAAAGAAGGCACTTTTCTTTCATTTCAGGAGTTGCAACAGACTTATGGACTTCAAATAAATGATTTTTTCAGATAGCTTCAACTTAGAGATTATGTAAAAGCAAGTACTCAAAACTTTAGAATTAGAAATTCAGAAATTCTTGATGACTGTTGGAATAAACACCCTAATACAGAAAAATTAATATCTTACATATATAATATTTTATTAGACAGCGAGATTCCATCGACGGATTTACACAGACAAATATGGGAAAAAGAACTAAATCAAAAAATAATGAAAGATACTTGGGAAGAAAGATTACAACACATACATCAATGTTCATTAAACGCCAGACACTCTCTAATATAATTTAAAGTACTACATAGGTTACATTATTCTAAAACAAAATTAAATAAAATCTTCCCACATATCTCCCCTATATGTGATAAATATCAACATTTAGATGCCAACTTAACTCATACGTTTGCGAATTGTATAAAAATTAAAAAATTCTGGGCAAATATTTTCAGAATAATATCTACAGTGACCAGCAGTCAATTGGACCCGGATCCAAAATTAATAATACTAGGAATATTAGAACTAAATCAAATATTTACAACAACTCAAAGAAACTTTATTGATTATAGTATAATAACTGGGAAAAAATTAATTTTAAAATTTTGGAAAGGTCCTATAACCCCCCACAATCAAAATGTGGATTATAGAAATGATGGAGACCTTACACTTGGAAAGAATTAGACTTGTCCTGTTGGAGAAACAAGAATTATTTGTTGAAACATGGTCTCCATTTATTGATTATCCAAAGGGTCAGAATGGTTCAGCACGGGAACCTGACTAGCACTCGAGCCAAGGAATAGATGAAATGTTATACTTTGAAATGTACGAATATATCTCGAATTAAGTTTTTTATCTTAGTAAGTTATTCCATTCTTCTTTACTATCTCTCATTTTTTCTTTTGTTTTTGGCTTCTTTTTTTTCCTCTCTTTTCTTTTCTCTCTTTTCTTTCTTTCTTTCATCTATCTTTTTATTTCTATTTACTTAAAAAAAAATAATCATTGGAGACAATGTGAATAATGTTTGACAATATCATTAATTTAGAAATGAAAGAGTGGTAACGATTTCAATATGATATGTATTTACCTCCAATAAAAAATATTATCACAAAAAAAGAAAAAAAAAGAAACAATAATACAGAACATGATAAGTATTGGCTAAAATTAACATTTTTAATTTAGTTTAGAGATACAATGTGGAAGCAGGCCCTTCGGCCCACCGAGTCCGTGCCGACCGGCAATCCCCGCACGCTAACACTATCCTACACACGAGGGACAATTTACAATTTTACCAATTCAATCAGCCTACAGACCTGGATGTCTTTGGAGTGCGGGAGGAAACCGGAGGAATCAGGTCACAGGGAGAATGTACAAACACCACACAGACAAGCACCCATAGTCAGGATCAAACACGGGTCTCTGGCATTGTAAGGCATAACAAAATCTGCGCAAAAATATTGTAGCCCATTTGTGAATGGACTCGGTGAAGCGAAGGGCCTGTTCTCACGCTGTATATCTAAACTAAGCTAAAACTTTAAAAAATCACTGAAGTGTTGATTAGAGAACATCAGATAAGTAAGTTGAGAACACAATCAAAATATCCCCGTGCTCATAAACGAAGATTTCCCTGATTAACTTCAAACCCGAGGGAAAAGGGTGAGATTAACCCTACATCAAATAATACTCAAACAATAATAGTTACTTAACAAAGTGGGGCCCGTTTGGTCCCAGTCACACGGGAGGCATGGACCGCCAATGCAACCCATCCCTGATGCAATATTCCACCAGTCACCCATTCCCCCAAATGCAACCCGTTCCCCCAATGCAATATTTCACAACTCACCCATAGCCCCTAACTGCGCAGGCGTGGCTGACGGGATCCTGCTGTGACACCCATGATCCCCCATCCTCCCCTCCCCACTCCGCCTCTTGCCCTTCCCCTCCCCCCCATGCACTCCAACCCCCCCCCCCATCCACTCTTTGCTGCTCTCTGGCGGCGCAGCCATTCCCGTCTCATTGTAAACATAGAACACGCAGGCATTACTGCGCAGGCACAGCTGACGGGAACGGCAAGTGGAAAAGGGATTGTCAGGCGCAAGTTGTGAAAGAACACTCACGATGCGTAGAGAATGTAGAGAAACAAGTTTATTTATTAGCAAGTCTGCAGAGTTGGGTGTCTCCCCTGTCAAGACACACCGAGGATCGGGATGACTTCCATCTTTATACATTTAATGGGTATCATTGTCACACCCTCATCCCTCCCCATTGTGCTTCTTCCAATCATAACATAAAGCCCACATTCCCACGAGAACGTCCTGGAACGTCCACCCGACGTCAAAGACACCTCCCATATCATGCATCGCATGTGCATTTAAATGAGACATCTTGTCATAGTGGGTGTGTGTACATATTCATGTAAGTTCATTGCCCATGCGCACTGAGTATTTCTTCTGACCTTTACCCTAGTTCTATGCTGGGCTGTTGCTATCTTCTCTGTTCTCATCCTTGAAAAAGTCACCATCTGTACTTGTCCTTTACTCCCCCTATCCTCCCTACTATACACCCTACTATACAAAGGGTTCTTGTCTAAATCAACTTATACCTATTAACCCCTTTCTCACAATCCACACTTTTACTTTTGCTACTGCAATCTTTGATTTAGACTATCTGCCCCTTCTCTAATGCTAGCAGCAGAATCTTCGCCTCTCCCTATCTTCCTCTCATTCGATAGACAGGGAGGTGAGACCTGCTAGGGCTCTCGATACTGACCCATCAGGAGCAGTGTTGTTGGGGATGAAGGTGCAACATTGTTCCCCAAACATTACACACACCCCTCCCTTCTCAGCCAGTAGCATGTCTAAGGCCATGCGATTTTGCCAGTCAGTTGTTCCGCTAATCCTTCAACCGCATCTCGAGTGTAATTTATAAAGCGTTGTTGATTGTAGTATAGGTAGTTGATCCAGTCCACATTTTTATTAAGTGTGGACCACCAGAAGAGTATGGACTCAAAGCCCGCAGCTATCTGGTTTCTGGCTTTGAATTCATCGGGTACCCCTCTTGGCACCCCTATCGCATCTATATATATGTGTGTGTCGAAGGGTCTGTCCTTCGGCCCTTTGTATTGTTGTTGCTAGCCGGGAATCGGTAATGATAACTCTGGCAGGTCGCATCCTTTGGTAGGATGGGATTCGTGAATAGCTGTAGTATACATGACATAGCCCCAGGTGTCCTATCCCAATTCAAGGGAAATGGTTCTGGAACCAGCTGAGGCTTAGCTCCGGCGCAGGCGTAGCAATTGGTGTGTTGCATACTCCTGGCCGTGTACATCATCCAGGCAAGCCAGGTGTTGGCTCCCTTCCCTCCTGTATGTATTCCCTCCTCATATAACTGCCTTAATTCTGTTTCTCCTGCTACTATCATTATCTTCAAATCCTTAGGCTCATTCTCCCTGTTCTATCTGCACATCCTTCCACTTTCCTGCATTTGAACACTCTGTATGCTTACATAGTTGGGTAACCACCCAACACACGACCCATCAACACGAAATCTTCATTTTTCCCGCGGGTTCTTGTTAAATATTAAAGTCAATGGTTCCTCTCCTTTGCGCACAGTCCACGGGCTGATATTGTTTGGTGGGGCCTCCACAGGACCCTTAAATCGGCTTGCGTGTGTCCACCCTTTTTCTTTTGTTCGTACTGCTGTCTCGGTGATTAGTAACACCAGGTAGGGTCCAGTCCACTTAGGTTGCAGCTTTTCTTCCTTCCATGATGTTACAAGATCCCAGTCCCCCGCTTTCACAGAATGGATTGGAAGTCGAGATGGGGACTCTGTGCCAGCAGCCCCTTGGTTCTTAATTCTGTAATAGAACGAGATACTGCCAGTAAATAGTTCCTTAGGAATACATCATTCCCTTGTATTTGTTGGGACCCCTTCTATCGTTCCTAAATAATAAAGACCTAACTTGTTCAACCTTTCTCTGTGTCTTAGTTGCTGAAACCCAGTCAACATTCTAATTGATCTCCTCTGTACTCTCTCTATTTTCCTATAATTATGTGTACCAAAATTATACACCATACTCCACAATTGACCTCACCAATACCTTGTACAATTTAACATTACAACCCAACTTCTATACACAATGCTCTGATTTATAAAGGCCAACACACCAAAATCTTTCTTTACCATCCTATCTTCATGAAATTCCACCTTCAGGGAACCATGCACAGTTATTCCTAGATCCCTCTATTCAACTTCATTCCTCAATTCACAATCATTTACCATGTACATTCAATTTTGATTTGTCCTGCCAAGATGTATCATCTCATACTTATCAACATTAAACCCATCTGTCATGTTTCAACCCATTCTTCCAAATGACCTAAATCTCTCTGTATACTTTTAAATCTACTTCATTATTCACAACACCACCTATCTTAGTATCATCTACATACTTATTAATCTATTTTACCACACCAACATCCAGATTATTGATTCACATGACAAACAACAGTGGACGCAACACACATCCCCGAGGTACCCCTCTAGTCACTGACCTCCAACCTGACAAACATCCATCCACCATTGCTCTCTGACATCTCCCATACAGCCACTTTTTAATCCATCTTGCTATTCCTTACTAACCCTTCTTAACCAACCTTATTTCCTTATTGAACCTTGTCAAAGGCCTTACTGAAGTTCATCTAGACAACATCCACCACTTTACCCTCATCAATTTCCCTAATAACCTTTTCAAAAAATTCAAGATTAGTCAAACATCACAATCACAAATCCATGCTAATTCTTCCTAATCCTACCCTATTCTTATATATTGTCTTAAGTATGCTTTCCATTATTTTGCCCACCAATGATGTCAAACAACGTTCTTGTTCAAACTCTACTCTTTTCTCACATCTCTTGTCCTCCTGTTCACTTACCTCAGGGCTATTATCTATTCATACCTGCGGGACAGCCCTCAGGTATTATTGAAATGGTACCAGGTATATCAACCTTCTACCTGAACATCGGTCGGTAGTTTAGAAAACTCATACATACACCTTGTCTTCAGGTTTAAAGGGTCCTTCCTCCTGGTCCACCTCCAACAGCTTTTACTTTTCCTGTTCATAAATAGACTTGTATATTAAACAAATCTTATTTATATTAACCTTCAATGTTCCATTTATTCTTTCCACCATGCCTGTGACTGCAGGTGTTACATACCCAAATGTGTATTTTACTCTAAGGGTCTCTATCGCCAACTTAGCTACTCCCTAAATGAAAACAATCCGTTGTCAAAGCTGATTTCTGTAGGTCTACCAAACCTCTTAATTACCTTATTCATCATAAACGACACTACAGGGCTTATAGGGCTAATCTAGTCTGAACTATATCCTGCCTTTTCCCGAGGTTATCTTACTGTGTCCTACATTCTGAAGTATTTTTTTTTAAATCTCTCTCTCTCTCTCTTACATCGCTTGTTACTTATGGAACAATATCAACAAATCCTCCTTTAAATCCCTTTCTCTCTTGGGGACCCCAGTCCTGTTAGGGCTTATATCCAGATTAATTTCACTCCTGATAGGACTTTTTGAGGAAACGTACCCCAAAGACATTCATTATTGGCATGTAATTCTCTGGCCCTGCTTGGTTCCGTCATAGGACTCACTTAGGTCCATTGTTTATTGACAACAACTCCTCCTGCTGGTTTGCAAGTCTTTTTCCTATCTTTGCGATATTTCTCGACCACAGAGACCAACTGTTCGCTGAATCTGCTTGACTTTAAGAAGAATGACATCCACCACAGTAGTTCATAATATAATGTTCATCAATCAACTCTCCACCTTTTCAGCTGGTTTTCCAGATAGGCTATTTGCCTTTCCTTCTGTATCTCCCCTTGTTCCTTGGGGTTCCTCTTAAGTGGGTAACATTGTCTGAGGGTCTGCCATACCCTCTGCCTGACTGTGTCAAACAGTATGCCATTGCTTGTTACATTGTTCGTATCAGTTTATACCATCCATCTTCAGTTCTGTCACTTTAGTGGTTCCTATCACTTTTACCAACAGTGCCTTCAAATCTTCCATGATCAATAATCGTCCCACGTTCTCCTCCTCCAAAGCCCTAATCCATTTCCTCCCCCATCAGGGATATAGGGTGAGGTATTTTTTAGCCCTTTCAGTTTATGGGTGCCCCAAGGGATAATCCGTGTCTGTCCTTCTCTTTTCTCTTTAAAGCAGTCTCATCACTTTATCCCAATGCTTCCAACTTTAATCCTTTCTGGTATGCATTCTTTCTAATTCTAAACTCAATTTCTTGCTTCTCAAATATTCTAGCCTCCTTGCAAAAATCTTCCACTGACTCCTCCTGCTTTATTACTTTCACGCCTGTCGTTTTTCTACTTCTGTTATCTTCTAACTGCCTCTCTCTCCTTTCTTTCTAAACTTGAATGTTTACCAATTAACTTATTTCCAATTATTTCAATCCATATTCACCACTATTTTAAATGTCCAATTCCTAGCACTAGTAACAATTTTCCAAATTATCTTTACTGACTAGAAATCTAAAAGTATCAGAAAAACCAAAAGCTGGTTTCACAACTTCCCCTTCTTACGAGGATACAAACATTAATCGTTATCTTACAGCTGTTCGGCGCCTTTCACCATGACCTGATTTATTTAAAGGAACATACACCTACCTACAGTGAACATTTTTGATTTTAATAAAACTTACTTACTTACTCTTACAGTGTGGTCTACAAATACAATAAACAAAATAATTATCACATATATAAACTTCCTCTTTCATTCCAAACCGTTTTTTACACACAAATCACATTCGTTCCATTCTTACATCAATAAATGCAACATCTTTTACATGTATTAAAACTCAATATAACAGAATCAAATCATTTTTGTCTTCCAATTCCCTGGGTATTTCTCTGCCCCCAGAGGCTCAGCATTCGCCCCAACGGACTATCAGGCAGAATGCTGGGGTCGGGCTTACCGCCCTTCCCCTCCCTTGTGGGCTTTCCGTTTTCATTGCCCATCCTCCCGATCGGAATTTCCCCCCCGATCTGTTTACCCCCGATCTGTTTACCCCAGATCTATTTTCCCGCCTTTTCTGCCTTGCCCGTACAGACCCCTGAATTCTTCAGGGCGGTATCCACAAGGTCTTATTTAATCGCCCGAGTAGTACTTAATTGTCAGTTTTCTTACCCGGGTCTTGTGCACAAGAATCACTCGATTTGGCTCCTTCGCGAATTTTCCCCCGATCTTCCTCCGGATCGGAACTCCCACTTGTTTCTCTAATCTCTGGTCCTGGATATCACACGCTCAAACCGCTGACGACAATCTAGGGGTCTGGGACCGTTGAAATCAACGGGGTGCACCGTCCCTTCTTCCGTATACTGTCGCCAGCTGGCCGGAGTGGGGATCCCGAGGACGAGCCCCCAAGCTGTCAGGCGCAAGTTGTGAAAGAACACTCACGATGCGTAGAGAATGTAGAGAAACAAGTTTATTTATTAGCAAGTCTGCAGAGTTGGGTGTCTCCCCTGTCAAGACACACCGAGGATCGGGATGACTTCCATCTTTATACATTTAATGGGTATCATTGTCACACCCTCATCCCTCCCCATTGTGCTTCTTCCAATCATAACATAAAGCCCACATTCCCACGAGAACGTCCTGGAACGTCCACCCGACGTCAAAGACACCTCCCATATCATGCATCGCATGTGCATTTAAATGAGACATCTTGTCATAGTGGGTGTGTGTACATATTCATGTAAGTTCATTGCCCATGCGCACTGAGTATTTCTTCTGACCTTTACCCTAGTTCTATGCTGGGCTGTTGCTATCTTCTCTGTTCTCATCCTTGAAAAAGTCACCATCTGTACTTGTCCTTTACTCCCCCTATCCTCCCTACTATACTCCCTACTATACAAAGGGTTCTTGTCTAAATCAACTTATACCTATTAATCCCTTTCTCACAGGATTTATTAAAGCTTAAAATGTGAATAACTCTTAAAATATAACAACAATTTTCCTGCAGCTGGCGGAAGAGGGCAGCCTCAGGCGGGGGCTGTCGAGTGCTGGTTGGGGTGGGAGCATCCTGCAGCCGGGGGAGGGGGACGGCTTTAGTTGGGGGCGGACAGGGGCCGGTGGTGGTGGGGGGGTAGCATCCTGCACTCACTCCATCCCTCCTTAACCCCCTCCCCCCATCCACTCTTCTTGCCCAATGGGTTCCCAATGTGACGCAGAACACACAGGTATTACTGTGCAGATGCAGCTGACAGGCACGGCAAGTGGAAAAGGGATTTATTATAGGTTAAAATGTGAATAACTGTTACAATATAACAACAATTTAAACATTAATGATGACATTTATTCAGTCCATTCATACTTGTTGCGTCTCTTGTGTGGGGGAGGGGGAGCTTGGAGTTAAGACTGGAGTTGAGTGGGAGTGGGGGGTATCACGGGGGAGTGGGCAGGAGCCAGCGAGGGGGACCAGAGGGGGACGGGAAGGGGCTGGAGCTGACTGTATGACGGGGACTCACAGCGGTCACTGGTCGCTCTCCACCGCCGGGATCAGATTCTCCGCTTTCCGTTTGGCGACATTTCCCGTGCCGGGCTGGGCCGTTTCTGGTCCCTCCGCCTACCACAGTCGTAGCCTACCGCTGCCTACCCCTGCTGTTGCCATGGCTTACAGCTGCCGCTACCTACCCCTGCTGTTGCCATGGCTTACAGCTGCCGCTACCTACCCCTGCTGTTGCCATGGCTTACAGCTGCCGCTACCTACCACTGCTGTTGCCATGGTTTACAGCTGCCGCTACCTACCCCTGCTGTTGCCATGGCTTACAGCTGCCGCTACCTACCCCTGCTGTCGCCATGGCTTACAGCTGCCGCTGCCTACCACTGCCTATTCCTGCCGCTGCCTATTGCTGTCATGGCTTACCGCTGCCACTGCCTACCGCCGCCGTGGCCTACCACTGCCGCTCCCCACCGGCTTAAGGCGGGGACTGCTGGGGGACATCCTACTGCACGGGACGGAGCGGCTTCAGGCGGATGCCTGTGGGGGGGTGCGTCCTGCAACCGGGGCAGGGGGACAGCTTCAGGCGGGGGCTGTCAGGTGCTGGTGGGGTGGGGGGCAGCGTCCTGCAGCCGGGGTAGGGGGATGGCTGTAGGCGGGGGCTGCCGTGGCCTATCACCTTCGTGGCCTACCATTGCCACTGCTGTGGCCTGTCGCTGTCGAGGCCTACCGCTGCTGTGGCTGTGGCATGGCGCTGCCGCTCCCCACTGGCTTCATAGAATCATAGAAACATAGAGTCATATAAAATAGGTGCAGGAGTAGGCCATTCGGCCCTTCGAGCCTACACCGGCATTCAATATGATCATGGCTGATCATCCAACTCAGTGTCCTGTACTGCCTTCTCTCCATACCCCCTGATCCCTTTAGCCACAAGGGCCACATGTAACTCCCTCTTAAATATAGCCAATGAACTGGCCTCAACTACCTACTGTGGCAGAGAATTCCACAGATTCACCACTCTCTGTGTGAAAAATGATTTTCTTATCTCAGTCCTAAAAGACTTCCCCCTTATCCTTAAACTGTGACCCCTTGTTCTGGACTTCCCCAACATCGGGAACAATCTTCCTGCATGTAGCTTGCCCAACCCCTAAAAAATCTTGTAAGTTTCTATAAGATTTCCCCACAATCTTCTAAATTCAAGCCGAGTACAAGCTGAGTCTATCCAGTCTTTCTTCATATGAAAGTCCTGCCATCCCAGGAAACAGTCTGGTGAACCTTCTCTGTACTCCCTCTATGGCAAGAATGTCTTTCCTCAGATTTGGTGACCAAAACTGTACGCAATACTCCAGGTGTGGCCTCACCAAGACCCTGTACAACTGCAGTAGAACTTCCCTGCTCTTATACTCAAATCCTTTTGCTATGAATGCTAACATACCATTCGCTTTCTTCACTGCCTGCTGCACCTGCATGCCTACTTTCAATGACTGGTGTACCATGACACCCAGATCTCGTTGCATCTCCACTTTTCCATATCGGCCACCATTCAGATAATAGTCTACTTTCCTGTTTTTGCCACCAAAGTGGATAACCTCATATTTATCCACATTATATTGCATCTGCCATGCATTTGGCCACTCACCCTACCTATCCAACCTATCCAAGTCACCTTGCAGCCTACTAGCATCCTCCTCACAGCTAACACTGCCCCCCAGCTTTGTGTCATCCGCAAACTTGGAGATGTTGCATTCAATTCCCTAATCCAGTTAATTAACATATATTGTAAATAGCTGGGGTCCCAGCACTGAGCCTTGTGGTACCCCACTAGTCACTGCCTGCCATTCTGAAAAGAACCCGTTTACTCCTACTCTTTGCTTCCTGTCTGCCAGACAGTTCTCTATACACATCAATACTGAACCCCCAATACCGTGTGCTTTAAGTGTGCATACTAATCTCTTATGTGAGATCTTGTTGAAAGCCTTCTGAAAGTCCAGATATAACACATCCACTGGTTCTCCCTTATCCACTCTACTAGTTACATCGTCGAAAAATTCTATAAGATTCGTCAGACATGATTTACCTTTCATAAATCCATGCTGACTTTGTCCAATGATTTCACCACTTTCCAAATGTGCTGCTATCCCATCTTTAATAACTGACTAGCATTTTCCCCAGTACCGATGTTAGACAAACTGGTCTGTAATTCCCCATTTGCTCTCTCCCTCCCTTTTTAAAAAGTGGGGTTACATTAGCTACCCTCCAATCCTCAGGAACTACTCCAGAATCTAAAGAATTCTGAAAAATTATCACTAATGCATCCACTATTTCTGAGGCTACTTCCTTAAGTACTCTGGGATGCAGCCTGTCTGACCCTGGGGATTTATCGGCCTTTAATCCATTCAAATTACCTAACACCACTTCCCGGCTAACCGGGATTTCAGTCAGTCCATCTCATTTGACCCCCGGTCCCCTGTTATTTACGGCAGATTATTTATGTCTTCCTCAGTGAAGACAGAACCAAAGTAGGTATTCAATTGGTCTGCCATATCCTTGTTCCCCATGATCAATTTACCAGTTTCTGACTGCAAGGGACCAACATTTGTTTTAACTAATCTTTTTCTCTTCACATATCTATAACAACTTTTGCAGTTAGTTTTATGTTCCCGGCCAGTTTTTTTATCATAATCTATTTTCCCTTTCCTAATTAAGCCCTTTGTCCTCCTCTGCTGGACTGAATTTCTCCCAGTCCACTGGTAGGCTGATTTTTCTGGCTAATTTGTATGCTTCATCTTTTGTTTTGATACTATCCCTGATTTCCATTGTTATCCACGGATGCGCTACCTTTCCATATAACCATATAACAATTACAGCATGGAAACAGGCCATCTCGGCACTTCTAGTCCATGCCGAACACGTTTTCTCCCCTAGTCCCATCTACCTGCACTCAGACCATAACCCTCCATTCGTTTCTCGTCCATATACACTTCCAATCTATTTTTAAATGATAAAATCAAACCTGCCTCCACCACTTCCACTGGAAGCTCATTCCACACAGCTACCACTCTCTGAGTAAAGAAGTTCCCCCTAATGTTACCCCTAAACTTCTGTCCCTTAATTCTCAAGTCATGTCCTCTTGTTTGAATCTTCCCTACTCTCAATGGGAAAAGCTTATCCACGTCAACTCTGTCTCTTCCTCTCATCATTTTAAAGACCTCTATCAAGTCCCCCCTTAACCTTCTGCGCCCCAAAGAATAAAGACCTAACTTGTTCAGCCTTTCTCTGTAATTTAGTTGCTGAAACCCAGGCAACATTCTCGTAAAACGCCTCTGTACTCTCTCTATTTTGTTGACATCCTTCCTATAATTAGGCGACCAAAATTGTACTCCATACTCCAGAATTGGCCTCGCCAATGCCTTGTACAATTTTAACATTACATCTCAACTTCTATACTCAATGCTCTGATTTATAAAGGCCAGCACACCAAAAGCTTTCTTTACCACCCTATCTACATGACATTCCACCTTCAGGGAACTATGCACAGTTATTCATAGATCCCTCTGTTCAACTGCATTCCTCAATTTGCTACCATTTACCATGTACGTCTTATTTTGATTTGTCCTGCCAAGATGTAGCACCTCACATTTGTCAGCATTAAACTCCATCTGCCATCTTTCAGCCCACTCTTCCAAATGGTCTAAATCTCTCTGTAGGCTTTGAAAATCGACTTCATTATCCACAACCCCACCTATCTTAGAATCATCTGCATACTTACTAATCCAATTTTCCACGCCATCATCCAGATCATTGATGTACATGACAAACAACAGTGGACCCAACACAGACCCCTGAGGCACCCCACTGGTCACCGGCCTCCAATCTGACAAACAATTATCCACCATTTCTCTCTGGCATCTCCCATTCAGCCACTGTTGAATCCATCTTGCTACTCCACCATTAATACCCAACAATTGAATCTTCTTAACCAACCTTCCATGAGGAACCTTGTCAAAGGCCTTACTGAAGTCCATATAGACAACATCCACTGCTTTACCCTCATCAATTTCCCTATTAACCTCTGTTAGGCGTTCCCCCCTGGTAAATGCTATGTACTTCCCTTTCTCTGTTTCTCTCCCGAGTGCAGGATTGTGGCTGTGAGTCTGGAATCAAGGGGTTAGAAGGCTCCTGTACCCGATTGGCCAAGCTGCGTCAGGTGACGGGTGACTCATCTGAAGCTTAAATATCCGAGACTCCCAGGATTCCCTCTCTTCTTCGTCGGCCCTGCCTTGTGAG
Source organism: Malacoraja senta (assembly GCA_038087875.1). Classification (NCBI taxonomy): domain Eukaryota; kingdom Metazoa; phylum Chordata; class Chondrichthyes; order Rajiformes; family Rajidae; genus Malacoraja; species Malacoraja senta. The sequence continues at coordinate 43,086,923 of CM075981.1, read as the reverse complement.
CTGACTGCTGGTTGGATCTGCGGAAGGCCTGGCCACATGGCATAGAACTTTGTGTACTTTCACCTTTAATTGTTAACAAATATTGCATTGGGACGGATAAGGGCTGACCTTAGTGTTTTCGTGTATTTTGTTTCAGGGTTATATCTCCTTAGGCAGGTTTTAGAGTCTCCGGTTCGACGGTCGATCACGTGGCTGGCCGGAGCAGTGTTACCTTGTTTGTTAGTCCATCCATATCCCTGACTGGGTTGTTTGAATCAGGTTTTGGTTTTGTGTTCCATTGATTAATTAAACTATTTTTGAACTTGAACCTGGTTCTTGAATTATGTTACACGGCTCAGAAGGACCTGCATTCGGGAGTCGTAACAACCACTTCGAAAAATTCAAGAAGATTAGTCAAACATGACCTTCCAGGCACAAATCCATGTTGACTGTTCTTAATCAGACCCTGTTTATCCAGATGCTTATATATATTATCCCTAAGTATCCTTTCCATTAATTTGCGCACCACTGACGTCAAACTAACAGGTCTATAATTGCTATGTTTACTCTTAGAACCCTTTTTATGGTCACCCTTGCCCAAGGGGCCAGGCACATCAAGACTGCTAACCAACCCTTCCTCATTACTCAATACTCAGTCTAGAATAGCCTGTTCTCTCGTTGGTTCCTCTACACGTCGGTTTAGAAAACTATCCCACATAAATTCCAAGAAATCCTCTACCTCAGCACCCCTGCCAATTTGATTCACCCAATCTATATTTAGATTGAAGTCACCCATTATAACTGTTTTACCTTTGTTGCACGCATTTCTAATTTCCTGTTTGATGCCATCCCCAACTCCACTACTACTGTTAGGTGGCCTGTACACAACACCCACTAGCATTTTCTGCCCCTTAGTGTTTCACAGCTCTACCCATATCGATTCCACATCCTCCAAGATAATGTCCTTCCTTTCTATTGCGTTAATCTCCTCTCTAACCAGCAACGCTACCCCACAAACAGATAATAAGAGGTGGTGGGGTTCTTAAATGGGTGAGCAGAGAAACAGAGAGGTGTAAAATGCGGGCGGAAGCAATAGGTAGCAAGGTGAAAAGTAAAAGTGGCAGGCAGACAAATCCAGGGGAAAAATTAAAAAGAGCCACTTTTCAACATAATTGTATAAGGGGTAAGAGCGTTGTAAAAACAAGCCTGAAGGCTTTGTGTCTCAATGCAAGGAGCATTCGTAATAAGGTGGATGAGTTGAACGTGCAGATAGCAATTAATGATTATGATATAGTTGGGATCACGGAGACATGGCTCCAGGGTGACCAAGGCTGGGAGCTGAACATCCAGGTGTATTCAATATTCAGGAGGGATAGAGAGAAAGGAAAAGGAGGTGGGGTAGCGTTGCTGGTTAGAGAGGAGATTAACGCAGTGGAAAGGAAGGACATTAGCTTGGAGGATGTGGAATCGGTATGGGTAGAGCTGCGAAACACTAAGGGGCAGAAAACGCTGGTGGGTGTTGTGTACATGCCACCTAGCAGTAGTAGTGAAGTTGGGGATGGCATCAAACAGGAAATTAGAAATGCGTGCAACAAAGGCAAAACAGTTATAATGGGTGACTTCAATCCACATATAGATTGGGTGAATCAAACTGGCAGGGGTGCTGAGGAAGAGGATTTCTTGGTATGTATGAGGGATAGTTATCTAAACCAACATGTAGAGGAACCAACGAGAGAGCAGGCTATTCTAGACTGGGTATTGAGTAATGAGGAAGGGTTAGTTAGCAGTCTTGTTGTGCGTGCCCCCTTGGGCAAGAGTGACCATAATATGGTTGAGTTCTTCGTTAGGATGGAGAGTGACATTGTTAATTCAGAAACAACGGTTCTGAACTTAAAGAAAGGTAACTTTGAGGGTATGAGACGTGAATTGGCCAAGATTGACTGGCAATTAGTTCTAAAAGGGTTGACGGTGGATATGCAATGGAAGGCATTTAAAGACTGCATGGATGAACTACAAAAATTGTTCATCCCAGTTTGGCAAAAGAATAAATCAGGGAAGGTAGTGCATCCGTGGATAACAAGGGAAATCAGGGATAGTATCAAAGCAAAAGATGATGCGTACAAATTAGCCAGAAAAAGCAGCATACCAGTGGACTGGGAGAAATTCAGAGACCAGCAGAGGAGGACAAAGGGCTTAATTAGGAAAGGGAAAATAGATTATGAAAGGAAACTGGCAGGGAACATAAAAACTGACTGCAAAAGTTTTTATAGATATGTGAAGAGAAAGAGATTAGTTAAAACAAATGTAGGTCCCTTGCAGTCAGAAACAGGTGAATTGATCATGGGGAACAAGGATATGGCGGACCAATTGAATAACTACTTTGGTTCCGTCTTCACTAAGGAAGACATAAATAATCTGCCGGAAGGAACTGAGTGAAATCCAGGTTAGTCGGGAAGTGGTGTTGGGTAAATTGAATGGATTAAAAGCCGATAAATCACCAGGGCCAGATAGGCTGCATCCCAGAGTACTTAAGGAAGTAGCTCCAGAAATAGTGGATGCATTAGTAATAATTTTTCAAAACTCTTTAGATTCTGGAGTAGTTCCTGAGGATTGGAGGGTAGCAAACGTAACCCACTTTTTAAGAAGGGAGGGAGAGAGAAAACGGGGAATTACAGACCAGTTAGTCTAACATCGGTAGTGGGTAAACTGCTAGAGTCAGTTATTAAAGATGGGATAGCAGCACATTTGGAAAGTGGTGAAATCATTGGACAAATTCAGCATGGATTTACGAAAGGTAAATCGTGTCTGACGAATCTTATAGAATTTTTCGAGGATGTAACTAGTAGAGTGGATAGGGGAGAACCAGTGGATGTGTTGTATCTGGACTTTCAGAAGGCTTTCGACAAGGTACCACATAAGAGATTAGGATACAAACTTAAATCACACGGTATTCGAGGTTCAGTATTGATGTGGATAGAGAACTGGCTGGCAAACAGGAAGCAAAGAGTAGGAGTAAACGGGTCCTTTTCGCAATGGCAGGCAGTGACTAGTGGGGTACCGCAAGGCTCAGTGCTGGGACCCCAGCTATTTACAATTTATATTAATTATCTGGATGAGGGAATTGAAAGCAACATCTCCAAGTTTGCGGATGACACTAAGCTGGGGGGCAGTGTTAGCTGTGAGGAGGATGCTAGGAGACTGCAAGGTGACTTGGATAGGCTGGGTGAGTGGGCAAATGTTTGGCAGATGCAGTATAATAGTGAGATTAAACGAGAACTTACCAGTTTGAAGTTTGATCTGTATTTTTATGAGGAGTTACGATGAGGATTACGTGAAGACCCCGTCCAGCACGCATGCGCGACATTCTTCAAAGCAGCGGTGTGGAATCACAGGAAACACAATAATTGAAATAAACATAGTAAAGAAAAGGAGAACTAAGATACCTGTTGATCTATATATTTGAGGGTGGGAGCGGAGGGCACGTAATCCCTCATCGTAACTCCTCATAAAATACAGATCAAACTTCAAACTGGTAAGTTCTCGTTTAATCTTACTATTTTACTTCGGAGTCACGTGAGTGACTACGTGAAGATTTTTAAAGCTCTGTGATTTCAAACCGTGTAACAGTTCATACTTCACTCGCTGCTGAAGTCATTCAAAGGAGGAAGTATGTTATCGTAATCAACCATAATCTGTTTGTAAACAATAATGGTATCTATTAAACAATAACAAAAGACAAAATGCTCCCCCGGGCTTAAATTATATATTTTTGCAGATTTTAAAACTCTTTCTGCAAATAACACAGGTTCTGCTAGCGGCTTGTGGTAGAACGTTTGGAACGTTTTCTCCATGTTCATTCTTTTAGCCGCCGATGTGGATGCTGCCCTGGTGGAGTGAGATGTATATACATCAGTATCTACTCCAGCAGCTCCCAGTACCTGCTTGAGCCATCTCGAGATGGTTTGGCTCGACACCCAACCATGAGGTTTCTTGTGGCTGACCCATAAGGCTTTTTTATTTATTTATTTATTTATAATAAAAAAAAATTCCCTTCTCCCTCGAGAATCTCTTGTTGTGTTGATGTAAGTGAATAAGTGAGTCATGACACACAACCGTAGGTCAGGTGGGTATGCCCGGAAATCCATAACTAGGACTCAAGTTCCTGGCTTGCTCTGCTTTAGCAGCTCCTGAATGGTGAATGAGACCCGGTCTGGTGTTATAACCATGTTGTCCAGTCGCAGTAAGTGGAGGGACTGGACTCTTTGTGCTGAGACTAGTAGCATCAGCATGACCGTTTTCAGGGTTAGCTTTCCCAGGGTGAGAGACCTGGCTGGGGACCATCCCCTTAGGTATGTCAGGACCACACTGACATCCCAGATTTGTGTATACCTAGGTCTAAGAGGGTTGGAGTTGACGATACTCCTCATGAGTTTGATCACCAGCGGGTGAGACCCTATGGCCTGTTGTCCTGGCACCTGTTTTAAGTAGGCTGACAGCGCACGTCTGGCAGTATTGATGGCGCTGTAGCTTAATCCTTCATTATGGTGAAGGCCCCCCAGGAACTCCAGTACATTGGTTATAGTTGCAGATGAGTATGTTGTCCCAGTAGTCGAGCAGTATCTTTCCCACTTCCTGATGCTCGATAGGTATTGTTTCCTGGTGGACATACGGTGTCATCATGTTGATGGTCCTGTCAGACACCCCAGTCCCAGCAGTGGTCTTTTGATAATCTGCAACCCAGTAGGTTAATTTTGGCATGGCATGGATGACTTATGCCTGATACAGGGTGCGTCAATAGGTCTGGGCTACTGGGAAAGGTCATAGGAGTTTCGATGACCATGTCGAGGACCACTGGGAATCATGGCTGTGTAGGCCAGTTGGTACTATCAAAATACCTGAAGCAGAGTCCATCTGTATTTTGCGTAGTACCCTACAGATTAAGGCAGAAGGGGAAAAAGCATAGAAGAAATCTGTCCCCCAGTTCAGCGCGAATGCATCTATCGCTGCTGCCTCAGGGTGTGGTTCCCAAGGGACATACATTGGTACGTGGTGATTTAGTCTGGATGCAAAGAGATCGATATCTGGTGTGCCATATTGGTTTGTAATTTTAGCAAAGCTCTAGGATTTAACATCCATTCGGTGTTTATCATTGAATTTGCATGACCTGGCACTGTATTTAGCTTACCTGGTAGGTAAGTTGCTGATAGCCAAATATGTCTATCGACCCACCATTACCAGATTGTGTTGACCCAATTGTCACATGATATCGATTTTATTCCGGTCATATGGTTAATATAGGCCACCACCGTGATATTATCAATTTGTAAATGAACATGCAAGTTGTGCATATTCCTAGAATATGCTTTAAAACCATAAAACGCACCCAACATTTCCAAATAATTTATGCCCAGTGTTTGTAGTAAAGACGAGTCTAGGTTAGTCCATCTACCACCTGTGCTGGATATGGTATTAGTTGCTCCCCAGCCTTGAGCACTGGCATCTGTTTGTATAGTTAACGTTGGGTTATTGATGATGATAGGGCTGGAACTATGCCAAATGTGTTATATCCACCATTGTAACTGTGATATTGCTTCAATGGGTAGTTTCATGGATCTGTCAAAGTGACCTGCATGTCGTTTCAACGCCTGCACTTTTGCCCTTTATAGGTGCTGATAGTGCAGGAGTCCAAATTGTGTAGCTGAAAATGCTGCTTCCATTTTGCCAATTACTCTTGCCACTTGTCGGATGGTTGGTCGATTGCTTACCATTAAATTGTTGCACATCTGTGCCAATTCTGCTGCTTTACCTTTTGGCAACGTTACAGACATGTGGATTGAGTTAATTGTGAATCCCAGACAGTCCATAGTTGTGGATGGCGTCAACTTAGATTTATCTGGATGTATGACAAACCCACGGTTTCAAACAATTGTTTGGTAGCTAATACAGCTGATTTAGCCAACTCCATGGTTTTGCCAACTATTAGGATATCTTCAAGATATGCCATGACAATATGTCTTTGTTTCGTTAATGTTGCCAAGGCTGGTTTTAATATCTTGGTAAATAGTCTAAGGCTGATGTCAACCCATTAGGCAACACTTTATACTGCCATAGTTGCCCCATCCAGGTAAATTTTCAGGTATCTGCGATGACCCTTGTGAATGGGTACTGAATAGTAGGCATCTTTTAAATCAATGCTTGCCATAAAGTATCCTTGGAAATCAGTTGTTTAGCAGTTACAAATGTTTCCATTTTGAAATGTACATACTTAACAAAGGTATTTAGTGAGGTTAAGTCAATGATGATGCGACATCCACCATCTTTTTTGCTTTTGGTAAATATATTTGAGACAAATTCCAAAGGATCATGTTTGGATTTCTCAATGACACCCTTTGTAAGTAACCTCCCCAGTTCTGCTTGAGCCTCTAGTTCTCTTTGACTGAGAGGGTAAAGACCCTTTGGGGTACGTGCTGAACTGGTGGCATGTTTTCTTGAATGAACTCTATTTTGTATCCCCGAATACTGTTAAGTATATAACTATCATTCGTGAGGCACCTCCTGTTAGTACAGACCTCCTGTTAGTACAGTTCCCCATTTACATGCTGGTAGGAACCTACCTCCATAGTTATGGTAGTGTTCCTTTCTTCCGTTTATTCATCCGTCGTTATACTGCTGGATGTACTGCTGATGTACTGCTGATTGGGGGTGGCGCATTTTCCATGGGGTCCGCTCTGGGCCCTGGCCTAAAAAGGCTTTCGGGGATAGTATGCGGACCCCGAGCTTTCACCAGTTACCTAAATTTGACCTTGACTGGTGGACGCGGTGGGGTACTGCCGTCTGGTTTTTTGTGTGGGTCTGCTCGTTCCGGGGCCTGCCCTCATGAGGCCAAATGCGTTGGACTCTTCCTCCAGGTCTTTCACTTGTCCTTCCAAATAACAGGATCTGCGGCTCTGAGGCCGGTGTTTTACACAGTCCTGCAAACCTGGGATTGAGGGCAGGTCTTATTCTCTCCTTGCGGAGGTTATTGATCTCATATTGGGTGTAGCACAGCAGAGCCAGAGTGTCTTGCTGGTTTGTGGTCATATCCACCCCATCCACGGAACGAGCATAGGCTGTTCTCCCTGTCGTCAGGAGCTTGAGGATTTTAGCTCCTGGTTCCGGATACTCTGTCCCCCCCCCCCCAGATTTGGCTGTTAACAGCCGGTACATTGAGCGAACTGCAGTTTTCCAGCTCTAGTGCCTCATTAAGTACCTGTCTTGTAGGGGTTTGAGGGACAGGTGGTTGATGCTGGCCGCCAGTTTTGGCTCCAACCCTGCTCGTGGTGAAACCACGTAGCGAATCTCCACACCCAGCAGCTCTTCCTGATCCTGTACCCCAAGCGTACTCCCGATATCTTCAGCCAATGACCCCTGTTCCTGACCAGCCCAGCCCTGGTCGCCAACGCTGCCCTGCTTTGAGGGGAAAGCGATGGCCAGTGCATTGTAGAGCACTGCTGTGGGAGTGCCTGATCCCCCTGGCGAGACTGCTCTAGCTCCTGAAGCAAGTCTCGCTGGAGCTGTTGCTCCATGAGCCTTTCCATTCGGCTCAGGCGGCTAGTTCTGCCGCTCTAAGTTCTGCCTCCTCATCGGAGTCAGACATAACCGGCCGTTTTGTTGTTGTTTTTTTTTAAACTTTTCCTCCAGCCCGCTGCCGCTCATCAGGCTGCGCTCGCGGTACTGGGCTCGGCTCGGTCTCGATGAGGGTGGACCGCCGCATATGCGGTCCAGGTGCCGCCTCTCGCCCCCCACTGATGGAACACTCCCGTTCTGTTGGAGTCGAATGGGGGGCGGTTTTCTCCTTTGCCGTGCTGCTCCTGTTCCCAGTTCCTCTGGAATAGAGAGCAGAGCACAGCTTGCGGATTACGACCTCAGTGTAAGACTTACCTGATGGTCCGCTGTTTTGTTTTCACCGACGTGTAGCGGGAGCGCCTGTACTCCCGGTCGTCGCTGTTGCACTGCGTGAACGCTAATGTCGCGCATGCGTGCTGGACGGGGTCTTCACGTAGTCACTCACGTGACTCCGAAGTAAAATGTGGATAAATGTGAGGTTATCCACTTTGGTGGCAAAAACGGGAAGGCAGACTATTATCTAAATGGTGGCCGATTAGGAAATGGGGAGATGTAGCGAGACCTGGGTGTCATGGTACACCAGTCATTGAAAGTAGGCATGCAGGTGCAGCAGGCAGTGAAGAAAGCGAATGGTATGTTGGCCTTCATAGCAAGAGGATTTGAGTATAGGAACAGGGAGGTTCTACTGCAGTTGTACAGGGTCTTGGTGAGACCACACCTGGAGTATTGCGTACAGTTTTGGTCTCCAAATCTGAGGAAGGACATTATAGCCATAGAGGGAGTGCAGAGAAGGTTCACCAGACTGATTCCTGGGATGTCAGGACTTTCATATGAAGAAAGACTGGATAGACTTGGCTTATACTCGCTAGAATTTAGGAGATTGAGAGGGGATCTTATAGAAACATACAAAATTCTTATGGGGTTGGACAGGCTAGATGCAGGAAGATTGTTCCCGATGTTGGGGAAGTCCAGGACAAGGGGTCACAGCTTAAGGATAAGGGGGAAATCCTTTAAGACCGAGATGAGGAAAAACTTTTTCACAGAGAGTGGTGAATCTCTGGAACTCTCTGCCACAGAGGGTAGTTGAGGCCAGTTCATTGGCTATATTTAAGAGGGAGTTAGATGTGGCCCTTGTGGCTAAAGGGATCAGGTGGTATGGATAGAAGGCAGGTACGGGATACTGAGTTGGATGATCAGCCATGATCATATTGAATGGTGGTGCAGGCTCGAAGGGCCGAATGGCCTAATCCTGCACCTATTTTCTATGTATCTATGTATCTATGTACCTCCTTTTCCGATCTGTCTATCCCTTATGAATATTGAATATCCCTGGATGTTCAGCTCCCAGCCTTGGTCACCCTGGGAGCCATGTCTCCGTGATCACAACTATATCATATTCATTATTAACTGAACATTCAACTCAACCACCTTATTACGAATGCTCCTTGCATTGAGACACAAAGCCTTCAGGCTTGTTTTTACAACACATTTACCCCTTATACAATTATGTTGAAAAGACGCAGTTTTTGATTTTTGCCATGGATTTGTCTGCCTGCCACTTTTACTTTTCACCTTGCTACCTCTCCTGTTGCTTCTACCCTCATTTTACACCCCTCTGTCCCTCTACTCATGCTCCCATTCCCCTGCCACATTAGTTTAAATCCTCCCTGACAGCTCTAGCAAACACTCCCCCAAGGACATTGGTTCCATTCCAGACCAGGTGCAAACCATCCTGTTTGTACTGGTCCCACCTCCCCCAGAACTGGTTCCAATGCACTAGAAATTTGAATTCCTCCCCCTTGCACCATTTTTCAAGCCACGTATTCATCTGCAATATCCTCCTATTTCTACTCTGACTAGCACGTGGCACTGGCAATAATCAAGAGATTATTATCTTTGAGGTCCTACTTTTAAGTTTATCCCCTATCTCCCTAAATTTGCCTTGTAGGACAACATCCCATTTTTTACCTATATCGTTGGTGCCAATGTGCACCATGACAGCTCGCTGTTCACATTTTTAATACATTTGGAGTACAGTTTGGTCACCCTGCTATAAAAAGAATATCGGTAAGCTGGAAAGAGTGCAGAGAAAAAATTCAGCAGAGGAGGACAAAGGGCTTAATTAGGAAAGGGAAAATAGATTATGAAAAAAAACTGGCAGGGAACATAAAACTGACTGCAAAAGTTTTTATAGATATGTGGAGAGAAAAAGATTAGTTAAAACAAATGTAGGTCCCTTGCAGTCTGAAACTGCTGAATTGATCATGAGGAACAAGGATAATGCAGACCAATTGAATAACTACTTTGGTTCTGTCTTCACTAAGGAAGACATAAATAATCTGCCGGAAATAGCAGGGGACCGGGAGTCAAATGAGATGGAGGAACTGAGTGAAATCCCAGTTAGCCGGGAAGTGGTGTTAAATTGAATGGATTAAAGGCCGCTAAAGCACCAGGGCCAGACAGGCTGCATCCCAGAGTACTTAAGGAAGTAGCCCCAGAAATAGTGGATGCATTAGTGATAATTTTCCTGAACTCCTTAGATTCTGGAGTAGTTCCTGATGATTGGAGGGTAGCTAATGTAACCCCACTTTTTAAAAAGGGTGGGAGAGAGAAAACGGGGAATCACAGACCAGATAGTCTAACATCGGTAGTGGGGAAAATGCTAGAGTCAGTTATTAAAGATGGGATAGCAGCACATTTGGAAAGTGTTGAAATCATTGGACAAAGTCAGAATAGATTTATGAAAGGTAAATCATGTCTGACGAATCTGATGGAATTTTCCGAGGATGTAACTAGTAGAGTGGATAAGGGAAAACCAGTGGATATGTTATATCTGGACTTTCGGAAGGCTTTCGACAAGGTCCCACATAAGAGATTAGTATGCAAACTTAAAGCACACGGTATTGGGGGTTCAGTATTTATGTGGATAGAGCACTGGCTGGCAGAGAGGAAGCAAATAGTAGGAGTAAACGGGTCCTTTTCAGAATGGCAGGCAGTGACAAGTGGGGTACTGCAAGGCTCAGTGCTGGGACACCAGCTATTTACAATATAAATTAATTATATGGATGAGGGAATTGAATGCTACATCTCCAAGTTTGCGGATGACACGAAGCTGGGGGGCAGTGTTAGCTGTGAGGAGGATGCTAGGAGGCTGCAAGGTGACTTGGATAGGTTGGGTGAGTGGGCAAATGTATGGCAGATGCAGTATAATGTGGATAAATGTGAGGTTATCTACTTCGATGGCAAAAACAGGAAAGTAGACTATTATCTGAATGGTGGCTGGTTATGAAAAGGGGAGATGCAACACGATCTGGGTGTCATGGTACACCAGTCATTGAAAGTAGGCATGTTAGCATTCATAGTCAAAGGATTTGCGTATAAAAGCAGGGAGGTTCTACTGCAGTTGTACAGTCTTGGTGAGGCCACACCTGGAGTATTGCGTACAGTTTTGGTCACCAAATCTGAGGAAAGACATTCTTGCCATAGAGGGAGTACAGAGAAGGTTCACCAGATTGATTCCTGGGATGGCAGGACTTTCATATGAAGAAAGACTGGATAGACTCGGCTTGTACTCGCTAGAATTTAGAAGATTGAGGGGGGTTCTTATAGAAACTTACAAGATTCTTAAGGGGTTGGACAAGCTAGATGCAGGAAGATTGTTCCCGATGTTGGGGAAGTCCAGAACAAGGGGTCACAGTTTAAGGATAAAGGGGAAGTCTTTTAGGACCGAGATGAGAAAATTATTTTTCACAGAGAGAGTGGTGAATCTGTGCAATTCTCTGCCACAGAAGGTAGTTGAGGCCAGTTCATTGGCTATATTTAAGAGGGTGTTAGATGTGGCCCTGGTGGCTAAAGGGATCAGGGGGTATGGAGAGAAGGCCGGTACATGATACTGAGTTGGATGTTCAGCCATGATCATATTGAATGGCGGTGCAGGCTCGAAGGGCTGAATGGCCTACTCCTGCACCTATTTTCTATGTTTCTATGTTTCAATGGCTGTGGGCTGGGAACGCTGATGGAGGCGTTTATCGTTTCGCCGCTGTCTCGATGCCTCCCGGATTGCCGCGTAGAAGCCCGGGTCGGCGTCCGGACGGAGCCCACGGCTGGGGCCTGGGTCGGCACCACGGAAGCATGAAGTGGGGCATCGACAGCGGTGAGGCCTCAGCGGGGGTGAAACGGCAGCAGCGGTGAAGCCTCGTGATGATGGGGCCTCAGCGGCAGTGAAGCCTCGTGGCTGCGGTGACCCACGGTCGACGGTTGATGAGAGTGTGGAGGACCACTGTGAGGGGGGAGGGGAAGAACAATGGAGGACCCGGCGTGCTTTGTAACTTTGTCAGCGCTGTAGGTGGCTGCTATTTGTATACATTGGGTATGCAGCAAAGAATGTCACTGTGCCTTGTCACATGTGACAATAAAGTATTCCATTCCATTATAACAAAGACAACAAATACTCGAGTAACTCAGTGGGTCAGGCAGCATCTCTGGAGAAAATGAGACAATGTTACAAATGCAGCCTCACCAATGTACAACTGTAACATAACTTCTCAACCTTTTTTACTGTTTGCGGTCATCGGCGGTGAAGCGCGGCGTCGCCGGTAGCGAGGACCGCGCGGCAACGGCGAGAGCGTCGAGCCTATCCACCGGAGCGCCGCATGGATGCTGCGCGGGGGCCGAGTTAATTCAAACACGGCGGGTCCCACGTGCTTGCGGTAAGTAAATAAAAGGGCGGGCTGACTGCGATGACGTCGGCCCGCCGCACGTGACTCACCAGCGGCGGCTGTGGCAGTGGAGGTTTGACGCACGGCGCTCGAGCCATACTGGCGGCGGCCCGTTCGAGCGGCCGTGCCTCACTGGCGGCGGCACGTGCCTCACTGGCGGAGGCTGTGGCAGTGGAGGTTTGACGCACGGCGCTCGAGCCATACTGGCGGCGGCCCGTGCGAGCGGCCGTGCTGCACTCGTGCATCACTGGTGGAGGTTGTGCGGTGAGTATTTAGTTTTGGACATTGTCGATTTTATTTTAGCACCGCGCGGTGTTGGGAACACCGCCGCACGGCCCGGGAATTGTACTTTCTCACGAGTGCGCGGTCTATGGCGGCAGATCCTTCCCGTTTCGCCGCCATAGACTGCAGACTCGTGAGACAGGCCTTTTAGTATCCTGACTGATGAAGGTAAATGTATCAAAAACCTTCTTGACCACCCTATCTACCTATGATGCCACTTATAGGGAACTATATTTAAGCAACTATCCAAGATCCCTGTGCTCTACAACACTAACAATCACTGTGGTTCTGCCCTACTTTAGCGCACCACGGGAACTACACTCCCCCCCTGCAGGACCTATACACCAGGGGGTGCAGATCCAGAGCCAGCAAGATCATGAAGGACCCCTACCACCCCAACAATCAGCTATCGCACTGCGAAAACAGAGAGGATGAGACAGAGTTTTCCACAGGCCATCATGACTGTAAACTCTGATCTCACCAGGGCGTAAATACTGTTGTCTCTTTAAAAAAAGATGTAAATACTGGTTCTGTCCTGTTTTGCGACTTGACTTGACTTAACTTGACTTGATTTGACTTGACTACCTACATTTGGAAAGGAACCTATCAGCGTTGAACTCCAAAGATAGACACAAAAAGCTGTAGTAACTGGAGAGAAGGAATGTGTGACGTTTCGGGTCAAGACACTTCAGACTGGTTAGGGATAAGGGAAATGAGAGAGATATATGGCGATGTGGAGAGATAAAGAACAATGAATGAAAGATATGCAAAAAGTAACGATGATAAAGGAAACAGGCCACTGTTAAATGTTTGTAGGGTGGAAATGAGAAGCTAGTGCGATATGGATGGGGGAGGGAATGCCGGGGCTACCTGTAGTGAGAGAAATCAATGTTCATACCACTGGGATGTAAGCTGCCCAAGCGAAATATGAGATGCTGTTCCTGTTTGCGTTTAGCCTCACTCTGACAATGGAGGAGACCAAAGACAGAAAGGTCTATGTAGGAATGGGAAGGAGAATTAAAGTGTCCAGCAACAAGTTAGCAACACGGTGGTGCATCGGTAGAGTTGCTGCCTTACAGCGCTTGGGTTTGACCCGGGTTCGATCCCGACTATGGGTGCTGTCTGTCCGGAGTTTGTATGTTCTCCCCGTGACTAGCGTGGGTTTTCTCTGATATCTTCGGTTTGGTCCGACACTCCAAAGACGTGCAGGTTTGCAGGTTAATTGGCTTGGTGAATGTAAAATTGTCCCTAGTGGGTGTAGAATGGTGTTAATGTGCGGGGATCACTGGTCGGCGCGGACCCGGTGGCCGAAGGGCTTGTTTCCGTGCAGTATCTCTAAACTAAACTAAACTAAGGTAAACAACCGGGAGATCAGGTAGGTTCAGGCGGGCTGAGCGAAGGTGTTCCGCTAAACGATTCCCCAGTCTGCGTTTAGTCTCGCCAATGTATAAGAGTCCACATCTTGAACAATGGATATAGTAGATGAGGTTGGAGGAGGTGCAAGTGAATCTCTGCCTAACCTGAAAGGACTGTCGGGGTCCCTGGACAGAGTCGAGGGAGGAGGTATAGCGACAGGTGTTGCATCTTTTGCAGTTGCAGGGGAAGGTACCTGGGGAGGGGGTGGTTTGGGTGGGAAGGTATGAGTTAACCAGAGAGTTGCGGAGGTCAATTGTCTATTTCCTATGATGGAGACTGTGAGATCAAGAAAGGGCAGGGAGGTGTCGTAGATGGTCCAAGTAAATTTGATTGCAGCATGAAAATTGGTAGTGAAGTTGATGAAGTCCATGAGTTCTGCACGGGTGCAGGAGGTAGCACCGATGTAGTCATCAATGTAACAGAGATAGAGTTCAGGGATAGGGCCAGTGAACGCCTGTACAGGGATTGTTCAACGTAGCCTACAAAGAGGCAGGCATAACTGGGGCCCATGTGGGTGCCCATAACTATGCCTTGGACTTGGCGTAAAGGGATGGATTGATGAAGGTAGTCAACATGGTAAATCGTGTCTCACATGTTGTAATAAGCTTCTTGAAGTGCTGGGATGGCACAGTGAAGTGTCGGTAGAGATGCTGCCTTACAGCACCAGAGACCCGCGATCGACCCTGACTGTACCATAACTGTCTGTACGGAGTTTGTGCCATCTCCCTGTGACCACATGGGTTTTCTCCTGGTGCTCTTGTTTCTTCCCACACTCCAAAGATGTACAGGTTTGTAGGTTAATTGGCTTCAGTAAAATTTTAAATTGAACGTCATGTGTCAGGTAGTATGAGAGTACAGGGTGATCGCTGGTCTGCACGGACTCGATGGGCCGAAGGGCCAGTTTCCACACTGTATCTGTAAATCTAAAGGCTAAAAGAAGAGGCGACCAAGACGATAACGTAGTCAGTGAAGCAGACGTTTTCATGGACTTTAACAAGGCCTTTGTCTTGGTTCCGTATGGTAGATAGATCAGGAAGATGAGATCACATGGGATCCAGGGTGAGCTGGCCAGGTGGATATAACATTGGCTTGGTGGTCAGAGTCGGAGGGTTGGAGTGGAGGGTTGTGTTTCAAATTGGAATCCAGTGACCAGTGGTGTGCTACAGGGACTGGTGCTGGGTCCCCTGCTTGTCTTATACATTGACAATTTGGATGAGAACATAGGTGGCATGAGCTTGTGGATGATATGAAAATTGTTGTTGTGATGGACAGTGAAGATGTTCATTGAAGGTTACAACAAGATCTAGATCAACAGGGAAAGTGGACAAAGGAATGGAAGCTGAACGTTTACACTGACAAGTGGGAGTATAGCCTTTAGTGAAGTTAAACCAGGGCAAGACTTAGTCGCCAAGGCCCTGTCATTTACAGTGTGTTGTAAAATAGAGAGACCTTGGGGTACAAATGCATACTTCCCTGAATATGATGACTCGGGTGGATAAAGTGCTGGAGACCACTCTTGTACAAGTGTTGGGACATCATGTTACATCTGCATAGAGCATAGGTGAGACCGCATGGTGCGCGGATGCTACAGGACAGATGTGACTAAGCAAGAGAGGCTACAGAAGTTTCACAAGGATGTTGCTGGGACAGGAAGGTCCGAGATATAAGGAGAGCCTAGATAGGTCAGTCAAGTCAAATCAAGTCAAGTCACTTTTATTTAAATAGCATATTTTAAAAAACAACTCTCGTTGGCCAAAGTGCTTTACATTGGTGGAGGTACTAACATTATACAGAAGTGGTTCATGGATTAAATACAAACAACACTACATACATATAGCCCTCGCTCAGAGGATGTCAAGAAAGGCTTGGGAGTAAAGATGAGTTTTATGTCTCGACTTAAAGGAGTCGATGGAGGGGGCAGTTCGGATGGGAAGAGGGATGCTGTTCCACAGTCTAGGAGCTGCAACTGCAAATGCGCGGTCGCCCCTGAGCTTATGCCTAGACCGCGGGATGGTCAGTAACCCCAAGTCGGCCGATCTGAGGGACCTGGAGGTGGTGTGGTGGGTAAGCAGACTTTTGATATAGGTGGGGGCAAGCTTCATTAAAGGAGGATCTTGAAATTTATTCGGTACTGCACAGGGAGCCAGTGGAGAGAGGCCAAGATTGGGGTGATGTGGTCCCTTTTTCGGGTGCCCGTCAGGAGTTTCGCTGCGGTGTTTTACACCAGTTGCAGGCGGGACAGGGAAGATGGGCTGATGCTAGTATAGAGGGAATTGCAGTAATCTAGGTCGGAGGAGAAAAATGTGTGGATGATCTTTTCGAGGTCATCAAACTGGAGGAATTGTTTTAATTGAGCTATCGCCCGAAGCTGAAAGAAGCTAACTTTTACCACGGCATTGATTTGTTTGTCAAATTTCAATGCTGAGTCAAATATCATGCCAAGGTTTTTGATGTGAGGTTTGAGTAATGGGGTAAGGCTTCCAAGGCTGCCTGCTATCATTTTGATTGAGTCCGAGGGGCCGAGAAGGATGACCTCAGACTTACTCTCGTTTAGTTGGAGGAAGTTCTGGGCCATCCAACGCTTTATATCCTCGTGGCAGCGGATAAGGTTAAGCAGATTTGATTGGTTTATGGGCTTCAGGGGGAGATTGAATTGTGTATCATCTGCGTAGCAATGGAAGGAAATGCCATGCCTTTGAATGACTTGGCCTAAGGGGAGCATATACAGGGAGAAGAGAATGGGGCCAAGGATGGAACCTTGTGGAACCCCACAGCAGAGGCTAGCTGGGCAGGAGAAAGAGTTGCCTATGTTAGTAGAGAAACTCCTACATTTGAGGTAGGAGATGACCCAGCTCGGGGCAGTGCCATCAATACCAACCCCGTACCGGAGACGGTCAATTAGTATGGTGTGGTCGACAGTATCAAATGCTGCGCTGAGGTCGAGAAGGAGCAGGATTGCACAGTCGCCGGAGTCAACGGTGAGCAGTAGGTCATTATGTACCTTCAACAAGGCAGACTCTGTGCTGTGGTGGGCCCTGAAACCTGATTGGAAAGTTTCCAAGATAGTATTTTGCTGAAGGTAAGGCATAAGTTGACTTAAAATTACCTTTTCAAGGGCTTTTGAAAAGAAAGGCAGTTTTGAAATGGGTCTGTAGTTGCTTGGTGAGGTGGGGTCAAGGTTATGTATTTTCAGGAGGGGCTGGACCACCGCATACTTGAAGTAGGTAGGAAGAGTGCAAGTGGCCAGAGAACTGTTGAAGATGGCGAGGATGCTGGGACCGGCTATTGTAATGACATCCTTTAGAAGGGCAGAGGGGACAGTGTCGAGGGGGCAGGTGGTAGGTTTCATGGTGGTGATCAGTTTTACAAGGGAGGGTAGAGTAACGGGTTGGAAACAATCTAATTTTGAAGAACAGACCAATTAGACAGCCAGGTCATGGATGGGAGGGGAAATATTTGTTCTGATGTTCTGGGTTGTTTTTTCTTGGAGTGAAGGAGGCTAAGGCGTGACCTTACAGAGGTTTATTAAATCATGTGGGGCATAGATAAGATTTGTGATCGCATTCATTTTACCAGGGTGGAGGAGTCTAATTGTTCAAAGTCTGCCTGAACTAGGTGGTATTAATAACAAGGATAGATTGGACTGATTGGGATCATTTTCTTTGGAATACTGGAGGTTGAGGGGAGAACTGATAGAAGTATATAAAGTTGGCTTAGATAGGTTAGACGTTCTTAATCTTTGTCCCAGGGTGGCAATGTCAATTAGGGTGGCAGAGACCCAGGGACCGTTGCAGGAGGAGGAGCGGCGTCCGGGTAGGGAGTAGTTAAACAGCGCGGGGCTTTAGTTTCCAGAGACCCAGGGACCGTTGCAGGAGGAGCCAAAACTGCAACGTTCCATTCAAGTTTGCTATAAGTGAGGAAGCCGCTGATTGGTGGAAGAGGACTAAAAGGAAGCAACTGATTGGGAGTCAGATCCCTGCTGATTTCCTCCACCAGTTTGTATTGTATCCAGGGTAAGGCTTTGTATTGTATCCAGGGTAAGGCTTTGTATTGTATCCAGGGTAAGGGGGGAGAATGAGGGCCAGGGCAGTTTACTATTCTGGATGTCAGATGTGGGAGGTCATGGAGTTTGATACCACTCCAGACGTCCACATCTGTGTCAGGTGCGTCGAGGTAGGGTTCCTAAGGGACCGTGTTAGGAACCTGGAGCAGCAGCTCGATGACCTCTGTCTGATCAGGGAGAGTGAGGAGGTCATAGAAAGGAGTTATAGGGAGGTGGCCACTCCAAGACCACGGGAGGCAGACAAGTGGGTCACGGTTAGGAAGGGCAAGGGGCAGAGGCAGGGACTAGTGAGTCTATACACCTTGAGGCAGGGACCAAGGCTGTACACCTTGAAAATAAATACTCCTGTTTGAGTACTGTTAAGGGGGACAGCCTTCCTGGGGGTAGAGACAGCGGCCGGGCCTCCGGCACAGAGACCGGCCCTATTGCTCAGAAGGTAGGGAAAAGAAGAGGAGGGCAATAGTAATAGGGGACTTTATGGTTAGGGGGTCGGATAGGTGATTCTGTGGACGCAGTGAGGAGACCCGGATGGTAGTTTGCCTCACTGGTGCCAGGGTCAGGGATGTGTCTGAACGCGTCCAAGATATCCTCAAATCGGAGGGAGAGGAGCATGAGGTTGTGGTACATATAGGTACCAATGATATAGGTAGAAAAAGAGAAGAGGTCCTGAAAGGAGAATTTAGGGAGTTGCGAGGAGAGTTAAGGAGAAGGACCGCAAAGGTAACAATCTCAGGATTACTACCTGTGCCACGTGAGAGTAGGAATGGAATGAGGTGGAGGATAAATGCGTGGCTGAGGAACTGGTGCAGCGGGCAGGGATTCAAATTTCTGGATCATTGGGACCTCTTTTGGGGAAGGTGTGACCTGTACAGAAAGGACGGTTTGCACTTGAACCCGAGGGGGACCAATATCCTGGCGGGGAGATTTGCAAAGGCTACTGGGGAGACTTTAAACTAGAACGGTTGGGGGGGGGGGGGGGGACTCAAATAGAGAAAGCTAGTGGAAAATGTGGGAGGCAGGAGGCAGAGAAGGGAAGCACTCGGACCCAAAATGTAGGGGAGAAAGAAGAAAAAGATAATAAACAGAGGATAAGTGGTGGTGGGTTTCTTAAATGTGTATATTTTAATGCTAGGGGCATTGTAAGAAAGGTGGATGAGCTTAGAGCCTGGATTGACACCTGGAAGTATGATGTTGTGGCGATCAGTGAAACATGGTTGCAGGAGGGCTGTGATTGGAAACTAAATATTCCAGGATTTTGTTGCTTCAGGGGTGATAGAATTGGAGGGGCAAGAGGTGGGGGTGTTGCATTGCTTGTCAAGGAAGATATTAGAGCAGTGCTTTGGCAGGATAGTGTAGAGGGCACGTCTAGGGAGGCTATTTGGGTGGAACTGAGAAATGGGAAAGGTGTAGCAACACAATGGGGAGCGAGAATTGGAAGAGCAAATATGTAAGGAGATAGCAGATATTAGTAGTAAGCACAAGGTAGTGATTGTGGGAGATTTCAATTTTCCACACATAGACTGGGAAACACATTCTGTAAAAGGGCTGGGTGGTTTGGAGTTTGCAAAATGTGTACAGGATAGTTTTTTGCAGCAATACATAGAGGTACCTACTAGAGAAGGGGCAGTGCTGGACCTCCTGTTAGGAAATGAGACAGGGCAGGTGGTGGAGGTGTGTGTCGGGGGGCACTTCGGGTCCAGTGATCACAATACCATTAGTTTTAATATAATTATGGAGAGGGTCAGAACTGGACCTAGGGTTGAGATTTTTGTTTGGAGAAAGGCTAACTTTGAGGAGATGCGAAAGGATTTAAAAGGAGTGAATTGGGACATGTTGTTTTATGGGAAGGATGTAGAAGAAAAATGGAGGAAATTTAAGGGTGACATTTTAAGAGTACAGAATCTTTATGTCCCTGTTCGGTTAAAAGGAAATAGTAAAAATTGGAAAGAGCCATGGTTTTCAAGGGAAATTGGACACTTGGTTCGGAAAAAGAGAGAGATCTACAATAATTATAGGCAGCATGGAGTAAATGAAGTGCTTGAGGAGTATAAAGAATGTAAAAAGAATATTAAGAAAGAAATTAGAAAAGCTAAAAGAAGATATGAGGTTGCTTTGGCAAGTAAGGTGAAAGTAAATCCAAAGGGTTTCTACAGCTATATTAATAGCAAAAGGATAACAAGGAATAAAATTGGTCCATTAGAGAGTCAGAGTGGACAGCTATCTGCAGAGCCAAAAGAGATGGGGGAGATATTGAACAATTTCTTTTCTTTGGTATTCACCAAGAAGAAGGATATGAAATTATGTGAGGTAAGGGAAACAAGCAGAGTAGCAATGGAAACTGTGAGATTCAAAGAAGAGGAGGTGTGGACACTTTTGAAAAATATGAAAACGGATAAGTCTCCAGGGCCTGACAGGATATTCCCTAGGACATTGAGGGAATTTAGTGTAGAAATAGAAGGGGCTATGACAGAAATATTTCAAATGTCATTGGAAACGGGAATAGTGCCGGAGGATTGGCGTACTGCGCATGTTGTCCCGTTGTTTAAAAAGGGTTCTAAGAGTAAAGCTAGCAATTATAGACCTGTTAGTTTGATGTCAGTGGTGGGCAAATTAATGGAAAGGATACTTAAAGATTATATATATAAGCATCTGAATAAGCAGGGTCTGATTAGGAACAGTCAACATGGATTTGTGCCTGGAACGTCGTGCTTGACTAATCATCTTGCATTTTTCGAAGAGGTTACTAGGGAAATTGATGAGGGTAAAGCAGTGGATGTTGTCTATATGGACTTCAGTAAGGCCTTTGACAAGGTTCCTCATGGAAGGTTGGTTAAGAAGATTCAATTGTTCGGTATTAATGGTGGAGTAGCAAGATGGATTCAATAGTGGCTGAATGGGAGATGCCAGAGAGTAATGGTGGATGGCTGTTTGTCAGGTTGGAGGCCGGTGACTAGTGGGGTGCCTCAGGCGTCTGTGTTGGGTCCACTGTTGTTTGTCATGTACATCAATGATCTGGATGATGGTGAGGAAAATTGGATTAGTAAGTATGCAGATGATACTAAGATAGGTGGTTTTGTGGATAATGAAGAAGATTTTCAAAGTCTACAGAGAGATTTAGGCCCATTTGGAAGAGTGAGCTGAAAGATGGCAGATGGAGTTTAATGCGGACAAATGTGAGGTGCTACATCTAGGCAGGACAAATCAAAATAGGACGTACATGGTAAATGGTAGAGATTGAGCAATGCAGTTGAACAGAGGGATCTAGGAATAAACTGTGCATAGTTCCCTGAAGGTGGAATCTCATGTAGATAGGGTGGTAAAGAAAGCTTTTGGTGTGCTGGCCTTTATAAATCAGAGCATTGAATATAGAAGTTGGGATGTAATGTTAAATTTGTACAAGGCATTGGTGAGGCCAATTCTGGAGTATGGAGTGCAATTTTGGTCGCCTAATTATAGGAAGGATGTCAACAAAATTGAGAGAGTACAGAGGAGATTTACTAGAATGTTGCCTGGGTTTCAGCAACTAAGTTACAGAGAAAGGTTGAACAAGTTAGGTCTTTATTCTTTGGAGCGCAGAAGGTTAAGAGGGGACTTGATAGAGGTCTTTAAAATTATGAGCGGGTTAGACAGAGTGGACGTGGATAAGCTTTTCCCATTGAGAGTAGGGAAGATTCAAACAAGGGGACATGACTTGAGAATTAAGGGACAGAAGTTTAGAGGGAACATTAGGGGGAACTTCCTTTACTCAGAGAGTGGTAGCTGTGTGGAATGAGCTTCCAGTGGAAGTGGTGGAGGCAGGTTCGATGTTATCCTTTAAAAATAGATTGGATGGGTAGATGGACGGGAAAGGAATGGAGGGTTATGGTCTGAGTGCAGGTAGATGGGACTAGGGGGAAGTAAATTTAAATAAATAAATAAATAAATAAATAAAGATAAAAAATAAAATAAAAAGTGTTCGGCACGGACTTGAAGGGCCGAGATGGCCAGTTTCCGTGCTGTTATGGTTATATGGTCAAAGACTTGGGGGCATAGCTTTTAAGTTGAGTTGGGGAAAGTTTAAATGAGGTGTGGGACTAGATTTTACTCAGAGGGTGGTGGGTGTCTGGAATGTGATCGCAGGATTGGTGGTGAAGTTAGATGCGATAGTGGTGTTTAAGAGTCTTTACACAGCCACAGGGATATGCAGGGAACGGAGGGAAATGGACAACATGCAGGCAGATGAGATTAGTTTGACTTGGCATCATGTTTGGTGCAGATATTGTGGACTAAGGGACTGTTTCTGCGCTGTACTGTTCTATGTTCCAACGTGAGCAGGGAAAGAGTTAAATGGGACCTTTCATACACAGAGTGTACTGGATTCATGGAACAAACAACCAGAGGAGGTGGTATATGGGAGTACAATTACGACAGTTAAATGTCGTTTGGTCAGGTACGTGGATAGGAAAGGTGTAGAGGGATAAATGCCAGGCATGAGCAAATGGAACATGGCCCACAGAGCCTGTTGACATGCTGTATTTATGTGTACAGCAGCCAATGCCCCATTTACTGTCTGCCTGTTATAGTTCCAGAGCACAGAGACCAGTGTCCAATGTGACATGTTTGAGTCCAACAGCAATGATGCTGTGTTTCCATTTCCAGCCCTCATTCCACCACACAGCTCAATGCTGCCACGTTGGATGATGCTGAAGTGGAGGATAAAGTCTGTAGTCGTTTCTAAATAATTCACTCTTGCTCCTGCAGACTTTACAGATTGCAATCGATGTATTTCATGGGTTAATTCTGATGTATGTTTTAACAGGAAGCACAAAGACTGAGAACAAAGGCCTTTTCATGTCAGGGAAACAAATGATATTTGGTGAAATGTTTCAGACGCAAATTAAGCAACAGATGCAAACTAGAAACACAAACAAGTAAACAAGGAGGGCTTGGTGAATGGGTGCGAGTTGGTGGGGAGAGTGACACAGTTTCCATGGCCATTTAGTGTTCAAGTCATGGGGTCATATAGCACTGATAAAGGCCTGTACCTGTCCAAGTGCCTTTTAAATGTTGTTATAGTACCTGCTACATCTACCTCCTCTGGCAGCTCATTCATGTATCCACCACCTTCTGGGTGAAAATGTTGCCCCTCAGGGTTTGTGTACAACCTTGCCCCTCTCAACTTAACCTTATGTCCTCAGTTTTTTGATTCCCCTACGCTGAGTAAAAGACTACACATTGATCCTAACTATTCCCCTCATGATTTTATACACCTGTCATATGATCTGATGAAAGATCTTGACCCATTCCTTCTCTCCAAAAATGCTGCCTGTCCCGCTGAGTTACTCCAGCTTTGTGTGTCTATCTTTGATTTAAACCAGCATCTACAGTTCCTTCGTACACATATCATAAGATCACCTCTCAGCCACCTGCACTCCAAGGAATAAAGTCCTAGCCTGCCCAACTTATCCCTATAGCTCAGCCCCTCATGTCCTGGCGACATCATTGTAAATCTTCTCTGCACTCTTTCCAGCTTACCGATATCCTTTTTATAGCAGGGTGACCAAAACTGAACACTGTACCCCAAATGTAATAAAAGGTAACTACAGATGCTGGTTTACCTGGCTCCCCGATGGGCCAGAGGCTTCCCGATGGGCCATGGCTGTGGGCTGGGAATGCTGCTGGAGGTGTTTATCGAGGCACTGCTATCTCGATGCATCCAGGATCGCCGCGTAGAAGCCCAGGTCGGGGCCCAGCCGGAGCCTCGCGGCTGACGGAGCCCACGGCAGGGGCCTGGGTCGGCACCACGGAAGCGTGAAATGGGGAATCGACAGCGGTGAGGCCTCGTGATGATGGGGCCTCAGCGGTGGTGAAGCCTCGTGGCAGGCAGTGACCTGCGGTCGACAGTTGATGAGAGTGTGGAGGACCACTGTGAGGGGGGAGGGGAAGAACAATGGAGGACCCTGCTTGGGGGGATCCCTGTGGAGGTGGGTGGGAGAACAAAAGGAGGAGCCGGCGTGCTTTGTAACTTTGTCAGCGCTGTAGTTGGCTGCTATTTGTATACATTGGGTACGCAGCAACGAATGTCACTGTGCCTTGTCACATGTGACAATAAAGTATTACATTCCATTATACCAAAGACTAAAAATACTCGAGTAACTCAGTGGGTCAGGCAGCATCTCTGGAGAAAATGAGACAATATTACAAATGCAGCCTCACCAATGTACAACTGTAACATAACTTCTCAACCTTCAGTATCCTGACTGATGAAGGTAAATGTACCAATAACCTTATTGACTACCCCATCTACCTATAATGCCACATAGGGAACTATATTTAAACACTATCCAAGGTCCCTGTGCTGTACAACACTCCCCAGGGGCCTACCAATCACTGTGATTCTGCCCTACTTTCACATCTCAACAACGGGTCTGCCAAAGCAGTTGTGTTCCCACTCCCTCATCTTTACTGTAGACATTCAGTCATCCTATACCTCCATCCCCCACCAGGAAGGCCTTAAAGCCGTCCGGTTCTTCCTCGACCGCTGAATCATCCAATTTCCCTCCACTAACACTCTACTCCACCTAGCAGAGCTGGTCCTCACTCTCAACAAATTTTCCTTCGACTACTCCCCTTCCACCAAGTCCAAGGCGTAGCTAGAGGAACCTCCATGGGCCCCAGCTATGCCTGCCTATTTGTAGGGTATGTTGAACAATCACTATTCCAGGCGTACACGGGCCGTATCCCTGAACTCTGTCTCCGTTATATTGACAACTGCATCGGTGCTACATCCTGCACCCATGCAGAACTCATGGACTTCATCAACTTCACCACCAATTTCCATTTTGCACTCAAATTCACTTGGACCATCTCCGACACCTCCCTCCCCTTTTTTGATCTCACCTTCTCGATCACAGGAAATAGACATAGAAACATAGAAAATAAGTGCAGGAGGAGGCCATTACAAGGCTGTCCTTCCTCAAATTAGGGGACCAAAACTGGACACAATACTCCAGATGTGGTCTCACCCTATACAACTGCAGAAGAACCTCTTTATTCCTATACTGAAATCCTCTTGTTATGAAGGCCAACATTCCATTAGCTTTCTTCACAGCCTGCTGTACCTGCACGCCAACTTTCAGTGACTGGTGTGCAAGGACACCCAGGTCTCGCTGCACCTCCCCCTTACCTAACCTTACCTCATTGAGATAATAATCTGCCCCCTTGTTTTTGCCGCCAAAGTGGATAACCTCACATTTATCTATATTATACTGTATCTGCCACGCATCTGCCCACTCACTCAACCTGTCCCCAACACTGAGCCTTGCTGCACTCCACTCGCCACTGGCTGCCATTCTGAAAATGACCCGTTCACTCCTAGTCTTTGCTTCCTGTCTGCCAACCAATTTTCTATCCATGTCAATACCCTTCCCCCAATATCATGTGCTCTAATTTTAGTCACCATTCTCCCATGCGGGACCTTATCAAAGGCTTTCTGAAAGTCTAGATACACTACATCCACAGACTTCCCTTCATCCATTTTACTTGTCACATCTTCAAATAAATTCCAGAAGATTAGTCAAGCATGATTTCCCTTTCATATATCCATGCTTACTTGGACTAATCATTTTATTGCTAACCAAATGCCCCGTTATTATCTCTTTAATAATTGACTCCAGCATCTTTCCCACCACCGAAGTCAGGCTATCTGGTCTGTAATTCCCCATTTTCTCTCTCGCACCTTTCTTGAAAAGTGGGATAACATTAGCTATCCTCCAATCCACAGGAACTGATCCCGAATCCATTGAACATTGGAAAATGATCACCAATGCGTCCATTATTTCTAGAGCCACCTCCCTGAGGACCCTGGGATGCAAACCATCTGGCCCAGTGGATTCATCATGCTTCAGTTCCATTAGCTTACCCAATATTATTTCTCACCTAATTTCTTTCAGTTCCTCTACCCCGTTAGATCCGCTGTCCTCCAGTACATCTGGGAGATTGTTTGTATCTTCTCTAGTGAAGACAGATCTGAAGTACCTGTTCAACTCTTCTGCCATGTTCATATTACCCAAAATAATTTCACCCAAGGTACACAAAAATGCTGGAGAAACTCAGCGGGTGCAGCAGCATCTATGGAGCGAAGGAAATAGGCAACGTTTCGGGCCGAAACCCTTCTTCAGACATAATTTCACCCATGTCTGCCTTCAAAGGACACAAATTTGACTTTGTTACTCTTTTTCCCTTAACATATCTAAAGAGGCTTTTACTATCCTTCTTTATATTCCTGGCCAGCTTCCCCTCGTACTTCATCTTTTCAGCCCGTATTGCCCATTTTGTTTCCTTCTGTTGTCCTATGAAAGTTTCCCAATCCTCTGGCTTCCAGCTACTCTTAGCTGTGTTATACATCTTATCTTTTAGTTTTATTCTATCCCTAACTTTTCTCGTCAGCCACGGTTGCCTCCTACTCCCCTTAGAATCTCTCTTCCTTTTTGGAATCAAATGATCCTGCGTCTTCCGGATTATTCCCAGAAATCACTGCCATTGCTGTTCCACTGTCATTCCTGCCAGGATCCCTTTCCAGTCTACCTTGGCCAGCTCCTGTCTCATGCCTTCATTGTCCCCTTTGTTCAACTGCATGACTGCCACTTCCAATTAACCTTCTCCTTCTCAAATAGCAAATTAAAACTAATCATATTATGATCACCACCTCCAAGCGGTTCCTGTATCTCGAGTTCTCTTATCAAATCTGGTTCATTGGACAATACTAAATCCAGAATTGCCTTTTCTCTGGTCGGCTCCATTACAAGCAGATCACAGAATCCATCTTGGAGGCACTCCACAAACTCTCTTTCTTGGGGTCCTGAACCAACTTGATTTTCCCAGTCTACCTGAATATTGAAATCCCCCATCACCACAGTGGCATTTCCTTTGTTACATGCCAGTTTTAACTCCTGCTGCAACTTACACCTTACATATAACCATATAACCATATAACCATATAACAATTACAGCACGGAAACAGGCAATCTCGACCCTTCTATTCCATGCCGAACACGTATTCTCCCCTAGTCCCATATACCTGCACTCAGACAATAACCCTCCATTCCTTTCCCGTCCATATAACTATCCAATTTATTTTTAAATGATAAAAACGAACCTGCCTCCACCACCTTCACTGGAAGCTCATTCCACACAGCCACCAATCTCTGAGTAAAGAAGTTCCCCCTCATGTTACCCCTAAACTTCTGTCCCTTAATTCTCAAGTCATGTCCCCTTGTTTGAATCTTCCCTACTCTCAATGGGAAAAGCTTATCCACGTCAACTCTGTCTATCCCTCTCATCATTTTAAAGACCTCTATCAAGTCCCCCCTTAACCTTCTGCGCTCCAAAGAATAAAGCCCTAACTTGTTCAACCTTTCTCTGTAACTTAGTTGTTGAAACCCAGGCAACATTCTAGTAAATCTCCTCTGTACTCTCTCTATTTTGTTGACATCCTTCCTATAATTAGGCGACCAAAATTGTACACCATACTCCAGAATTGGCCTCACCAATGCCTTGTACAATTTTAACATTACATCCCAACTTCTATACTCAATGCTCTGATTTTGTAAAAGCCAGCACACCAAAAGCTTTCTTTACCACCCTATCTACATGAGATTCCACTTTCAGGGAACTGTGCACAGTTATTCCAAGATCCCACTGTTCACCTGCATTCTTCAATTCCCTACCATTTACCAAGTACGTACTATTTTGATTTGTCCTGCCAAGATGTAGCACCTCACACTTATCAGCATTAAACTCCATCTGCCATCTTTCAGCCCACTCTTCCAACCGGCATAAATCTCTCTGTAGACTTTGAAAATCTACTTCATTATCCACAGCCCCACCTATCTTAGAATCATCTGCATACTTACTAATCCAATTTACCACACCATCATCCAGATCATTGATGTACATGACAAACAACAGTGGACCCAACACAGATCCCTGTGGCACCCCACTAGTCACTGGCCTCCAACCTGACAAACAACCATCCACCATTACTCTCTGGCATCTCCCATTCAGCCACTGTTGAATCCATCTTGCTACTCCACCATTAATACCCAACCATTGAACCTTCTTAACCAACCTTCCGTGAGGAACCTTGTCAAAGGCCTTACTGAAGTCCATATATACAACATCCACAGCTTTACCCTCATCAATTTCCCGAGTAACCTCTTCAAAAAATTCAAGAATATTAGTCAAACATGACTTTCCAGGCACAAATCCATGTTGACTGTTCCTAATCAGCCCCTGTTTATCCAGATGCTTATATATATATTATCTCTAAGTATCTTTTCCATTAATTTGCCCACCACTGACATCAAACTAACAGGTCTATAATTGCTAGGTTTACTCTTAGACCCCTTTTTAAACAATCGAACAACATGCGCAGTACGCCAATCCTCCGGCACTATTGCCGTTTCCAATGACATTTGAAATATTTCTGTCATAGCCCCTTCTATTTCTACACTAACTTCCCTCAATGTCCTAGGGAATATCCTGTCCGGACCTGGAGACTTATCCACTTTTATATTTCTCAAAAGTGTCAGTACTTCCTCTTCTTTGAATCTCATAGTTTCCATAGCTACTCTACTTGTTTCCCTTACCTCACATAATTCAATATCCTTCTCCTTGGTGAATACCGAAGAAAAGAAATTGTTCAATATCTCCCCCATCTCTTTTGGCTCTGCAGATACCTGACCACTCTGGCTCTCTAATGGACCAATTTTATCCCTCGTTATCCTTTTGCTATTAATATAGCAGCTCTAGAAACCCTTTGGATTTACTTTCACCTTATTTGCCAAAGCAACCTCATATCTTCTTTTAGCTTTTCTAATTTCTTTCTTAAGACTCTTTTTACATTTTTTATACTCCTCAAGCACCTCATTTACTCCATGCTGCCTATAATTATTGTAGATCTCTCTCTTTTTCCGAACTAAGTGTCCAATTTCCCTTGAAAACCATGGCTCTTTCCAATTTTTACTATTTCCTTTCAACCGAACAGGGACATAAAGATTCTGTACTCTTAAAATATCACCTTTAAATGTCCTCCATTTCTCTTCCACATCTTTCCCATAAACAAACTGTCCCAATTTACTCCTTTTAAATCCTTTCACATCGCCTCAAAGTTAGCCTTTCTCCAATCAAAAATCTCAACCCTAGGTCCAGTTCTGACCCTCTCCATAATTATATTGAAACTAATGGTATTGTGATCACTGGTCCCGAACTGTTCCCCAACGCATACCTCTGCCACCTGACCCGTCTCATTTCCTAACAGGAGGTCCAGCACCGCCCCTTCTCTAGTAGGTACTTCTATGTATTGCTGCAAAAAACTATCCTGCACACATTTTACAAACTCCAACCCATCCAGCCCATTTACAGAATGTGTTTCCCAGTCTATGTGTGGAAAATTGAAATCTCCCACAATCACTACCTTGTGCTTACTACTAATATCTGCAATCTCCTTACATATTTGCTCTTCCAATTCTCGCTCCCCATTTGGCGGTCTATAATACACCCCTATGAGTGTTGCTACCCCTTTCCCATTTCTCAGTTCCACCCAAATAGCCTCCCTAGAAGAGCCCTCTAATCTATCCTGCCAAAACACTGCTGTAATATCTTCCCTTATAAGCAATGCAAGACCTCCACCTCTTGCCCCTCCAATTCTATCACACCTGAAGCAACGAAATCCTGGAATATTTAGTTTCCAATCACAGCCCTCCTGCAACCATGTTTCACTGATCGCCACAACATCATACTTCCAGGTGTCAATCCAGGCTTTAAGTTCATCCACCTTTCTTACAATGCTCCTAGCATGAAAATATACACATTTATGAAACCCACCCTCTCTTATTCTCTGTTTATTGTCTTTTTCTTCTCTCTCCCCTACATTTTTGGTCAGAGTGCTTCCATTCTCTGCCTCCTGCCTCACACACTGACTGCTAGCTTTCCCAATTTGAGTCCCTCCCCCCAACCATACTAGTTTAAAGTCTCCCCAGTAGCCTTTGCAAATCTACCCGCCAGGATATTGGTCCCCCTCGAGTTCAAGTGCAACCCATCCTTTCTGTACAGGTCGCACCTTCCACAAAAGTGGTCCCAATGATCCAGAAACTTGAATCCATACCCACTGCACCAGTCCCTCATCCACTCATTTATCCTCCACCTCGCTCCATTCCTACTCTCACTGTCGCGTGGCACAGGCAATAATCCTGAGATTGTTACCTTTACAGTCCTTCTCCTTAACTCTCTACCTAACTCCCTAAATTCTTCTTTCAGGACCTCTTCTCTTTTTTTACCTATGTCGTTGGTACCTATATGTACCACAACCTCAGGCTCCTCTCCCTCCCATTTCAGGATTTCTTCGACACGTTCAGACACATCCCTGACCCTGGCACCAGGGAGGCAAACTACCATCCGGGTCTCCTGTCTGCGTCCACAGAAACGCCTATCCGACCCCCTGACTATAGAGTCCCCTATTACAATTGCCCTCCTCTTCTTTTCCTTACCCTTCTGAGCAACAGGACCGGTCTTTGTGCCAGAGGCCCAGCCTCTGTCGCTGCCTCCAGGTAGGCCGTCTCCACCACCATTACT
Organism: Malacoraja senta; assembly: GCA_038087875.1. Lineage (NCBI taxonomy): Eukaryota > Metazoa > Chordata > Chondrichthyes > Rajiformes > Rajidae > Malacoraja > Malacoraja senta. The sequence continues at coordinate 43,056,248 of CM075981.1, read as the reverse complement.
CAAACATGAGTACTTATTTTCAAGGTGTACAGCCACTGGGGTATTCACCAGTCCCTGCCTCTGCCCATTGCCCTTCCTAACTGTGACCCAGTTTTCTGTCTCCCGTGGTCTTGGAGTGACCACCTCCCTGTAACTCCTTTCTATGACCTCCTCGTTCTCCCTGAGCAGACAGAGGTCATCGAGTTGCTGCTCCAGGTTCCTAACACGGTCCCTTAGGAGCCCCATCTCGACGCACCTGGCGCAGATGTGGACGTCTGGAGGGCTATCAGACTCCATGACTTGCCACATCTGACATCCAGAACAGTAAACTGCCCTGGCCCTCATTCTCCCCCTTACCCGGGATGCAAGCCGGGATACTATTTGGGGTTATGTGGATAACACCAATCAGTGTCTTCTTTCCTTTACAATTCCTCAACTTAATCCACAGTGACTCTACCTCGTCAGTCCCTATGTCTTTCTTCGTAATGGACTGAATTCCATCCCTCACCAGCTGAGCTAACCCCCCCACCCCCTCCTCTGCCCATCTGCCTGTCCTTTCTATAGGATGTATAACCCTGAATATTAAGTTCCCAGCCCCGATCCTCCTGAAGCCACGTCTCAGTAATCCCCACAATGTCATATCTACCAATCTCTAATTGAGACTCAAGCTCATCTACTTTACTTCGTATACTTCGCGTATTCATATAAACTACGTGTAATTCCTTTACTCATCTCAGCTTTCACATCGATCCCTATTACACTTGGCCATAATCTCCTATCACTTTTTGAGCTTTCTTTCCCGTTAATTCTGGGGTCATTAATTATCCCTTTACTTCCTTTCTCTTTAACTCCGTCCTTGACTATCCAATTTGACCCCCCCCCCCAACCCCCTCCCACCTTATTTAGTTTTAAACCACCCGTGCAGCAGTGGTCTAAGAATCTAAATCCCTGCCCCCTGCACCAATTCCTCAGCCGCACATTCAGGTCCTGCATCTCCCTGTTCCTGCTCTCGCCAGCACGAGGAACTAGAAGCAAACTGGAGATAACCACCCTGGAGGTCCTGCTTTTCAGCATTTTTCTGAGCTCTCTAAAGTCACTCTGCAGAATATTCATCCCCTTCTTTCTGACGTCGTTTGTGCCAACATGCACTACCACGATAGACTATTGACTGATGTCTATTACAAACCAACTGACTCCCACAACTATCTCGACTACACTTCTTCCCACCCTACTTCCTGTAAAGACTCTATCCCCTAATCCCAATTCCTCCATCAGTACATATGGACACACTGATCTGTTCTGTATTCATGCCCACTATATACTGTTGTGCTGAAGCAAATCAAGAATTTTATTATCCTATCTGGGACACATGACAATAAACTCTGCTGACTTGACTTGACTTGACTCCATCTACTCTGCATCTGTGCCCAAAATAAGTTGTTCCATACTAGGATATCTGAGATGTCCTCATTCTTTAGGGAACGAGGGTTCCCCCTCCCATCATAGATGAGGCCTCCACTCGTGTCTCCTTGGTACCCTGCAGCACCGCACTTGCTCCCCATCCCCCTAGTCTCAATAGAGACAGAGTCCCCCTAGTCTTTACCTTTCAACCCATCAGCCGTCGCATACAACACATAATCCTTCGAAATTTTTGCCACCAGGTTGGATCAGGATCCTGCACCAATCACATCTTCCCATCTCCACCCCTTTCCACCTTCGACTGAGACCATTTCCTCCACAACTCCCTGGTTAACTCATCTCTCCTCACCCAAACCACCCCCTCCCCATGTACCTTCCTCTGCAACCACAGAAGATAATAATAATAATAATAATAATCATTTTATTTACTGGCGCCTTTCTAAAACCCAAGGACACCTTACAATGCATAGAATCACAAAAAAATACAAAACACATAATCGGAATAAATTAAATATAAAAACACCACAGTACACAAATCAAGGACAGAATTCAATTTCAAGAGCACCAAAAGAAAATAAGAAACACAATTTGAGGAGAGAGCAGTGGCGACCAATTCGCGCCAGCGTCCACTCTCCCCTCCGACCGCCATCTTGTACACGGACTAACAAGCACAGCACACAAAATCATCCCCCCACAATGACCACCACTGTGGGGGAAGGCACAATGTCCAGTCCCCAACCCAGTTCTCCCCAGAGTCAGGCCCATCGAGGCCACCACAGTTGCCTCTACGGAGGCCCAATGTTCCTGGCCGTCGGGAGAGTCCTCGCAGCGGCAGGAACGGCTGGTTTCCCAGCGGAGTCGATGGCACCTGAAGCCGACAGGGCCGCGCCGATTTGGAGACACGAGGCTCCCGATGTTGGAGTCGGCGCCGCCGCCCGCGGCTGGTCGCTCCGCAGTCCCGCAGCCCGGAGGTGTTGATGTCGGCGGTCAGCGCATACCGGAGCTCCATCGCGTCGATCCAGCGCGGCGACCCAGGCAAGGCATCGCCCGCTACGCTCTCCGATAGCACTCCAGCGCTGTGCCGCCACCGAAGCTGAAGGTGCTGGGCGGTCCCCGTCAGGAAACGGCGCTCCATGCCCGCTGGTAGGCCACGAGGACGGGTCGACGAGGCAGCCTGGAGAAAAAGCTGCCTCACCGACCAGGTAGGGACCTAAAAATAGTTTCCCCCTTACCCCCCCACATTAAAAGTCAAAACCCCCCAAACAAACAAAGAAATAAAAAAACACTAAAACTAAAGAAAGAGTGAATTTGACGGACGGCTGCTGTTTAGCAGCCGTTCCTCCAAGATGGCGGCTCCTCCTGTTCCTATACCTCCTCCCTCGACTCTGTCCAGGGACCCAGACAGTCCTTTCAGGTTAGGCAAAGGTTCATTTGAATCTCCTCCAACCTCATCTACTGTATCCGTTGTTCAAGATGTGGACTCTTATACTTCGTCGTGACCAAATGTAGACTGGCCGATTATTTCACTGAACCTACGTAATCTCCTGGTTGCTAAACACTTTAATTCCCCTTCCCATTCCCACACAGACCTTTCTGTCGGAGGTCTCCTCCGTTGCCATAGTGAGGCTAAATGCAACGGAGGAACAGCATGTCATATTTCGCTTGGGCAGCTTACAGCACAGTGGTATAAATATTGATTTCTCTAACTTCAAGTAACCCTGGCCATCCTTCTCTATCCCTCCCGCACCAAAGTCGCACCAGCTTCTCATTTTCACCCAACAAACAGCTAACAATGGCATGTTTCCTTTATCATTGTTACTTTTTTGCATATCTTTTGTTCATTCTTCTTTATCTCTCTACATCATACTGTAGTCTATAACTCTTGTTTCCCTTATCCCTAACTAGTCTGAAGAAGGGTCTCAACCTGAAACGTCACCCATTCCTTCTGTCCCGAGATGCTGCCTGTCCTGCAGAGTTACTCCAGCTTTTTGTTTCTATCTTTGGTTTAAACCATCATACAGTACGCAGTTCCTTCCGATGCATTAAACTCCATGAGCATTTCCTCAGCCCACTTGCTCAGCTGATCGAGACGGGTATAATTATCGATAACCATCTTCACTCTCTATGATATCATCCTCTTTAGTGTCATTTGTAAGCTGACTGATCCTGCATTCTGCATTCTCATCCAAATCTTTGACATCAACCACAAACAGCACCAATCGCTGAGGCACAGCACTAGTCACAGGCTTCTAGTCCAAAAAACACCCAGTCCTTCATCAACCTCAATTCTGTATGCAGTTAAACTCTCCCTAGATTCCATGCAACTTTCAAGATTTTCTAATTTTCAAATGTTCCTATTAAATCTTTTCCCTTCACCATAAACCTATGTACTCTGGTCCTCGATTCACTTACTCTTGGCAAGAGGTTCTGTGCATCTATGCGATCTAGTCCTCTCATGATTTTATACATCACTTTATACACCACTTTTATAGCAGCAACAGGATCGGTCCGAGTCAGCATGGATTTACGAAGGGGAAATCATGCTTGAAATCTTCTGGAATTTTTTGAGGATGTAACTAGGAAAATGGACATAGGAAAGCCATAGGAGATTAGTGGGCAAAATTTGAGCACCTGGTATTGGGGGTAGGGTGCAGATATGGCTAGAAAATTGTCTAGCAAGCAGGAATCAAAGTGTAGGGATTAATGGGTCCCTTTCAAAATGTAAGGGAGTGACTATTGTGGTACCGCAAGGCTCGGTGCTGGAACCGAAGCTATTTACAATATACTTCAATGATTTAGATGAAGGGATTAAAAGTAATATTAGCAAATTTGCAGATGACGTAAAGCTGGGTGGCAGTGTGAACTGTGAGGAGGATGCTATGAGGATGCAGGGTGACTTGGACAGGTTGAATGAATGGGCAGATGCATGGCAGATGCAGTTTAATGTGGATAAATATGAGGTTATCCACTTTGGTGGCAAAAACAGGAAGGCAGATTATTATCTGAAGGATATCAAGTTGGGAAAAGGGGAAATACAATGGGATCTGAGGGTCCTTGTCCAGCAGTCACTGAAAGTAAGCATGAAGGTACAACCGGCAGTGAAGAAAGTGAATGGGTTGTTGGCCTTCATAACAAGAGGGGGCCTTCATGAGTCAGAGGGGGAAAACAGTTGAAAAGGAGAGGCAAAGCACAGGCAGAATTTACTCAGAGCTCCTGCGGATTTTGAAGCAACAGCAACAAAGAGAAGCAGGCGAAAACACTGATTGGCTCTAGCCCGTGGGAGGAGAGTTAGAAATGAGTCAGATGGGGAAAACAGTTGAAAACTGAGGAATTTGGTTTGCAAATTGGTAAATTAGGCAATTTATCAGTCAATATAAGCAAGAAGGCTCTTATGAAGTGGCAGTGAGGGAGTGGCCTTGTGAGGGAAGTGCCCTGTGAGAAAAGTGTGAGTCTTTGGCTCGAGAGTCTTAGGAGAGGAGGCTGAGGAGAGGATGCTACGCAAAACGCTGGAGAGGGGGAGATGAAAGAAGGAGATGTCAGACAAGCTGATTCAGTGTGATGCTTGCAGTATGTGGAAGGTCAAGGACACTGCTGGTGCCTCTGTCTGCTACAAATGTGAGAAGTGCATCCAGGTACAGCTCCTGAAGGACCGTGTTGGGGAACTCGAGAAGCAAGTGGATGACCTCGGGTTCGTCCGAGAAACTGAGTCGTTCCTCGACAAGTCCTACAGTAAGATTGTTACACCTAAGGTACAGGAGTAGAGAAGGTGGGTGATGGTGAGAAAGGGAGGGAAACTTGGAATGCAAAGGTCCCCGGTGTTGTACCTCTTGTGAAAACAGGTTCAACCACTTATAAGCAGTCGGGATGGAAGACATTATCACACTGAGCGGCGGATTGTCTTGCGAAGCAAAAAGGGCTGTTGAGCCAAGACCAAAGAGGACAACGTCAGACAACGCCATTGTAGTTGGAGACCCTATTGTGAGAGGTACGGACAGGGGTTTCTGCGGCAACAGACGGGATTCGAGGATGGTGTGCTGCCTTCCTGGTGCCGGGATCCAGGATGTCACGGACAGAGTGCAGAAAATCCTCAAGGGCAAAACTGAACAGCCGGAAGTGGTTGTGCATGTCGGCACAAACAATGTCGGAAAGAACGGGATGAATATTCTGCAGTGTGACTTTAGAGAGCTCGGAAAAATGCTGAAAAGCAGGACCTCCATGGTGGTTATCTCTGGTTTGCTTCTAGTTCCTCGTGCTGGCGAGAGCAGGAACAGGGAGATACGGGACCTGAACGTGTGGCTGTGGAACTGATGCAGGGGGCAGGGATTTACATTCTTAGATCACTGGGATCTGTTTTGGAGTAAGGGTGAACTGTACAAAAGGGACGAATTGCATCTTAACAGGTGGGGGACCAGTATTCTGGCAGGCAGGTTTGCCACTGCTACACGGGTAGTTTTAAACTGAATAAGGGGGGTGGGGTGTCAAATGGGATAGTCAAGGATGGAGTTAAAGGGAAAGAGAGTAAATGGATGGTTAATGACCCCAGAATTAACGGGAAGGGAAGCTCACAAAGGGATAGGAGAGTATGGCCAAGTGTAATAGGGATTGATGTGAAAGGTGAGATGCGTAAGGAATTAAAAGTATTGTATATGAATGCGCGAAGTATAAGAAGTAAAGTAGATGAGTTTGAGGCTCAGTTACAGGTTGGTAGATATGACATTGTGGGGATTACTGAGACATGGCTGCAGGAGGATCGGGCCTGCGAACTTAATATTCGGGATTATACATCCTATAGAAAGGACAGGCATGTGGGCAGAGGAGGGGGGGGTAGCACTGCTGGTGAGGGATGGAATTCAGTCGCTTGCGAGGGAAGACATAGGGACTGACGAGGTAGAGTCACTGTGGATTGAGTTGAGGAAATGTAAAGGCAAGAAGACACTAATTGGTGTTATTTACAGACCCCCAAATAGTATCCCGGATGTAGGGTGTAAGTTGCAGCAGGGGTTAAAACTGGCATGTAACAAAGGTAATGCCACTGTGGTCATGGGGGAATTCAATATGCAGGTAGACTGGGAAAATCAGGTTGGTTCAGGACCGCAAGAAAGAGAGTTTGTAGAATACTTCCAAGATGGATTCTTAGAGCAGCTTATAATGGAGCCGACCAGAGAAAAGGCAATTCTGGATTTAGTGTTGTCCAATGAACCAGATATTATAAGAAAACTCAAGGTAAAGGAACCGCTTGTAGGTAGTGACCATAATATGATTAGTTTTAATTTGCAATTTGAGAAGGTTAAATCGGAAGTGGCAGTGATGCAGTTGAACAAAGGGGACAATGAAGGCATGACAGGGGAGCTGGCCAAAGTAGATTGGAAAGGGATCCTTGCAGGAATGACAGTGGAACAGCAATGCCAGGAATTTCTGGGCATAATCCGGAAGACGCAGGATCATTTTATTCCAAAAAGGAAGAAAGATTCTAAGGGGAGTAGGAGGCAACCTTGGCTGACAAGAGAAGTTAGGGATAGAATACAACTAAAAGAAAACATGTATAACACAGCAAAGAGGAGCCGGAAGCCAGAGGATTGGGAAACTTTCATGGGACAACAGAAGGAAACAAAATGGGCAATACGGGCTGATAAGATGAAGTATGAAGGGAAGCTGGCCAGGAATATAAAGAAGGACAGTAAAAGTTTTTTTAGATATGTTAAGGGAAAAAAGAGTAGTAAAAGTGGGTCCCTTGAAGGCAGACACGGGTGAAATTATTATGGGCAACAAGAAAATTGCAGAAGAGTTGAATAGGTACTTCGGATCTGTCTTCACTAAGGAAGACACAAACAATCTTCCAGATGTACTGGAGGACAGAGGATCTAAGGGGGTAGAGGAACTGAAAGAAATTTTCATTAGGCGAGAAATGGTATTGGGTAGGCTAATGGGACTGAAGGATAATAAATCCCCTGGGCCTGATGGTCTGCATCCCAGGGTCCTCCGGGAGGTGGCTCTAGAAATAGTGGACGCATTGGTGATCATTTTCCAATGTTCAATTGATTCAGGATCAGTTCCTGTGGTACCTAATGTTATCCAACTTTTCAAGAAAGGAGCGAGAGAGAAAACGGGGATTACAGACTTCGGTGACGGCAAATAGCCTGACTTCGGTGGCGGGAAAGATGTTGGAGTCAATTATTAAAAAGGTAATAATGGGGCATTTGGATAGCAGTAAAAGGATTAGTCCAAGTCAACATGGATTTAAGAAAGGGAAATCATGCTTGACTAATCTTCTGGAATTTTCTGAGGATGTGACAAGTAAAATGGATGAAGGGGTGCCAGTGGATGTAGTGTATCTAGACTTTCAGAAAGCCTTTGATAAGGTCCCGCACGGGAGAATGGTTACTAAAATGGTATTGGGGGTAGGGTGTTGACATGGATAGAAAATTGGTTGGCAGACCGGAAGCAAAAAGTAGGAGTGAACGGGTCCTTTTCAGGATGGCAGGCAGTGGCGAGTGGAGTGCCGCAAGGCTTGTGTTGGGGCCGCAACTGTTTACCATATATATTAATGATTTGGAATAGGGAATTAGGAGCAACACTAGCAAGTTTGCAGATGACACAAAGCTGGGTGGCAGTGTGAACTGTGAAGAGGATGTTATGACATTGCAGGGTGACCTGGACAGGTTGAGTGAGTGGTTGATGCGTGGCAGATGCAGTATAATATAGATAAATGTGCGGTTATCCAATTTGGCGGCAAAAACAAGGGGGCAGATTATTATCTCAATGGGGTTATTTTAGGTAAGGGGGAGGTACAGCGAGACCTGGGTGTCCTTGTACACCGGTCATTGAAAGTTGGCGTGCAGGTACAGCAAGCAGTGAAGAAAGCTAATGGAATGTTGGCCTTCATAACAAGAGGATTTCAGTATAGGAGTAAAGAGGTTCTTCTGCAGTTGTATGGGGCTCTGGTTAGACCACATCTGGAGTATTGTGTCCAGTTTTGGTCTCCTAATTTGAGGAAGGACATCCTTGTGATTGAGGCAGTGCAGCGTAGATTCACGAGATTGATCCCTGCGATGGAGGGACTGTCATATGAGGAAAGATTGAAAAGACTAGGCTTGTATTCACTGGCGTTTAGAAGGATGAGGGGGATCTTATAGAAACTTAGAAAAGGATTGGACAAGCTAGATGCAGGAAAAATGTTCCATAATGCTGGGCGAGTCCAGAACCAGAGGCCACAGTCTCAGAATAAAGGGGAGGTCATTTAAGACTGAGGTGAGAATTTTTTTTTATCACCCAGAGAGTTGTGAATTTATGGAATTCCCTGCCACAGAGGGCAGCAGAGGCCAAATCACTGGATGGATTTAAGAGAGAGTTAGATAGAGCTCTAGGGGCTAGTGGAGTCAAGGGATATGGGGAAAAGGCAGGCACGGGTTATTGATAGGGGACGATCAGCCATGATCACAATGAAGGGCGGTGCTGGCTCGAAGGGCCGAATGGCCTCCTCCTGCACCTATTTTCTATGTTTCTATGTTTCTATTTTAAAAAACAACTCCCGTTGGCCAAAGTGCTTTACATTGGTGGAGGTACTAACATTATACAGCAGTGGTTCATGGATTAAATACAAACATCACTACATACATATAGCCCTCGTTCAGAGGACGTCAAGAAAGGCTTGGGAGTAGAGATGAGTTTTAAGTCTCGACTTAAAGGAGTCGATGGAGGGGGCAGATCTGATGGGAAGAGGGATGCTGTTCCACAGTCTAGGAGCTGCAACCGCAAAGGCGCGGTATCCCCTGAGCTTATGCCTAGACCGTGGGATGTTCAGTAACCCCAGGTCGGCCCATCTGAGGTACCTGGAGGTGGTGTGGTGGGTAAACAGACTTTTGATATAGGTGCGGGCAAGCCCATTAAGGGCTTTGTAGACATAAAGGAGGATCTTGAAACTTATTCAGAAACGCACAGGGAGCCAGTGGAGAGAGGCCAGGATCGGTGTGATGTGGTCCCTTTTTTGGGTGCCCATCAGGAGTCTTGCTGCGGCGTTTTGGACCAGTTGCAGGGGGTACAGGGAAGATTGGCTGATGCCAATGTAAAGGGAGTTGCAGTAAACGAGGCGGGAGGAGATAAATGTGTGGATGATCTTTTCGAGGTCATCAAACTGGAGGAATTGTTTTATTTTAGTTATCGTCCGAAGCTGGAAGAAGTTAATTTTTACCACCGCATTGACTTGTTTGTCAAATTTCAATGCTGAGTCAAATATCACGCCAAGGTTTTTGACGTGAGGTTTGAGTAATATTAATAATAATAATAGATTTTATTTTAAGGGCGCCTAATACAAAAATCTCTAGGACAACTTACAATTTAAGAAACATATAAACATATAAACATATAATCAGAGTAAAATAAGTTATAAAGACACCACCAATACATAAATTAAAAACAGAAATTTGATCCAAAGAAGACAACAACAAAATTCAGAAAACATAACATGAAGGGAAATCAGCGGCAGCCAAACCGCGCCAGCGTACACTCTCCCTTCCGACCGCCATGTTGGACATAGACTAACACAGACTAACACAGACACTTAACACTACACACAAAATCATCCCCCCACAATGGTTACCACTGTGGGGGAAGGCACAATGTCCAGTCCCCAACCCAGTTCTCCCCAGAGTCAGGCCCATCGTGGCCGCCACAGTTGCCTCTACGGAGGCCCGATGTTCCTGGCCGTCGGGCGTGTCCTCGCAGCGGCTGGAACGGCCGGTTTCCCAGCGGAGTCCATGGCACCTGAAGCCAACAGGGCCGCGCTGATTTGGATCCACGAGGCTCTCGATGTTAAAGTCGGCGCCGCCGCCCGCAGCTGGTCGCTCCGCAGTCCCGCAGCCCGGAGGTGTTGATCTCGGCGGTCACCGCATACCGGAGCTCCAGCGCGTCGATCCAGCGCGGCGACCCAGGCAAGGCATCGCCCGCTACGCTCCCCGATAGCGCTCCAGCGCTGTGCCGCCGACCGAAGCTGAAGGTGCTGGGCGGTCCCCGACAGGAAACGGCGCTCCATGCCCGCTGGTAGGCTACGAGGACGGGTCGACGGGGCAGCCCGGAGAAAAAGCTGCCTCACCGACCAGGTAGGGACCTAGAATAAAATTACCTCCATTCACCCTACATTTAAAAGTAGATTTCTCCAACTGGACACACTAAAACACACTAAAACTATTTAAAAAAAGGTGAATTAAAAGGACGACTGCTGGTTAGCAGCCGTTCCCCAACATGGCGCCTCATCCATCGAGTAATGGGGTAAAGCTTCCAAGGCTGCCTGCTATCATTTTGATTGAGTCCGAGGGGCCGAGAAGGATGATCTCAGACTTACCCTCGTTTAGTTGGAGGAAGTTCTGGGCCATCCAACTCTTTATATCCTCGAGGCAGCAGATAAGGTTAAGCAGATTTGATTGTTTTTTGGGCTTCAGGGGGAGATAGAGTTGTGTATCGTCTGCATAGCAATGGAAGGAAATGCCATGCCTTTGAATGACTTGGCCTAAGGGGAGCATATACAGGGAGAAGAGAATGGGGCCAAGGATGGAACCTTGTGAAAGCCCACAGCAGAGGCTAGCTGGGGAGGAGAAAGAGTTGCCTATGTTAGTAGAGAAACTCCTACATTTGAGGTAGGAGATGAACCAGCTTGGGGCAGTCCCATCAATACCAACCCCGTACCGGAGACGGTCAATTGGTATGGTGTGGTCGACAGTATCAAATGCTGCGCTGAGGTCGAGAAGGAGCAGGATTGCAAAGTCGCCGGAGTCAACGGTGAGCAGTAGGTCATTATGTACCTTCAACAAGGCAGACTCTGTGCTGTGGTGGGCCCTGAAACCTGATTGGAAAGTGTCCAAGATAGTATTTTGCTGAAGGTAAGGCTTCACTTAAGGTTGACTTAAAATTACCTTTTCAAGGGCTTTTGAAAGGAAAGGCAGTTTTGAAATGGGTTGGTGTGGTGGGGTCGAGGTTATGTTTTTTCAGGAGGGGCTGGACCACCGCAAACTTGAAGTAAGTAGGAACAGTGCCAGTGGCCAGACAACCACAGAGCCTGTTGGCATGCTGTATTTATGTGTACAACAGCCAATACCCCATTTACTGTCTGCCTGTTATATTTCCAGAGCACAGAGACCAGTGTCCAATGTGACATGTTTGAGTCCAACAGCAATGATGCTGTGTTTCCATTTCCAGCCCTCATTCCACCACACAGCTCAATGCTGCCACGTTGGATGATGCTGAAGTGGAGGATAAAGTCTGTAGTCGTTTCTAAATAATTCACTCTTGCTCCTGCAGAATTTACAGATTGCGATCGAAGTATTTCATGGGTTAATTCTGATGTATGTTTTAACAGGAAGCACGAAGACTGAGAACAAAGGCCTTTTCACGTCAAGGAAACAAATGATATTGGGTGAAATGTTTCAGATGCAAATTAAGCAACAGATGCAAACTAGAAATGCAAACTAGGAAACAAGGAGGGCTTGGTGAATGGGTGCGAGTTGGTGGGGAGAGTGACATAGTTTCCATGGCCATTTCGTGTTCAAGTCATGGGGTCATATAGCACTGATAAAGGCCTGTACCTGTCCAAGTGCCTTTTAAATGTTGTTATAGTACCTGCCACATCTACCTCCTCTGGCAGCTCATTCATGTATCCACCACCTTCTGGGTGAAAATGTTGCCCCTCAGGGTTTGTGTAAAACCTTGCCCCTCTCAACTTAACCTTGGTTTTTGATTCCCCTACGCTGAGTAAAAGACTACACATTGATCCTAACTATTCCACTCATGATTTTATACACCTGTCATATGATGTGATGAAGGATCTTGACCCATTCCTTCTCTCCAAAAATGCTGCCTGTCACCTGAGATACTCCAGCTTTGTGTGTCTATCTTCGATTTAAACCAGCATCTGCTGTTTCTTCCTACACATATCATAAGATCACCTGTACTCCAAGGAATAAAGTCCTAGCCTGCCCAACCTATCCCTATAGCTCAGCCCGCAAGTGCTGGAAACATCATTGCAAATCTTCTCTGCACTCTTGTGTTAAAGAAGGAACTGCAGATGCTGGAAAATCGAAGGTACACAAAAATGCTGGAGAAACTCAGCGGGTGCAGCAGCATCTATGGAGGGAAGGAAATAGGCAATATTTCGGGCCGAAACCTGAAGAAGGCTTTCGGCCCGAAACGTTGCCTATTTCCTTCGCTCCATAGATGCTGCTGCACCCGCTGAGTTTCTCCAGCATTTTTGTGTACCTTCTCTGCACTCTTTCCAGCTTACCATTATCCTTTTTATAGCAGGGTGACCAAAACTGAACACAGTACTCCAAATGTAATAAAAAGTAACTACAGATGCTGGTTTACCTGGCTTCCCGATGGGCCAGAGGCTTCCCGATGGGTCAGAGGCTTCCCGATGGGCCAGAGGCTTCCCGATGGGCCAGAGGCTTCCCGATGGGTCAGAGGCTTCCCGATGGGCAGAGGCTTCCCGATGGGCCAGAGGCTTCCCGATGGGCCAGAGGCTTCCCGATGGGCCAGAGGCTTCCCGATGGGCCAGAGGCTTCCCGATGGGCCAGAGGCTTCCCGATGGGCCAGAGGCTTCCCGATGGGCCAGAGGCTTCCCGATGGGCCAGAGGCTTCCCGATGGGCCAGAGGCTTGCCGTCGGTCCATGGCTGTGGGCTGGGAATGCTGCAGGTGGTGTTTATTGAGGCGCCGCTGTCTTGATGCCTCCCGGATCGCTGCGTAGAAGCTCAGGTCGGGGCCCGGCCGGAGCCTCGTGGCTGTCGGAGCATACGGCTGGGGCCTGGGTCGGCACCACGGAAGCGTGAAGTGGGGCATCGACAGCGGTGAGGCCTCAGCGCCGGTGAAGCGGCAGCAGCGGTGAAGCCTCGTGATGATGGGGCCTCAGCGGCAGTGAAGCCTCGCGGCGGCAGTGACCCGCGGCCGACGGTTGATGAGAGCGTGGAGGACCACTGTGAGGGGGGAGGGGAAGAAAAATGGAGGACCCGGCGTGGGGGTACCACTGTGGAGGGGGGGGGGGAACAAAAGGAGGAGCCTGCGTGCTTTGTAACTTTGTCAGCGCTGTAGGTGGCTGCTATTTGTATACATTGGGTACACAGCAAAGAATGTCACTGTGCCTTGTCACATGTGACAATAAATATTCCATTCCATTATACCAAAGACTAAAAATACTCGAGTAGCTCAGTGGGTCAGGCAGCATCTCTGGAGAAAATGAGACAATATTACAAGTGCAGCCTCACCAATGTACAACTGTAACATAATTTCTCAACCTTCAGTATCCTGACTGATGAAGGTAAATGTACCAAAAACCTTCTTGACCACCTTATCTACCTATGATGCCACTTATAGGGAACTAGATTTCGGCAGCGATCCAAGATCCCTGTGCCCTACAACACTCCCCAGGGGCCTACCAATCACTGTGGTTCTGCCCTACTTTCACATCTCAACAACGGGTCTGCCAAAGCAGTTTTGTTCCCACTCCTTCATCTTTACTGTAGACATTCAGTCATCCTATACCTCCATCCCCCACCAGGAAGGCATTAAAGCCGTTCGGTTCTTCGTCGACCGCTGAATCATCCAATTTCCCTCCACTAACAGTCTACTCCACCTAGCAGAGCTGGTCCTCACCCTCAACAATTTCTCTTTCGACTACTCCCCTTCCACCAAGTCTAAGTCGTAGCTAGAGGAACCTCCATAGGCCCCAGCTATGCCTGCCTCTTTGTAGGGTATGTTGAACAATCACTGTTCCAGGCGTACACGGGCCCTATCCCTGAACTCTGTCTCCGTTATATTGACAACTGCATCGGTGCTACATCCTGCACCCATGCAGAACTCATGGACTTAATTAACTTCACCACCAATTTCCATTTTGCACTCAAATTCACTTGGACCATCTCCGACACCTCCCTCCCCTTTTTTGATCTCACCTTCTCCATCACAGGAAATATACATAGAAACAAAGACAATAGGTGCAGGAGGAGGCCATCACAAGGATGCCCTTCCTCAAATTAGGGGACCAAAACTGTACACAATACTCCAGATGTGGTCTCACCCTATACAACTGCAGAAGAACCTCTTTATTCCTATACTGAAAACCTCTTGTTTTGAAGGCCAACATTCCTTTAGCTTTCTTCACAGCCTGCTGTATCTGCACGCCAACTTTCAGTGACTGGTGTACAAGGACACCCAGGTCTCGCTGCACCTCCCCCTTACCTAACCTTACCTCATTGAGATAATAATCTGCCCCCTTGTTTTTGCAGCCAAAGTGGATAACCTCACATTTATCTATATCATACTGTATCTGCCACGCATCGGCCCACTCACTCAACCTGTCCCCAACACCGAGCTTTGCGGCACTCCACTCGCCACTGCCTGCCATTCTGAAATTGACCCGTTCACTCCTAGTCTTTGCTTCCTGTCTGCCAACCAATTTTCTATCCATGTCAATCCTCTACCCCCAATATCATGTGCTCTAATTTTAGTCACCATTCTCCCGTGCGGAACCTTATCAAAGGCTTTCTGAAAGTCTAGATACACTACATCCACTGACTACCCTTCACCCATTTTACTTGTTACATCTTCAAAAAATTCCAGAAGATTAGTCAAGCATGATTTCCCTTTCCTATATCCATGCTGACTTGGACTAATCCTTTTACCGCTAACCAAATGCCCCATTATTACCTCTTTAATAATTGACTCCAGCATCTTTCCCACCACCAAAGTCAGGTTAACTGGTCTGTAAATCCCCATTTTCTCTCTCGCTCCTTTCTTGAAAAGTGGGATAACATTAGCTATCCTCCAATCCACAGGAACTGATCCCGAATCCATTGAACTTTGGAAAATGATCACCAATGCGTCCATTATTTCTAGAGCCACCACCCTGAGGACCCTGGGATGCATACCCCGTTAGATCCTCTGTCCTCCAGTACATCTGGGAGATTGTATGTGTCTTCTTTAGTGAAGACAGATCTGAAGTACCTGTCCAACTCTTCAGCCATGTTCATATTACCCATAATAATTTCACCCATGTCTGCCTTCAAAGGACCCAAATTTGACTTTGCTTCTCTTCTCCCCTTAACATATCTAAAGAGGCTTTTACTATCCTTCTTTATATTCCTGGCCAGCTTCCCCTCGTACTTCATCTTTTCAGCCCGTATTGCCCATTTTGTTTCCTTCTGTTGTCCTATGAACGTTTCCCAATCCTCTGGCTTCCAGCTACTCTTTGCTGTGTTATTCATCTTTTCTTTTAGTTTTATTCTATCCCTAACTTTTCTTGTCAGCCACGATTGCCTCCTACTCCCCTTAGAATTTTTCTTTCTTTTTGGAATGAAATAATGCTGCGTCTTCCAGATTATTCCCAGAAATCCCTGCCATTGCTGTTCCACCGTCATTCCTGCTAGGATCCCTTTCCAGTCTACCTTGGCCAGCTCCTCTCTCATGCCTTCATAGTCCCCTTTGTCATCTGCATGACTGCCACTTCCAATTTAATCTTCTCCTTCTCAAATTGCAGATTAAAACTAATCATATTATGATCACTACCTCCGAGCGGTTCCTTTACCTCGAGTTCTCTCATCAAATCTGGTTCATTGGACAAAACTAAATCCAGAATTGCCTTTTCTCTGGTCGCCTCCATTACAAGCTGATCCAAGAATCCATCTTGGAGGCACTCTACAAACTCTCTTTCTTGGGGTCGTGATCCAACCTGATTTTCCCAGTCTACCTGCATATTGAAATCCCCCATCACCACAGTGGCATTACCTTTGTTACATGCCAGTTTTAACTCCTGCTGCAATTTACACCCCACATTTGCGCTACTATTTGGGGTCCTGTAGATAACACCAATTAGTGTCTTCTTTCCTTTACAATTCCTCAACTTAATCCACAGTGACTCTACCGCGTCAGTCCCTATGTCTTTCTTCGCAATGGACTGAATTCCATCCCTCACCAGCAGAGCTAACGCCCCCCCACCAACCCCTCCTCTGCCCACCTTCCTGTCCTTTGTATAGGATGTATAACCCTGAATATTAAGTTCCCAGGCCCGATCCTCCTGAAGCCACGTCTCAGTAATCCCCACAGTCATATCTAGCAACCTCTAACTGAGACTCAAGCTCATCTACTTTACTTCTTATACTTCGCGCATTCATATACAATACTTGTAATTCCTTACGCATCTCACCTTTCACATCGATCCCTATTACACTTGGCCATAATCTCCTATCCCTTTGTGAGCTTTCATTCCCGTTAATTCTGGGGTCATTAATTATCCTTTTACTCCCTTTCTCTTTAACTCCGTCCTTGAATATCCAATTTGACACCGCCCCCCCCCCCCCCCCCACACCTTATTTAGTTTAAAACCACCCGTGCAGCAGTGGTCTAAGAATCTAAATCCCTTCCCCCTGCACCAGTTCTTCAGCCGCACATTCAGGTCGTGCATCTCCCTGTTCCTGCTCTCGCCAGCATGAGGAACTAGAAGCAAACTGGAGATAACCACCCTGGAGGTCCTGCTTTTCAGCATTTTTCCGAGCTCTCTAAAGTCACGCTGCAGAATATTCATCCCCTTCTTTCTGACATTGTTTGTGCCAACATGCACTACCACGACAGACTATTGACTGATGTCTATTACAAACCAACTGACTCCCACAACTATCTCGACTACACTTCTTCCCACCCTACTTCCTGTAAAGACTCTATCCCCTAATCCCAATTCCTCCATCAGTACATATGGACACACTGATCTGTTCTGTATTCATGCCCACTATATTCTGTTGTGCTGAAGCAAAGCAAGAATTTCATTGTCCTATCTGGGACACATGACAATAAACTCTCTTGACTTGACTTGACTTGACTCCATCTACTCTGCATCTGTGCCCAAGATAAGTTGTTCCATACTAGGATATCTGAGATGTCCTCATTCTTAAGGGAACCAGGGTTCCCCCTCCCATCATAGATGAGGCCTCCACTCGCGTCTCCTTGGTACCCTGCAGCTCCGCACTTGCTCCCCCTCCACCTAGTCGCAACAGAGGCAGAGTCCCCCTAGTCTTTCCCTTTCACCCCATCAGCCGTCACATACAACACATAATCCTTCAAAAATTTTGCCACCTCCAATGGGATCCTGCCCCAGTCACATCTTCCCATCTCCACCCCTATCCACCTTCCACAGAGACCATTTCCTCTGCAACTCCCTGGTTAACTCATCTCTCCTCACCCAAACCACCCCCTCGCTATGTACCTTCCTCTGCAACCACAGAAGATGCAACACCTGTCCCTATACCACCCCCCTCGACTCTGTCCAGGGACCTAGACAGTCCTTTCAGGCAAAGGTTCATTTGCATCTCCTCCAACCTCATCTACTGTATCCATTGTTCAGGATGTGGACTCTTATACTTCGGCGAGACCAAATGTAGACTGGCCGATCATTTCACTGAACCTACCTAATCTCCCGGTTGCTAAACACTTTAATTTAGGAATGGAATGAGGTGGAGGATAATAGGAATGGAATGAGGTGGAGGATAAATCCGTAGGAATGGAATGAGGTGGAGGATAAATGCGTGGCTGAGGTGCAGTGGGCAGGGATTCAAGTTTCTGGATCATTGGGACCTCTTTTGGGGAAGGTGTGATCTGTAGAAAAAGGACAGGTTGCACTTGAACCCGATGTGGACCAATATCCTGGCGGGGATATTTGCAAAGGCAACTGGGGAGACTTTAAACTAGAACGGTTGGGGGGAGGGACTTGAATAGGGAAAGCTATTAGTCAGGGTGTGAGGCAGGAGGCAGAGAAGGGAAGCACTCGGACCCAAAATATAGGGGAGAAAGAATAAAAAGATAATAAACAGAGAATAAGTGGTGGTGGGTTTCTTAAATGTGTATATTTAAATGCTAGGAGCATTGTAAGAAAGGTGGATGAGCTTAAAGCCTGGATTGACAACTGGAAGTATGATGTTGTGGTGATCAGTGAAACATGGTTGCAGGAAGGCTGTGAGTGGAAACTAAATATTCCAGGATTTCATTGCTTTAGGTGTGATAGAGTTGGAGGGGCAAGAGGTGCATTGCTTGTCAAGGAAGATATTACAGCAGTGCTTTGGCAGGATAGATTAGAGGGCTCATCTAGGGAGGCTATTTGGGTGGAACTGAAAAATGGGAAAGGGGTAGCAACACTTATAGGGGTGTATTCTAGACCGCCTAATGGAGAGCGAGAATTGGAAGAGCAAATATGTAAGGAGATAGCAGATATTAGTGGTAAGCACAAGGTAGTGATTGTGGGAGATTTCAATTTTCCACACATAGACTGGGAAACACATTCTGTAAAAGGGCTGGATGGTTTGGAGTTTGTAAAATGTGTGCGGGATAGTTTTTTGCAGCAATACATAGAGGTACCTACAAGAGAAGGGGCAGTGCTGGACCTCCTGTTAGGAAATGAGACAGGTCAGGTGGCGGAGATATGCATTGGGGAGCAATTTGGGTCCAGTGATCACAATACCATTAGTTTTAATATAATTATGGAGAGAGTCAGAAGTGGACCTAAGGTTGAGATTTTTGACTGGAGAAAGGCTAACTTTGAGGAAATGCGAAAGGATTTAAAAGGAGTGAATTGGGAAATATTGTTTTATGGGAAGGATGTAGAAGAGAAATGGAGGACATTTAATGGTGAAATTTTAAGAGTACAGAATCTTTATTAGTAAGTATGCAGATGATACTAAGATAGGTGGATAATGAAGCATATTTTCAAAGTCTACAGAGAGATTTAGGCCATTTGGAAGAGTGGGCTGAAAGATGGCAGATGGAGTTTAATGCTGACAAATGTGACGTGCTACATCTTGGCAGGACAAATCAAAATACTGAACAAATTAGGTCTTTATTCTTTGGAGCGCAGAAGGTTAATGGCTACTTGATAGAGTTCTTTAAAATGATGAGAGGGATAGACAGAGTTGGTGTGCATAAGCTTTTCCCATTGAGAGTAGGGAAGATTCAAACAAGAGGACATGACTTGAGAATTAAGGGACAGAAGTTTAGGGGTAACATTAGGGGGAACTTCTTTACTCAGAGAGTGTTAGCTGTGTGGAATGAGCTTCCAGTGGAAGTGGTGGAGGCAGGTTCAATTTTATCATTTAAAAATAGATTGGATGGGTATATGGATGAGAAAGGAATGGACGGTTATGGTCTGAGTGCAGGTAGATGGGACTAGGGGAGAAAAAGTGTTCGGCATGGACTTGAAGGGCCGAGATGGCCTGTTTCCATGCTGTAATTGTTATATGGTTATATGGTTATGTGGTTATATGGTTAATTCCCCTTCCCATTCCCTCACAGACCTTTTTGTCCGAGGTCTCCTCCGTAGCCAGAGTGAGGGCAGCTTACAGCACAGTGGTATGAATATTGATTTGTCTAACTTCAAGTAACCTTGGCAATCCTTCTCTCTCTATCCCTCCCGCACCAAAGTTGCACCAGCTTCTCATTTTCACCCAACAAACAGCTAACAAGGGCATGTTTCCTTTATCATTGTTACTTTTTTTGCATATCTTTTGTTCATTCTTCTTTATCTCTCTACATCATACTGTAGTCTATAACTCTTGTTTCCCTTATCCCTAACTAGTCTGAAGAAGTGTCTCAACCTGAAACGTCACCCATTCCTTCTGTCCCGAGATGCTGCCTGTCCTGCTGAGTTACTCCAGCTTTTTGTGTCTATCTTTGGTTTAAACCATCATACAGTATGCAGTTCCTTCCGATGCATTAAACTCCATGAGCATTTCCTCAGCCCACTTGCTCAGCTGATTGAGACGGTTATAATTATCGATAACCATCTTCACTCTCTATGACATCACCATCTTTAGTGTCGGTAAGCTGACTGATCCTGCATTCTGCATTCTCATCCAAATCTTTGATATCAACCACAAACAGCACCAATCGCTGAGGCACAGCACTAGTCACAGGCTTCTAGTCCAAAAAACCCCCAGTCCTTCATCAACCTCAATTCTGTATGCAGTTAAACTCTCCCTAGATTCCATGCAACTTTCAAGATTTTCTAACTTTCGAATTTTCCTATTAAGTCTTTTCCCCTTCACCATAAACCAATTTACTCTGGTCCTCGATTTTACTTCGGAGTCACGTGAGTGACTACGTGAAGAACCCCGCCAGTGCGCCTGCGCGTCATTACGTCAGACGCCTTGACGCAAATGGACGTCTAGTGGATTTGTAGTTTTCAACTACAAGGTAAGTAACAACTTTTTTCAAGCATATCCAGGTCCCTTTACTGTGGGTCTGTGGGATTTTTTCCACAGACGCCATGGAAATAACAGGCAGGGGGAAGAGGCGAGCGACTCAGCCGACAGAAAGTCGGGAGTCTGCGGTTACAGACCAACTGCCTCTAACCCCGGTACAGTCGCCAGCGGTGAGCGTAGCGACTGTGGACCTGGGGCTGGTGAAAACACAGTCAGCGCCTGTCGTGCGAAAGGCCAAGTTCAAATCCACGGAGGAGGAGTCCCAGGCAATGGAAGTAGCTCCAGGGCTAGATACTGCTTTTGAGCGTATTGCCCAAATAGAAAGCCTTTTACATAGGCTGTTGGAGCAAAGTACACTCAGGGAGGAGTGTACTGAAATACAAGCTGCTGGAAGCAGCTCAACATCTCCTGGTACAGGGCTGATGGATTGCACCCTCAGGGATGAGGAGCGTGCTATGGGTCATGAGAGTTCAGACCCCGACTCTGACGGTGAGGCTATACAAGGTGAAGAACGGCAGCTGGCAGATATTCCACCACTGGCAGTACGATTCGCTGCCCCGTCAGGGTCAGGAGAGCCATTAGGAGAAGAACTGGCCTCCTTAATAAATTACTTGGTTTCCCATCAGCTGGAACAGGAGGAGATGGATGAGACTGCAAGAAAGCATGAGACCCCAAGTAACTGTGTGTTGCTGAAAGCACCAGCAGTGAATCAAATCATCTGGAATCAATTGAGTATGACTATGAGAACTCAAGAATTAAAATTGCAGAGAATATTAAAGCTGCTGGGTTCTGGAATAACTGCTTTTGCCAGAATAGCGGATAAAAGCCAAGAGATGACGGAGTTGCATCAGGAAGCACTGGGATTGCTATGCAGCACCCACTTCGAGATCAATTGTCTGAGGAAAGGTGCTATACGGCCTACTATGAATCCGAAATTCGCAGCACTCTGCAAACCAAGTAATATACAATTACCCAACACGCTTTGGAGAGGATCTCGGGAGACGTATTAAAGAGTTGGAAGATGAAGCGAAAACAGGATTGATGAAAACATCAATGGTTGTAAAGTCTGTAAAGAGGAAGTATCCTTTCAGACGTCATACGGATCCTGGATCAGGACCAAGTCGCTCATCAACGCAGGGACGTAGTTGGCGGTCTGCAGTGGGAGCAAGAACTGGTGGGGGTGCTTCTGCGAGAACCCAGGGATCTCAGGGTACTCAAATGACTCAAGAGGGAGGTGGACCTGGTTCTCATGGGAACATACTAACCGGATTAAGTCCAAAAGTTGGAGGCGGATTACGTCTCTTCTATAACAATTGGAAGAAGATTACTTCAGATGTGGTCATTCTGAATAGTATACAAGGATTTTGAATTGAATTCAATCCAAATTATGATTTGCCTGTCCAGCATGTTCCTAGCCGAACTCTCCACTTTGCACAAAAATAAGTGATGGAGGTTCAAGCTGCACTTGAAACCCTATATATAAAAGGTGTTATTGAAGAATCAGTCTACCAAATTCACCAATTTGTGTCAAATGTATTCCCTCGATCAAAAAAGGATGGAGGATGTAGGATTATTTTAGACTTGACAAGTCTGTATCCTTTTGTTCAATTTAGACATTTTAAAATGGAGACATTTGTGACTGCCAAACAACTTATTTCAGAAGCATGTTATATGGCAACTATAGATTTAAAAGATGCATATTATTCAGTGTCTGTTCACTCAGAAGATAGGAAGTATCTTAAATTTACATGGATGAACCAGTTATGGCAGTTCAAAGCCCTGCCTAATGGGTTAACGTCCGCTCCCAGAATATTCACAAAATTGTTCAAAACCAATTCTGGGGTTGCTGAGAAGCCAGGGGCATGTACTAATGGCATACTTGGATGATGTCTTGATTATAGGAAAGACAAAACAGTCAACAGAAGCATCTGTTGCAGTTGTGAAATCAACTTTTGAAAGTTTAGGGTTTCTAATTCATCCAAAGAAATCAAGGTTAACACCATGTACCTCAATTGATTATTTGGGGTTCACAATTGATTCAATCCAAATGAAAGTTACTTTGCCCAGGGAAAAAAGGGTGGAGTTGATTAAAGATTGCTGTAATCTGGTAAACGAGCAAAAAACCTTCAATCAGACAGTACTGGGAAAATTAGTAGCAGCATTCCCAGCAGTCCAATACGTACCATTACATTATCAACAGCTGCAGAGAGTTAAAGAACAGACACTGAGAATGCATGCTGGTCATTTTGATAGAACCATGCAACTAACAACAAATGCTGTTTCTGATCTGCAGTGGTGGATTCTACATGTCTCAAGCAGTTCAAGCAAAGTGCTGATTGAACAACCTTCCATGATATTACAAACTGATGCCAGTGCACTAGGATGGGGTGCAACTGATTTAGCATCTAGCTGCAGAGGCAGATGGAATCAGGAAGAGTCATTGTTACTGCAGACATGGGGAATTAACTATTTGGACCTTTTAGGATGTTTCTATGGACTCCAAGCTTACTGTACTAACACAACTAATAAGCATGTTCAAGTTCAAATTGATAACACAACAGCAGTTGCCTATATTAATCATATGGGTGGAATCAAGTTGGTGTCATGTGACAAAATGGCTAATCAAACTTGGTCTTGGTGTATTGAAAAGAACATTTGGATTTCAGCTATCCATCTACCAGGTAGAATGAATACGATAGCAGACACCAGGTCACAAAAGTTTCATGATAATAAAGAATGGATGTTGAATCGAGATGTATTCAATGACATAGTAATCAGATTTGGAATGCCCGACATCGACTTGTTCGCATCTAGACTGAATCATCAGCTATCGAGATATGTCTCATGGGAACCAGATCCAGGAGCAGTGGCAATTGATGCTTTCTCGCTACATTGGGGTGGTATGTTTTCATATATATTTCCACCTTTCTGCCTCATAAGCCGATGTTTGCTTAAAATCAGGCAAGATGCTGCTTCAGGGGTATTAGTAGTACCAGATTGGCCTACACAGCCATGGTATCCATTGATATTAGAATTAACAGCACAACAGTTGATGAAAGTCCCAAAAAGAAGTAATCTATTGCTGCACCCTGTAACAGGGGAACAACATCCATTATATGATCGTTAGGATTTGTTGATTTGCAGGTTTTAAGAAGGCCTTTTCTGGGGCAAGGACTGTCTGAGCGTACTGTGGACATGCTTACGGCAGCCTGGAGGAAGAACACTCAAAAACAGTACCTTTCTTATATTAAGAAATGGGAAGAGTTCTGTGTACAAAAGAATGTGGAATATAGTACTGCAGATATTTCAAATGTTTTAGAATTTCTGTCAAAACTTTATTATGATGATGGTTTGAGTTATAGTGCAATTAATTCAGCCAGAAGTGCATTGTCCTCATATTTGGTTCTGGATTCAGAGAGAAATCCAATTGGGGCACACCCACTCGTTTCCAGACTGATGAAAGGAATCTTTAATTCCAAACCTCTGAAACCTAGGTACATGACAATCTGGGATGTAAGTGTGGTGCTGAAACTACTTTGTGAATGGTCACCAAGTGTGTCTTTACCTTTGCCCAAGCTCAGTATGAAAGTAGTCATGCTTATAGCATTAGTGACAGCACAACAAGTGCAAACACTTGGAAAATTACAAATAGACATGATGGAAGTAACTGAAGACAAAGTTACATTGTATATCTATGACCTACTAAATCAAAGTAGGCCAGGTGTGACAGGATTTAAAATTATGCTAGCAGCATATCCAAATGATCCTTGTCCCTGTGTTAAGACATATTTGTTACAA
Organism: Malacoraja senta; assembly: GCA_038087875.1. Taxonomy (NCBI): domain Eukaryota; kingdom Metazoa; phylum Chordata; class Chondrichthyes; order Rajiformes; family Rajidae; genus Malacoraja; species Malacoraja senta. The sequence continues at coordinate 43,031,834 of CM075981.1, read as the reverse complement.
TACAATGAGGTCACAAAGAATTTGAGAAATACGGAAACTGGTTTGTTGATCACACACAAGAAACCACACAAGAGAGTTTCAGTACAGACTATTTCCAGATGGATAAAAGAAGTCTTAACAGCTGCTGGTATTAACACTGATGTTTTTATGTCTCACTTGGCTAGGGCAGCAGAAACGTCGGCGGCCAGGGCGAAAGACGTCCCCGTCGACCATATCCTCGCAGCCGCCGGGTGGTCCAATGAGTTGATGTTTCAACATTTTTACCATCGGCCTATTGTTAATGCGGGATTGTTTGCAGAAACTATTTAAAGTTCTGTGTAAATTCCTCTGGTTTAAAGGGGATCTGATTAATTCCATTATTGAAATGAATTACTGCATTTGTGGTACAAATGTTATTATGAATGCATGATTGATTATTCTCGTTCCGAGTCAATTAATGCAGTGAGAAGCCGGGATTGATCTATGGCATGAAATCACAAAGCTTTGAAATCTTCACGTAGTCACTCGCGTGACTCCGAAGTAAAATAGTAAGATTAAACGAGTTTGAAGTTTGATCTTTATTTTATGAGGAGTTACGTAGGTGATTACGTGCCCACCATGAACCTACCCTCTATCATAAAGGTCAGATGGAAGTTCTTGTATTACTCATTTTATTATGATACTATATTACTTCGCTTGTTAGTTTTTGTGATTTCACACCGCTGCTTTGAAGATTGACACGCAGGCACACTGGCGGAGTTCTTCACGTAATCACCTACGTAACTCATCATAAAATAAAGATCAAACTTCAAACTGGTAAGTTCTCGTTTAAACTTACTATTCACTTACTCTTGGCAAGAGGTTCTGTGCATCTACGCGATCTAGTCCTCTCATGATTTTATACATCACTTTATACACCACTTTTATAGCAGCAACAGGATCGGTCCGAGTCAGCATGGATTTACGAAGGGGAAATCATGCTTGACTAATCTTCTGGAATTCTTTGAGGATGTAACTAGGAAAATGGACAATGGAAAGCCAGTGGAAGTGGTGTACCTGGACTTTAAGAAAGCATTTGATAAGGTCGCACATAGGAGATTAGTGGGCAAAATTTGAGCACCTGGTATCGGGGGTAGCGTGCAGATATGGCTAGAAAATTGGCTGGCAGCCAGGAAACCAAGAGTAGGGATTAAAGGGTCCCTTTCAAAATGGCAGACAGTGACTAGCGCGCAGCTATTTACAATATATTTCAATGATTTAGATGAAGCGATTAAAAGTTACATTAGCAAATTTGCAGATGACACAAAGCTGTAGCCCAAGTGGCAGGAGAGTTAAAAGTGAGTCAGAGGGGGAAAACAGTTGAAAACTGAGGAATTTGGTTTGTATATTTTTTAATTAGGCAACTTATCAGTCAATATAAGCAAGAAGGCACTTAGGAAGCGGCAGTGAGGGAGCGGCCTTGTGAGGGTAGTGCCCTGTGAGAAAAGTTTGAGTCTTTGGCTCGTGATTCTTAGGAGAGGAGGCTGAGGAGAGGAGGCTATGCAAAATGCTGGAGAGGGGGAGCTGAAAGAAGGAGATGTCAGACAAGCTGATTCAGTGTGATGCTTGCAGTATGTGGGAGGTCAAGGACACTGCTGGTGCCTCCGTCTGCTACAAATGTGAGAAGTGCATCCAGGTACAGCTCCTGAAGGAACGTGTTGTGCAACTCGAGAAGCAAGTGGATGACGGAGTCATTCCTCGACAAGTCCTACAGTAAGATTGTTACACCTAAGGTACTGGAAGAGAGAAGGTGGGTGACGGTGAGAAAGGGAGGGAAACTTGGAATGCAAAGGTCCCCGGGTGTTGTACCTCTTGTAAACAGGTTCACCCACTTAGAAGCTGTCGGGACGGAAGACATTATCACACTGAGTGGCGGACTGGCTTGCGAAGCAAAAAGGGCTGTTGAGCCAAGACCAAAGAGGCCAACGTCAGGCAATGCCATTGTAGTTGGAGACTCCATTGTGAGAGGTATGGACGGGGGTTTCTGCGGCAACAGATGGGATTCGAGGATGGTGTGCTGCTTTCCTGGTGCCAGGATCCAGGATGTCACGGACAGAGTGCAGAAAATCCTCAAGGGCAAAGGTGAACAGCCGGAAGTAGTAGTGCATGTCGGCACAAACGATGTCGGAAAGAAGGGGATGAATATTCGGCAGCATGACTTTAGAGAGCTCGGAAAAATGCTGAAAAGCAGGACCTCCATGGTTGTTATCTCCAGTTTGCTTCCAGTTCATCGTGCTGGCGAGAGCAGGAACAGGGAGATACGGGACCTAGACGTGTGGCTAGGGAACTGATGCAGGGGGCAGGGATTTAGATTCTTAGATCACTGGGATCTGTTTTGGAGTCAGGGGGAACTGTAGAAAACTGTACTGAGACGTGGCTGCAGGAGGGTCGGTCCTGTGAACTTAATATTCAGGGTTATACATCCTATAGAAAGGACAGGCAGGTGGAGGGGGGGTAGGTCTGCTGGTGAGGGATGGAATTCAGTCCCTTGCGAGGGAAGACATAGGGACTGACGAGGTAGGGTCACTGTGGATTGAGTTGAGGAATTGTAAAGGCAAGAAGACACTAATTGGTGTTATTTACAGACCCCCAAATAGTAGCCTGGATATAGGGTGTAAGTTGCAGCAGGAGTTAAAACTGGCATGTAACAAAGGTAATGCCACTGTGGTGATGGGGGATTTCAATATGCAGGTAGACTGGGAAAATCAGGTTGGTTCAGGACCCCAAGAAAGAGAGTTTGTAGAATACCTCCGAGATGGATTCTTAGAGCAGCTTGTAATGGAGCCGACCAGAGAAAAGGCAATTCTGGATTTAATGTTGTCCAATAAACCAGATATGATAAGACAACTCTTGCTCGAAGGGCCGAATGGTCTCCTCCTGCATCTATTTTCTATGTTTTATGTTTCTATTTAAAAAAACAACTCTTGTTGGCCAAAGTGCTTTCCATTGGTGGAGGTACTAACATTATACAGCAGTGGTTCATGGATTAAATACAAACATCACTACATACATATAATAATAGTAGATTTTATTTATATAGCGCTTTTCAGGACTCAAAGTCGCTTTACAATTGAGAGTCAGGAATAAACAAAACAAAATAGAGCAGTAAGACAGAGGGGAGGGGAACATGGGACTAAGGGTATGCAGAGGTGAGGAGATGGGTCTTGAGGCGGGACTGGAAGATGGTGAGGGACTCAGAATTTCGGACCGGTTGTGGGAGGGAATTCCAGAGCCTGGGAGCTGCCCTGGAGAAGGCTCTGCCTCCAAAAGTGCAGAGGTTTGATTTCGGAGTGGAGAGGAGACCAGCTGATGTGGATCTGAGGGACCGTGAGGGTTGGTAGGGGGAGAGGAGGTCAATGAGATAAGGGGGGGCCAGGTTGTTGAGGGCTTTGTAGGTGAGGACCAGGATTTTGTAGGTGATCCAGTGGGAAATGGGAAGCCAGTGAAGTTCTTTGAGAACTGGGGTGATGTGGTGCCAGGATTTGGTGTGGGTAATGAGTCGGGCGGCTGCATTCTGGACCAGTTGGAGTCGTTTGATGCTGCTGGAATTGATTCCGAAAAGAAGAGAGTTACAGTAGTCCAGTCGGGAGGAGATGAAGGCATGGATGAGTCTTTCAGCAGCGGGGGGTGTGAGAGACGATCTGATTTTTGCAATGTTGCGGAGGTGAAAAAATGATGTTTTGACAACATGGCGGATGTGAGGCTCAAGGGAGAGGGTTGAGTCAAGGATCACGCCAAGGTTGCGTGCCTGAGGAGATGGGGAGACAGTGGTGCCGTCGATAGTGAGAGTGGGGTTGTTAATTTTAGTGAGTGTTGATTTGGAGCCAATGAGGAGAAATTCTGTTTTGCTACTGTTTAATTTAAGGAAGTTGAGTTGCATCCAAGATTTGATGGCTGATAGGCAGGAGTTGATATGGGAGAGAGGGGGGTGGTGGGGGGACATGGTGCTGAGATAGATCTGGGTGTCATCAGCATAGCAGTGGAAGTCCAGTTTGAAGTGACGGAGTATATGACCAAGGGGGAGGATGTAGATGATGAAGAGGAGGGGACCAAGAACGGAGCCTTGGGGAACGCCTTGAGTGACAGTGGCTGTGGCAGAGATGTGGTTATGGAGAGAGATGAAGTGGGATCGGTTGGAAAGGTAAGAACGGAACCAGCTGAGTGCAGAACCTTCAATGCCAAGGTCCCTAAGTCTGGTGAGCAGGATGTTGTGGTTGACGGTATCGAAGGCCCTTGTTCAGAGGACGGCAAGAAAGGCTTGGGAGTAGAGATGAGTTTTAAGTCTCGACATAAAGGAGTCGATGGAGGGGGCAGTTCTGATGGGAAGAGGGATGCTGTTCCAGAGTCTAGGAGCTGCAACCGTAAAGGCTAGATCACCCCTGAGCTTATTCCTGGATGTTCAGTAACCCCAAGTGGGCCCATCTGAGAGACCTGGAGGTGGTGTGGTGGGGAAGCAGACTTTTGATATAGGTGGGGGCAAGCATATTAAGGGCTTTGTAGACATAAAGAAGGATCTTGAAATTTATTCGGAAACGCACAGGGAGCCAGTGGAGAGAGGCCAGGATTGGGGTATTGTGTGCCCTTTTTCGGGTGCCCATCAGGAGTCTTGCTGCGGCGTTTTGGACCAGTTGCAGGCGGGACAGGGAAGATTGGCTGATGCCAGCGTAAAGGGATTTGCAGTAATCGAGTCGGGAGGAGATAAATGTGTGGATGATCTTTTCGAGGACTTCAAACTGGAGGGATTGTTTTATTTAGTTTTTACCACGGCATTGACTTGTTTGTCAAATTTCAATGCTGAGTCAAATCTCACGCCAAGGTTTTTGACGTGAGGTTTGAGTAATGAGGTAAGGCTTCCAAAGCTGCCTGCTATTATTTTGATTGAGTCCGAGGGGCTGAGAATGATGATCTCAGAATTACTCTCGTTTAGTTGGAGGAAGTTCTGGGCCATCCAACACTTTATATCCTCGAGGCAGCGGATAAGGTTAAGCAGATTTGATTGTTTTTTGGGCTTCATGGGGAGATAGAGTTGTGTATCGTCTGTGTAGCAATGGAAGGAAATGCCATGCCTTTGAATGACTTGGCCTAAGGGGAGCATATACAGGGAGAAGAGAATGGGGCCAAGGATGGAACCTTGTGGAACCCCACAGCAGAGATTAGCTGGGGAGGAGAAAAAGTTGCCTATGTTAGTAGAGAAACTCCTACATTTGACGTAGGAGATGACCCAGCTCAGGGCAGTGCCATCAATACCAACCCCGTACCGGAGATGGTCAATTAGTATGGTGTGGTCGACAGTATCAAATGCTGCGCTGAGGTCGAGAAGGAGCAGGATTGCACAGTCGCCGGAGTCAACGGTGAGCAGTAGGTCATTATGTACCTTCAACAAGGCAGACTCTGTGCTGTGGTGGGCCCTGAAACTTGATTGGAAAGTTTCCAAGATAGTATTTTGCTGAAGGTAAGGCATAAGTTGATTAAAATTACCTTTTCAAGGGCTTTTGAAAGGAAAGGCAGTTTTGAAATGGGTCTGTAGTTGCTTGGTGAGGTGGGTTCGAGGTTAGGTTTTATCAGGAGGGGCTGGACCACCGCATGCTTGAAGTAGGTAGGTACAGTGCATGTGGCCAGAGAACTGTTGAAGATGGCGAGAATGCTGGGATCGGCTATTTTAATGACATCCTTTAGAAGGGCAGAGGGGACAGTGTCGATGGGGCAGGTGGTAGGTTTCATGGTGGTGATGAGTTTTACAAAGGAGGGTAGAGTAACGGGTTGCAAACAATCTAATTTTGAAGAACAGACCAATGAGACAGCCAGGTCATGGATGGGAGGGGAAACATTTGTTCTGATGTTCTGGGTTGTTTTATCTTGGAGTGAAGGAGGCTAAGGGGTGACCTTACAGATGTTTATTGAATCATGAGGGGCATAGATAAGATTTGTGATCACATTCATTTTACCAGGGTGGAGGAGCATAATTGTTCAAAGTCTGCCTAAACTAGGTGGTATTAATAACAAGGATAGATTGGACTGATAGGGATAATTTTCTTTGGAATACCGGAGGTGGAGGGGAGAACTGATAGAAGTATATAAAATTGGCTTTGATAGGGTAGACGTTCAGAAACTTTTTCCCAGGGTGGCAATGTCAAAGACTTGGGGGCGGCATAGCGTTAAGGTGAGAGGAGGAAAGTTTAAATGAGGTGTGGGACTAGATTTTACACAGAGGGTGGTGGGTGTCTGGAATGTGTACCCAGGATTGGTGGTGGAGTTAGATGCGATAGTGGTGTTTAGGAGTCTTTTGCACAGGGATATGTAGGGAACGGAGGGATATGGACAACGTGCAGGCAGATGTGATTAGTTTGACTTGGCATCATGTTTGGTGCAGATATTGTGGGCTAAGGGACTGTTTCTGTGCTGTACTGTTCTATGTTCCATCGTGAGCAGGGAAAGACTTAAATGGGACCTTTCATACACAGAGTGCACTGGATTCATGGAACAAACTACCACAGGAGGTGGTATATGGGGGTACAATTACGACAGTTAAATGTCGTTTGGTCAGGTACGTGGATAGGAAAGGTGTAGAGGGATAAATGCCAGGCATGAGCAAGTGGAACATGGACCACAGAGCCTGTTGGTATGCTGTATTTATGTGTACAACAGCCAATGCCCCATTTACTGTCTGCCTGTTATAGTTCCAGAGCACAGAGACCAGTGTCCAATGTGACATGTTTGAGTCCAACAGCAATGATGCTGTGTTTCCATTTCCAGCCCTCATTCCACCACACAGCTCAATGCTGCCACGTTGGATGATGCTGAAGTGGAGGATAAAGTCTGTAGTCATTTCTAAATAATTCACGCTTGCTCCTGCAGACTTTACAGATTGCAATCGATGTATTTCATGGGTTAATTCTGATGTATGTTTTAATAGGAAGTACAAAGACTGAGAACAAAGGCCTTTTCACGTCTAGGAAACAAATGGTATTGGGTGAAATGTTTCAGATGCAAATTAAGCAACAGATGGAAACTAGAAACACAAACTAGTAAACAAGGAGGGCTTGGTGAATGGGTGCGAGTTGGTGGGGAGAGTGACACAGTTTCCATGGCCATTTAGTGTTCAAGTCATGGGGTCATATAGCACTGATAAAGGCCTGTACCTGTCCAAGTGCCTTTTAAATGTTGATATAGTACCTGCCACATCTACCTCCTCTGGCAGCTCATTCATATATCCACCACCTTCTGGGTGAAAATGTTGCCCCTCAGGGTTTGAGTAAAACCTTGCCCCTCTCAACTTAACCTTATGTCCTCTGGTTTTTGATTCCCCTATGCTGAGTAAAATACTACACATTGATCTTAACTATTCCACACATGATTTTATACACCTGTCATATGATCTGATGAAGGATGTTGACCCATTCCTTCTCTCCAAAAATGCTGCCTGTCCTGCTGAGTTACTCCAGCTTTGTGTGTTTATCTTCGATTTAAACCAGCATCTGCAGTTCCTTCCTACACATATCATAAGATCACCTCTCAGCCACCTGCTCTCCAAGGAATAAAGTCCTAGCCTGCCCAACCTATCCCTATAGCTCAGCCCTTCAAGTCCTGGCAACATCATTGTAAATCTTCTCTGCACTCTTTCCAGCTTACCGATATCCTTTTTATAGCAGGGTGACCAAATCTGAACACTGTACTCCAAATGTAATAAAAAGTAACTACAGATGCTGGTTTACCTGGCTTCCCGACGGGCCAGAGGCTTCCCGACGGGCCAGAGGCTTCCCGACGGGCCAGAGGCTTCCCGACGGGCCAGAGGCTTCCCGACGGGCCAGAGGCTGCCCGACGGGCCAGAGGCTTCCCAATGGGCCAAAGGCTTCCCGATGGGCCATGGCTGTGAGCTGGGAATGCTGCTGGAGGCGTTTATCGAATCGCCGTGTAGAAGCCCACGTCGGGGCCCGGCCGGAGCCTCGTGGGTGACGGAGCCCACTGCTGGGGCCTGGGTCGGCACCACAGAAGCGTGAAGTGGGGCATCGACAGCGGTGAGGCCTCAGCAGCATTGAAGCGGCAGCAGCGGTGAAGCCTCGTGATGATGGGGCCTCAGCGGCAGTGAAGCCTCGCGGTGGCGGTGACCTGCGGTCGACGGTTGATGAGAGCGTGGAGGACCACTGTGGGGGGAGGGGAAGAACAATGGAGGACCCGGCAAGGGGGGACCAATGTGGGGGAGGGGGGGGAGAACAAAAGGAGGAGCCGGCGTGCTTTGTATCTTTGTCAGCGCTGTAGGTGGCTGCTATTTGTATACATTGGGTACGCAGCAAAGAATGTCACTGTGCCTTGTCACATGTGACAATAAAGTATTCCATTCCATTATACCGGAGGGGCAAGAGGTGGGGGTGTGGCATTGCTTGTCAAGGAAGATATTACAGCAGTGCTTTGGCAGGATAGATTAGAGGGCTCATCTAGGGAGGCTATTTGGGTGGAACTGAGAAATGGGTAAGGTGTAGCAACACTTATAGGGGTGTATTATAGACCGCCAAATGGGGAGCGAGAATTGGAAGAGCAAATATGTAAGGAAATAGCAGATATTAGTAGTAAGCACAAGGTAGTGATTGTGGGAGATTTCAATTTTCCACACATAGACTGGGAAACACATTCTGTAAAAGGGCTGGATGGTTTGGAGTTTGTAAAATGTGTACAGGATAGTTTTTTGCAGCAATCCATAGAGGTACCTACTGGAGAAGGGGCAGTGCTGGACCTCCTGTTAGGAAATGAGACAGGGCAGGTGGCGGGGGTATGCATCATGGGAGCACTTCGGGTCCAGTGATCACAATACCATTAGTTTCAATATAATTACGGAGAGGGTCAGAACTGGACCTAGGGTTGAGATTTTTGTTTGGAGAAAGGCTAACTTTGAGGAGATGCGAAAGGATTTAAAAGGAGTGAATTGGGACATGTTGTTTTATGGGAAGGATGTAGAAGAAAAATGGAGGATATTTAAGGGTGAAATTTTAAGAGTACAGAATCTTTATGTCCCTGTTCGGTTAAAAGGAAATAGTAAACATTGGAAAGAGCCATGGTTTTCAAGGGAAATTGGACACTTGGTTCGGAAAAGGAGAGAGATCTACAATAATTATAGGCAGCATGGAGTAAATGAGGTGCTTGAGGAGTATAAAGAATGTAAAAAGAATATTAAGAAAGAAATTAGAAAAACTAAAAGAAGATATGAGGTTGCTTTGGCAAGTAAGGTGAAAGTAAATCCAAAGGGTTTCTACAGCTATATTAATAGCAAAAGTATAACAAGGAATAAAATTGGTCCATTAGAGAGTCAGAGTGAACAGCTATCTGCAGAGCCAAAAGAGATGGGGGAGATATTGAACAATTACTTTTCTTCGGTGTTCACCAAGGAGAAGGATATGGAATTATGTGAGGTAAGGGAAACAAGCAGAGTAACAATGGAAACTGTGAGATTCAAAGAAGAGGAGGTGCGGACACTTTTGAAAAATATGAAAACGGATACGTCTCCAGGGCCTGACAGGATATTCCCTAGGACATTGAGGGAAGTTAGTGTGGAAATAGCAGGGGCTATGACAGAAATATTTCAAATGTCATTAGAAACGGGAATAGTGCCGGAGGATTGGCGCACTGCGCATGTTGTCCTGTTGTTTAAAAAGGGTTCTAAGAGTAAACCTAGCAATTATAGACCTGTTAGTTTCACGTCAGTGGTGGGCAAATTGATGGAAAGGATACTTAAAGATAATAGATATAAGCATCTGGATAAGCAGGGTCTGATTAGGAACAGTCAACATGGATTTGTTGCTGGAAGGTAATGCTTGACTAAGCTTCTTTAATTTTTCGAAGAGGTTACTAGGGAAATTGATGAGGGTAAAGCAGTGGATGTTGTCAATATGGACTTCAGTAAGGCCTTTGACAAGGTTCCTCATGGAAGGTTGGTTATGAAGATTCAATTGTTGGGTATTAATGGTGGAGTAGCAAGTGGCTGAATGGGAGATGCCAGAGAGTAATGGTGGATGGCTGTTTGTCAGGCTGGAGGCCGGTGACTAGTGGGGTGCCTCAGGGGTCTGTGTTGGGTCCACTGTTGTTTGTCATGTACATCAATGATCTGGATGATAGTGTGGAAAATTGGATTAGTAAGTATGCAGATGATACTAAGATAGGTGGTGTTGTGGATAATGAAAAAGATTTTCAAAGTCTACAGAGAGATTTAGGCCATTTGGAAGAGTGGGCTGAAAGATGGCAGGACAAATCAAAATAGGACGTACATGGTAAATGGTAGCGAATTGAGGAATGCAGTTGAACAGAGGGATCTAGGAATAACTGTGCATAGTTCCCTGAAGGTGGAATCTCATGTAGATAGGGTGGTAAAGAAAGCTTTTGGTGTGCTGGCCTTTATAAATCAGAGCATTGAATATAGAAGTTGGGATGTAATGTTAAAATTGTACAAGGCATTGGTGAGGCCAATTCTGGAGTATGGAGTACAATTTTGGTCGCCTAATTATAGGAAGGATGTCAACAAAATTGAGAGCGTACAGAGGAGATTTACTAGAATGTTGCCTGGGTTTCAGCAACTAAGTTACAGAGAAAGGTTGAACAAGTTAGGTCTTTATTCTTTGGAGCGCAGAAGGTTAAGAGGGGACTTGATAGAGGTCTTTAAAATTATGAGCGGGTTAGACAGAGTGGACGTGGATAAGCTTTTCCCATTGAGAGTAGGGAAGATTCAAACAAGGGGACATGACTTGAGAATTAAGGGACAGAAGTTTAGGGGTAACATTAGGGGGAACTTCTTTACTCAGAGAGTGGTAGCTGTGTGGAATGAGCTTCCAGTGGAAGTGGTGGAGGCAGGTTCGATGTTATCCTTTAAAAATAGATTGGATGGGTATATGGACGGGAAAGGAATGGAGGGTTATGGTCTGAGTGCAGGTAGATGGGACTAGGGGGAAGTAAATTAAAAAAAATTAAAAAAATAAAAAAATAAAATAAAAAAATGTTCGGCACGGACTTGAAGGGCCGAGATGGCCTGTTTCCGTGCTTATATGGTTATATGGTTATACCAAAGACTAAAAATACTTGAGTAACTCAGTGGGTCAGGCAGCATCTCTGGAGAAAATGAGACAATATTACAAATGCAGCCTCACCAATGTACAACTGTAACATAACTTCTCAACCTTCAGTATCCTGACTGATGAAGGTAAATGTACCAATAACCTTATTGACCACCCCATCTACCTATAATGCCACATAGGGAACTATATTTAAACACTATCCAAGATCCCTGTGCTGTACAACACTCCCCAGCGGCCTACCAATCACTGTGGTTCTGCCCTACTTTCACATCTCAACAACGGGTCTGCCAAAGCAGTTGTGTTCCCACTCTCTCATTTTTATTGTAGACATTCAGTCATCCTATACCTCCATCCCCCACCAGGAAGGCCTTAAAGCCGTCCGGTTCTTCCTCGACCGCTGAATCATCCAATTTCCCTCTACTAACACTCTACTCCGCCTAGCAGAGCTGGTCCTCACTCTCAACAACTTCTCCTTCGACAACTCCCCTTCCACCAAGTCCAAGGCGTAGCTAGATGAACCTCCATGGGCCCCAGCTATGCCTGCCTCTTTGTAGGGTATGTTGAACAATCACTGTTCCAGGCGTACACGGGCCCTTTCCCTGAACTCTGTCTAAGTTATATTGACAACTGCATCGGTGCTACATCCTGCACCCATGCAGAACTCATGGACTTCATCAACTTCACCACCAATTTCCATTTTGCACTCAAATTCACTTGGACCATCTCCGACACCTCCCTCCCCATTTTTTATCTCACCTTCTCCATCACAGGAAATAGACATAGAAACCTAGAAAATAAGTGCAGGAGGAGGCCATCACAAGGCTGTCCTTCCTCAAATTAGGGGACCAAAACTGGACACAATACTCCAGATGTGGTCTCACCAGAGCCCTATACAACTGCAGAATAACCTCTTCATTCCTATACTGAAATCCTCTTGTTATGATGGCCAACATTCCATTAGCTTTCTTCACAGCCTGCTGTACCTGCATGCCAACTTTCAGTGACTGGTGTACAAGGACACCCAGGTCTCGCTGCACCTCCCCCTTACCTAACCTTGCCTCATTGAAAAAATAATCTGCCCCCTTTTTTTTGCCGTCAAAGTGGATAACCTCACATGTCTCTATATTATACTGTATCTGCCACGCATCTGCCCACTCACTCAACCTGTCCCCAACACCGAGCCTTGCGGCACTCCACTTGCCACTGCCTGCCATTCTGAAAATGACCTGTTCACTCCTAGTCCTTGCCACCTGTCTGCCAACCAATTTTCTATCCAGGTCAATACCCTACCACCAATATCATGTGCTCTAATTTTAGTCACCATTCTCCCATGCGGGACCTTATCAAAGGCTTTCTGAAGGTCTAGATACACTACATCCACTGACTTCCCTTCACCCATTTTACTTGTCACATCTTCAAAAAATTCCAGAAGATTAGTCAAGCATGATTTCCCTTTCATAAATCCATGCTGACTTGGACTAATCATTTTACTGCTAACCAAATGCCCCATTATTACCTCTTTAATAATTGACTCCAGCATCTTTCCCACCACTGAAGTCAGGCTAACTGGTCTGTAATTCCCCATTTTCTCTCTCGATACTTTCTTGAAAAGTGGGATAACATTAGCTATCCTCCAATCCACAGGAACTGATCCTGAATCTATTGAACATTGGAAAATGATCACCAATGCGTCCATTATTTCTAGAGCCACCTCCCTGAGGACCCTGGGATGCAAACCATCTGGCCCAGTGGATTTATCATCCTTCAGTCCCATTAGCTTGCCCAATATTATTTCTCACCTAATTTCTTTCAGTTCCTCTACCCCGTTAGATCCTCTGCCCTCCAATACATCTGGGAGATTGTTTGTGTCTTCTTTAGTGAAGACAGATCCGAAATACCTGTTCAACTCTTCTGCCATGTTCATATTATCCATTATAATTTCACCCATGTCTGCCTTCAAAGGACCCAAATTTGACTTTGCTACTCTTTTTCCCTTAACATATCTAAAGAGGCTTTTACTATCCTTCTTTATAGTCCTGGCCAGCTTCCCCTCGTACTTCATCTTTTCAGCCAGTATTGTCCATTTTGTTTCCTTCTGTTGTCCTATGAATGTTTCCCAATCCTCTGGCTTCCAGCTGCTCTTTGCTGTGTTATACATCCTTTCTTTTAGTTTTATTCTATCCCTAACTTTTCTTGTCAGCCACGGTTGCCTCCTACTCCGTTAGAATCTTTCTTTCTTTTTGGAATGAAATGATCCTGCGTCTTCCGGATTATTCCCAGAAATCCCTGACATTGCTGTTCCACCGTCATTACTGCAAGGATCCCTTTCCAGTCTACCTTGGCCAGCTCCTCTCTCATGCCTTCATAGTCCCCTTTGTTCAACTGCATGACTGCCACTTCCAATTAACCTTCTCCTTCTCAAATTGCAGATTAAAACTAATCATATTATGATCACTATCTCAAAACGGTTCCATAACCATATAACCATATAACAATTACAGCACGGAAACAAGCCATCTCGACCCTTCTAGTCCGTGCCGAACACGTATTCTCCCCTAGTCCCATATACCTGCGCTCAGACCATAACCCTCCATTCCTTTCCCGTCCATATAACTATCCAATTTATTTTTAAATGATAAAAACGAACCTGCCTCCACCACATTCACTGGAAGCTCATTCCACACAGCCACCACTCTCCGAGTAAAGAAGTTCCCCCTCATGTTACCCCTAAACTTCTGTCCCTTAATTCTCAAGTCATGTCCACTTGTTTAAATCTTCCCTACGGTCAGTGGGAAAAGGTTATCCACGTCAACTCTGTCTATCCCTCTCATCATTTTAAAGACCTCTATCAAGTCCCCTCTTAACCTTCTGCGCTCCAAAGAATAAAGCCCTCACTTGTTCAACCTTTCTCTGTAACTTAGTTGCTGAAACCCAGGCAACATTCTAGTAAATCTCTTCTGTACTCTCTCTATTTTGTTGACATCCTTCCTATAATTAGGCGACCAAAATTGTACACCATACTCCAGAATTGGCCTCACCAATGCCTTGTACAATTTTAACATTACATCCCAACTTCTATACTCAATGCTCTGATTTATAAAAGCCAGCACACCAAAAGCTTTCTTTACCACCCTATCTACATTAGATTCCACTTTCAGGGAACTGTGCACATTTATTCCAAGATCCCTCTGTTCACCTGCATTCTTCAATTCCCTACCATTTACCATGTAAGTTCCTTTATCTCGAGTTCTCTTATCAAATCTGGTTCATTGGACAACACTAAATCCAGAATTGCCTTTTTCTGGTCGGCTCCATTACAAGCTGATCTAAGAATCCATCTCGGAGGCACTCTACAAACTCTCTTTCTTGGGGTCCTGAACCAACCTGATTTTCCCAGTCTACCTGCATATTGAAATCCCCCATCACCACAGTGGCATTACCTTTGTTACATGCCAGTTTTAACTCCTGCTGCAACTTACACCCTATATCCGGGCTACTATTTGGGGGCCTGTAGATAACACCAATTAGTGTCTTCTTGCCTTTACAATTCCTCAACTTAATCCACAGTGACTCTACCTCATCAGTCCCTATGTCTTTCTTCGCAATGGACGGAATTCCATCCCTCACCAGCAGAGCTAACCCCCCTCCTCTGCCCACCTGCCTGTCATTTCTATAGGATGTATAACCCAGAATATTAAGTTCCCAGGCCCGAACCTCCTGAAGCCCCGTCTCAGTAATCCCCACATTGTCAAATCTACCAATCTCTAACTGAGACTCAAGCTCATCTACTTTACTTCTTATACATCGCGCATTCTTATACAATGCTTGTAATTCCTTTACTCATCTCACCTTTCACATCGATCCCTATTACACTTGGCCATAATCTCCTGTCCCTTTGTGAGCTTTCTTTCCCGTTAATTCTGGGGTCATTAATTATCCCTTTACTCCCTTTCTCTTTAACTCCATCCTTGACTATCCAATTTGACCCCCCCCCCCACACCTTATTTAGTTTTAAACCACCCGTGCAGCAGTGGTCTAAGAATCTAAATCCCTGCCCCCTGCACCAGTTCCTCAGCCGCACATTCAGGTCCTGCATCTCCCTGTTCCTGCTCTCGCCAGCATGAGGAACTAGAAGCAAACTGGAGGTCCTGCTTTTCAGCATTTTTCCGAGATCTCTAAAGTCACGCTGCAGAATATTCATCCCCTTCTTTCTGACATCGTTTGTGCCAACATGCACTACCACGACAGACTATTGACTGATGTCTATTACAAACCAACTGACCCACAACTATCTCGACTACACTTCTTCCCACCCTACTTCCTGTAAAGACTCTATCCCCTAATCCCAATTCCTGCATCAGTGCATATGGACACACTGATCTGTTCTGTATTTATGCCCACTATATTCTGTTGTGCTGAAGCAAAGCAAGAATTTCATTGTCCTATCTGGGACACATGATAATAAACTCTCTTGACTTGACTTGACTCCATCTACTCTGCATCTGTGCCCAAGATAAGTTGTTCCATACTAGGATATCTGAGAAGTCCTCATTCTTTAAGGAACGAGGATTCCCCCTCCCATCATAGATGAGGCCTCCACTCGCGTCTCCTTGGTACCCTGCAGCTCCGCACTTGCTTCCCCTCCCCCTAGTCGCAAAAGAGGCAGCGTCCCCCTAGTCTTTACACTTTACCCCATCAGCCGTCGCATACAACACATAATGCATCAACAATTTTGCCACCTCCAATGGGATCCTGCACCAGTCACATCTTCCCATCTCCACCTCTTTCCACCTTCCACAGAGACCATTTCCTCCGCAACTCTCTGGTTAACTCATCTCTCCTCACCCAAACCACCCCCTCCCCATGTACCTTCCTCTGCAACCACAGAAGATGCAACACCTGTCCATATACCCCCCCCCCCCACTACTCTGTCCAGGGACCCAGGCAGTCCTTTCAGGTTAGGCAAAGGTTCATTTGCATCTCCTCCAACCTCATCTACTGTATCCATTGTTCAAGATGTGGACTCTTATACTTCGTCGTGACCAAATGTAGACTGGCCGATTATTTCACTGAAACTACCTAATCTCCCGGTTGCTAAACACTTTAATTCCCCTTCCCATTCCCACACAGACCTTTCTGTCCGAGGTCTCCTCCGTTGCCAGAGTGAGGCTAAATGCAACTTGGAGGAACAGCATGTCATATTTCGCTTGGGCAGCTTACAGCACAGTGGTATGAATATTGATTTCTCTAACTTCAAGTAACTCTGGCAATCCTTCTCTCTCTATCCCTCCCACACCAAAGTCGCACCAGCTTCTCATTTTCACCCAACAAACAGCTAACAAGGGCATGTTTCCTTTGTCATCGTTACTGTTTTACATATCTTTTGTTCATTCTTCTTTATCTCTCTACATCATACTGTAGTCTATAACTCTCGTTTCCCTTATCCCTAACTAGTCTGAAGAAGGGTCTCAAACTGAAACGTCACCCATTCCTTCTGTCCCGAGATGCTGCCTGTCCTGCTGAGTTACTCCAGCTTTTTGTCTATCTTTGGTTTAAACCATCATACAGTAAGCAGTTCCTTCTTGTAGATCAGTGCATGTTCCTTTAACTTAGTGACCTCACCACTACTAACCACTGCCCATTGTCTCTCCTATAATTGTAAGGTTCCCACCTCCAGCCCTCTCTCTAGCTCCAGTGATGACCACGGACAGCTATTGCATGGTGTGTGTTAGTGATTTAATAAACCATCAGTAAAAGACTCTGTGTAGGAACCAAGTCATTTTACATAGTGTCGAAGTGGTAGACTCGCGTCTCCTGTTTATCGGTTTTTCTTTTTATTCTTTGCTTTCTCCCAGTTGTTCACGTCTCCCCCCCGTTTTCATTATGTCCAATTCCTGTCGTCGACCCGACATATTGGTCTTTGACACGGACATTGTCCACCGCTGGACTGTGTTCCAGCGCGACTTTGAACATTACACAGCCATCGCTCATCCTAATGCCACCCCTGCTGTGCAGGCTCACCTGCTGCTCAACCTCGCTGGCCCGGAGGCCATGGATCACTATGCTTCATTCGACTTCGCCCCTGGAGAAGACGGTCGGGACCCGGTATGTCTCATTGATAAATTCACTGCCCTCTGTGATATCCCTACCAATAACATTATTGAACGCTTTAAATTCTTCCAGAGGCGGCAGAATCCCAGCGAGCATATTGACGCTTTTATTGCCTCTTTGCATCGTATGGCTCGGCGCTGTCGCCTTGAAACAATCTCCACGGACGAATTGATCAGGGATGTCCTGGTCAATGGTCTCCTGAACGCTAAGCTGCGTGACGAGCTCCTTATGAAACCTGATTTGACATTAAGGGAGGCTATGTATTCCGCTCGTATGGCCTCTGCTGTTAGCTCCGTGTCTCAACCGGTGTCCCAGGACATTAACTTTACCGGTGCAGCTGGCCGCCGGCGGAACGCTGGTCCGCCACGACGAAACCCCGCCGCAATGCCCGCTAAGGTCACCCCACGCCGTTGCCCCAATTGTAATTTTTCTTTCCACCAATTCAACGTTTGCCCCGCGCAGGGTAAGACTTGTAATTCCTGTGGCAAACTGAACCACTTTTCGGCGGCTTGTCGGTCCCGTGATAAGCCGCTCCCTGCTCCAAGGAGGAATTTAAACAACCTTGCAGAACCTGATAGCGCGCTTGGTTATCAGTACCAGTCAGACTTTGATAGGAGCTCCTCCCATGGTGATTCAACGGTGTTTTTGCTTTTGGGTGCACCTGCTACGATAACAGATCCCTCTGTGCATGTTATTGTTAATGGTCATTCATTCTCTGCCAAGGTCGATACTGGTGCCTTTTCAAATGTTATGTCTATCAGCCTTTTCAAGCGGATAGGATCTGGGGAGATAGTTACTCCCGATGACACCCGCCTTCATGTCTATGGGGGAGGAGTTCTAGTTCCAATGGGGAAGGCCACGCTTATCTGCACAGTCCTTGACACCTCTCGGCCCCTCACCTTCCACCTGCTAGATTCTGACAACGTCACCCTGCTGGGCGCCTATGCGTGCCAGGACCTTGGTTTGGTTTCTTTCCACCGCGGAATTCACCTGGTGCAGGCCCCCATGGACCCCCTGGGCGAATACCCCGACCGTTTTGATGACATTTTGGGCAAATTGCCCTGTGACTATTAAATCGTTGTCGACCCGAGTGTCGACCCGGTGGTTCGACCGGCTCACCGCGTCTCCTTTGCTATGAAGGGCCGCGTGGAATCTACTTTGCGTGATATGGTGACCATGGGCATCCTCAAGGAGGTGAGCGCTCCCACCAGGTGGGTCTCAAACATGGTTGTCGCTGCCAAGAAGAATAAGAGCGAGATCCGGATCTGCATTAACCCAAAGGACCTGAACCTGGCCATCAAGCGCCCGCACTACCCCATGCGGACGGTGGAGGACGTCGCTGCACAGGTCGGTCCTGCCACTGTCTTCTCTGTCTTAGACGCCAAAAGCTCATTCTGGCAGATCCCTTTAGATGAACGTTCCTCATTCCTGACCACCTTCATCACACCTTTCGGCAGGCTCCGTTTCCTCCGTATGCCGTTTGGGATCAACTCGGCTAGTGAGGTTTTCCAGCGCACCATGGAACAGCTGTTCGCTGGGTTGCCGTGCGCTATCATCGTGGATGACATCCTGGTGTACGGGAGGGACGTCGCTGAGCACGACCTGCACCTCCGCAAAGTCCTGGACAGGGCTCATAAAATCAATCTCAAGCTCAACCCCAAGAAGTGTCGGTTCCGGGTCCCGGAAGTCACTTACGTTGGTCACGTTTTCACGGCAGGGGGTTTAAAGCCTGACCCCCAGAAAACATCAGCAGTCACCGAGATGCCCGCTCCTACTGACGTTCCCGGCCTGCAGCGCTTCCTGGGCCTGGTCAATTACCTGGGGAAGTTCGTACCTGACCTCAGCGAACTGAGTGCTCCCCTGAGGGAGCTGATCAAAAAGGACTCCGCATGGATCTGGCTCCCGCATCACCAGTTGGCGTTCGTGGCTCTGAAGTCCAAGCTCACACACACACCGACTCTCAAGTTCTTCGATATGCACAGACCAATTGTCCTCACTTGTGATGCCTCTAAGTTCAGTCTCGGTGCCGCATGTCTGCAGCTTTATGACGGCCTGCAGCTACCTGTCTCCTACGCTTCTCGCACCATGACCCCTGCCGAGCAACGTTATGTACAGATCGAGAAGGAGCTACTTGCCGTGGTGTTCGCCTGCTCCCAGTTTGGGGATTACATTCTGGGCAACACCTTCACCATTGAGACTGACCACCAGCCACTGGTCACTATTCTGAACAAGCCTATCCATGTCGCCTCTTCCCGGTTGCAGCGGATGATGCTGCAGCTCCAGCGTTTCACGTTCCGGATTGTGTACCGCAAGGGCAAAGATATGTTTGTGGCCGACACATTGTCCCGTGCGCCGCTCCCTTCAGTTGCCCGCCACCCGTACGAATCCTCTGACCTGATGGTACTGAATGTTAACATTGTTCCATTCCAGCAGATGCAGTCCCTGGTCAAACACACTGCTGATGATCCTGCCCTGCAAGAACTTGCGGACGTTATCCGCCGTGGTTGGCCTGACCGACGCTCTTCCCTGCCGGCTGGTGCCCTCCCCTACTTCCTGGTTCGTGATGAACTAGTGCTACATGACGGCGTGGTGGTGAAGGGTCACAAGGTCGTGGTGCCGGCCGCTCTGCGGGATCACTATTTTCAAACTGCACACAATGGCCACCCCGGGGTGGAGGCCACTTTGTCCCAGGCCCAGAGCCAATTCTACTGGCCAGGCATGGCTCAGGACATCCGTGACAGGGTCTCCGTTTGCGCTGCCTGTAACAGTCTCCTGCCTCATCAGCAGCGCCAGCCCCTCCTGCAGCAGCCGGCCCCCGAGCTACCGTGGATGTATATTGCCACGGACCTTTTCGAATGGCGTGGCAAGCATTTCCTGGTCCTGGTGGACTCATACTCCAGTTGGTTTGAGGTGGATCAGCTGCCTTCCATCACCTCTGCCGCCGTCATCGGGAAGCTTCGCCAACACTTTTGCACCCATGGACCCCCGGTGACCCTCCAATTGGACAACGGCAGCCAGTTCTCCAGCGCCGAGTTCCGTGCCTTTGCTGCCCGTTGGAACTTTCGTCACATCACTAGCAGCCCTGAGTATCCGCAGAGCAACGGCCTTGCGGAACGCGCCGTCCGCAGTGCCAAGGAGCTGCTGGAACACTGCCGCCTTTCACATTCTGACTTCTACCTTGCCCTCCTCAACCTCCACAACATTTCCCGCGACCCCGCGCTCGGTTCACCTGCCCAACGCCTCATGTCCCGCACCACTAGACCACCTCTCCCTGTCTCGCAACAGTCCCTCAAACCCTCAGTCCAGAACCCTGCTGCTGTCACAGAGCGCATCATCGAGAAGAAAGCCATCCAGAAGCGCTCCTTTGACAAGTCGGCCCGGCCGCTTCCTTGCCTGTTCCTGGGCCAGGTGGTTCGGACGCAGTCCCCCTCCGGGCACTACAGGCTGGCCGTAGTGGTTGGTAATGCCGGCTCTCCCCGGTCATACCTCATCGACTATGAGGGCGCTATCTACCGTCGGTCACGCCAGCACCTCCTGCTCGTCAACGAGCCTCCTCCGCCTCCCGCGGACCCGTTTCAGCCACCTATCCCTTCCATTCTGCCCGAGGCTCCGCCAGCCCCTGTCACTCCTCGCATGTCGCGGAAACTGCCCTCTCAGCTCTCTATGCCCCACGCTCACAAGCCTCTTTCCCCTGCCTTGCCTGCCAGCGTGCCCGTTTCACCTCGCTGTACTCCTCCGTCTCCAGTTCGTTCCCCGCGCGGCTCTCCCACCTCTTTCCCTGACTCTGTCCCTTCTGCTCCTGCGGTTGAGGGGGAATGCGGGTTGCGCACCCGCTATGGCCGGTTGGTCAAGCCGCCTGTCCGTTACGGGGAGCTCGCTTAGCTGTGTTATGACACGATTAACTGTTCCCAGCGCGGATTGTAATCCTAGCGTATGAGCCGTGGTCGCTCTGTGTATTGCCATGTTTTTGTTTCCAAGAGGAGGGATGTAGATCAGTGCATGTTCCTTTAACTTAGTGACCTCACCACTACTAACCACTCCCCATTGTCTCTCCTATAATTGTAAGGTTCCCACCTCCAGCCCTCTCTCTAGCTCCAGTGATGACCACGGACAGCTATTGCATGGTGTGTGTTAGTGATTTAATAAACCATCAGTAAAAGACTCTGTGTAGGAACCAAGTCATTTTACACTTCCGATGCATTAAACTCCATGAGCATTTCCTCAGCCCACTTGCTCAGCTGATCGAGACGGTTATAATTATCGATAACCATCTCACTCACTATGATATCACCCTCTTTAGTGTCATTTGTAAGCTGACTGATACTGCATTCTGCATTCTCATCCAAATCTTTGATATCAACCACAAACAGCACCAATCGCTGAGGCACAGCACTAGTCACAGGCTTCTAGTCCAAAAAACACCCAGTCCTTCATCAACCTCAATTCTGTATGCAGTTAAACACTCCCTAGATTCCATTCAACTTTCAAGATTTTCTAACTTTCAAATTTTCCTATTAAATATTTTCCCCTGCACCATAAACCAATGTACTCTGGTCCTCGATTCACTTACTCTTGGCAAGAGGTTCTGTGCATCTACGCGATCTAGTCCCCTCATGATTTTATACATCACTTTATACACCACTTTTATAGCAGCAACAGGATCGGTCCGAGTCAGCATGGATTTACGAAGGGGAAATCATGCTTGACTAATCTTCTGGAATTTTTTGAGGATGTAACTAGGAAAATGGACAAGGGAAAGCCAATGGATGTGGTGTACCTGGACTTTCAGAAAGCATTTGATAAGGTCGCACATAGGAGATTAGTGGGCAAAATTTGAGCAGCTGGTATTGGGGGTAGGGTGCAGATATGGCTAGAAAATTGGCTGGCAGGCAGGAAACAAAGAGTAGGGATTAAAGGGTCCCTTTCAAAGTGGCAGGCAGTGACTAGTGCGGTACCGCAAGGCTCGGTGCTGGAACCGCAGCTATTTACAATATACTTCAATGATTTAGATGAAGGGATTAAAAGTAACATGAGCAAATTTGCAGATGACACAAAGCTGGGTGGCAGTGTGAACTGTGAGGAGGATGCTATGAGGATGCAGGGTGACTTGGACAGGTTGGATGAGTGGACAGATGCATGGTAGATGCAGTTTAATGTGGATAAATATGAGGTTATCCACTTTGGTGGCAAAAACAGGAAGGCAGATTATTATCTGAATGGTGTCATGTTGGGAAAAGGGGAAATACAATGGGATCTGAGGGTCCCTTGTCCATGAGTCACTGAAAGTAAACATGAAGGTACAGCCGGCAGTGAAGAAAGCGAATGGGTTGTTGGCCTTCATAACAAGAGGGGGCCTTCATGAGTCAGAGGGGGGAAACAGTTGAAAAGGAGAGGCAAAGCACAGGCAGACTTTACTCAGAGCTCCCGTGGATTTTGAAGCAACAGCAACAAAGAGAAGCAGGAGAAAATACTGATTGGCTGTAGCCCGAGTGGGAGGATAGTTAGAAATGAGTCAGAGGGGAAAAACAGTTGAAAACTGAGGAATTTGGTTTGTAAATTGGTAAATTAGGCAATTTATCAGTCAATATAAGAAGGCTCTTTGGAAGTTGCAGTGAGGGAGTGGCCTTGTGATGGAAGTGCGCTGTGAGAAAAGTGTGAGTCTTTGGCTCGAGACTCTTAGGAGAGGAGGCTGAGGAGAGGAGGCTACACAAAACGCTGGAGGGGGGGAGACGAAAGAAGGAGATGTCAGACAAGCCGATTCAGTGTGATGCTTGCAGTATGTGGGAGGTCACTGCTGGTGCCTCTGTCTGCTACAAATGTGAGAAGTGCATCCAGGTACAGCTCCTGAAGGACCGTGTTGTGGAACTCGAGAAGCAAGTGGATGACCTCGGGTTCGTCCAAAAATGGGAGTTGTTCCTCGACAAGTCCTACAGTAAGATTGTTACACCTAATGTACTGGAAGAGAGAAGGTGGGTGACGGTGAGAAAGGGAGGGAAACTTGGAATGCAAAGGTCCACGGGTGTTGTACCTATTGTGAACAGGTTCACCCACTTAGAACCTGTCGGAACGGAGGACATTATCACACTGAGCGGCGGACTGGCTTGCGAAGCAAAAAGGGCTGTTGAGCCAAGACCAAAGTGGCCAACGTCAGACAATGCCATTGTAGTTGGAGACTCCATTGTGAGAGGTACGGACAGGGGTTTCTGCGGCAACAGACAGGATTCGAGGATGGTGTGCTGCCTTCCTGGTTCCAGGATGTCACGGACAGAGTGCAGAAAATCCTCAAGGGCGAAGGTGAACAGCCGGAAGTGGTAGTGCATGTCGGCACAAACGATGTCGGAAAGAAGGGGTGAATATTCTGCAGCATGACTTTAGAGAGCTCGGAAAAATGCTGAAATGCAGGACCTCCAGGGTTGTTATCTCCGGTTTGCTTCCAGTTCCTTGTGCTGGCGAGAGCAGGAACAGGGAGATATGGGACCTGAACGTGTGGCTGGGGAACTGGTGCAGTGGGCAGGGATTTAGATTCTTAGATCACTGGGATCTGTTTTGGAGTCAGGGGGAACTGTACAAAAGGTATGGATTGCATCTTAACAGGTGGGGGACCAGCATTCTGGCAGGCAGGTTTGCCACTGCTACACGGGTGGTTTTAAACTGAATAAGGGGGGGGGGTGTCAAATGGGATAGTCAAGGATGGAGTCGAGGGAAAGAGAGTAAAGGGATGGTTAATGACCCCAGAATTAACGGGAAGGGAAGCTCACAAAGGGATAGGAGAGTATGGCCAAGTGTAATAGGGATCGATGTGAAAGGTGAGATGCGTAAGGAATTAAAAGTATTGTATATGAATGCGCGAAGTATAAGAAGTAAAATAGATGAGCTTGAGACTCAGTTACAGGTTGGTAGATATGACATTGTGGGGATTACTGAGACGTGGCTGCAGGAGGATCGGGCCTGGGAACTTAATATTCAGGGTTATACATCCTATAGAAAGAACAGGCAGGTGGGCAGTGGAGGGGGGGTAGCTCTGCTGGTGAGGGATGGAATTCAGTCCCTTGCGAGGGAAGACATAGGGACTGATGAGGTAGAGTCACTGTGGATTGAGTTGAGGAACTGTAAAGGCAAGAAGACACTAATTGGTGTTATTTACAGACCCCCAAATATTAACCCGGATGTAGGGTGTAAGTTGCAGCAGGAGTTAAAACTGGCATGTAACAAAGGTAATGCCACTGTGGTGATGGGGGATTTCAATATGCAGGTAGACTGGGAAAATTAGATTGGTTCAGGACCCCAAGAGAGAGCGTTTGTAGAATACCTCTGAGATGGATCCTTAGAGCAACTTGTAATGGAGCCGACCAGGGAAAAGGCAATTAGTGTTGTCCAATGAACCAGATATGATAAGAAAACGTAGGAAAAG
Organism: Malacoraja senta; assembly: GCA_038087875.1. Lineage (NCBI taxonomy): Eukaryota > Metazoa > Chordata > Chondrichthyes > Rajiformes > Rajidae > Malacoraja > Malacoraja senta. The sequence continues at coordinate 43,007,240 of CM075981.1, read as the reverse complement.
GAACCGCTTGGAGGTAGTGATCATAATATGATTAGTTTTAATTTGCAATTTGAGAAGAAGGTTAATTCGGAAGTGGCAGTGATGCAGTTGAACAAAGGGGACTCTGAAGGCATGAGAGGGGAGCTGGCCAAAGTAGATTGGAAAGGGATCCTAGCAGGAATGATGGTGGAACAGCAATGGCAGGAATTTCTGGGCATAATCCGGAAGACGCAGGTTCATTTCATTCCAAAAAGGATGATAGATAATAAGGGGAGTAGGATGCAACTGTGGCTGAGAAGAGAAGTTAGGGATAGAATAGAACTAAAATAAAACATGTATAACACAGCAAAGAGTAGCTGGAAGCCAAAGGATTGGGAAACTTTCATCGGACAACAGAAGGAAACAAAACGGGCAATACGGGCTGATAAGATGAAGTATGAAGGGAAGCTGGCTAGGAATATAAAGAAGGACAGTAAAAGCTTCTTTAGATATGTTAAGAGAAAAAGAGTAGCAAAAGTGGGTCCCTTCAAGGCAGACACAGGTGAAATTATTATGGGCAACAAGGAAATGGCAGAAGAGTTGAATAGGTACTTCGGATCTGTCTTCACTAAGGAAGACACAAAACAATCTCCCAGATGTACTGGAGGACAGAGGATCTAAGGGGATAGAGGAACTGAAAGAAATTTTCATTAGGCAAGAAATGGTACTGGGTAGGCTAATGGGACTGAAGGATGATAAATCCCCTGGGCCTGATGGTCTGCATCCCAGGGTCCTCATGGAGGTGGCTCTATAACCCATCGTTTAAACCTTCAATCATAGATAAAGCATTTATACAATGGGAAAGAATGGGAATTAAAACGCTCGAAGATCTGTATGAATTAGAAAAATTACTATCATTCCAACAACTACAACTGAAATATAATTTGAAAAATAATCAATATTTTAAATATCTACAAATCTGTGACTATTTGAAAACACACACAAAAGATTATTATAATATGCCTTCCGACTTACTAGATGAAGCAATGAAGACAAAGGCGGAATCAGTTAATTTAATATCATACTTATATAATATCATCTTAAATATAGAAATACCCACAACAGATGGAATTAGAAGAGATTGGGAACAAGATCTAGGTATAAAAATTTCAAAAGAGAGTTGGGATAATCATTTATTACAGGTGCATAAATGCTCGATCAACGTACGACATACGCTTATCCAATTTAAAACATTACATAGATTATATTATTCAAAAACCAAACTAAATAAAATCTTTCCTAACGTCTCACCAATCTGTGATAAATGTATATGTCAAGAAGCTACCATAGCACATTCTTTTGTTTTTTGTACAAAAATCCAAAAATTCTGGTTTGAAATATTTGATATTTTTTCAAAATTAATCAAAATAAAACTGGTACCAAAACCAGAATGGATTATTTTTGGAATATCGGAAGGTATTCCTGAATTAAACGTGTATCAGAAGAATTTACTCAATTATGGGCTAATAATGGGAAAAAAGCTTATACTTAAATTCTGGAAAAATGCGCCCACACCAACAATAAAAATGTGGACATCAAATATGTTGGAAACATTACATCTGGAAGAGATGAGATTCCTCCTAGTAGGCAAAGTAGATCAATTTCAAAAGACGTGGTCTACGTTTTTGGACCTATTACAAGCATGAGGTGCAATAGTAATTTAGAAAAACAAATAAATAAATAAAAGGTATCTGGACCTGGTAATGGGAGGTAAAATAAAAACAGACTTGGTTGGTAGTTCCTTCTCTATGAAGTATGGTATAAGAATTATAATAGAGCGATTGTTCCTTCTTTCTTTCTCTTTTTTTTTTCTAGGGTCTATTTTCTAACTTTACTTCCTTCTCTAACTTCTTTTCTAAGGGGCTTTCTTTTCCCAACACTCTTTTGCACTTCACAACCTTTGTGCACTTTCTTCACTTTTCTTACTTCTTTCTTTTTCTTTCTTAAAGTTTAAAAAAGTGAAGCGGTACAAAAAATGTATTAATATATACGTGTTGTACATTACTGTAATCTACCGTACTTCTAAAAAATAAAAAATATAAAAAAAAAATAAAAAAAAATAAAAAAAAAAATAAAAAAAATAAAAAATGGAGGTGGCTCTAGAAATGGTGGATGCATTGGTGATCATTTTCCAATGTTCAATAGATTCAGGATCAGTTCCTGTGGATACCTAATGTCATCCATCTTTTCAAGAAAGGAGCGAGAGAGAAAACGGGGATTACAGACCGGTTAGCCTGACTTCGGTGGCGGGAAAGATGTTGGAATCAATTATTAAAAAGGTAATGATGGGGCATTTGGATAGCAGTAAAAGTATTTGTCCAAGTCAACATGGATTAATGGAAGGGAAATCATGCTTGACTAATCTTCTGGAATTTCTTGAGGATGTGACAAGTAAAATGGATGAAGGGGTGCCAGTGGATGTAGTGTATTTAGACTTTCAGAAAGCCCTTGATAAGGTCCCGCACGGGAGACTGGTGACTAAAATTAGAGCACATTGTATTGGGGGTAAGGTTTTGACATGGATAGAAAATTGGTTGGCAGACCGGAAGCAAAAAGTAGGAGTGACGGGTCCTTTTCAGGATGGCAGGCAGTGGCGAGTGGAGTGCCGCAAGGCTCATTGTTGGGGCCGCAACTGTTTACCATATATATTAATGATTTGGAATAGGGAATTAGGAGCAACACTAGCAAGTTTGCGGATGACACAAAGCTGGGTGGCAGTGTGAACTGTGAAGAGGATGTTAGGAGGTTGCAGGGTGACCTGGACAGGTTGAGTGAGTGGGCAGATGCGTGGCAGATGCAGTATAATATAGATAAATGTGAGGTTATCCACTTTGGCGGCAAAAACAAGTGGGTAGATTATTATCTCAATGGGGTTAGGTTAGGTAAGGGGGAGGTACAGCGAGACCTGGGTGTCCTTGTACACCGGTCACTGAAAGTTGGCGTGCAAGTACAACAGGCAGTGAAGAAAGCTAATGGAATGTTGGCCTTCATAACAAGAGGATTTCAGTATATGAGTAAAGAGGTTCTTCTGCAGTTGTATAGGGCTCTGGTGAGACCACATCTGGAGCATTGTGTCCAGTTTTGGTCTCATAATTTGAGGAAGGACATCCTTGTGATTGAGGCAGTGCAGCACAGATTCACGAGATTGATCCCTGGGAAGGCGGGACTGTCATATGAGGAAAGATTGAAAAGACTAGGCTTGTATTCACTGGCATTTAGAAGGATGAGGGGGATCTTATCGAAACATATAAAATTATAAAAGGATGGGACAAGCTAGATGCAGGAAAAATGTTCCCAATGTTGGGCGAGTCCAGAACCAGAGGCCACAGTCTCAGAATAAAGGGGTAATTTAAGACTGAGGTGAGAAAAAACGTTTTCACCCAGAGAGTTGTGAATTTATGGAATTCCCTGCCACAGAGGGCAGCGGAGGCCAAATCACTGGATGGATTTAAGAGAGAGTTAGATAGAGCTCAAGGGGCTAGTGGAGTCGAGGGATATGGGGCGAAGGCAGGCACGAGTTATTGATAGGGGACGATCAGCCATGATCACAATGAAGGGCGGTGCTGGCTCGAAGGGCCGAATGGCCTCCTCCTGGACCTATTTTCTATGTTTTTATGTTTCTATTTAACAAAACAACTCTCGTTGGTCAAAGTGCTTTACATTGGTGGGGGTACTAACATTATGCAGCAGTGGTTCATAGATTAAATACAAACATCACTACATACATATAGCCCTCATTCAGAGGACGTCAAGAAAGGCTTGGGAGTAGAGATGAGTTTTAAGTCTCGACTTAAAGGAGTAGATGGAGGGGGCAGTTCTGATGGGAAGAGGGATGCTGTTCCACAGTCTAGGAGCTGCAACCGCAAAGGCGCGGTCGCCCCTGAGCTTATGCCTAGACCGTGGGATGTTCAGTAACCCCAAGTCGGCCCATCTGAGGGACCTGGAGGTGGTGTGGTGGGTAAGCAGACTTTTGATATAGGTGCGGGCAAGCCCATTAAGGGCTTTGTAGACATAAAGGATGATCTTGAAATTTATTGGGAAACGCACAGGGAGCCAGTGGAGAGAGGCCAGGATCGGGGTGATGTGGTCCCTTTTTTGGGTGCGCATCAGGAGTCTTGCTGCGGCGTTTTGGACCAGTTGCAGGGGGTACAGGGAAGATTGGCTGATGCCAATGTAAAGGGAGTTGCAGTAAACGAGGCGGGAGGAGATAAATGTGAAAAAGGAGAACAATTTTCGAGGTCATCAAACTGGAGGAATTGTATTATTTTAGTTTTCGTCCGAAGCTGGAAGCAGCTAGCTTTTACCACGGCATTGACTTGTTTGTGAAATTTCAATGCTGAGTGAAATATCATGCCAAGGTTTTTGTCGTGAGGTTTGAGTAATGGGGAAAGGCTTCCAAGGCTGCCCGCTATCATTTTGATTGAGTCCGAGGGGCCGAGAAGGATGATCTCAGACTTACTCTCGTTTAGTTGGAGGAAGTTCTGGGCCATCCAACTCTTTATATCCTCGAGGCAGCAGATAAGGTTAAGCAGATTTGATTGTTTTTTGGGCTTCAGGGGGAGATAGAGTTGTGTATCATCTGCATAGAAATGGAAGGAAATGCCATGCCTTTGAATGACTTGGCCTAAGGGGAGCATATACAGGGAGAAGAGAATGGGGCCAAGGATGGAACCTTGTGGAACCCCACAGCAGAGGCTAGCTGGGGAGGAGAAAGAGTTGCCTATGTTAGTAGAGAAACTCCTACATTTGAGGTAGGAGATGAACCAGCTTGGGGCAGTGCCATCAATACCAACCCCGTACCGGAGATGGTCAATTGGTATGGTGTGGTCGACAGCATCAAATGCTGTGCTGAGGTCGAGAAGGAGCAGGATTGCACAGTCGCCGGAGTCAATGGTGAGCAGTAGGTCATTATGTACCTTCAACAAGGCAGACTCTGTGCTGTGGTGGGCCCTGAAACTTGATTGGAATGTTTCTAAGATAGTATTTTGCTGAAGGTAAGGCATAAGGAAAGGTAGTTTTGAAATGGGTCTGTAGTTGCTTGGTGAGGTGGGGTCGAGGTGAGGTTTTTTCAGGAGGGGCTGGACCACCGCATGCTTGAAGTAGGTAGGAACAGTGCAAGTGGCCAGAGAACTGTTGAAGATGGCGAGGATGCTGGGACCGGCTATTGTAATGACGTCCTTTATAAGGGCAGATGGGACAGTGTCGAGCGGGCAGGTGGTAGGTTTCATGGTGGTGATCAGTTTTACAAAGGAGGGTAGAGTAACGGGTTAGAAACAATCTAATTTTGAAGAACAGACCAATGAGACAGCCAGGTCATGGATGGGAGGGGAAATATTTGTTCTGATGTTCTGGGTTGTTTTATCTTGGAGTGAAGGAGGATAAGGGGTGACCTTACAGAGGTTTATTGAATCATGTGGGGCATAGATAAGATTTGTGATCACATTCATTTTACCAGGGTGGAGGAGTATAATTGTTCAAAGTCTACCTGAACTAGGTGGTATTAATAACAAGGATAGATTGGACTGATAGGGATAATTTCCTTTGGAATACTAGAGGTTGAGGGGAGAACTGATAGAAGTATATAAAATTGGCTTTGATAGGGTAGACGTTCTGAATCTTTTTCCCGGGGTGGCAATGTCAAAGACTTGGGGGCATAGCGTTAAGGTGAGATGAGGAAAGTTTAAATGAGGTGTGGGACTAGATTTTACACAGAGGGTGGTGGGTGTCTGGAATGTGTACCCAGGATTGGTGGTGGAGTTAGATGTGATAGTGGTGTTTAGGAGTCTTTTACACAGGCACAGGGATATGCAGGGAACGGAGGGATATGGACAACGTGCAGGTAGATGGGATTAGTTTGACTTGCCTTCATGTTTGGTGCAGATATTGCGGACTAAGGGACTGTTTCTGTGCTGTACTGTTCTATGTTCCAACGTGAGCAGGGAAAGAGTTAAATGGGACCTTTCATACACAGAGTGTACTGGATTCATGGAACAAACAACCAGAGGAGGTGGTATATGGGATTACAATTACGACAGTTAAATGTCGTTTGGTCAGGTACGTGGATAGGAAAGGTGTAGAGGGATAAATGCCAGGCATGAGCAAAGGGAACATGGACCACAGAGCCTGTTGGCATGCTGTATTTATGTGTACAGCAGCCAATGCCCCATTTACTCTGCCTGTTATAGTTCCAGAGCACAGAGACCAGTGTCCAATGTGACATGTTTGAGTCCAACAGCAATGATGCTGTGTTTCCATTTCCAGCCCTCATTCCACCACACACCAAGGAGGAGCCGCCATCTTGGAGGAACGGCTGCTAAACAGCAGCCGTCCGTCAAATTCACTCTTTCTTTAGTTTTTGTGTTTTTTATTTCTTTGTTTGTTTGGGGGGTTTTGACTTTTAATGTGGGGGGGTAAGGGGGAAACTATTTCTAGGTCCCTACCTGGTCGGTGAGGCAGCCTTTTCTCCAGGCTGTCTCGTCGACCCGTCCTCGTGGCCTACCAGCAGGCATGGAGCGCTGTTTCCTGACGGGGGCCGCCCAGCACCTTCAGCTTCGTTGGCGGCACAGCACTGGAGCGCTATCGGAGAGCGTAGCGGGCGATGCCTTGCCTGGGTCGCCGCGCTGGATCGACGCGCTGGAGCTCCAGAATGCGCTGACCGCCGACATCAACACCTCCGGGCTGTGGGACTGCGGAGCGACCAGCCGCGGGCGGCGGCGCCGACTCCAACATCGGGAGCCTCGTGGCTCCAAATCGGCGCGGCCCTGTCGGCTTCAGGTGACATCGGCTCCGCTGGGAAACCAGCCGTTCCAGCCGCTGCGAGGACTCTCCCGACGGCCAGGAACATTGGGCCTCCGTAGAGGCAACTGTGGTGGCCTCGATGGGCCTGACTCTGGGGAGAACTGGGTTGGGGACTGGACATTGTGCCTTCCCCCACAGTGGTGGTCATTGTGGGGGGATGATTTCTGTGTGCTGTGCCTGTTAGTCTGTGTACAAGATGGCGGTCGGAGGGGAGAGTGGACGCTGGCACGAATTGGTCGCCGCTGCTCTCTCCTCAAATTGTGTTTCTTATTTTCTTTTGGTGCTCTTGAAATTGAATTCTGTCCTTGATTTGTGTACTGTGGTGTTTTTATATTTAATTTATTCCGATTATGTGTTTTGTATTTTTTTTTTTTGTGATTCTATGCGTTGTAAGGTGTCCTTGGGTTTTGGAAAGGCGCCAGTAAATAAAATGATTATTATTATTACCTCAATGCTGCCACGTTGGATGATGCTGAAGTGGAGGATAAAGTCTGTAGTCGTTTCTATATAATTCACTCTTGCTCCTGCAGACTTTACAGATTGCAATCGAAGTATTTCATGGGTTAATTCTGATGTATGTTTTAACAGGAAGCAGAAAGACTGAGAACAAAGGCCTTTTCATGTCAGGAAACAAATGATATTTGGTGAAATGTTTCAGATGCAAATTAAGCAACAGATGCAAACTAGAAATGCAAACTAGTAAACAAGGAGGGCTTGGTGAATGGGTGCGAGTTGGTGGGGAGAGTGACACAGTTTCCATGGCCATTTCGTGTTCAAGTCATGGGGTCATATAGCACTGATAAAGGCCTGTACCTGTCCAAGTGCCTTTTAAATGTTGTTATAGTACCTGCCACATCTACCTCCTCTGGCAGCTCATTCATGTATCCACCACCTTCTGGGTGAAAATGTTGCCCGTCAGGGTTTGTGTAAAACCTTGCCCCTCTCAACTTAACCTTATGTCCTCTGGTTTTTGATTCCCCTACGCTGAGTAAAAGACTACACATTGATCCTAACTATTACACTCATGATTTTATACACCTGTCATATGATCTGATGAAGGATCTTGACCCATTCTTTCTCTCCAAAAATGATGCCTGTCCCGCTGAGTTACTCCAGCTTTGTGTGTCTATCTTCGATTTAAACCAGCATCTGCTGTTTCTTCCTACTCATATCATAAGATCACCTCTCAGCCACCTGCACTCCAAGGAATAAAGTCCTAGCCTGCCCAACCTATCCCTATAGCTCAGCCCCTCAAGTCCTGGCAACATCATTGTAAATCTTCTCTGCACTCTTTCCAGCTTACCGATATCCTTTTTATAGCAGGGTGACCAAAACTGAACACTGTACTCCAAATGTAATAAAAAGTAACTGCAGATGCTGGTTTACCTGGCTTCCCGACAGGCCTGAGGCTTCCCGACGGGCCTGAGGCTTCCCGACGGGTCAGAGGCTTATCGCCGGGCCAGAGGCTTCCCGACGGGCCAGAGGCTTCCCGACGAGCCAGAGGCTTCCCGACGGGCCATGGCTGTGGGCTGGGAACGCTGCTGGAGGCGTTTATCGAGGCGCCGCTGTCTCGATGCCTCCCGGATCGACGCGTAGAAGCCCAGGTCGGGGCCCGGCCAGAGCCTCGTGGCTGACGGAGCCCACAGCTGGGGCCTGGGTCGGCACCACGGAAGCGTGAAGTGGGGCATCGACAGCGGTGAGGCGGCAGCAGCGGTGAAGCCTCGTGATGATGGGGCCTCAGCGGCAGTGAAGCCTCGCAGCGGCGGTGACCCACGGTCGGCAGTTGATGAGAGCGTGGAGGACCACTGTGAGGGGGGAGGGGAAGAATAATGGAGGACCCGGCGTGGGGGACCATTGTGGAGGGGGGGAGAACAAAAGGAGGAACCGGCGTACTTTGTAACTTTGTCAGCGCTGTAGGTGGCTGCTATTTGTATACATTGGGTACGCAGCAACGAATGTCACTGTGCCTTGTCACATGTGACAATAAAGTATTACATTCCATTATACCAAAGACTAAAAATACTCGAGTAACTCAGTGGGTCAGGCAGCATCTCTGGAGAAAATGTGACAATATTACAAATGCAGCCTCACCAATGTACAACTGTAACATATCTTCTCAACCTTCAGTATCCTGACTGATGAAGGTAAATGTACCAAAAACCTTCTTGACCACCCTATCTACCTATGATGCCACTTATAGGGAACTAGATTTCGGCAGCGATCTAAGATCCCTGTGCCCTACAACACTCCCCAGGGGCCTACCAATCACTGTGGTTCTGCCCTACTTTCACATCTCAACAACGGGTCTGCCAAAGCAGTTGTGTTCCCACTCTTTCATCTTTACTGTAGACATTCAGTCATCCTATACCTCCATCCCCCACCAGGAAGGCCTTAAAGCCGTCCGGTTCTTCCTCGACCGCTGAATCATCCAATTTCCCTCTACTAACACACTACTCCACCTAGCAGAGCTGGTCCTCACTCTCAACAACTTCTCCTTCGTCTAATCCCCTTCCACCAAGTCCAAGGCTTAGCTAGAGGAACCGCCATGGGCCCCAGCTATGCCTGCCTCTTTGTAGGGTATGTTGAACAATCACTGTTCCAGGCGTACACGGGCCCTATCCCTGAACTCTGTCTCCATTATATTGACAACTGCATCGGTGCTACATCCTGCACCCATGCAGAACACATGGACTCCATCAACTTCACCACCAATTTCCATTTTGCACTCAAATTCACTTGGACCATCTCCGACACCTCCCTCCCCTTTTTTGATCTCACCTTCTCCATCACAGGAAATAGACATAGAAACATAGAAAATAAGTGCAGGAGGAGGCCATCACAAGGCTGTCCATCCTCAAATTAGGGGACCAAAACTGTACACAATACTCCAGATGTGGTCTCACCAGAGCCCTATACAACTGCAGAAGAACCTCTTTATTCCTATACTGAAATCCTCTTGTTTTGAAGGCCAACATTCCATTAGCTTTCTTTACAGCCTGCTGTACCTGCACGCCAACTTTCAGTGACTGGTGTACAAGGACACCCAGGTCTCGCTGCACCTCCCCCTTACCTAACCTTACCTCATTGAGATAATAATCTGCCCCCTTGTTTTTGCCGCCAAAGTGGATAACCTCACATTTATCTATATAATACTGTATCTGCCATGCATTTGCCCACTCACTCAACCTGTCCCCAACACCGTGCCTTCCTGCACTCCACTCGCCACTGCCTGCCATTCTGAAAATGACCCGTTCACTCCTAGTCTTTGCTTCCTGTCTGCCAACCAATTTTCTATCCAGGTCAATACCCTACCCCCAATATCATGTGCTCTAATTTTAATAATAATAATAATAATAACTTTTATTTACGGGCGCCTCAAAGACACCTTACAGAGATTGACAAGCAAGAAACATATAATCGGAATTAAAATAAATTATAAAGACATCATCATTACACAAATTAGGGACAGAATTCGTTCCAAATACACAAAAAAGAAAATCAGAAACACAATTTGAGGAGAGAGCAGCGGGAGCTAAACCGCGCTAGCGTCCACTCTCTCCTCCGACCGTAATCTTGAACACAGACTAACAAAGACAGTACACACAAAAATCATCCCCCCCACAATGATTACCACTGTGGGGGAAGGCACAATGTCCAGTCATCAACCCCAGTTCTCCCCAAAGTCAGGCCCAATGAGGCCCCCGCTATTGCCTCTACGGAGGCCCGATAATCCATGCCGTTTTCACCGGGTGATGTTGCCCCAGCGTCGGGAGAGTCCTCAAGCGGCTGGGCAACCTGGAACTAATTTTAGTCACCATTCTCCCGTGCGGGACCTTATCAAAGGCTTTCTGAAAGTCTAGATACACTACATCCACTGACTTCCCTTCACCCATTTTACTTGTCACATCTTCAAAAAATTCCAGAAGATTAGTCAAGCATGATTTCCCTTTCATTAATCCATGCTGACTTGGACTAATCATTTTACTACTAACCAAATGCCCCATTATTACCTCTATAATAATTGACTCCAGCATCTTTCCCACCACCGAAGTCAGGCTAACTGCTCTGTAATTCCCCATTTTCTCTCTCGCTCCTTTCTTGAAAAGTGGGATAACATTAGCTATCCTCCAATCCACAGGAACTGATCCTGAATCCATTGAACTTTGGAAAATGATCACCAATGTGTCCACTATTTCTAGAGCCACCACCCTGAGGACCCTGGGATGCAGACCATCTGGCCCAGAGGATTTATCATGCTTCAGTCCCGTTAGCTTACCCAATATTATTTCTCACATAATTTCTTTCAGTTCCTCTACCCCGTTAGATCCTCTGTCCTCCAGTACATCTGGGAGATTGGTTGTGTCTTCCCTAGTGAAGACAGATCCGAAGTACCTGTCCAACTCTTCTGCCATGTTCATATTACCCATAATAATTTCACCCATGTCTGCCTTCAAAGGACCCAAATTTGACTTTGCTACTCTTTTTCCCTTTACATTTCAGAGGCCCGAGAGCCGTTGGAGAGGTCGCAGAGGGAGGAGCTACACCCGAGCGGTAGGATTTAAAGAGGAGCACGGGGCTTGCTTCTACAGAGGCCCGAGAGCCATTGGAGAGGTCGCAGAGGGAGGAGCTACACCCGAGCGGTAGGATTTAAAGAGGAGCGCGGGGCTTGCTTCTACAGAGGCCCGAGAGCCGTTGGAGAGGTCGCAGAGGGAGCAGCTACACCCGAGCGGTAGGATTTAAAGAGGAGCGCGGGGCTTGCTTCTACAGAGGCCCGAGAGCCGTTGGAGAGGTCGCAGAGGGAGGAGCTACACCCGAGCGGTAGGATTTAAAGAGGAGCGCGGGGCTTGCTTCTACAGAGGCCCGAGAGCCGTTGGAGAGGTCGCAGAGGGAGGAGCTACACCCGAGCGGTAGGATTTAAAGAGGAGCGCGGGGCTTGCTTCTACGTTCCAAGTTCCACTTCAAAACAAGTGGGTTTGAGGAAGCCGCTGATTGGTGGAAGCAGACAAGAGGGAGCAGCTGATTGGGAGTCAGATCCCTGCTGATTGTACTGTATTGTAGCAGTTTGTTTTGTATTGTATCCAGGGTAAGGGGAGTATGAGGGCCAGGGCAGTTTACTGTTCTGGATGTCAGATGTGGGAAGTCATGGAGTCTGATAGCCCTCCAGACGTCCACATCTGCGCCAGGTGTATCGAGATGGGGCTCCTAATGGACCGTATTAGGAACCTGGAGCAGCAGCTCGATGACCTCCGTCTGGTCAGGGAGAGCGAGGAAGTCATTGAGAGGAGTTACAGGGATGTGGTCACTCCAGCACCACAGGAGGCAGGCAAGTGGATCACGGTTGGGAGAGGCAAGGGGCACAGGCAGGGACTAGAGAGTACCCCGGTGGCTGTACACCTTGACAATAAGTACTCCTGTTTGAGCACTGTTGGGGTGGACAGCCTACCTGGGGGTAGCGACAGCGGCCGGGCCTCCGGTATAGAGACCGGCCCTGTTGCTCAGAAGGGTAAGGAAAAGAAGAGGAGGGCAATACTAATAGGGGACTCTATAGTTAGGGGGTCAGACAGGCGATTCTGTGGACGCAGTCGGGAGACCCGGATGGTAGTTTGCCTCCCTGGTGCCAGGGTCTGTGATGTGTCTCAACGTGTCCAAGATATCCTGAAAGGGCAGGGAGAGGAGCCCGAGGTCGTGGTACATATAGGTACCAATGACATAGGTAAAAAAAGAGAAGAGGTCCTGAAAGGAGAATTTAGGGAGTTAGGAGGGGAGTTAAAGAGAAGGACAGCAAAGGTAACAATCTCGAGATTACTGCCTGTGCCACGCGACAGTGAGAGTAGGAATGGAGCGAGGTGGAGGATAAATGCGTGGCTGAAGGACTGGTGCAGAAGGCAGGGATTCAAATTTCTGGGACCTCTTTTGTGGAAGGTTCGACCTGTACAAAAAGGATGGGTTGCACTTGAACCTGAGGGGGACCGATATCCTGGCGGGGAGATCTGCAAAGGCTACTGGGGAGACTTTAAACTAGAATGGTTGGGGGGAGGGACTCAAATAGAGAATGCTATTAGACAGTGTGTGAGGCAGGAGGCAGAGAAGGAAAGCATTCAGACACAACATGTAGGGGGTAAAGAAGAAAACAATAATAAACAGAGAATAAGAGGTGGTGGGGTTCTTAAATGGGTGAGCAGAGAAACGGAGGGGTGTAAAATGCGGGCGGAAGCAATAGGTAGCAAGGTGAAAAGTAAAAGTGGCAGGCAGACAAATCCAGGGCAAAAATCAAAAAGAGCCACTTTTCAACATAATTGTATAAGGGGTAAGAGCGTTGTAAAAACAAGCCTGAAGGCTTTGTGTCTCAATGCAAGGAGCATTCGTAATAAGGTGGATGAGTTGAACGTGCAGATAGCAATTAATGATTATGATATAGTTGGGATCACGGAGACATGGCTCCAGGGTGACCAAGGCTGGGAGCTGAACATCCAGGGATATTCAATATTCAGGAGGGATAGAGAGAAAGGAAAAGGAGGTGGGGTAGCGTTGCTTGTTAGAGAGGAGATTAACGCAGTGGAAAGGAAGGACATTAGCTTGGAGGATGTGGAATCGGTATGGGTAGAGCTGCGAAACACTAAGGGGCAGAAAATGCTGGTGGGTGTTGTGTACAGGCCACCTAGCAGTAGTAGTGAAGTTGGGGATGGCATCAAACAGGAAATTAGAAATGCGTGCAACAAAGGCAAAACAGTTATAATGGGTGACTTCAATCTACATATAGATTGGGTGAATCAAATTGGCAGGGGTGCTGAGGAAGAGGATTTCTTGGAAAGTATGCGGGATAGTTATCGAAACCAACATGTAGAGGAACCAACGAGAGAGCAGGCTATTCTAGACTGGGTATTGAGTAATGAGGAAGGGTTAGTTAGCAGTCTTGTTGTGCGTGCCCCCTTGGGCAAGAGTGACCATAATATGGTTGAGTTCTTCATTAGGATGGAGAGTGACATTGTTAATTCAGAAACAACGGTTCTGAACTTAAAGAAAGGTAACTTTGAGGGTATGAGACATGAATTGCCCAAGATTGACTGGCATTTAAAGACTGCATGGATGAACTACAAAAATTGTTCATCCCAGTTTGGCCAAAGAATAAATCAGGGAAGTTTGTGCATCCGTGGATAACAAGGGAAATCAGAGATAGTATCAAAGCAAAAGATGATGCGTACCAGCAGAGGAGGACAAAGGGCTTAATTAGGAAAGGGAAAATAGATTATGAAAGGAAACTGGCAGGGAACATAAAAACTGACTGCAAACGTTTTTATAGATATGTGAAGAGAAAGAGATTAGTTAAAACAAATGTAGGTCCCTTGCAGTCAGAAACAGGTGAATTGATCATGGGGAACAAGGATATGGCACACCAATTGAATAACTACTTTGGTTCCGTCTTCACTAAGGAAGACATAAATAATCTGCCGGAAATAGCAGGGGGCCGCGGGTCAAAGGAGATGGAGGAACTGAGTGAAATCCAGGTTAGTCGGGAAGTGGTGTTGGGTAAATTGAATGGATTAAAGGCCGATAAATCACCAGGGCCAGATAGGCTGCATCCCAGAGTACTTAAGGAAGTAGCTCCAGAAATAGTGGATGCATTAGTGTTAATTTTTCAAAACTCTTTAGATTCTGGACTAGTTCCTGAGGATTGGAGGGTAGCAACCGTAACCCCACTTTTTAAGAAGGGAGGGAGAGAGAAAACGGGGAATTACAGACCAGTTAGTCTAACATCGGTAGTGGGGAAACTGCTAGAGTCAGTTATTAAAGATGGGATAGCAGCACATTTGGAAAGTGGTGAAATCATTGGACAAAGTCAGCATGGATTACGAAAGGTAAATCGTGTCTGACGAATCTTATTGAATTTTTCGAGGATGTAACTAGTAGAGTGGATAGGGGAGAACCAGTAGATGTGTTGTATCTGGACTTTCATAAGGCTTTCGACAAGGTACCACATAAGAGATTAGGATACAAACTTAAATCACACGGTATTGGGGGTTCAGTATTGATGTGGATAGAGAACTGGCTGGCAAACAGGAAGCAAAGAGTAGGAGTAAACGGGTCCTTTTCACAATGGCAGGCAGTGACTAGTGGGGTCCGCAAGGCTCAGTGCTGGGACCCCAGCTATTTACAATTTATATTAATGATCTGGACGAGGGAATTGAAAGCAACATCTCCAAGTTTGCGGATGACACTAAGCTGGGGGGCTGTGTTAGCTGTGAGAAGGATGCTAGGAGACTGCAAGGTGACTTGGATAGGCTGGGTGAGTGGGCAAATGTTTGGTAGATGCAGTATAATGTGGATAAAATGTGAGGTTATCCACTTTCGTGGCAAAAACGAGAAGGCAGACTATTATCTAAATGGTGGCCGATTAGGAAATGGGGAGATGCAGCGAGACCTGGGTGTCATGGTACACCAGTCATTGAAAGTAGGCATGCAGGTGCAGCTATGGCGGTGCAGGCTCGAAGGGCCGAATGGCCTACTCCTGCACCTATTTTCTATGTATCTATGTAAAGAGGCTTTTAATATCCTTCTTTATAGTCCTGGCCAGCTTCCCCTCGTACATCATCTTTTCAGCCTGTATTGCCCATTTTGTTTCCTTCTGTTGTCCTATGAAAGTTTCCCAATCGTCTGGCTTCCAGCTACTCTTTGCTGTGTTATTCATCTTTTCTTTTAGTTTTATTCTATCCCTAAGTTTTCTTGTCAGCCACGGTTGCCTCCTACTCCCCTTAGAATCCTTCTTCCTTTTTAGAATGAAATGATCCTGCGTCTTCCGGATTATTCCCAGTAATCCATGCCATTGCTGTTCCACCGTCATTCCTGCTAGGATCCCTTTCCAGTCTACCTTGGCCAGCTCCTCTCTCATGCCTTCATAGTCCCCTTTGTCAACTGCATGACT
>CM075981.1:42975229-42991304 GCA_038087875.1 Malacoraja senta | reverse complement strand
AGTAATGGGCCCCAGCGCCGATCTCTGTGCACACCAGTAGCCACAGTCTGCAGTCGAATCTACAACCTACCACCACCATGCTCAACTTTCATAAGTGATAGGAGCAGAAATAGGCCATTCCGCCCATCATGTCTAATCCACCATTCAATCAATGCTTTCCCTCACAACCCTCAAACCTCCTGACACACGTAACTCGCCCTGAATTTTTCTTTGATCTAAGTGTGGGGGGATTTGGATTGAGCGGGAGTGTTGAGGCTGTGGGAAGTATGCGGATGGGCGAGGGAGTGTTGCAGTTCAGTTAAGCACGAGGTTTGAGGAATGAGGGGGGAGTGTTGGGCTAACATGGAAGTGTTGGAACTGAGAGAGAGTGTGAAGCCTGAGGAACAGTTGGGACTATGGGCAAAGTGTTGGGCTGCAGGGAACATTCTGAGTCCGAAGGGAGGTTTAGTTTAGATTAGGACTAGTTTCGAGATACAGAGTGGAAACAGGCCCTTCGGCCAACCGAGTCCGCGCCGACCAACAATCGCCCCGTACACTAGTTCCAGTCTACACACTAGGGACATTTTACAGAAGCTAATTAACCTATAACCCGCGTGTCTTTGGAATGAGGAAACCGGAGCTCCCGGGAAAAGCCATCTTGTTACAGGAAGAACCTGTAAACTCCGTACAGGCAGCGCCGGCAGTCAGGATCGAAACCGGGTCTCCGGCGCAGTTAGGCACCAACTCAACCGCTGCGCCACGATTCCGTCCGGGAGGTATTACAATGAGGGGAAGAACTGGGCCTGCGTTGGAGGGGATTGAACGGCGGGAAGTGTTGGGATGGGGAGATGGTTGGGGGTGGGGGGAAGCGATGGGCTAACGGCGAGATGATGAGGCTTAAGCAATGTATCGGAGCCGAGGTGGATGTGTTCGGTCTGATAGATACGTCTTTGGCTGAGCACTACATTTGTGGACTGAGGGCGGTGCGTCAAGCCGACATGATTATATTGGAACTGATGGGAGTGTTTGGATTGGGAGGAAAGTGTGACGTTGAGGGGCGATTATTGGGTTTGAGGGAGGAGTGGTGATACTGAGGGCAGTGTTGGGCTGAAGGGGAAGTATTGTTCTGAGGAGTGGTGTTAGTCAGGGGAAGCGTTGAGGCCGAAGAGGACTTGTTGCTGAGGGGGGGGATTGTTGGGACAGAGGGAAATGATCGGCTGGGGCAAATACCGGGGCCTGAAGATGAAGTGCTGTGACGGGGTGATGTGTTGGGCTGAAGGTGACGTGTTGGGGCTGGAAGGGAGGGGTTCTTAGGCTGAAGGATAGTATTGGGGCTGTGGTGGATCCACTGCGTTAATCTCCTCTCTAACCAGCAACGCTACCCCACCTCCTTTTCCTTTCTCTCTATCCCTCCTGAATATTGAATATCCCTGGATGTTCAACTCCCAGCCTTGGTCACCCTGGAGCCATGTCTCCGTGATCCCAACTATATCATAATCATTAATTGCTATCTGCACGTTCAACTCATCCACCTTATTACGAATGCTCCTTGCATTGAGACACAAAGCCTTCAGGCTTGTTTTTACAACGCTCTACCCCTTATACAATTATGTTGAAAAGTGGCCCTTTTTGATTTGTCTGCCTGCCACTTTTACTTTTCACCTTGCTACCTATTGCTTCCGCCCGCAGTTTACACCCCCTCTGGTTCTCTGCTCACCCATTTAAGAACCCCACCACCTCTTATTCTCTGTTTATTATTGTTTTCTTCTTTCCCCCCCTACATGTTGTGTCTGAGTGCTTTCCTTCTCTGCCTCCTGCCTCACACACTGTCTAATAGCATTCTCTATTTGAGTCCCTCCCCCCAACCATTCTAGTTTAAAGTCTCCCCAGTAGCCTTTGCAGATCTCCCTGCCAGGATATCGGTCCCCCTCAGGTTCAAGTGCAACCCATCCGTTTTTGTACAGGTCGAACCTTCCACAAAAGAGGTCCCAATGATCTAGAAATTTGAATCCCTGCCTTCTGCACCAGTCCTTCAGCCACGCATTTATCCTCCACCTCGCTGCATTCCTACTCTTACTGTCGCGTGGCACAGGCAGTAATCCAGAGATTGTTACCTTTGCTGTCCTTCTCTTTAACTCCCCTCCTAACTCCCTAAATTCTCCTTTCAGGACCTCTTCTCTTTTTTTACCTATGTCATTGATACCTATATGTACCACTCCTCTCCCTGCCCTTTCAGGATATCTTGGACACGTTGAGACATATCACAGACCCTGGCACCAGGGAGGCAAACTACCATCCGGGTCTCCCGACTGCGTCCACAGAATCGCCTGTCTGACCCCCCTAACTATAGAGTCCCCTATCAGTATTGCCCTCCTCTTCTTTTCCTTACCCTTCTGAGCAACAGGGCCGCTCTATACCGGAGGCCTGGACGCTGTCGCTACCCCCAGGTAGGCTGTCCACCCCAACAGTGCTCAAACAGGAGTACTTATTGTCAAGGTGTACAGCCACGGGGTATTCTCTAGTCCCTGCCTGTGCCCCTTGCCTCTCCCAACCGTGATCCACTTGCCTGCCTCCTGTGGTCTTGGAGTGACCACATCCCTGTAACTCCTCTCAATGACTTCCTCGCTCTCCCTGAGCAGACGGAGGTCATCGGGCTGCTGCTCCAGGTTCCTAATACGGTCCATTAGGAGCCCCATCTCGATACACCTGGCGCAGATGTGGACGTCTGGAGGGCTATCAGGACGTCCTGGAGGGCTATCAGACTGCATGACTTCCCACATCTGACATCCAGAAACAGTAAACTGCCCTGGCCCTCATACTCCCCTTACCTAGGATACAATCAAACAAACTGCTACAATACAAAACAAACTGCTACAATACAAAACAAACTGCTACAATACAAAACAAACTGCTACAATACAGTACAATCAGCAGGGATCTGACTCCCAATCAGCTGCTCCCTCTTGTCTGCTTCCACCAATCAGCGGCTTCATCAAATCCACTTGTTTTTGAAGTGGAACTTGGAACGTTAAAAGGCCTGTCTCACGAGTCTGCGGTCATTGGCGGCGAAACGGGAAGAATCTGCTGCCATAGACCGCGCACTCGTAAGAACGTACAATTCCGGGGCCGTGCGGCTGTGTTCCCAACACCGCACGGTGCTAAAATAAAACCGACAATGTTGAAAACTATATACTCACCGCACAACCTCCACCAGTGATGCACGAGTGCGGCACGGCCGCAGGCACAGTGTGGCTCGAGCGCCGTGCGTCAAACCTCCACTGCCACAGCCTCCGCCAGTGATGCACGTGCCTCGCCAGTGACGCACGTGTGCGGCACGGCCGCAGGCACAGCCACCGCTACAGCGCCGCGATCAGGACGGCCGCCGCCACAGCCGCCGCTAGTGAGTCACGTGCGGCGGGCCGACGTCATTGCAGTCGGCCCGCCCTTTTTTTTACTTGATTTGGGCTCCTCTTTAAAACCTACCGCTCGGGTGTAGCTCTTCCCTCTGCGACCTCTCCAACGGCTCTCGGGCCTCGGTAGAAGCAAGCCCCGCGCTCCTCTTTAACTCCTACCGATAGACTTGGCTTATACTCGCTAGAATTTAGGAGATTGAGAGGGGATCTTATAGAACCGTACAAAATTCTTATGGGGTTGGACACGCTAGATGAAGGAAGATTGTTCCCGAAGTTGGGAAGTCTAGGACAAGGGGTCACAGCTTAAGGATAAGGGGGAAATCCTTTAAGACCGAGATGAGAAAAACGTTTTCACACAGAGAGTGGTGGAATCTCTGAAATTCTCTGCCACAGAGGGTAGTTGAGGCCAGTTCATTCGCTATATTTAAGAGGGAGTTAGATGTGGCCCTTGTGAAAGGGATCAGGGGTATGGAGAGAAGGCAGGTACGGGATACTGAGTTGGATGATCAGCCATGATCATATTGAATGGCGGTGCAGGCTCGAAGGGCCGAATGGCCTACTCCTGCACCTATTCCTATATATATATGTATCTCACTGTTTTCTAGCAATAATAAGCATCAAAAGACTGTGTTTTGGAGTCATATCTGAGAAGGAGCTCTGAAGGTCTCTGTGAGTGAGCTGGCATGCGTTTAGAAGACACCCCCTTCAACCATTCTCATCCAAATAGCGGCTAGGGTGCTATTACCTGAAAGATATGATAATCTGCCGGTACAGGTAGAAAAGTCTGTGTAGAAATGGGAAGGTAAATTAAAGTGTCCAGCAACTGGGAGATCAGGTTGGTTCAGGTGGGTTTTGCGAAGGTGTTCCGTGAAGGTGGCAGTGAAGCAGTTGAACAAAGGGGACTATGAAGGCATGAGAGGGGAGCTGGCCAATATAGACTGGAAAGGGATCCTAGCGGGAAGGACGGTGGAACAGCAATGGCAGGAATTTCTGGGCATAATCCGGAAGACGCAGGATCATTTCATTCCAAAAAGAAAGAAAAATTCTAAGGGGAGTAGGAGACAACCGTGGCTGACAAGAGACGTTAGGGATAGAATAAAACTAAAAGAAAAGATGTATAACACAGCAAAGAGTAGCTGGAAGCCAGAGGATTGAGAAACTTTCATAGGACAATAGAAGGAAACAAAACCTGCAATACGGGCTGAAAAGATGAAGTACGAAGGGAAGCTGTCCAGGAATATAAAGAAGGACATTTATAGCTTCTTTTGATATGTTAAGGGAAAAAGAGTAGCAAAGTCAAATGTGGGTCCCTTGAAGGGCAGACACGGGTGAAATTATTATGGGCAACAAGGAAATGGCAGAAGAGTAGAATAGGCACTTCGGATCTGTCTTCACTAAGGAAGACACAAACAATCTCCCAGATGTACTGGAGGACAGAGGATCTAAGGGGGTAGCGGAACTGAAAGAAATGTCATTAGGCGAGAAATATTATTGGGTAGGCTAATGGGACTGAAGGATGATATATCCCCTGGACCTGATGGTCTGCATCCCAGGGTCCTCAGGGGTGGCTCTGGATATAGTGGACGCATTGGTGATCATTTTCCAATGTTCAATAGATTCAGGGTCAGTCCTGTGGATTAGAGGATAGCTAATGTTATCTCACGTTCAAGAAAGGAGCGAGAGAGAAAACGGGAATTACAGACCAGTTAGCCTGACCCCTGGTGGGAAAGATGCTGGAGTCAATTATTAAAGAGGTAATGATGGGGCATTGGATAGAAGTAAAAGGATTAGTCCAAGTCAACGTGGATATATGAAAGGGAAATCATGCTTGACTAATCTTCTGGAATTGTTTGAGATGTGACAAGTAAAATGGATGAAGGGGTGCCAGTGGATGTAGTGTATTTAAAACTTTCAGAACGCCTTTGATAAGGTCCCGCCACGGGAGACTGGTGACTACAATTAGAGCACATGGTATTAGGGGTAGGGTGTTGACATGGATAGAAAATTGGTTGGCAGACCGGAAGCAAAGTTTAGGAGTGAACGGGTCCTTTTCAGAATGGCAGGCAGGGGCGAGTGGAGTGCCGCAAGGCTCGGTGTTGGGGCCGCAACTATTTACCATATATATTAATGATTTGGAAGAGGGAATTAGGAGCAACACTAGCAAGTTTGCGGATGACACAAAGCTGGGTGGCAGTGTGAACTGTGAAGAGGATGTTAGGAGGTTGCAGGGTGACCTGGACAGGTTGAATGAGTGGCCAGATGCGTGGCAGATGCAGTATAATATAGCTAAATGTGAGGTTATCCACTTTGGCGGCAAAAAACAAGGGGACAGATTATTATCTCAATGGGGTTAGGTAAGGGAGAGGTACAGCGAGACCTGGGTGTCCTTGTACACCCGGTCACTGAAAGTTGGCGTGCAGGTAGAGCAGGCAGTGAAGAAATCTAATGGAATGTTGACCTTCATAACAAGAGGATTTCAGTATAGGAGTAAAGAGGGTCTTGTGCAGTTGTATAGGGCTCTGGTGAGATCATATCTGTGGTATTGTGTACAGTTTTGGTCTCCTAATTTGAGGAAGGACATCCTTGTGATTGAGGCAGTGCAGCATAGGTTCACGTGATTGATCCCTGGGATGGCGGGACTGTCATATGAGGAAAGATTGAAAAGACCTCCGCTTGTAATCACTGGAGTTTAGAAGGATGAGTGGGAAACTTATAGAAACCATATACAATTATAAAAGGACTGGACAAGCTAGATGCAGGAAAAATGTTCCCAATGTTGGGCGAGCAGAACAAAGGGCCACAGTCTTTTAGAATAAAGGGGAGGTCATTTAAGACTGAGGTGAGAAAAAACGTTTTCACTCAGAGAGTTGTGAATTTATGGAATTCCCTGCCACAGAGGGCAGTGGAGGCCAAGTCACTGGATTGATTAAGAGAGAGTTGGATAGAGCTCTAGGGGCTAGTGAAGTCAATGGATATGGTGAGAAGGCAGGCACGGGTTATTGATAGGGGATGATCAGCCATGGTCACAATGAATGGCGGTGCTGGCTCGAAGGGCCGAATGGCCTCCTGCACCTATTTTCTATGTTTCTATGTTTCTATGTGAAACGATCGCCCAGTCTGCGTTTAGTCTCGCCGATGTATAAGAGTCCACATCTTGAACAATGGAAACAGTAGATGAGTTTGGAGGACGTGCAAGTGAGCCTCTGCCTAAAATGTAAGAACTGTCGTGGTCCCTAGACTGTCGAGGGAGGGGGAATATCGACAGGTGTTGCATCCTCTGCGGTTGCAGGGATGGTTTGTATGGGAAGGGATGAGTTAACCAGGGAGTTCCGGATGGAATGGTATCTGCGGAAGGCGGAAAGTGGTTGAGATGGGAAAAGATGGCTAGTGGTGCGATCCTGTTGGAGGTGGTGAAAATTTCGGAGGATTATGTGTTGTATGCGACGGCAGATGGGGCGTAAGGTAAGGATTAGGGGGAATCTGTCTCCGTTGGGACTAGGGGGAGACACGAGTGAGCGCCTCATTATGATGGGAGAGGGGAACCCGGTTTCCAAAGGATTACATCTGGAATGTTTAGTAGGAACCCCACATCTTGGGCGCAGATGCAGCGAAGACAGAGGAATTAGGAGTAGGGGAAAGGATCTTTGCATGATGCCTGGTGGGAGAAGTGTAGTCGAGATAGTTGTGGGCGTCAGTGGGTTTGTAATACACGTCAGTCAATAGTCCATTTCCTGTGATGGAGCCTGTGAGATCAAGAAAGGGGATGGAGGTGTCGGAGATGGTCCGAATAAATTTTGAGTGCAGGATGAAAATTGGTGGTGAAGTTGATGAAGTCCATGGTTTAGTTGATGAAATTGATGAAGTGCATGAACCCTGCATGGGTTCAGGAGGTAGCACCGATGCAGTCATCAATGTAACGGGGATAGAGTTCGAGGACAGGGCCAGTGTACGCCTGGAACAGGGATTGCTCAACGTACCCTGCATAGAGGCAGGCATAGCTGGGTGCGGGTGCCATAGCTACACCTTGGATTTGAAGAAAGTGGGAGGAGTCAAATGAGAAGTTGGTGAGAGTGAGGATCAGCTCCGCTAGGCGGAGTAGGGGGTTAGTAGAGGAGAATTGGGTGGTTCTGCGGTCGAGGAAGAAACGGATGGCTTTAGGCCTTCCTCGTGGGCGATGGTGGTGTAGAGCGACCGAACATCCTTAGTAAAGATGAGGGAATGGGGGCTCGGAAGGTGGAGTCATAGAACCATAGACAATAGTTTGCAGGTGGGAGGCTATTCGACCCTTCGAGCCAGCACCGCCATTCATTGTGATCATGGCTGATCTTCCCCAATCAATATCCGTGCCTGCCTTCTCCCTATATCCCTTCATTCCACTAGCCTCAAGAGCTCTATCTAACACTCCTCTTAAATCCATCCAGTGATTTGGCCATTGCCCTCTGTGGCAGGGAATTCCACAAATACACAACTCTCTGGGTGAAAACGTGTTTTCTCACCTCAATCTTAATGGCTTCCCCTTTATTCCAAGACTGTGGCCTTGGTTCTGACTCGCTCAACATTGGTAACATTTTCCTGCATCGAGCTTGTCCAGTCCTTTTTATAATTTTATATGTTTCTATAAGATCCCCCCCTCCCCTCATCCTTCTAAACTCCAGTGAATACAAGCCTAGTCTTTTCAATCTTTCCTCATATGACCGTCCCGCCATCCCAGGGTTCAATCTCGTGAACCTACGCTGCACTGCCTCAATCACAAGGATGTCCTTCCTCAAAATTAGGAAACCAAAACTGGACACAATTCTCCAGATGTGTTCTTACCAGAGCCATATACAATTGCAGAAGAACCTCTTTACTCCTATCCTAGTCATTAAAGAGACGAAGGCATATTGAGGTTATGTTGGACGTAGGTCGGGAGAGGTTGGATCAGGGGGGATATAATGGAGTCTAGGTTCGTGGACAGAAACATTGGGCCTGCCAGGACAGTTGCGTTTGTGAAACGATAAAGGTGGAGGCTGTGGAAGGCAGACCGCCAGAAATGATGAATGAAGGGTTTGAGATGAAGGGCTGGTGCTCATCTGTGGATCATGGTCCAAGGATAAGTCGGAGGAGGTGTCTGAGAGTTGTTGCCTGGCCTCAGCCCGGTAGAGGTCGGCGCGCCAGACTACCATATAATTTTCAGAAATGCTGCCCTAGTCCCATTCCCATTCCGCACAGGAGGCGTTTCGTTTACGGGAAACTTCTACGCCCTCGTCGGTTTCTCAACAGGTAAATTTTCTTAATTCTAACAGCTGACAGCAATGGGGATACTCAGTGCAGGTGGACTTCTTACCTTCTACTATGCATACCTGATTCTATGCATTGGAGAGCAGGGAGGAGGGTGTTGCGTAGATCAGCTTTATAATTTGGTCCATAACTACATGGCTGTCTGCAACTTCCGGTGGAAACTTATTATATGTACACTACACACAACCGTACAACCAGCAAAAAGGTTGGACCACTCAAGAATAAAGGAGGAAATCAATGCTTGGATTCAGAGGATGCAGGTGATGTACTAAAGGAGTATTTTGCAACTGCATTCACCAATGAGAAAGATATAGAGGATAGTGATAATAATGTGGGCTTTACGTGGTCACGTATCTTGTTGCTTTTTTGTATGACTATTGGCAAATCAATTCCTTGTATGTTTACATACTTGGCTAATAAATTAATTACAATTACAATTACAATTTCACAGTTTGAAATCAAGGGGAAGTTCGTATTCGGCCTGATGAGGTCTATCACACGTTACTGAGAGAGGCAAGAGAGCACATTGCAGGGTCCTTGACGAAATCCGTTGTGTCACCTCTATCCACAGGTGAGACACCGGAGATTTGAATGGTAACCAATATTGTTTATTTGTTGAAGAAGGGAAGTAAAGATAATACAGCAAATTATAGGCAGTGTAAATCCCACGTCTGTTGTAGTGCACCTTTCAGGATAGTTTTTGTTCGCATTTGGAGATAATCGGTTAATAGGGACAGTCTGCTTGGTTATGTGCGCGGGAGGTCTATCATTACAACGGGGTTGTTGTTTTTCTGAGGAATGAAAAAGCTGATTACTGACGGTAAATAATTGAATGTTGTCTACATGGATTGTGATAGGCACTTGATAATCCCCTCGCAGTCGGCTGGTCCAGAAGATTCAGATGCGTGGGACCCATGGTAAGTCAATAGGTAGTATTCAGAACCCAACTTTAAACCATGGTAAACAGAAAACTGGTGGAAGGCTGTTATTCTATCTGGAGGCATAGTGTTCGATGGGGATTTGTTCCGGGACCGCTGTTTGTGATGAGATATAAATAATATTTATAAATAGGTGTAAATGTAGATGGATCGGTTAGCAACTTTGCAAGATGACACCATATCGCTAAAGTTGTGAGAGTGAAGACGGATGCAAAGGATGCAGCTAGATATGAAACAGTTACAGATATGGGAGGAGAATTTGAAAAATGCGCTTTTATTCGAGCAAGTGTGAGGTGTTGCATTTTGGAAAGTCGAATGTAACGGCAAAGTATAAGTATAAAATGCACGACCCTTAACAACATTGGTGTATAGAGAGGCCTTGGGTCCAGCCCATTTCTCCCTGATAGTGGCAACGTCCAGTGGCAAGGAAGGCATGTGGTAGCTTGACTTAATCAGTTGGGGCATTGAGTACGTGAGTCGGAACGTAACGTTGCATCATTAAACATGTAGGGTGTAAGTTGCAGCAGGGAGTTAGAACTGGCATGTAACAAAGGTAATGCCACTGTGGTGATGGGGGATTTCAATATGCAGGTAGACTGGGAAAATCAGGTTGGTTCAGGACCCCAAGAAAGAGAGTTTGTAGAATGCCTTCGAGATGGATTCCTAGAGCAGCTTGTAATGGAGCCGACCAGAGAAAAGGCAATTCTGGATTTAGTGTTGACCAATGAACCAGATATGATAATAGAACTCGAGGTAAAGGAACCGCTTGGAGGTAGTGATCATAATATGATTAGTTTTAATCTGCAATTTGAGAAGGAGAACGTTAAATCGGAAGTGGCAGTGATGCAGTTGAACAAAGGGGACTATGAAGGCATGAGAGGGGAGCTGGCGAAAGTAGACTGGACGGGGATCCTAGCAG
This sequence comes from Malacoraja senta, assembly GCA_038087875.1. Taxonomy (NCBI): domain Eukaryota; kingdom Metazoa; phylum Chordata; class Chondrichthyes; order Rajiformes; family Rajidae; genus Malacoraja; species Malacoraja senta. The sequence continues at coordinate 42,980,775 of CM075981.1, read as the reverse complement.
GAATGACGGTGGAACAGCAATGGCAGGAATTTCCGGGCATAATCCGGGAGACGCAGGATCATTTTATTGCAAACAGGAAGAAAGTTTCTAAGGGAGTAGGAGGCAACCGTGGCTGACAATAGAAGTTAGGGTTAGAATACAACTAAAAGAAAAGATGTATATCACAGCAAAGAGTAGCCGGAAGCCAGAGGATTGGGAAACATTCATAGGACAACAGAAGGAATCAAAACGGGCAATACGGGCTGAAAAGATGAAGTACGAGGGGAAGCTGGCCAGAAATATAAAGAAGGACAGTAAAAGCTTCTTTAGATGTGTTAAGGGGAAAAGAGTAGCAAAGTCAAATGTGGGTCCCTTGAAGGCAGACACGGGTGAAATTATTATGAGCAACAAGGAAATGGCAGAAGGGTTGAATAGGTACTTCCGATCTGTCTTCAATAAGGAAGACACAAACAATCTCCCAGATGTACTGGAGGACGGCGGATCTAAGGGGGTAGAGGAACTGAAAGAAATGTTCATTAGGCGAGAAATAGAATTGGGTAGGCTGATAAATCCCCTGGGCCTGACGGTCTGCATCCCAGTGTCCTCAGGGAGGTGGCTCTAGGAATAGTGGACGCATTGGTGATCATTTTCCAAAGTTCAATAGATTCAGGATCAATTCCTGTGGATTGGAGGATAGCTAATGTTATCCCACTTTTCAAGAAAGGAGCGAGAGAGAAACGGGGAATTATAGACCAGTTAGCCTGACTTCGGTGGTGGGAAAGATGCTGGAGTCAATTATAAAAGTATTAATGGGGCATTTGGATAGTAGCAAAAGGGATTAGTCCAAGTCAACATGGATTTATGAAAGGGAAATCAAGCTTGACTAATCTTCTGAAATTTTTTGAGGATGTGACAAGTAAAATGGATGAAGGGGTGCCAGTGGATGTAGTGTATCTAGACTTTCAGAAGGCCTTTGATAAGGTCCCGCACGGGAGACTGGTGACTAAAATTAGAGCACATGGTTTTGGGTGTAGGGTGTTGACATGGATAGAAAATCGGTTGGCAGACCGGAAGCAAAGTGTAGGAGTGAACGTGTCCTTTCAGAATGGCAGGCAGTGGCGAGTGGAGTGCCGCAATGCTCGGTGTTGGGGCCACAACTGTTTACCATATATATTAATGATTTGGAAGAGGAAATTAGGAGCAACACTAGCAGGTTTGCGGATGACACAAAGCTGGGTGGCAGTGTGAACTGCGAAGAGGATGTTAGGAGGTTGCAGGGTGACCTGGACAGGTTGAGTGAGTGGGCAGATGCGTGGCAGATGCAGTATAATATAGATAAATGTGAGGTTATCCACTTTGGCGGCAAAAACAAGGGGGCAGATTATTATTATAATGGGGGTAGGTTAGGTAAGGGGGGGGTGCAGCGAGACCTGGGTGTCCTTGTACACCGGTCACGGAAAGTTGGCATGCAGGTACAGCAGGCAGTGAAGAAAGCTAATGGAATGTTGGCCTTCATAACAAGAGGGTTTCAGTATAGGAGTAAAGAGGTTCTTTGCAGTTGTGTAGGGCTCTGGTGAGACCACATCTGGAGTATTGCGTACAGTTTTGGTCTCCTAATTTGAGGAAGGACATCCTTGTGATTGAGGCAGTGCAGCGTAGTTTCACGAGATTGATCCCTGGGATGGCTGGACTGTCATATGAGGAAAGGTTGAAAAGACTAGGCTTGTATTCCCTGGAGTTTGAAAGGATGAGGGGTTATCTTGTAAAAACATATAAAATTATAAAAGGACTGAACAAGCTAGATGCAGGAGAAATGTTCCCAATGTTGGGCGAGTCCAGAAGCAGGGGACACAGTCTTAGAATAAAGGGGAGGTCATTTAAGACTGAGGTGAGAAAAAACTTTTTCACCCAGAGAGTTGTGAATTTATGGAATTCCCTGCCACAGAGGGCAGTAGAGCCCAAATCACTGGATGGATTTAAGAGAGAGTTAGATAGAGCTCTAGGGACTAGTGGAGTTAAGGGATATGGGGAAAAGGCAGGCACGGGTTATTGATAGGGGATGATCAGCCATGATCACAATGAATGGCGGTGCCGGCTCGCAGGGCCGAATGGCCTCCTCCTGCTCCTATTTTCTATGTTTCTATGTTTAAAGACTTTGGTTAAGTAGCATTTGAAGCGTTGCATATACTTCTGATCACCATAATGAAGTGAAGGTTCATTTGAAGTGAAGTATATACTTCTGATCACCATCAGTAATGAAGTGAAGGTTTTGCACATAATAATGGATGGGATTTATATAGCGTCTTTCTAATACTCAAGGCGCTTTACATCGCATTATTCATTCACTCCTCAGTCACACTCGGTGGTGGTGAGCTACTTCTGTAGCCACAGCTGCCCTGGGGCAGACTGACGGAAGCGTGGCTGCTAATCTGCGCCTACGGCCCCTCCGACCACCACCAATCACTCACACACATTCACACACATTCACACACATTCACACGCAGGCAAAGGTGGGTGAAGTGTCTTGCCCAAGGACACAACGACAGTATGCACTCCAAGCGGGATTCGAACCGGCTACCTTCCGGTTGCCAGCCGAATACTTAGCCCATTGCGCATTCTGTCGTTCCACATGTGTTAACTATTACGAGAGGTTGGACACATGCGAATTGATTACCTTGTAGAGTGTGGTAAGGTGACGGGGACCTGGTGAAATTACGTATAATTATGAGAGGTAGGGTAGACAGATAGGGTAGACAGTTCTAATCTGTGCGAGAGTTGTAGCCTTGGCAGGAATGGTTTGAATGAGAGGCACAGGGCAAGTATTTTAGAGTGTTGGGAGTGTGGAATGCATTGGTGGCAGAATCAGATACGCTCGAAGTGTTGGCGAGGTTTTTAGATAGGCAACGTGGATATGCAAATAATGTAGGAATACGGATCACGCACTGGCAGAGGAGATGAGTTTAACTTTATATGATATTCGGTGCAAATATTGTGGGCGAACGGCCTGTTCCTGTGCAATGCTTTTCTATGTTCTAAGGTGGAAGTATCAATGATTATGAGAGGCATAGCTACGCTCCATAGATTTTTTAAACATTTTTTTGCTTGGTAGCGATAAGTTTATAATGAGAGATATGAGATGTAAAATGAGATTTAAGGTTTTCCACACGGTTCCTAAACTCTGGAGGTTATAGCTAAAGGGCCTGGTCGAATCTGATCGAGTCATTACACTTAATATTCATTTAGTCAGGCACACGAATAGACAAAGCGGAGAAAGGTTCGGTGCTAACTCGGACAAATGGATCAGTATAGTTGCGCAAAAACATAACCATGCATAAGATCGGCCGCAGAACCTGTTTCTTTGCCGCACCATTAAGATTTTTATTCTGGAGGTCTACCATATATGTACGCCCTATGCGAGGTTGTTTGTTTATTTTAATGGACTGATCGGCGGTTGTTGCTCACACTTCAGCACCACGCTTCTGATCTTTAGTCACACAGTTGGATGGAAAGTGACCCGGCCGAGTAATCTATTTATCGGTTTACTGCTGTCCAGGCAGCGAGCAGTAGAGAGTTCTTCCCAGGTCGACTGTCTGTCACTCTGCCGTGATAATGTACGTGTCCGTGTGTCCCTGGAGATGAAGACTAAGCCTCCTGAGAATGCTAGGCAAGTAAGAGATGGAATGCCTCCAAGACATAGATGCTAATGTGATAAATAGAATTAAAATTATGTAAATATTACAATTCTGTAAATAAATATGTTCTTGCAATTGAGCGACTGATCAGGAGCGGGAGGGGTGAAAGGAGAATAACCCACTGAGAAAAGACAGAAGGGAACGAGAGACTGGCCGATCGAGGGACGGGAGAGGGAGGGAGAGGGTGGAAAGGGAGAAAACGAAAGGCGAGTAGAGTAGGACAAGAGAGAGATGGTGGAAGGGGGACATAGAGTAAAGGGGTTGTGGGAGGGGGGGGTGGAAGGATGGAAAAGAGAAACGGGAGAAGGTGGGGCAGGGAAACATAAAGGTTGAGAGAGGGAAAGGAAGAATGGGAACGGATGGAGGGGTTTCAGAAGGAAGAAGCGGATGGAGAGAAGTAGGAGAGGGAGAGGTGAAGGGGGGATGGATGGAAAGGGAAGGAGAATGTGTCCGAGAGCGGAGGGAGACATTATGCGATTAGGGTGAGAGGGACCGACCAACCAAGGGCAGGATGGAGATTGAGCATTTGAGCATAGGAGGAACGGAGAGGGACAAATCGAATGATGGACAGACAGCGAGCGAGCAACAGACGAACACAAGAAGGTACTCAACACACTACAAAGTATCCGATCTTATTCGGACACGTCAAGCTTCGTTTTCAGCAGTGCGTTGTGATATTTGAATTCATTTGCATTAACTAGGCCGATATGATTCACATGGCAGAGGTGGTGTGCGGTTTGTGGGCATCCCTATATAAATCTGCTATATTTCTATTAAGTCTACCCTGAACCCCGAACGTTCTAGAGCAATTTGACGGGAATTGCGGTGAGTTATAGAGTTGAACGTTTTTTTAAACTGCGGCAATATATTGCTCCTGAATAGAGAGGGCTGAGGCGATGATATATGTGCTGAGACCTCGCCGTTGCCCACCCTTTCGCACCTCCCCCCCTCCCCCTCCCCCATTCTCTCAACCCTCGTCTCTATCTCTCTTCCCTTCTCTGTCCCTCCGCAATTCCCTCCTGGTCCTTGATTCCCTTACCGTACGTAAATGACTCTTTACATTAACCCTTTTTATTCCCCCTTCCCTCCCATGATAGTCATAGAATCATAGAGTGACTTATTCATGGGCAAACAGGCCCAACATGCCTACACCAGCCAACGTCCCAGCTCCACTACTCCCACCTTCCAGCATTTGGTCCATATCCCTCCAAACCTGTTCTATCCGTGTTCCTGTCTAACTGCTTCTTAAATGTTGGGATAGTCCCTGCCTCAACTACCTCCTCTGGCATCTTGTTCCATACATCCATCACCATTTGTGTGAAAAAGTTACCCCCTCAGACTCCTATTGAATCTTTTCCCGTTCTCCTTAAACCTATGTCCTGTGCTCCACGATTCACCTACTCTGTGCAAGAGACTCTGTGCATCTACCCGATCTATTCCTCTCATGATCGTATTCGCCTCTATAAGATCACCCCTCACGCTCCTGCGCTCCAAGGGAAAGAGTCCCAGCCTACTCAACCTCTGCCTATAGCTCAGACCCTCTAGTCCAGGCAACATCCTTGTAAATTTTCTCTGCACCCTGTCCAGCTTGACAACATCTTTCCTATAACACGGTGCCTAGAACTGAACACAATGCCCCGAATGTGGCCTCAACAATGTCTTACACAACTGCATCGTGACCTCCCAACTTCTATACCCAATTCTCCGGCTGACAAGTGTCATAAGCCTTTTTGACCACTCGATCTACCTGCGACTCCAGCTTCAGGGAACGATGCACCTGCACTCTTAGATCCCTCTGCTCTACAACAGTCCCCCAGAGCCCTACATTTCGCTGTTTAGGTCCTGCCCCTGTTAGGCTTCCCCAAATGTAACACA
>CM075981.1:42822729-42970229 GCA_038087875.1 Malacoraja senta | reverse complement strand
TTATAACTATTACTATTATTATTATTATTGTTATTATGATGATTATTATTATTGCACTGTTATTGTTTGTTTTTAGAGTATGTGTGTATGTGTGTGTGTATATATACATACTGTATATACACACACATACACACATACTCAAAAAACAAACAATAACAGTGCAATAATAATGATCATATATATAAACATATGCGAGTATGTGTATATATACACACTGAATTCTTTTTTTCTCGTTTATCATATAATTCGCAGTATACAATGTTTACATATTCTGTTGTGCAGCAGCAAGTAAGAATTTCATTGTTCTATCTGAGACAAATGACAATAAAACACTCTTGACTCTTGACTCTTGATCAAATTCTCAAAACCTGTCTCTGTATCCCATGCAACGTAGCCAACCATGTGGATCGTTGGTTTGCCATTGTGCTGTCACTGGGGCGCGTTCTAGTTCCACAGTTGTTTGTCATCTATTTTGACGATGTGGCTGAGTTTGTAGTTGGCATAGTTAGTAACGTTGCGGATATCACCAAAATTAGTGTTACAGCGGGCAGTGAAGTAGGTAGCGTACAATTAGAACTGCTTTACTGCGCCATAAATCCTGACTGCGGGAGCTGGCTGTAAAAGGAGTTTGGACGTCTTGCTGTGACCACACGTGTTTTTTCTGGGTTCTCTGGTTCCCTCCCACCTTCCAAAGACGTGCAGCTTTGTAGGTGTGACTCGGTTGGCCGAAGTGCCTGGTTTCACGTTATTTAGTTTCGTTTAGAGATACCTCTGCCCACCGAGTCCGCGCCGACCTCTAACACTATCCGACACACACTCGGGACAATTTACACTTATACCAAGCCAATTTACCTACATAGCTGTACGTCTTTGGAGTGTGGGAGGAAACCGAATATCTTGGAGAAACCCCACGCAGTCACGGGGAGAACGTACAAACTCCGTACAAACAGCGCCCGCAGTCGGGATCGAACCCAGGTCTCCGACGCTGCAAGCACTGTGAAGCAACATCTCTACCGCTGCGCCACTAACCCGTTTTGGTTAGTTTCGTTGAATCACGAAACTAACCGATCCGATCATCTAGGCCAATGGACAGAGGAATAACAGGTGGAGTTTAATTCAAATAAATGCCAGGTGTTTGTAGGACAATCCGGCGCACGACTTATACATTAAATAGCAGGTTTTGGGCCATGTTGTAGAACATAAAAACTTTAGGGGCTATGTATGTAGCGTGTCACGTTGAGCTTCGCAGAAATAAAATATTCTCCGAGTCATTGGATGGAACAGGGCCGCGTGCGAAGGTGATAACTGACGATGCAGAGAAGCTGCAGATTAATTTGGACAGGTGACCAATATGGCTAGCCGTGTGGAACTTACAGTTTAATGTGATGCCGTGTCATTCTGGTCTTTGGATTATAGCCTCTTCCGGTGCCAGAATTAATTTAGTTCATGATTCTGATTCAAAATTCCAGTTGTATTACGAAACTTTTCAAGACGATACTTCCAAAATGACCGATCAAAGCCCCTGGAATATTTCTTGTCCATCTGGAAATGTAGTCCCATTACAGTTGTTTCCCTCCATCACGAGATAACCACTCTTCCTAATACCCCGTATCCTTGACCTAGAACAAGACCACAGCCACACCGCAGCACACGCCGAGGTTCCGCAGCCTGAGCACATTTAAACCACTTACGTCGGTGACGTTGACGACTCCAATCTGGGGCTCCGATAGATCGATGTCGAATATCTTTTCCCAGTATGGATTCAACTGTTGGCAGAGAATTTAGAGATAAATTGAGATGAGTAAGATCCAGAACTGGATCTTGCGCCTGGGGTTACAGTGTGAGGAGAATATTGGTATTGACTTGGGGAATACGGAATATGTTGTCATTCTACTCGAGAATGAGAAACTAGTTGGGTTTGATTTCGGGAAGGAGCAAGATGGTGGCATTGGGTTGAAACTAGGTTTAGTTCGGAGGGTGAGGAAGATGTTCGGATTGTTTTGGGGAGTGATAATAGATTTTGGGTTGAGTGAGTATTTAGATGAATATGGGGATTGGTCTATGAAGTCAGGGTGGTATTCGGATCGGTATGGAGATCCAGAATAGTATTGGGATTGATAAACACACAAATCTGGAGTAACTCTGCGGGTCAGGCAGCATCTCTGGAGCAAAGGAATAGGTGACGTTTCGGGTCGATACCCTTCTTCAGACGATGAGTTGCTCCAATTTTTGTGTGTCTATCCTCAGTTTAAACCATCGACTGTAGTTCCCTCCTACACAATTCATGGTTGGTTTGGGGAGGAAAGAGGATATTGCGATAAAGTTGGAGGGTAAGGAAGATGTTGGGTTTTGTTGGGGAGTAGGGAAGATTTGGTTTGGGCTGGGGTATCGGGCAGAGAATTAGTTTCTTTGGGGAGCGAGTAGGGCATCGAGATTGGATTGCGGTGTAAAGAAACTGTTGGGTTTGGTTTGGAGTAGGAGGACGGTGTGGAATTGATCTAAGTAGTTAAGAAGACATTGGGATTATGTTTTGAATTGAGGATAATCCGGGGAGTGGAGATGATTTCGGGATTGGATTGGGGACTGAGGACAGTGTTGGGATTGCTTTAGGGAGGTGGAAGGAACTTCCAATTAGGTTAGCAAGTTAGGAAGACATTGCGACTGTGTTGAGGAGTGAGGAAGAGGTTGGTTTTGGTATAAGCAGTGATAAAGATGTTGGGAGTCTGCGAGGGAGTGAAGCATATGTTTTGATTTGATTGCATTGCAGGGACGATGCGTTTCTTTTGTTAGAGAGCGGGAAAGACGTTTGTATTCAATTGAAGAGTGAGGACGGTGTTCGGATTGTATTGGGAAGTTGGATTTGGGTTGGGGACTGAGGTGCAGGTTCGGATTGGCTTGCGGTCTGGGAGCATGATTGGACTTTTCGGAGTGAGGAAAATGTTGGCCTGGAATCGAGGAGCGGCGATGATATTGGCATTGTTCTGGGAAGTCACGAACCCGTTGGGATTAGATTGGGGATTACAGAGGAAGTTGGGGTTGGTTTAAAGAGCGAGGTCGATGTTTGGATTGGCTCGGGGATTCAGGAAAAGTTGTAACTAGTTTCGGGAGGGATGGGATGCAGTCAGAAGGTTGGAGATAGGGAACAATGTTGCGTATGGTAGGGGATAAATAAAATGTGCGGCGTGCGGAATATGTAGCGACTGACCTTAAGAATGAGGAAGATGTTGGGACTGGGTTGAGGATGACAAACATAGTGGGCTTGAGAAACAGCAAGGAAGACGTTGTGATTCATTTGGGGAGTGATGAACATCTTGGTAACGCTTTGGGAATCGGAAAGACGGTGAACTTGTGTTGCAGTCTGAGTAAGACGTTGACGTTGGGCTGGAGAGTGACGATAATTGTGTAAGTTTGAGGAAGTGGTTGGTATGTGTTTGTAAAATATGAATAGTGTTGGGATTTGATTGGAGAATTTGGACGTAGTTGTGATTGAGTTGAGGAATAAGGAAGATTTTGCGACCGATTGGAAAATGAAGAATATGTTGTATCTTTATCATGGAGTTATGAAGATGTTGGGACTGGGTCGGGAATTGGAAATTATTTTTGTACTGAGTTAGGGATTGTGGATGAAGTGATTGGTTTGGAGAGGGATGAGTGGTTGAGATTGGTTTCTGAGTAAAGTAAAGTTTGTGATCGGACTGAGCAGTGAGGGAGGGGGTTGACGTTGCAAAAGAGTTGGGAAGTTGGGAAGACTGATGTAGAAGGGAGTGATTAAAACGTCGGAATTGCGTTAGTGAGCGTGGAAGGTGATAAGATTGAGCTAGTGAGTGCGGGGATGTTGTAACTAGTTTGGGGAGTTTGCTGGGTTAGGGGCTGCTGGGATCTGATTATGGATGTGATCATTGAGCTTCATTCCACTTGCCGGGTCGTGAGATTGTATTTGGGTTAGGGAGCTATTAGGCCAATGAGGGCTGGTAGCTTTCTGTGCCAGAACGCGAATTCCCGTTGGATTGAGGGAAACTGTGGAGATAAGGTGAAGGTTCGGACTTTTCATTGATGTAGGTCTGTGTGAAGGTGAGGTTAGGAATGGATGCAGTGGTCATGGTGTGATGGGTACCAGAGGAAAGTCTTCAGGGTCGATCCAGACGATGCTGAGATCTGGATTGTCCGTGTTGGCTTCGGCAACCTCCTTCAAAATCTCGAGGAACTCATAGCCATCTGTGTCGTGCACAGTCCCAAAGAGAAAGAGAACCATATATCTGATTATTGTACTGTCCCGCACAGACCCCCCCCCCCCACCCCTTCGGTCCACCGATTCCGCACCAACCAGCGTTCCACGCACATTAACATTATCCTACACACACTGGGGACGATTTCACATTTATACCAAGCCAATTAACCTACAAAGCTGTACGTCTTTTGGAGTGTTGGAGGAAACCTACGATGTCGGAAAAAACCCAAGCTCTCATGAGGAGAACGTTCAAACTCTGTAGAGACAGCATCCGTTGGCTGAATCGAGCGCGGGTCTGCGGCGCTGTAAGGGCTGAAAAGCAGCAACCCCATTGCTGCGCCACCGTGTCCCCTTAAATTTGGACAGACTTGGATTGCTTTTTCGGGAACGTCGATGGTTGAGTGAAGACCTGAATGAAATATATAAACGTATAAGAGATATATATCGCTAGAAAAACACATAACGCTGGAGTAACTGAGCGGGATAGTAAGCATCTCTGGAGAGAAAAATTCCTTCTCTCCAGAGATGATGCGTGTCCCGCTGAGTTACTCCGGCGTTTTGCGTCTATCTTCAGTTTAAACCAGCATCTGCAGTTCCTTGCTAAACATTGGTAGAAGTTCGGAACTTTTTTGCTGGGATGAAAACTTAAATTATTCGAGGGTTAGCTTTAAAGTGAGAGCGGCAAAGTTTAAAGGAGATGTGCGGAAGAATTTTCTTTACACTGAGGTTGACGAGTGCCTGGAACGTGTGGTTATGAATGGTGGTTGAGCCAGATCATATAGTGGCATTTAAGAGACGTTGTGATAGACATATGGATATGCATGGAACGGAGGCATTTGGATTTTGTGCACGTTGATTAGTGAATGTCTTAGTATCATGTTGGGTTCAGACATTTTGGCTCGAAGGGCCTGTTCCTGTGCCTTACTGTTCTATGTTCCATGTTCTAAGTCTATGGATCAGAGATACATGTAACAGAGATCATGTAGGAACTGGAGGGGGTTACGCAGATGAGAGGAATGTGGTGGCTGGAGGGGTTTACAGAGGGAGGGGACGGTTAAGAAATAGGGTGCTATCTTGTTCTTGCCGCTAACAGTTCCCCTGCCTTGTGCCTCTGACATGATGTCAAACAAGGGTGAATATCAGCCCTGCCTGTGTGCATCACCTGCATCGTCTTCTTCTGCGAAGGCCACGATGTGTATTCCATTAACGTCATCCTCCTGTGACAGGGTAGGGGAGTGGGGTAGGCAATACAGAGATTCATAATGTCAACGATCAGCATTGGCTCTGGCCATGCATTGCAGGCGTAAGGAAGTGAAAGGATGAAATGGTGATATGCAGAACAGTCGCTGCTAAACATGAACTCACCCACGTCTCGTACATACTGTCCGGCTTCAGTTTTCGCAGAGTAGCCCTGAAATCATTCAAATTGTTATGCTAAGGAAGCATCAAATATCTCCAAAGTGACCGTCCTGTCACATACTCCCATGGCGCGGGTTAGGCAAAGAATGAAGTTCCTTCTTCACTGTTCGGTTACGTTTCCCTGGGGTTCGGGTTGGACAGAGTGAAATGTCCACTGTACTTTCCAGGGCAACGGGGTAGACACAGGTGGAAGCTCTTTCTACACACTGTAGAGCCACACACTACCAGAGCACAGTTTGACAAGTAGATCTGCTCCCTCCCAATGAACCGATTAGACATTAGAGTGAATAAAGCTCCCTTTACATCGTCCCGAAATACACCCCCGCAGCAAATTCCCTCAACACTATTGCTCTCTGCTCACCTGCTATGTTCGTTGACGTAGTCCACTATTTCTTTTTCGGTGTACGGTTTTCCGGGGATTGTATCTGGTTCATCCATGAATGGTTCATAGAAGTCAACTTGGTTCAATTTAAGGTCCAGGTCATTTGCCACCTGCAGGAGAAGAGACCGTGAGTTTGGAAACTCCCTCTTCGCTGGCGAGCACATTGTCCCTCACACCTAATATGACTGATACATGTCCATCATTGCTACCTTTCCCAATGTCTCTGCTATCATCTTCAAGGTAGTTGGGATGATGCTTATAATTGCAGAACGTTCATTTCTATTCACAATTCTTCACCCAATGAAGTACACCATGCCCGCATTGAAGTAACAGCTGATGCAGATTCTGGCAAGTGCAGGTATATAAATATACTCGGGGCATATAAATACTCCAGCAAGAGAGAGTTTAACAGTAGTTCTGGGAAAGTTACGATGGATCTGGAAGTTAATGTCCTGAATCGCGGACAATTGATGGACAAACATAAACTGAGAACTCGAGACACAGGAAAATTGCACATGCTAGAATATGGAGCAAAAGCCAAACTGGAGGAACGAACAGAGGAATTCCCCAAATTGGGGAGTGTCTATGAAGAAAGATAAATGTTTTGGGTTGAGACCCTGCATCAGGACAGAGAGTGGAGAAGGGGAATAGCTGGCTTAAAGAGTGGAGGAGAGGTGAGACGAGAGTCAGTAGAACCAGGTGACGAGGGGGATACTAGGCTTATGGAAATAGGACGGGGAGAGCAAAGATGCATCTACAGATGAACGCTGGAAGGTAATAGGGAGAAACAAGAGGCTGTAGATACTGGAATCTGACATTTAAGGAAGGGGATACGTGGACCCAGATAAAGGAGGGATCTGAGCAGATTGCAGTGGAGAGAATGAAATAAATGGGAACCATGGCAACTGGGCAAATGGTTAGAAATACGAGTGCGTGCGCAATGACCTAGATGGATGAGAAGCAGAGAGAGATGGAGTGCGGGCGACGTGAAATTGAGAATTCAGTGTTCATCCCAATTGGTTATATATCACATATGCAGAATATCAGGTGCGGTCCCTTAGATTTGCACTCTGAAAGTGGAGGGCGGCAAAGTAGCGGAACGGTGCGCCAGCGACCCGGGTTCAATCTTAACTACGAGTGTTTTCTCCACGGACTTTGCAAGTTCTTCCTGTGACCGTGTTAGTTTCCTCCGGGCACTCCCACACTCCAACAACGTATAGGTTTGTAGGTTAGTTGGCATCGTTACAATTGTAAATTGTCCCTAGTGTGTAGGATAGTCCTAGCGTACGGGCCAATCGCTGGTCTGCGCGGACTCGGTGACGGGAAGGGGCAATTTCCGCACTATCTCTAATGAGAAGTGGGAATTAGCAGTTGAAATGCTTTGCAACCAGGAACTCCAAGTGGCTATTTGGGGGACAGAGTGCAGGGTCTTGGCAACATGGTCGCCTTGCCTGTACCTGGACTCGTCTATATAGAGGACACATTAAGAATACTGAATGTAATAGACTCAGAGGCAGGATGTACAGTGGATTTATGTGTCATTTGGAAGAGCTGTTTCGGTGCCTGGATGGAGGTGGTAGGGGGTGAAGGAACAAATGATCACCTCCGACAGTTGCAAGGAAAAGCATCCTGGGGGCGTTGGCGCTGGGTGGGGTGGGATTGAGCGAACCGGACAATCAGGAAGAGAGTATTTTCTGTCGAAGGTGGAGAGGGGTGGGGGGTGGGGGGAGATGTGATTCGTGGTGAGAAGGTGTCGCGGGTGAATACGTCGAAAAATTGTATTCAGGTTACGGAGACATGTGGAGTAGATGGTCCAAGGGAACTACCACTGTTCTCCTTTGTGGAGAATTGTGGTGAAAGCAGAAGTGAAGGAACATGGAGAAAATACAGCTTATATCTCAATCCACCACAATAGAAGGGAGGCCATATTTCCTGAACAAGAACAATCCAGATGTGACCAGATGGCTTCATCTGACGAGCAGAGACTAAGAAACCTGTTCCACATATAATATCCAGCAAAAAAAACCACAAAGTGCTGGAGTAAATCAACGGGTCAGGCCAAAGGACATGGCCAGGCTGCGTTTCGGTTCGGGACCATTCTTCACACGGATTGTAAAAGTGGGGATCAAGCTGGAAGGGGGGTGGGGGCGCGACAAAATCAGTCAAGAGATACGGGGTACAGAGGATTGGTTGTAGGCGGACAATGTCCAGAGATGAAACGGAAACATAAAGCTGTGAGATAAAGGGAGAAAAACCCTGAAAACATAGGAAGGGGTTTAACTAGAATGGACGGGGAATGGGACATCCAGGTGCGGCATAGGAAAGAGAAAGGGGCAGAGGGGGGGGGGGTGTTTCTAGGTTTTTCCAAGCATATGTGAATTGTAGGCCAGCAAAGCGGGTTATGAGGTGTTATTCCGCCGGTTTGCATGCGGCCTCACTCTGACAATGAATGAAGCCCAGAACAGAAAGGTTGGTTTTAGAATGGGGAATTCGAGTGATCCAGAAGAACCTGGTGGACCCTGCGTAAGTTTGTGGCGGAATGGTTAGTTTATGCTTGGCTTTGCCAATATATAGGAGACCAGGTCGGCAGCACCGAATGCGGTAGATGAGAGTACAGGAGATAGAAACATAGAAACATAGAAAATATGTGCAGAAGGAGGCCATTCGGCCCTTGGAGCCAGCACCGCCATTCATTGTGATCATGGCTGATCGTCCCCAATCAATAACCCGTGCCTGCCTTCTCCCCATAGCCCTTGATTCCTTAAGCCCCAATAGATCTATCTAACTCTCTCTTATATCCATCCAGTGATTTCGCCTCCACTGCCCTCTGTGGCAGGGAATTCCATAAATGCACAACTCTCTGGGTGAAAAGGTTTGTTCTCACCTCAGTCTTAAATGGCCTCCCATTTCTAAGACTGTGGCCGCTGGTTCTGGACTCGCCCAACATTGGGAACATTGTTCCTGCATCTAGCTTGTCCAGTCCTTTTGTAATTTTATATGTTTCTATAAGAGCCCCCTCATCCTTCTAAACTCCAGTGAATACAAGCATCGGAAAATCTTCCATCTCGCTCCTTGAAATGCTTCTGGGAATCCTGGATGGATGTGAGGGAGAAGGTTTCCATACACATGATACATCTCCTGCAATTGCAGGAGAAAGTCAACCCCCCACCCCCCGTACCTGTAGCCACCTATCACTTGCCCTATTTTGTCTCGCCCTCTTCCCGATTTCACCCCACTCCCCTACCACAATACGTCTGAACGATACTGACGCGAATTGTCGGTTATACATGTCCTCCAAAGATGGTCGCTCACCCGCTGAGTTACCCCAGCACCCTGCGTTTCTCTCTCAAGATTCCAGCATCTGCAGTTCTGTGCGTCCACTTCACATTTTTCTTCCTCAGCGGATCCCAGTATCCGTAGTCATTGGCAGACTCCGGGTTACCTTCGATCTCTCACTGTAACTCCGTCATCCTTCGTCCTCCCCACAACAGGTATTCATCTGTACATCATCCCCTTGCTCAACTGATTCAATTTGTCACCTGCCACTCCTGCATCACCGTTTGCCGCCTCGTAATTTCTTTGGGTTGGAAATGAGTATCCATGAGCATTTTATATCTGACGAATATGAGTCTTTTCAAAAGAGAAATAGTGAGAATTTATCGCCAATGTGGGCCTGCACAGTGTCAGATAAACTAGTCTAAAGAGCCATGGACGTTTACAGGGCATGAACGGATGAAAGGTAAGAGTTAGTAATTATGGGATATCGACGAGTTTATAACTGAGAAACGAATGAGTACCGAGACCATTGAGAGAGCATTGACGGAGACCATTGACTGGGAGAACATTGAGGAGTAAACCTAGTCCACACTGGATACTTAAACAATAAATGAGGAGAGAAAATAGGGCCACAGTATCTCACTGGTAAAGACGACGAAGAAAGATTATGTATTAAAGTAAGAAAAATCTAGCTAATTATGTATCAAAAGCACAAAAAAGCTGTGGAAAGTGTGCGGCAATTAAGGTGTGCGGCCATTGCGTGGTAGAAATCGAATGCTTGTCGTCTGTATTAATCAAGGAGAATGATGTTGAAGATTTCAGCATTCCGGAGAATGTCCAAGAGAGATAATGGGTGCTTTGAAACGTAGAACGTCGATCGCTACAGCACAGCGGTAGGCCACTCGGCCGACAGCCTCTGTGCCTAACATGATGCCAATTTAAATTAATCTCCTCTGACTACATTTCCCTCTCAGCATATCCGTCCCTATCTAAAATCCTATTAAACACCACCATTCACTTCCACCACCATCCTGGAACAGGCCGCGCTGTGGAAATGTCGAAGGCCGTGAGAAGTAGGAGGACCCAGGGGAAGCACTCTGGAGCACTCGGGCGACTCCGGCAGCGAGGATTACGCACACCGCTCCCGAGTATTTTTCTTGCAAATCTAAGTTCTTTCAACAACAAACTGCAACCTGTGCCAAACAAACAAGTACTTATCTCGATCCTGACCCCCTGTGCCCCACCTAGACTCCTACCTACCCCTCTCCCCCCCCACCCCCTGCCCCACCTTACCACTTACATTCCTTCCTCTAGCTTCACAATTCGCAACTCTTTAATCGCTTTCCTGCCCCTCCTTTCTTCCAGCGTTTTTTTGCCAACCGCCCCCCACCTCCTTCAATCAATCTGAAGAAGGCCCCGACCTGAAATGTCACCTATCAACAATACGGCCTGACCGGCTAAGTTACTCCAGCATTTTCAGTTTATTTTTCGATATACATGAATTTCGAACGTTGGGTTGAATAGGGATAGACAGCATGTTTTATGCGTGAAAATTTGTGCCTCGCGAATTTGATACCGTTTTCTGAAGAACTAACCAAGAAGGTTAATGAAGACAGGGCCGTAGATCTCCGCATGTTAAGGGACTGCCCCACTGTACGAGGTAATTCAAGAGTTCTCCCGAGTTTCTCCTGTTTCGAACTCGTAGAATTACGGTAATAGCCGCTCGTAGGTACTTGGGGCTCTCGTGGACATTTTTCAACATGTTGAAAAATCTTCACGAGTCTTCACGAGCTTACCGCGTTTCCCAAGTACCTGCTGTTAGTGTTACGAGCCGCTAAGAGATGTCCCGAGCTCCGACGTACCCGCTACGTACATTCTACGTACTTACCACGAGTTTACTTTTTGTTTTACTCGGAAGAGCTCTTGAATTACCTCATACAGTGGGACAGGCCCTTTAGGCTACGCTCGAAGATTATAGATATAGCGTCATACAGCACCCAAACAGGCCCTTCAGAGCAAATGCTTTGCTATACAACATGCCGTATCGAACCTCGTTCCATATTTGCCGCACCCGGACAGTATCCCTCCAACCCTCTCTAAACGATGTATTTGTCCAAATATCTTTCAATCACATATATTGTAGCTACCTCAACTACTTCCTCTAGCAGCTCGTTCATACACCCCTCGAGATCCCATTAATTATTTCCCCTTTCACTATCAACTTATGCTCTCTAGTTCTTGATGCCCTTGCCCTGGGGCAATGACTGAGCATTCACCCGATCTTTACCCCTCATGATGTTACTTCTCTTTAAGAGCAGCCCCCAGCCTTCTGTTCCAGCCCAACCTCTTCCTCTGGCTCAGGCCAAAAATTCTTTAAATTCCTTGTATCAACACCTGGTTAACATTCTCTGGAGTGTTTCCAGCTTAATGGCATATTTCCTATTGCTGGGTAACCAAAACTGAGTACAATACTTCAAGGTAGACACAAAATGCCCGAAACCTCACGCATTCCTTCTCCTCAGAGATGCTGCCCAATCCGCTGAGTTACTCCAGCATTTTGTGTTTATCTTCGGTAGAAAACAGCATCTGCAGTTCCTTCCTATACAATACTTCAAGTGTGCCTCACCCACATCTTATACAACTGTAACGTTACTTTCCAGCTTCCGTACTCAATTTCCTAACTGATGAAGGCCACCTTTCGAATGCCTTCTTCACTCCCCATCTACTTGTGTGGCCACTTTCAGCGAACTATGTATTTGAACTTCTTGATCGCTCTCTATTCCCCATCGCTCCCCAGGGTCGTGCCGTTCACTGTGAAGGACTTGCCATGGTCAGACGTCCGTAAATGTAACTTCTGACTTTTAACTGATTTAAACATCAGTTGCTAATCCTCAGCCATGTGCAGAACCGATCAAGATCCCAATTTATTTTGTTTTAACCACCTTCCTCCTTAGCGATACCATCTATTTTGGTGTCTTCTGTTAACTTACTACTCATGCTTTGTATATTCTCTGCCAAACCGTTGATATTGATTGCAAACGGTAAAGGGCCGAAGACCAATCGCTGAGGTGTGTAGGAATTAACTGCAGATTCTTGTTTAAACCGAAGACAAACATAAAAAGTAACTCAGTAGGACAGGCAGCATCTCTGGAGAGAAGGAATGTGTGACGTTTCGGGTCGAGACCCTTCTTCTAACCAATAGTCAGAGGCCTCCACTCTGGTAAAAAATAACGTTTTCTTACCATTATGCTAATTTTGTGTTCAGTTAGCTACTTCCCGGATGTAATGCGGTCTAACCATTCAGCGCCACGTGGAACCTTATCAAAGGCCTTGCTGACGTCCACATAAACTACACCGACAACCTTTTCCTGGTCAACCTGGTTGTATATATTCAAACAACTGAATCAATTCAGGAGGCACCAATCTCCGACGAATAAAACAATGCTGACTACCCACAATCAACCGATGGCTTTCTAAATGCATATATATCTTCTCCTTGTTGGTGAATACTTGGCAAATAAACGTATTCATTCATTCACTATCCTTTCCGGTAACATTTCCTGCCACAGATTTATAGTTGAGGAAGGGTCTCGACCCGAAATGTCACACATTCATTCTCTCCAGAGATACCCCAGCTTTTTGTGTCTATCACAGATTTATAGTTCTCAGGTTTTTGTTTGCAGCACTTAGACGCAACATTAGCTACCCTCCAGTCGTCAAGTGTTCCCCCTGTATCTAATGGTGACTCGTATATCTCAACTACGGCTCAGGCATTTATCTCCTCGACCTCTCATATTGCCCTTCGAGACACCTGATCAAGTCTGGGGGATTTATGTGCCTTCGGGTATGTTTGTCAAGCATAAAGGCAGTGCATGGCAAATGCTAACAATGGAGGAGAAACCAGGATAACAGAGAGTGTACAGAAATTATTCGAAAAACAAGCCAGGAAGGCAGGGGGCTCTCGAAATGTCGCTGGCAGACAAGATCAAGGTTAGAGAGCGCGAATTTGGTGGGAGTGTCAGTCTGGCTAATTTAATCGCGTCTCTGACTCTAAAACTAGCTACACTAGCGAAAGCAATGTGGTTGATGTGGTTTACGTGGACCTCCCTTGCCCTTTGGCTTTGGCAAGGACACACACGTGCAATTGTTCTATCCTTCTGGACAGAAATGTAAAACATACATCGGCAAACTGAAAACAAAGTGTGTAATACGTATCAGAGGGCGATGGCTGAAGTGGCCTCTGCAGCAGCTACCCATGATTCGCCCCACCCACATTGTGGTTCTCCTCCCCGGCTCTTGCGACAGTGCGACGCTCCGTCATCGCCCGCCCGGGAGTGCGAGGGTCCCTTATCTCTCTTCCACGGTTCGGCGCCCCCTTATCGCCCCTCCGACAGTGCGGCGCATTCTCGCCGCCACTCCCACTGTTTCCTAAATTTTCACCGCCTTGTACGGCGCAGCGGGTTCTCACCGCCGCTTCCGCGGTGTGGCGGGCGCTCCCTCACCACCCTCCCAGTTACGTGTGCCACCGCCTCCCCTCACATTGCGGGAGCTTCTTCCACGCATTTCCCTCTGTGCGGCGTTCTCTCAACAATGCTATGGCTGATCTAGAATTTGAGCTCTGACTGAGCACTTCCGGAAGTGGCGGCGCTGTCGTACAGCAGCGGCTCGCCTGTAGTCCGTCTGTTTTTACTTTTTGTTGTTTTCTTTTGTCCTGTTTTAGTTAAATTTTAGTTTATTGGATTGTGTATGTGTGGGGTGGGGGGGTGAAACATGACTTTTGTCTCTTCCTTCGGGGGAATGCAACTTTTTCTTGTCGTATCCCCCTTCTCTGCCTCCGTCTGCGCTGAGGCCAAAATGGCGGAGCTGCCGGCCTCCAACTCCAACTGCGAGCGACCGACCGACCTCGAGGCTCCGGAGGCAGAGCCAGGACTTACCAGCGCGAGGCTGGCCAACTTCGGGGCTGCGGTGGCGTTCCGGCGGTGGCGACCGAGGACACTGGTGGCGCCTGAATCCGGAGGCTCGGCCGCAGCTGGCCCAGTGGACGACATCTTCTGGAGCGCGAGGCTGGCCAACTTCGGGGCTGCGGTGGCGTTCCGGCGGTGCCGACCGAGGATACTGGTGGCGACCTGAATCCGGAGGCTCGGCCGCGGGCCCAGTGGACGACATCGTCGGGAGCGCGCAGGTCACAGGTTGGTGACCTGTTTTTCTGGGGCTCCCGCAACTACAGCTGCGTCCGCTGGACTGGAGGGCGGCAGCTTCGGCAGCTTCGACCACCCCGGGCCGCGGAGTTTGAGCCGGCCCGTCGCGGAGCACGGATTCGGCCGCGGGACTGGCTTACCGTCGCCCGGCGGGGTCACAGCATCAGAAGCCTGGATCGCCTCAGCGCAGAGGGAGAACAAAGCGGGAAGAGACAGAGACTTTAATACTTTTACCTCCATCACAGTGAGGAGATGCCTGCTGAACTCACTGTGGTGGATGTTAATTTGTGTTTATTGTGTGTTTTGTCATTTATTATTATATGTATGACTGCAGGCAACGAAATTTCGTTCAGACCGAAAGGTCTGAATGACAAATAAAGGAATCTCTAATCTCTAATCTCTAATCTCAAATCCATCGTCACAGAAACAACCACATCCGATGCGGTCAATGGTGGATCCATCTTTTCCAGCCCAATCAATCTTACCCGTTTGCTGAATGTGGCGTAGAATGCGATATAGGGCTGGAATTCCTCTGCTGCATCTTCATACTCTTTAAAATCTGGGGATTAAGAAAGGAATATCGTCAAATAATGTTCATACTCTGTGTCCTCTACTTTTCAAAAAAACGTTAGTATAACACTGCAAACTCCACAATGTATACGAGAGAAGCCTCAAAAGGTAATCTTTATCCAGTCCACACTTCCGGATGACATGGTGATAACTTCGGGAGATGATGAAGCAGAAAACTAGAGGGTGGCGAATCTATGGAATTCGTTGCCACAGACGACTGAGGAGGTCAAAGCATTACATACTTTTTTAGCGGAGACGTTCTTGATTACGAATGGTGTCAAGGTTTCAGGGGGAAGGCGGAATGGAGAAAAGAGGAGAAATTTCACCAGCTATGGTGGAGTATAATCGATGGGCTGAATGGACTAATTCTGCTCTTTTCTTATCTTCTTATGGGATGCCTGAACCACCTTCGCAACCGGTGACCAAAGATCAGCAGTGTGGGACTGAGGTACAAGGGTCACTGTCAAGGACCAGCGACACATATTATGCCTTCTTTGTTTGCGTATAAAACCTGGATCCGGGTTACAAAATCTATTTGTAATCCATCTTCCCAAACGCCTACTCATAGTTGAGTACAGCACGAAATTAATCTTTTGCCCCTTTGACCCTTACA
This sequence comes from Malacoraja senta, assembly GCA_038087875.1. NCBI lineage: Eukaryota > Metazoa > Chordata > Chondrichthyes > Rajiformes > Rajidae > Malacoraja > Malacoraja senta. The sequence goes on along the minus strand of CM075981.1, from coordinate 42,954,543 downwards.
TCGAGTGGTCAAAAAGGCTTTTGCACATTAGCCTTCATCAGTCAGAGTATCGAGTATTGAATGTCTGGGAAATAACAGTAGATGCTGGTTTAAATCGAAGTTAGACACAAAATGCTGAAGTTGGGAAGATGTTAGTGAGGCCACGTTTAGAGTATTGTGTTCAGTTCAAGGCACCGTGTTACAGGAAAAATATTGTCACGCTGCAAAGGATACAGAGAAGATTTACGAGGATGTTCCCTGGACTAGAGGTTGTGAGCTATAGGGAGAGGTTGTGCAGGTTGGGACTCTATTCCTTGGAACGCAGGAGGGTGAGGGGTGATCTTATAGAGGTGTATAAAATCATGAGAGTATCTTGCCCAGTGTCTGTGAATCGAGGACTAGAGGACATAGGTTTAAGGTGAAGGGGAAAAGATTTAATAGGAATCTGAGGAGTATTTTTTTTCACACAAAGGGTATTGGATGTATGGAACAAGCTGCCAGAGGATGTCTATCCCTGGTCAATTCGTCCCTTCCCACCCAAACCACCCCTCCCCTTTGCAACCGCAGGAAATGCTACACTTGTCACTTTGCCTCCCCCCTCGACTCCATCCAAGGACCCAAGCAGTCTTTCCAGGTGAGGCAGAGGTTCACCTGCACCTCCTCCAACCTCATCTACTGCATCCCCGGTTCCAAGGGCCGACTGGTCTACATCGGTGAGACCAATCGCAGGTTTGGCGATTGCTTCGCCCAACACCTCCGCTCAGTTCGCAATAACCAACCTGATCTCCCGGTGGCTCAGCTCTTCAACTCCCCCTCCCATTCCGAATCCGTCCTTTCTGTCCTGGGCCTCCTCCATGGCCAGAGTGAGTCCCACCGTAAATTGGAGGAGCAGCGCCTCATATTTCGCTTGGGTAGTTTAAAACCCAGCGGTATGAACATTGACCTCCAATTTCAGGTAGTCCTTGCTTTCTCCTTCCTTCCCCTCCCCTTCCCAGCTCTCACACAGCCTACTGTCTCCGCCTCTTCCTTTCTTTTTCCCGCCCTCCCCCCACATCAGTCTGAAGAAAGGCCTCGATCCGAAACGTCATCTATTCTTACGCTCAAAAGATGCTGCCGCACCCGCTGAGTTTCTCCAGCATTTTTGTCTACCGTCGATTTTTCCAGCATCTGCAGTTCTTTCTTAAACAAGCTGCCAGAAGAGGTAGTTGAGGCCGGGAATTTCCAAATATTTAAAAACAGTTAGACAAGTACATGGATAGGACAGGTTTGGAGGCATATGGAGCAAATACACGCAGGTGGGACTAATGAGGCTGGGCCATATTGGCCGGTCTGGGCAAGTTGGGCCGAAAGGCTTATTTCTACGCTAGAGTCTATGACTCAATGGTTCTATGACCCCTGAGAGGGGGTGTTCTCAATTTCTCAGTTAGTGCTGCATCTGATCCTAAAATGAAACATCCCATTCTAGGACTACCGAGATGTATTCCTTCTTTAGTACACGTGATACCCTCCTCCCTCCCCCGCCCCCCACCGACCGCTCCCCCCCCCCCACCCCCACTCCCTCAGCTCTCATAGAGGGATCCCTCCAACATTTAGACCGTTACATGGATAGGATAATTTTAAATGGATATGGGCCGAAAGCAGGCAGATGTGACTAGTGTAAATGGGGCATGCTTGCCGGTGTGGGAAAGTTCCGTCGAAGGGCTTGTTTCCACGCTGTATAACTACGACCCAATGATTCTATTTCCGTCACCTTCCGTCGTAGATAGGATGGACAGTCAGAACCTTTTTTTCCAGATGGAAATGTCCAGCACTAGAAGGAATAGTTGTAAGGTAAGAAAGCGAAAATATAATGAAGATGTGTGGGGCATCTATTTTGCACAGAGAATGGTGGATGCCTAGAACGCATTGCCAGAGGTGGTGGTGGAGACACATAAGGTAGTGGCGTTTAAGAGGCTTTTAAATAGGCATTGGAAGCGCAGGGAATAAAGTGATATGGATACAAGCAGATTAGATCGGCATCATGTTCGGCTAATCATGGTGAGCCAATGGACCCGTTCCTGTGCTGTATTTTCTATATTCTTGTTCTATGATCTATAATTGCAACATGTCATAAAGACATTAGGTCATGTGATAGGAGCAGAATTAGGCCTTTCGCTCCATCATGTCTACTCCCCTTTTCAACCATGGCTGATCTATATCTCCCTCCTAACCCCATTCTCCCGCCTTCCCCCCATATCCCCTGACACCCGTACTAATCCTGTTGTACGACTTCCTCTGGCAGATCATTCTAGATACGGAATACAGACTGAGTGGAAATGGTTGACGCTGAGATCCCTTTTAAATCTTTCCCCTTTTGCTTTAAACTTTTGGCCCCTCCCCTAGGATAAAATATAGTAAATGCTCACTTTACCCAATCCTCCATGTCGTGTACACCTCAATAAGGTCACCTATTGCTCCAAAGAAAAAATCCCAGCCTATCGAACCTCGATCGTTCTGGCCCACAAGCCCAGGTAACATCCTGGTGAACATGCTCTGCACCCTTTCCAAATTTATGTTATGCTTCCCATAATTGGCCACCAGAACTGGCACAGTCTATTCAACATCGTGATAGCGCACGTTTTTACCCAATGAACACAAAGCCCTTCACAAAAATGTCCACAGGAATCGTCACCTTCCGGCAATAACGCACCTGTATTCCTGGATCTGTCTGCAACAATCCCCAGAGCTCTACCATTTGCTATGTAAACCATGCCTGGTTTGACATAACAAACCGCAAAGCCTAACACTTGTAGAGCTTACAGTGCCATTCCTTGGACTACCTATCCAACTGATGGAGATCGTGTTGTTTTCTTAAGCTGTCTGCTATAATACCAAGTTTAATGCCATATACGTACATACCAACGCATTTAACAATATTGTCATTCAAATCGTTCAACAAACAGCAACGGACACAGCGCCGAAATTTGCGGCATATCATTGGCCACGGGACTCCAATCAGAAAAAAAATACCCTCCACAACTATCTTACTTTTCTTCCTCCAAGCCCATTTTGAATGCAATAGGTAGAAAAAAGGAAGAGGTCCTGAAAGGAGAATTTAGGGAGTTAGGAGGAGAGTTAAGGAGAAGGTAACAATCTCGGGATTACTGCCTGTGCCACGCGACAGTGAGAGTAGGAATGGAACGAGGTGGAGGATAAATGCGTGGCTGAAGGACTGGTGCAGTGAGCAGGGATTCAAGTTTCTGGATCACCGGGACCTCTTTTGGGGAAGGTGTGACCTGTACAAAAAGGACGGATTGCACTTGAACCCGAGGGGGACCAATATCCTGGCGGGGACATTTGCAAAGGCTACAGGAGAGACTTTAAACTAGAACGGTTGGGGGGAGGGACTCAAATAGAGGAAGCTTGTAGACGGTGTGTGAGGCAGGAGGCAGAGAAGGGAAGCACTCAGACCAACGGGTAGGGGGGGAAGAAGAAAAAAAATAATAAAGAGAGAATAAGAGGTGGTGGGTTTCTTAAATGTGTGAGCAGAGAGACAGAGGGGTGTAAAATTGAGGGTAGAAGCAATAGGTAACAAGGTGAAAAGTAAACGTGGCAGGGCAGACAAATCCTGGGCAAAAATCAAAAAGGGCCACTTTTCAACATAATTGTATAAGGGGTAAGAGCGTTGTAAAAACAAACCTGAAGGCTTTGTGTCTCAATGCAAGGAGCATTCGTAATAAGGTGGATGAGTTGAATGTGCAGATAGCTATTAATGATTATGATATAGTTGGGTTCACGTAGACATGGCTCCAGGGTGACCAAGGCTGGGAGCTGAACATCCAGGGATATTCAATATTCAGGAGGGATAGACAGAAAGGAAAAGGAGGTGGGGTAGCGTTGCGGGTTAGAGAGGAGATTAACGCAATGGAAAGGAAGGATATTAGCTTGGAGGATGTGGAATCGATATGGGTAGAGCTACGAAACACTAAGGGGCAGAAAACGCTAGTGGGTGTTGTGTACAGGCCACCTAACAGTAGTAGTGAGTTTGGGATGGCATCAAACAGGAAATTAGAAATACAAAAGTAACACAAGTTATAATGGGTGACTTCAATCTACATATAGATTGGGTGAATCAAATTGGCAGGGGTGCTGAGGAAAAGGATTTCTTGGAATGCATGCGGGATAGTTTTCTAACCAACATGTAGAGGAACCAACGAGAGAGCAGGCTATTCTAGACTGGGTATTGAGTAATGAGGAAGGGTTATGAAACGTGAATTGGCCAAGATTGACTGGCAATTGATTCTTAAAAGGTTGACGGTGGATATGCAATGGAAGGCATTTAAAGACTGCATGGATGAACTACAAAAATTGTTCATCCCAGTTTGGCAAAAGAATAAATCAGGGAAGGTAGTGCATCCGTGGATAACAAGGGAAATCAGGGATAGTATCAAAACAAAAGAAGAAGCGTACAAATTAGCCAGAAAAAGCAGCCTACCAGAGGACTGGGAGAAATTCAGAGTCCAGCAGAGGAGGACAAAGGGCTTAATTAGGAAAGGGAAAATAGATTATGAAAGAAAACTGGCAGGGAACATAAAAACTGACTGCAAAAGTTGTTATAGATATGTGAAGAGAAAGAGATTAGTTAAAACAAATGTAGGTCCCTTGCAGTCAGAAACAGGTGAATTGATCATGGGGAACAAGGACATGGCAGACCAATGAATAACTACTTTGCTTCTGTCTTCACTAAGGAAGACAAAAATAATCTGCCGGAAATAGCAGGGGACCGCGGGTCAAATGAGATAGAGGAACTGAGTGAAATCCAGGTTAGCCGGGAAGTGGTGTTAGGTAAATTGAATGGATTAAAGGCCGATAAATCCCCATGGCCAGATAGGCTGCATCCCAGAGTACTTAAGGAAATAGCCGCAGAAATAGTGGATGCATTAGTGATAATTTTTCAAAACTCTTTAGATTCTGGAGTAGTTCCTGAGGATTGGAGGGTAGCTAATTTAACCCCCCCTTATTTAAAAGGGAGGGAGAGAGAAAACGGGGAATTACAGACCAGTTAGTCTAACATCGGTAGTGGGGAAACTTCTAGAGTCAGTTATTAAAGATGGGATAGCAGCACATTTGGTAAGTGGTGAATTCATTGGACAAAGTCAGCATGGATTTACGAAAGGTAAATCATGTCTGACAAATCTTATAGAATTTTTCGAGGATGTAACTAGTAGAGTGGATAAGGGAGAACCAGTGGATGTGTTATATCTGGACTTTCAGAAGGCTTTCGACAAGGTCCCACATAAGAGATTAGTATACAAACTTAAAGCACACGGTATTGGGGTTTCAGTATTGATGTGGATAGAGAACTGGCTGGCAAACAGGAAGCAAAGAGTAGGAGTAAACGGGTCCTTTTCAGAATGGCAGGCAGTGACTAGTGGGGTACCGCAAGGCTCAGTGCTGGGACCCCAGCTATTTACAATATATATTAATGATTTGGACGAGGGAATTGAATGCAACATATCCAAGTTTGCGGATGACACGAAGCTGGGGGGCAATGTTAGCTGTGAGGATGATGCTAGGAGGCTGCAATATGACTTGGGTAGGCTGGGTGAGTGGGCAAAAGCATGGCAGATGCAGTATAATGTGGATAAATGGGAGGTTATCCACTTTGGTGGCAAAAACGGGAAAGTAGACTATTATCTAAATGGTGGCCGATTAGGAAAAGGGGAGATGCAACGAGTCCTGGGTGTCATGGTACACCAGTCATTGAAAGTAGGCATGCAGGTGCAGCAGGCAGTGAAGAAAGCGATGGTATGTTAGCATTCATAGCAAAAGGATTTGAGTATAGGAGCAGGGAGGTTCTACTGCAGTTGTACAGGGTCTTGGTGAGACCACACCTGGAGTATTGCGTACAGTTTTGGTCTCCAAATCTGAGGAAAGACATTCTTGCCATAGAGGGAGTACAGAGAAGGTTCACCAGATTGATTCCTGGAATGTCAGGACTTACATATGAAGAAAGACTGGATAGACCCGGCTTGTACTCGCTAGAATTTCGAAGATTGAGGGGGAATCTTATAGAAACTTACAAAATTCTTAAGGGATTGGACAGGCTAGATGCAGGAAGATTGTTCCCGATGTTGGGGAAGTCCAGGACAACGGGTCACAGTTTAAGGATTAAGGGGAAATCCTTTAGGACCGAGATGAGAAAAACATTTTTCACACAGAGAGTGGTGAATCTCTGGAAGTCTCTGCCACAGAAGGTAGTTGAGGCCAGTTCATTGGCTATATTTAAGAGGGAGTTAGATGTGGCCCTTGTGGCTAAAGGGATCAGGGGGTATGGAGCGAAGGCAGGTACAGGATACTGAGTTGGATGATCAGCCATGATCATATTGAATGGCGGTGCAGGCTCGAAGGGCCGAATGGCCTACTCCTGCACCTATTTCCTATGTTTCTATGTTTCTATGTCTATCAGACCTTGGATGCCATGCGACGTTCCAGGCAACTCTTTCACACGGGTCTTTATCAAAGTCATTACTAAAGTCCATAAAGACAACGTCCACTGCCTTGCTCCCATCAGTCCTCTGGCTAACATTTTTATAATAAATAGGGTTTATGAGACACAATTTCCCACGCACAAAGTCATGCTGACTATCTCTAGTCAATCTATGCCAATCTAAATACTAATATTTCCTGTATCTAAAAATCTCCTTCAACAACTTATCAATGACTGATATTCGGCTCACCGGTCTGTAGATCTCTCGCTTATTGTAGTAAGAAGGAACTGCAGATGCCGGTTTAAACCGAAGATAGACGTAACAAGCTGGAGTAACTCAGCGGGACAGGCAGCATCTCTGGAGAGAAGAAATGGGCGACGTTTCGGTTCGAGATCCTTCTTCAGACCCGAAACGTCGCACATTCCTCTCCAGATATGCTGCCTGTCTAGTTGTGTGTTTCTCTGGTTTATTGTTGCTGCCTTTTTGAATAACGTTACAAAATTAGCCACACTCCAGTCTTACATAACTTCACCTGTCGCTAATAATGTTGTGAATATATCTCCACGGACCTATCTGATATTCTCTATGTGATCTTCAGCAAAATGTATCCAACACATTAAACCAACCAAGGCCTCCTCTTTGGCAATTCGTTCATGATCGAAGGCATCACACCTTCTATGCATAATTCCCTTACCCTCCATGATGTTCCGTTCAGTAGAAATGCATGCAAACTCCACTTGACAGCTCTCTCCTATCTCATGGTTCACAAAGACGGTCAAACTGATATTTATGGGGCTATTCTTTCCATAGCTATCATTTTAATCGTAATACACCTGCAGCATCTTCTGATACTTTCCTTTGCCTTGCCTGTGAACATTTTATGTCCTTTTTTGCCCCTACTGATTGTTTACTTACGTGCATATCTACTGCCAGCCACTCCCTTAATAGCATCCAGGCTCTCTAAATCAATATTTGCAAGTACATAGAAACATAGAAACATAGAAAATAGGTGCAGGAGGAGGCCATTCGGCCCTTCGAGCCAGCACCGCCATTCATTGTGATCATGGCTGATCATCCACAATCAGAAACCCGTGCCTGCCTTCTCCCTATACCCCTTGACATCGCTAGCCCCAAGAGCTCTATCTAACTCTATTTTAGATTCATCCAGTGAATTGGCCTCCACTGCCCTCTGTGGCAGATAATTCCACAAATTCACAACTCTCTGGGTGAAAAAGTTTTTTCTTATCTCAGTTTTAAATGACCTTCCCTTTATTTTAAGACGGTGGACACTGGTTCTGGACTCCCCCAACATTGGGAACATTTTCCTGCATTTAACTTATCCAGTGTTATACTGTTAAATGTTTCTATAAGATCAAGTCAAGTCAAGTTTATTCGTCACGTACACATACGAGATGTGCAGTGAAATGAAAACCTCTCATCCTTCTAAATTCCAGTGAATACAAGCCCAGTCTTTCCAATCTTTCCTCAAATGTCAGTCCCACCATCCCGGGGATTAACTTCATGAACCTACGCTGCACTCCCTCAATAGCAAGGATGTCCTTCCTCAAATGAGCAGACCAAAACTGCACACAATACTCCAGATGTGGCCTCACCAGGTCCTTGTACAACTACAAAAGGACCTCTTTACTCCTATACTCATATCCTCTCGTTATGAAGGCTATCTTTACTGCCTGCTGTACCTGCATGTTTACTTTCAGTGACTGGTGTACATGGACACTCGGGTCTCGGTGCACTTCCCATTTTCCTAATCTGAGACCATTGAGATGCCACTGCTACACGGGTGGGTTTAAGTTATATAGTTGGGGAGGAGACCAAATGGAGATAAAAGAATGGAGTTATAAGAAAGTAAATATAAGAAAAGTTAAGAAAGACACCAGAATTAACGGGATAGAAAGCTCAGGAAATGATAGGAGAGTATGGCCAAGTGAAATAGGAATCGATGTAAAAGGTGAGGTGAGTAATGGATTAGAAGTACTATATATGAATGCACGAAGTATTAGAAATAAAGTGGATGAGCTTGAGGCTCAGTTAGAAATTGGCAAGTATGATGTTGTGGGAATCACAGAGTCATGGCTGCAAGAGGACCAGGGCTGGGACCTGAATACTCGTCCTATCGAAAAGACAGACAGGTGGGCAGCGGGGGTGGGGTTGCTCTGTTGGTGACGAATGAAATTCAGTCCCTTGCGAGGGGTGACATAGAATCAGGAGATGTAGAGTCAGTATGGATAGAACTGAGTAATTGTACGGGTAAAAATACCCTAATCGGAGTTATCTACAGGTCCCCAAACAGTATAGGGTATAGGGTGCAAGTTGCATCAAGAGTTAAAATTGGCATGTCGCATACGGTTGTTATGAGAAATTTCAACATGCAGGTAGACTGGGAAAATCAGGTTGGTGCTGGACCCCAAGAAAGGGAATTTGTGGAGTGCCTCCATGAAAGATACTTAGAGCAACATGTACTGGAGCCTACCAGGGAGAAGGCAATTCTGGATTTAGTGTTGTGTAATGAATCGGATTTGATATGAGAAGACGAGGTTAAGGAACCATTAGGAGGTAGTGATCATAATATGATAAGTTTTAAACTGCAATTTGAGAGGGAGAAGGGAAAATCAGAAGTGTGAGTATTACAGTTGAACAAATGACTACGGAGCAACGAGGAGGAGCTGGCCAAAGTTGACTGGAAAGATATCCTAGCAGGGATGACAATGGTGCAACAATGGCAGGTGTTTCTGGGAATAATACAGAAGGTGCAGGATCACTTCATTCCAAAGAGGAAGCAAGATTCTAAGGGGAGTAAGTGGCGACCGTGGCTGACAAGGGAAGTCAAGGACAGTATAAAAATAAAAGAGAATAGGTATAACATAGCAAAGATGAGCGGGAAGCCAGAGGATTGGGAAACTTTTAAAGAGCAACAAAAGAAACTAAAAGGGCCATACGGGGGGAAAGGATGAGGTACGAAGGTAAGATAGCCAAGAATATAAAGAAGGATAGTAAAAGCTTCATTGGATACGCGAAGAGGAAAAAAAAGTTTTAAATCACAGTTGGACCCCTGGAGACTGAAACAGGTGAATTTATTATGGGGAACAAGGAAATGACAGAGGAGTTGAATAGGTGGTCACTAAGGAAGACCCAAACAATCTCCCTGATATACTGGTAGCCAGAGGATCTAGGGTGACGGGGGAACTGAAGGAAATTCACATTAGGCAGGAAATGGTGTTGGGTAGATAGATGGGGCTGAAGGCTGGTAAATCCCCAGGGTCTGCACCCCAGGGTACTTTAGGAAGTGGCTTTAGAAATCGTGGACGCATTGGTGATCATTTTACAAAGTTCTAGAGATTCAGTATCAGTTCCTATGGATTGGAGGGTAGCTAATGTTATCTCACATTTTAAGAAAGGGGGGTGAGAGAAAACTAGTTAGCCTAAGGTCGGTTGTGGAGAAGATGCTGGAGTCAATTATAAAAGATTAAATAGCGCCACATTTGGATAGTAGTAACAGAATTGGTCCGGGTTAGCATGGATTTACCAAGGGGAAATCATGCTTGATTAATCTTCTGGATTTTTTTGAGGTTGTAACTGAGAAAATGGAAAAGGCAGAGCCAGTGGTTGTAGTGTACCTGGACTTTCAGAAAGCATTTGATAAGGTCCCACAAAGGAGATTAGTGGGCAAAATTAGAGCACATGGTATTGGGGGTAGGGTACTGACACGAAATGAGATTTGGTTGGCAGACAGGAAACAGAGTAGGGATTAACGAGTCCCTTTCAGAATGGCAGGCAGTGACTAGTGGGGTACCGTTGGGTGAGTGGACAGATGCATGCACATGTAGTTTAATCTTGATATATGTGAGGTTATCAACTTTGGTGGCACAAACACGAAGGAAGATTATTATCTGAATGATGTCAAGTTGTAAAAGCGGAAGTACAACGAGATCTGGGGGTCCTTGTTCATCAGTCACTGAAAGTAAGCATGCCGGTACAGCAGGCAGTGAAGAAAGGTAATGGCATGTTGGCCTTCATAGCAAGACGGGTTGAGTATAGGAGCAAAGAGGCCCTTCTATATTTGTACAGGGCCCTAGTGAGACCACACCTGGCGTATTATGTGCAGTTTTGGTCTCCAAATTTGACGAAGGACATTCTTGCTATTGAGGAATGCAGCGTAATTTCACAAGTTTATTTCCCGGGATTCCGGGACTGTCATATGTTGTTTGAATGGAGCGGGTGGGCTTGTATACTCTTGAATTTAGAAGAATGAGAGGGGATCTCATTGAAACATATAAGATTATTAAGGGATTGGACACGCTAGAGGCAGGAAATGTGTTTCCGATGTTAGGGGGATCCAGAACCAGCGGCCACAGTTTAATAATAAGGATTAGACCATTTAGAACGGAGATGAGGAAAAACTTGTTCACCCAGAGAGTTGTGAATCTGTGGAATTCTCTGCCCCAGAAGGCAGTGGAGGCCAATTCTCTGGATGTTTTTTAAAGATGACAGACGCAGGGGATATGACCAGAAAGCAGGAATGATTAGCCATGATCATATTGAATGGCGGTGCTGGCTCGAAGGGACGAATGACCTACTCGTGCATCTATTGTCTATTCTCTATTGTCCATTTGTCTATTTCCTATTGTCTAATAATCTCCTTTTTCTTGCCGCCAAAGTGGATAACCTCACATTTATCTACATTTTACTGCATCTGCCAGGCATCTGCCCATTCACTCAACATGTCCATGTCACCCTGCAACCTCCTGACATCCTCTTCGCAGTTCTCTGCCACCCAGCTTTGTGTCATCTGCAAATTTGTTGGTGTTACTTTTAATTCAATCATCTAAATCATTAATATATATTGGAAATAGTTACGGCTAGCCTTGCGGCCCTCCACTAGCCACTGCCTGGCCATTCTGACAGGGACCCGTTTATTCCTACTCTTTGTTTCCTGTCTGCCAACCAATTCTCTATTCATGTCAATACCCTTCCCCCAACAGGGCCGGATTTACGTATAAGCTAGACAACCTTAAGCTTAGGGCCTCGAGATCCTGGGGGGGGGGGGCTCTGCTCGCTGCACCAAGGTGTGTTAAACTTTTGAGATAGTGGCGTTGTTACAAACCCTACCATCAGTGGCGCTGTGCGATAATGGCGTTGTTACAAAACCTACCATCGGTGGCGCTGCGCTTGCGATTCTGGAGGCTTTGGTGGTGTGGGGGGGAGGGGGGAGGGATTAAAATGCAGGTGCGGTATATATTCGTTGTGGAGAGGAATTTGCTCCACAGATCCTTGGATCATTGGAAGTGCAGGACAAAGCAAAAGGTTTGAAGTTTATTTAACCCTTTTCCGCCGCCGAACATCGCCGCCGCACCTGTGGCCTATCCACCTCGCATCCGCACTGGGGGCCTATCCACCTCGCATCCGCACTGGGGGCCTATCCACCCCGCATCCGCACTGGGGGCCTATCCACCTCGCATCTCCACTGGGGGCCTATCCACCTCGCATCCGCACTGGGGGTCTATCCACCTCGCATCCGCACCTGGCTGATCCACCTCGCATCCGCACTGGGGGCCTATTCACCTCGCATCCGCACCTGGCCGACCCACCTGGCACTGGGCCCACCCAACATTGCCGCCGCACCCGGCCCATCTAACATCGCCGCCGGACCGGACCTACCGAACATCACCGACGGACCGGGGCTCTCGGAACATGGCCACCGCACCCCCCCCCCCTACTCACCTCGTCGCCTCACCAGGCTGACCCATTGTGTCTGCCTATTCGTGCCCAACCGAACTTATTTCCACATACCTTGACTCCATGCTATCCCCCCTGGTTAAATCCCTCCCTACCTATGTTCAAGACACCTCAGACACTCTCCGTCATCTCCGCACATTCCATTCTCGAGGCCTACATCCCCTCATCTTCACCTCCATCTACACTCTACACCTCCATCCCCCACCAGGATGGTCTCAAAGCCCACCGGTTCTTCCTCGACCGGAGAATCAACCTATACCCGTCCACTGATACTCTCCTCCGCCTAGCAGAGAAGGTCCTTACCCTTAATAACTTCTCGTTTGATTCATCCCATTTCCTCCAAATACAAGGCGTAGCTATGGGCACGAGCATGGGCCCCAGCTATGCCTGCCTCTTTGTTGGCACGTCGAACAATCCTTGTTCGAGGCATACCAGGGCCCCATCCCCGACCTCTACCTCCGTTACATCGACGATTGCTTTGGTGCTACCTCCTGCACCCACACACAACTGACTGACTTCATCCACTTCACCACTAACTTCCATCCGGCACTGAAATACACCTGGACCATTTCCGACACTTCCTTACCATTTCTTGACCTCACTATCTCCATCGCAGGTGATAGACTTCTGACCGACATCCTCTATAAACCCACTGACTCCCATGGCTATCTAGACTACTCTTCTTCCCAGCCTGCTTCTTGTAAGGACTCCATCCCCTACTCTCAATTCCTCCGTCTACGCCGCATCTGCTCCCAGGATGAGGTGTTTCACACCAGGGCATCGGAAATGTCCTCCTTCTTCAGGGAACGGGGGTTCCCCTCCCCTACTACAGATGAGGCTCCCACCAGGGTCTCTTCCATACCCCGTAACACTGCTCTCTCTCCCCATCCCCCCACTCGTAACAAGGGCAGAATCCCCTAGTCCTCACCTTTCAGCCGGCTAGCCGTCACATACAACAATTAGTCCCCCGTCATTTACGCCACCTCCAACCTGACCCAACCACCCGCCACATCTTCCCATCTCCCCCCCACCCTGTCTGCTTTCCGCAAACACCGCTCCCTCCGCAACTCCCTGGACAATTCTTCCCTTCCCTCCCGCACCACCCGAAGTCCACAGTCTGAGCAGGGCGGAGATTCACGCTGGCGGCCCTCGGCAAAGGGATCCCAGGGCTCCACGATGTTTAAATCAGCGCAGCCCGAGGCTGGGAGCTCCGCAAACCACAGCTCCATGATGTTGAAGCAGCAGGCCCAACACTCCAGAGCTTCAAACGGTGATCCAGGTAAGGCGTCGCCCACTCCGCGGTGAATCCAATATGTATTTTAAAACCTACTGTTTAATGACAACATACAGTAGGATCTAAAAGTGTCACACTGTCAGTCGGGTAGTCATGGTCCTCTAGTCGTGTGGGTGGGGGATTGGGAGGGGGGGCTCACAAGTGAAATAACTTAGGGCCTCTCTTCATCTAAATCCGTCCCTGACCCCCAATGCAATTTCCTCCTCATACCTTCAAAATCGGACGTCTCACTTTAGTAACTTAACTTTAAGAGATGCAGCGTGCAAACGGGCCCTTGTGCCCATTGAGTTCACGCCAAAATCATGCACACTGGCAGTATCTTACCTTGACGCAAGCGACATTTTACATTGTTCTAACTAACCAATTAACCTATAAACATGCACGTCTTTGGAGTGTGGGAAGACACCGGAGCACCCGGGCAACACACCCGCGGTCACAGGGATACAGAACAAACTCCGTCCAGATAGCACCCGTCGTGAGGATCCAATCCGCGTCTCCGTGGCTGTAAGGCAGCAAGTCTACCGAAATAACTACTTTAACATTTATAGGTTTTGGCCACAGGCCCCTAGGTGCATCCCCACTGACACTTCCAGTATTGTGCCCTCTCTGGTATAGCCCTCTAAATATCGATTAACAACGCTTTGAACAGATTTAGCAAACTCCATCCCGTCCAATCCCTTGGTGATGCATTCACTAAGGGAAATTGAAGTCTACCACTATTAATACACTATTATTTTTACAGCTATCAGCAGTTTCTTTGGTGTAATTAATCCCTTCCATGTATACCTTTTACCCATATAGTATGACTGGCCCATCTCCCAATAATTGTTTGAACACTGCAGTTATTTCATGCTTAACCATTCATTTCATTCCCCACCTGAGGAAACTCAAACAGGCCTCACTCCCTACCAACATCGGCAGGACTATTTACATGTGCACGATGGAGTCTGTACTCACGTACTGCATGAACACGTGGTACTCCAACTGTAACTGCTCAGACAGGAAGGCTCTGCAGAGGGTAGTGAGGGGAGCAGAGTGGATCATTGGCGTCTCCCCACCCTCGGTACAAGAACTGTTCCAGAGCCGCTATCTGAAAAAAGCACTGAGAATAGCTAAGGACAAACTGCACCCCCTCCACACACATCTGGATCTCCTGCCATCAGGCAAGAGATACCGTAGCATCAAAGCCCGGACTACCAGACTGCTAAACAGCTTCTTGCCACAGGCTGTGAGGCTGCTAAACAGTCACTCCACCTGATTCTGCTGCTTTGCACTGACAATTTAATAACTCTGGCACTGACCACTAAAATCAGCTGCCCTGGACATTTTATGACAGTTTTTACTGTATTTTAATGTTGCTGTTTTACCTGCTTTTTAACTATTTGTACTGTTTCATCAGGGACTGGATTGTTTTATTATGTGTGAAATGTTTAAGGTTTATGTGCGATGCTCCGGTATTCCCTGGGAAACGTCTTCTCATTTTGCACTAAACGTTGCTTTGCAAGATGACAATAATAAAAATGATTGATTCATTGATGCTTGATCAACACCTCCTCCTGTTCGATCTCTATCACGTCTGTAGCATACATATCCTAAATTATTATGCTTGCAGTCCTTCCCTTTTCTCAGCGACGTTTCTATAATGACTATAATATCCCAATCCCCAGCTAATCCACGTCCCACGTCCGTTTGCTTTGCATGTTAAACTTTTAATATTTAACTAAATTCAGTTCAAACTGTCGGTCTTTCCTCTCTCTCTCTCTCATTATCATCTTACATGTCTGTCCTCACTGCTAATCTTGCTCTTGTCGACTACGTATTGTGACCAAATTGCACCTCTGCCTAGTTCCTGCTCTGTGGCCCTCCTCCTGCCAAACCAGTTTAAACCCTTCCTGTAGCACGAGTAAATCTCCTTCTCGGGATATTGGTCCCTCTCTAGTTCCGTTGAAACACATTCTTATTATATAGGTTACCTCCAGAAGAGATCCCAATCATGGAAAAATATTAACGTCTACACGCTGCACCAGATCATCAGCACCATTCGTTTGATCTATCCTTCTATTCCTGCCGTCACTAGCACGTGGCACAGGTGATAATCCAGAGATTACCACCCTCAACGTTTTGCCTTTCAATCTCTTGCCCAACTCGCTGTTGGAACCCATCCAATGTCTATCTATGTCATTGGTAGCGATGTGCATAACCACCCATGGCTGCGCTCCCTGCCCTTTAAAATTGTTTAATATTCGTTCCGATTAGTCCTGGGAGGGAACGCACCATCCTGGAATCCCTTTTGCCGCCCGAAAATCTCATGGCCGTCTCCCGGATTCTGCTTAGCTTTAGAGCCAGAACTAGTATACTTGTTTTCATGGGGAATTACCTCGCTGGAACACTGGACGTTTCCTTGATTTCTCACATTCTGCAGGAGGACCATGGCAGTGGTAAATCTGCCATATCGCCCGCATTTACACTGAAGGACGCAAAATATGACGTTACCTTACTTTACCCACACCCTCTGGTCACCAAAGCCTCAGCATCCGCCCTCAAAACAAACGGTCAGTCGTAAAAGGCTCCGCTATATGTTTTCTTCTTATTCGCTGTCAAACCTCTCAATTGGCCTATCAAAGGGTGCTCTTTTAAAACTTTATGCTACTGCTCCGCGTCCTGACTTCAAATTCATCAACTCAAGTGTTCACACGGGGCTCTTTTAAACATCCCCCACTGCTGTTGTGTTCTGCTACGACTCCCTGTCGAGGGAGAGAAAGGCAACCGACAGACCAGCTCCCGGGGACAAATCTGCCAAATCCCGATGGATTGGAGCAGAACCTTGTCGGGTTGGATGACGTGAATAGCGCGGAACCTAGGCAATTAGCCATGGCTCTGGCAAAGATCTTGCTGAGGAAGGAGACTCAAGGTAACTCAAATTTCACTGTGCCTTAATTGATACATGTGACATTAACTGACCTTGAAACCCTTGAAACCTTGAAACCTTAAAAGCCAGAGATTATCCTTCTCAGGTAGTAGAACTATGCCTCCCTGTAGAACTATGCCTGCCTGCAACAAAAAAGGTCCATCCCTCCGCCACCATGATTTCCTACGGGGCTCTCGTTTATGCATTGCTCATCATATTCCAAAAGGGTGGAAGGAATTCCACCAGCAGTACATTTTGTCCGGGACATATGGAGGGCACCAGTTAGCTCATCCAACATTCGCAGAGCGTCGATTGTTGCGCAAACCTCGTAATAAACCCTGGTAGATTTTCCCACAAACCCGTTCGCGCACCTCCCTGAACGAATCCCAGGAGGGCTGTGTCAAGAAAGGACTGAAAAGTGATTGATCCCCTGCAGACTTTGCGACAGTAGAGCCATCCTTGGCTAGAAGCTTCATAGCCCGCACAACCTTACCGTTTCTAGAGCGAGTAAAAGGTTGGGGCGCGGTGAAAATCCTGCAGAAACTGCCATTGGCATCGGGATTGGTGTACTGTTACTTCTGTCAAGATATAGTGAAACGAAATTTTGCTGTCGAATCAAATTACAGGATATATAATAGAACAAACAAGCCATACAGATGTACAATCTGTAGTGCAAAGAGAAAACAGAGTGCATAAAATAATATTACATCATTATGGCGTTTACAGATGTACAGAAAGTCTACATAAAAAGTGCAATGGCCGTATTACGCTGGAAGATCGCCCATAAGCTCATTATGGGGGGACATTTCAGCTGTGAATAAAATGCTCCTGGGTGTGGCGCATTGTGGTTTTTTAAAAAATGTGTCGTCTGCATGATGGGAGAGGGATGAAGATGGCGCGATTATATTGGATGCTTTTCGAAGAAACATGAAGTTTGGTTAGAATATTTTTTTAAGGGGGGGGGAGGGGGAGGCCGGTCTGTGTAATAGACTGGGATACATCCAAAACTCTCTGCAATTTCTTGCTGTTTTCAACATAGCTGTTGCGAAACCAAGCTGACCCAGCACATCGGCATAATCATAAAGAAAGCTTATCGACGCCTCTACTTCTTAAAATGACGGAGGAGATTCCATATGTTACGAATACTTTATCGAACTTCTGCAGTGGTACGCTGAAGAGTGTACTTACTGGTTTCATCACAGCCTGGTTCAAAAACGTGAACGTCCAGGAATTAAAGGATTGTCAAAATGTGATCGACAATGCCCAGTCCATCACGATTACTGACCTCCCCACCATTAAAGTGATCTACTGGAGGAGCTGCAGCAAACATACATCTAATATCATGAAACAACTACACCACCCTGGCCTGGCTCTCAGCTCGTGATCACAATCGGAAACAAGGTACAGGAGCCTGCAATCCGTAACCCCCAGCTTCGAGATTAGGTTCTTCAAAGCAAACATGAGACACTTCATACTGCACAACACTAACCGCAACCCTAACTCAGAAACAATACTGTAGACTTTGATATGATTGCATCACACACTTCTGTTCTGCACTGTCATGGTTTAGTTACCGAGTATTATTCGCTATTGCTTTATTGTACTGTTGATTTTGTATACATTTATTTGTATATATTTATACTGCGTTCATCGTTCTGTAAAGCTGTGGCAAGTACGAATTTTCCAATGTTCTATAGACTCAGGATCAGTTCCTGTGGATTGGGGGTAGCTAATATGATCCCACTTTTTAAGAAGGGCGGGAGAGAGAAAACGGGGAATTATAGACCAGTTAGCCTGAAATCGGTGGTGGAGAAGATACTGGAGTCAATTATAAAAGATGAGATATCCACACATTTTGATAGCAGTAACAGGATCGGTCCGAGTCAGCATGGCTTTTCGAAGCGGAAATCGTGCTTGACAAATCTTCTGGAATTTTTTGAAGATGTAACTCGGAAAATGGACACGTGAGAGCCAGAGGATGTAGTGTACCTGGACTTTCAGAAAGCATTTGATAAGGTCGCACATAGGAGATTAGTGGGAACAATTAGGGCACATGGTATTGGGGGTAGTGTGCTGACATGGATAGAGAAGTGGTTGGCAGACAGGAATCAAAGAGTAGGGATTAACGGGTCCCTTTCAGAATGGCAGAAATTGACTAGTGGGGTACCGCAAGGCTCGGTGCTGGGACTGCAGCTATTTACAATATATATCAATGATTTGGATGAAGGGATTCAAAGTAACATTAGCAAATTTGCAGATGACACAAAGCTGGGTGGCAGAGTGAACTGTGAGGAGGATGCTATGGGAATGCAGGGTGACTTGGACAGGTTGGGGGAGTGGGCAGATGCATGGCAGATGAAGTTTAATGCGGATAAATGTGAGGTTCTCCACTTTTGTAGCAAAAACAGGAAGGCAGATTACTATCTAAATGGCGTCAAGTTGGGAGAAGGGGAAGTACACGGGATCTGGGGGGTCCTTGTACATCAGACTATGAAAGTAAGCATGCAGGTACAGCAGGCAGTGAAGAAAGCGAATGGCATGTTGGCCTTTATAACAAGAGGAATCGAATATAGGAGCAAAGAGGTCCTTCTGTAGTTGTACAGAGCCCTAGTGAGACTACACCTGGAGTATTGTGAGCAGTTTTGGTCTCCTAATTTGAGGAAGGACATTCTTGCTATTCAGGGAGTGCAACGTAGGTTTACAAGGTTAATTCCCGCGATGGCGGGACTGTCATATGCTGAGAGAATGGAGCAGCTGAGCTTGTACACTCCGGAGTTTACAAGGATGAGAGGAAATCTCTTTGAAAAGTGTAAGATTGTTTAGTGCTTGGACACACTAGAGGCAGGGGGAGTCCAGAACCAGGGGCCACAGTTTAAGAATAAGGAGTATGCCATTTAGAACTGAGACGAGGAAACACTTTTTCTCCCAGAGAGTGGTGAGTCTGTGGAATTCTCTGGCTCAGAGGGCGGTGGAGGACGGTTCTCTGGATGCTTTCAAGAGGAAGCCAGTTAGGGCTCTTAAAAATAGCGGAGTCAGGCGATATGGGGAGAAGGCAGGAACGGGGTACTGATTGTGGATGATCAGCCATGATAATAATAATAATAATAATGGATGGGATTTATATAGCGCCTTTCTAATACTCAAGGCGCTTTACATCGCATTATTCATTCACTCCTCAGTCACACTCGGTGGTGGTAAGCTACTTCTGTAGCCACAGCTGCCCTGGGGAAGACTGACGGAAGCGCGGCTGCTAATTTGCGCCTACGGCCCCTCCGACCACCACCAATCACTCACACACATTCACACACATTCACACACATTCACACGCAGGCAAAGGTGGGTGAAGTGTCTTGCCCAAGTACACAACGACAGTATGCACTCCAAGCGGGATTCGAACCGGCTACCTTCCGGTTGCCAGCCGAACACTTAGCCCATTGCGCCATCTGTCGTCCCTGATCACATTGAATGGTGGTGCTGGCCCGAAGGGCCGAATGACCTACTCCTGCACCTATTGTCTATTGTCTATTGTCTATTGTTTAACTTCCTGGTTCCGTTGAGTACACATTACGATGAACCACTTTTGGAAATAACGCTGCACATTGGCACAGTGCCTCACTGCATCAGGTCATGGCAAAAGGATTTGAGTATAGGAGCAGGGAGGTTCTACTGCAGTTGTACATGGCCTTGGTGAGACCACACCTGGAGTATTGCGTACAGTTTTGGTCTCCTAATCTGAGGAAGGACATTCTTGCCATAGAGGGAGTACAGAGAAGGTTCACCAGGCTGATTCCTGGGATGTCAGGACTTTCATATGAAGAAAGACTGGATAGATTCGGCTTGTACTCGCTAGAATTTAGAAGATTCAGGGGGGATCTTATAGAAACTTACAAAACTCTTAAGGGGTCGGACAGGCTAAATGCAGGAAGATTGTTCCCGATGTAGGGGAAGTCCAGAACAAGGGGTCACAGTTTAAGGATAAAGGGGAAATATTTTAGGACTGCGATGAGAAAAACATGTTTTACACAGAATGGTGAATCTCTGGAATTCTCTGCCACAGAATGTAGTTGAGGCCAGTTCATTGGCTATATTTAAGAGGGAGTTAGATGTGGCCCTTGTGGCTAAAGGGATCAGGGGGTATGGAGAGAAAGCAGGTACAGGATACTGAGTTGGATGATGAGCCATGATCATAGTGAATGGCGGTGCAGGCTCGAAGGGCCGAATGGCCTACTCCTGCACCTTTTATCTATGTTTCTATGTTTCTATGTACCTGGGCTCGATCCTGACCTCAAATGCTGTTTGTATGGACTTCGCACGTTCTCCCTGTCGGATTCCTCCCTCATCCCAAAGACGTCGGGTTTCTAGGTTCTAGATATGACACTTCCGGTGGCGCCATGTTGGACTAACAGACGTGCACCTAGCTCCTCTCCCGAAAATTTTCACGATTTATCGTGTAAAACGGGTCCAGAAATCGGGATTGTATTTAAAAACCTTACCGGAGCTTCTGGTCGCCGCGCGGAAGACGTCATCATTAAGCGCGATGTTTTAAACGGTGGTTTAAAGCCCTTTAAATGAGTAAACTGCCTCCAGCTGTGAGCCCTCACAGAACAGTGAAAAAGCTGCTGAGAGACCAGAAGAAGTCTGAAGCAGAAGTTACCTCTGAAGTCTCTGAAGTCTCTGAAGTGGCTGCAGAAATGGATACAAGAGCTAAGAAAGAGTTTGATGACTTGAAGAAATCAGTGAAAATATGAAAGATGAGATTATGGATGAAAATACAATTATGATGGAAAATATGAAGGAAAATATGGGAAATATGATGGAAAAAATGGAAAAGATGATGAGGGATTTAAATGCTGGTAATCAGAAGGCTATGGATGCTAGCAATCAGAAGGTGATTGATTCACTGGACATTATGAATAAACGAATTGAGGATGTGAAAGATGGACTATCGGAGAGAATGGACAAGATGGATGAAACTACTACGGACAGGTTCACGGCTGTGCTTGAAACAGTAGCTGCAAGTATGCGCACAATTACGGAGTTGGAGAAAAACACGGCTCGAGTGGTTGAAGACATGGCGAAAATGAGGCAAGAACATGAGCAAATGAGGCGAGAAAATGAACAAACTTCACTACAGATGGTGACTCAACTTAGTAAAGTTTCAGAAAAATGCCTGGACATGGAAGCTCGCTCTAGACGTCAGAATTTGAGAATTCTTGGAGTCTCAGAGGGAGCCGAGGGGGAGGATGTGCGTGAGTTTGCCATGGGCTTGCTTAAACAACTGCTTAATCTTTCCAAAGAACCGAAGTGGCTCATCGTGTCCCAAGATTTAAACAAAGATTTGGTGCGGGAAAAACTTATCCACGACATATTATTGTGAAATTTCGGGATATTTTAGAACTGGAAGATGTTATGAGCAAAATCAAACACGGTGTGCAACTGCGGCTGGACAATGACAATATCAAGATATTCAGGGACTACCCGTATGAAATTGTGCAAAAAAGAAACAAATTCGAGAAGGTTAAGGATCTTTTAAGAGGGAGAGAAGGGATCAGATATGGAGTTTTTTATCCAGCGAAAATGCGTATTTCCTTCAAGGGTTCTGAAAAGTCATTTGTTAAGCCTGAAGACGCGTTTAAATATGCCCAAACTATCGTTGAAAAATAGAAATCAAATGGGGGTTTGGCAGTACTGAACCATTCTAAGCAATGCTTTGTCTGGGGATAGCTAGACTGTTATCTTTGGAATGTTGAATCAAGGACACTTTCTGTTCAAAACGAGTAAACAGCTGAACAGACGGGAATGGTATATACCAGAAGCATTTACTTGTTTATTAGATTATAATATTAAAACCAATTGTAAGAACTTATCCTATTAACAACTTAATAAGTTATGCATGTTAGATTAGAATACTAACAAAAATAAAAATAAAAAATAACGAACTAACATACTAATATGAATTTTTAATAAATTGAAACCTTATCTATAAGTGGGAGGAGGGGATGAGAAACGAGCACCTGGCTTAGGCCCAGGGGCACGTCTCGTTAACCCCTTCAACCAACAGTTGATTCTTATTGAAGTCAAAAGTATCAGTTTAATAATTAGTAGCTAAAATTGTGATATATATATGATATGTTATAATGAAATATATCGGGTAAAATTGTATTATATATCTGAATGTGAGGCCCCGTTTTAATATTTTAATATGTTATGATTAACCAAGAGAGTCAAAACAAGGTTTTTTCCCACCTACAGGTGGGACACTCGCTACAGTGCCGACTATATCAGACACTGTATTTTCACTTTTTTAGTTTTTTTTTTATTACCACATAAACTCATATGTTTGTGTTTTGTGTTTAGTGATAAGCGTAAAATGGATATACCAACAAAACTTAAAAATTCAAAAGTTCCCCCAATACCCAAAGACCTGGGATATGGATGCACCACAAGATTTAAAGGTACTATAATTATTCAAAATGCATGACACCAAACAAAAGAACCTAGGAGGAATCTCATTTTGTAGTTGGAATATAAGAGGTATTAACGAACCTATTAAAAGGGGTAAGATACTAGGTCAGCTGAAACTGTACAACTCTGACATTATCTTCTTACAAGAAACACACTTAAAATCTCAGGATCATGTTAGGTTGAGGGCGAAATGGATAGGTCAAACATACCATTCTTCATTCGCTTCGAAATCTAGAGGCACGTCAATCATTATAAGAAAAGGTATACCGTTTAAAGCAAAGAATATCATAACAGATATAGAAGGGAGATACTTAATAGTTAATGGAGAAATTCATGATACTCCACTTACCTTGGTAAATATATATGCCCCTAACTTTGACAACCCCCACTTTTTCAATAAAATTTTCAACATAATTGCAGAGTTTAACTATCAAAATGTTATAATAGGAGAAGACTTTAACTGTGTTTTAGATCCGTACTTAGATAAATCAAGCCAAAAACAGAGAGGGAATATGAAATCGAAAACCGGGGAACTTCTCAATACTTATATAAACAATACTAATATAGCAGATGTTTGGAGAATTGTTAATCCAACTGGCAGGGAATACTCGTTTTATTCAATGGTACATAAGACATACTCACGTATAGATTACTTCCTGCTGGATACAAAATTAATCCCTCAAACATTTAACCCAACATACCACACAAATTCGATTTTAGACCATTCTCCACTAACTTTCTTTTTAAAACTGGAAGGAATGTTTAAGAATAAATCGTTTTGGAGATTTAATTCTCAAATTCTAAAAGATCCACAAGCGAGTATATATTTAAAAGAACAAATGGAGGCCTTTTTTCAAATAAATGATACCAGATATATCGTCTACTGTATTATGGGAATCTTTTAAAGCATACATTAGGGGTATTATAATTTCATATCAAGCTTTTCAAAATAAAAAGAACAAGAATGAACAAAGACAGTTAGAAGAACTTATTAGACAAATGGATATAGATAATGCTAAAGATCCATCAATAGATAAACATAATAAAATAATAATTTTGAAATTTAAATTAAATAAATTATTATCTGCCAAACTTATAAGACTTTTTCAAATTACAAAACAAGAGCACTTTGAATTTGGGGATAAACTGCATAAACTTTTGGCTCGCCAGCTAAAAAAACGAGAAAAGGAACATACTATACCAAAGATTAAATCAGATAAAGGGGAATTATTAACAACACCGAAGGATATTAATAAAAGATTTGCGCAATTTTATGAGAATTTGTATACATCTAAAACGACAATTGATTCCAATAATATCACAAAGTTTTTGGATAATTGTAATCTTCCAAAGTTAGAGCTGAAGGTACAAGAGGAATTGGGTGCACAAATTTCAATTAAGGAATTAGAAGATACAATAAACTCACTAAAGAACGGAAAAACACCAGGCCCTGATGGATTTACTAATGAATTTTATAAAAGCTTTTATGATAAAATAATACCAAGATTACAAAAAATGTACCAATATGCTTTTAAAAAACAAATACTACCTGATACATTAGCGGAATCAACGATTACACTAATACCTAAGAAAGACAAAGATTTAGAAGAACCGGGTTCATATAGAGCTATAGCATTGTTAAACACAGATCAAAAAATATTAGCGAAAACATTAGCTAGAAGATTAAGTAATTACATTAGTAAATTAATAAACCCAGATCAGACGGGGTTTATCCCTAAGAGATACTCATCTAACAATATGAGACGTTTACTCAACATAATGCACTCACACAAATCTGAAGATCAAGAATTATCAATTATTTCGCTGGATGCTGAAAAAGCATTTGACCAAGTAGAATGGAATTATATGGATAAAGTATTACAAAAATTCCAACTGGGAGAGAATTTTATTCTATGGATCAAGTTACTATATAATAAACCTACAGCTAGAATACTAACTAATAACATATTATCCTCGAAATTCCAACTATCAAGGGGAAATAGACAAGGATGCTCATTATCACCACAGCTGTTTGCTCTCATTATTGAACCGCTAGCAGAAAAAATTAGAATACACCCTAATATCCATGGATATAATACTAAAGACTCATATAATAAAATATCTTTATACGCGGATGATATATTACTGTACATTACAAAACCTCAAATCACTATACCAAATATATTAAATTTAATTGAAGACTTTGGATCTTTTTCTGGATATAGAATAATTTGGAATAAAAGTGAAATTATGTCAATAAAACCGAAAGATTCAACACATCTTTTAAAATTCCCTTTTAAAATAGCTACAGAAAAATTTAAATACTTGGGAATCGAAATTACTAGAACATATCAAGGTATGTTTAAGGCAAATTTTGATCCCCTACTTAATAAATTAAACACACTAATTATATTCTGGAAAACGCTCCCGATGTCTTTAATAGGCCGAATAAATGCAATAAAAATGATCTTTCTACCACACATTTTATACCTATTTCAATCGATTCCTATATACTTACCAAAGAAGTTTTTTAAAAAACTCGACTCAGATATCACTAATTTTATATGGGACTATAAATCACATAGAATACAAAAAACTCATCTGAATAAACCTAAAGTATTAGGGGGTTTAGCACTACCTAATTTTATGTATTATTATTGGTCAGTAAATATTAAAAATATGATTCAACTAATGGATAACTCCGCCCAGCAAGTGGACTGGATTGTAATGGAGAAAGAGGATTGCTCCTCTGGAAACATTGGAGCGATCCTCCTCTCTCCAATGAAACTGAATAATATAAATTATAATAAGAACCCAATTATTCATAGTACAATCCGAATTTGGAAACAAATAAAACAAAATTTAAAATTAAGAAATTTATCACTTTTATTACCCATAGTTAATAACCCTTCGTTTAACCCCTCTATTATAGATAAAGCTTTTACACATTGGGATAGACTAGGAATTAAAACGCTCGGTGACTTGTATGAAACTGGAAAATTACTTTCATTTCAACAATTACAAATAAAATATAAACTCGGAAATAATCAATATTTTAAATATTTTCAAATATTTGAAAAAATATACAAAAGATCATTATAATAACCCAGCAGATGTATTGGATGAGGCAATGCAGATAAAAGCTGAATCAGCAAACTTAATATCATATTTGTATAATATTATCTTAAATGTACAAATACCATCTACGGAGGGTATCAGAAGAGACTGGGAACAAGAGTTAGCCATTAAAATTTCAAAGGAAAGTTGGAATGAACACTTATTAAACGTGCATAAATGTTCGATTAATGTAAGACACACTTTAATACAATTAAAAATTTTACATAGATTATATTATTCCAAAACTAAAATTCATAACATTTTCCCAAATGTATCATCTATTTGTGATAAATGTCAATCCCAAGAAGCTACTATAGCGCACTCATTCGTTTTCTGCTCAAAAATTCAAAAATTTTGGAGTGAAATTTTCGAAATCTTTACAAAATTATTTAAAATAAGACTGATACCCAAAGCAGAATGGATTATCTTCGGAATAACGGAAGATGGTCCAGAACTAAATGTGTTTCAAAAGAAACTAATAGACTATGGGTTAATAACTGGAAAAAAGCTAATTCTAAAATTTTGGAAGAAGGCTCCAATACCAACTATAAACATGTGGATTTCAAATATGTTCGAAACATTACACCTAGAAGAGATAAGACTCCTCCTAGCAGGTAAACCAGATCACTTCCACCTGCCGTGGTCTGCATTTATAGAATTATTACGAATATAGGGTGCAAAGTTACCTTAAAAAAAATTGAGGTCAGGTAAGGGGGGATGATAGTTGAAGAGTTGGTATGTCCCATTTGCGTAATGCTCATAAAAAATATTTGTTTCTCTCTTTTTCCTCTTTCTCTTTCTCCTTCTTTTCTAGGGTCTATTTCTTAACCCTTTTTCTTTTGTTTTTAATTTTGTTCTTATAGGGTCTTCGTCCTTTTTTGTTGTCACATTTTCTACACTCTCACTTTTTCCTTCACTTTCTTCTTTCTTTCAATCTTATCTTTTCCTTTTACTAGTGTAAAAAACAAATGGAGTACATTAATTGTAAGAAGACATAAGTGACGAGTACTAATGTATGTGGTTGTAATGTAATGTACTTCTAATAAATAAAAAATTAAAAAAAAAAAAAAAAAAGATTCGGCTTGTACTCGCTAGAATTTAGAAGGTTCAGGGGGGATCTTATATAAACTTACAAAACTCTTAAGGGGCCGGACAGGCTAGATGCAGGAAGATTGCTCCCGATGTTGGGGAAGTCCAGAACAGGGGGTCACAGTTTAAGGATAAAGGGGAAATCTTTTAGGACTGAGATGAGAAAAACATTTTTTACACAGAATGGCGAATCTCTGGAATTCTCTGCCACAGAATGTAGTTGAGGCCAGTTCATTGGCTATATTTAAGAGGGAGTTAGATGTGGCCCTTGTGGCTAAAGGGATCAGGGGGTATGGAGAGAAAGCAGGTACAGGATACTGAGTTGGATGATCAGCCATGATCATAGTGAATGGCGGTGCAGGCTCGAAGGGTCGAATGGCCTACTCCTGCACCTTTGTTCTATGTTTCTATGTTTCTATGTACCTGGGCTCGATCCTGACCTCAAATGCTGTTTGTATGGACTTTGCACGTTCTCCCTGTCGGATTCCTCCCTCATCCCAAAGACGTCGGGTTTCTAGGTTAACTGGCGTCGTGTGTAGAGAGTGGTTGAGAAGATAAAAACGAGTGGGACCGGTTGATTAATGGTCTCTGTGGACTCGGTGGGCCGAAGGGGCTGTTTCCACAATGTACCTTTCAATTCAATTCAACACTGTTTGGTGTTATATTCCATTACATTAAATAATGAGAGGCTTTGTAGAGGGTGCAGAGAAGATTAACCAGAATGCTGCCTGAATCAGAGGGTTGCAGCTCTAGGGAAATTTCGGGTAGAATTGAATTGTTTTCTCTGGAACATCGGAGATTGAGTGGTTTAGGGGATACCTGATACGTAGATAACGTTAGGAGAGACAAGATAGGATAGACAGTTTCCCTTTTCCCCAGGGTGGTAATGTCTGACATTGGACCGCAAAGGTATATGGTGAGTGAAGAAAATCTTAATGTAGATATGAGGGGCATGTTTTCAACTCAAGGGGCCAGGAAAGCACTGCCTAGGGTGGTGGTGAAGGCACATACGATTGTGGCGTTTAAGGGTCGTGGAGGCGCAGGGAATAGGGGGATAGGGATCATATAGAGGCAGATGAGATCAGATTAACTTGGCATCATGTTGGGCACAAACACTGTGGGCGGAGGTTTCTATGCTGTACTGTTCTATGGTAGAATTTCTTGACTTTCTTGATCCTTTATGCACCCTACTGTGTATCTTTAGAAGTTGGTGGGAATCGTTGGAGACGTGTGGCGTTGTGCTTTGTTGGCCATAACCCCAATATGATTGGCCCAGGACAAATTAATGCTGAAATAGATGCCATGAAACATGACGCCTTCGACCACCATCATTTATGCACGATTGATGCTAACTGGGCTATACATTACGTCGTTTTCAGATGTAAATAACTAGATCCTTCGTCTTCCAGCGAGGAGTGTAGGGCCTGTAAGAAGGCGTCTGACTTTGATCTAACTCATCCACAGACTGACGTTATTTGTCCACTTCCGTCCACTGATGATGCGTAACCCGATGAGTTTGTCAACAGTTTTAATTCTTGCAGTAAATCTACCGTCTTTAATTACGAGCTCTCCCACCAAGCGAGAGAGTTTTACATTGCATCCGCCCATTCATTTTTTTACAAAAGCAGGTTTATTACAAGATGAAAACTCAACGAATAAAATACTCCAGAAATCTTCAATCTAAAACGCAATATATATTCAAGCAAGTATCACATTAAAATATGGTTATCCTTTCAAGGAAAGTTTCACGCCCCCAAGACGGCCACTGCTTCAGGAATGCACCCAAAATGCTCGCAGACATTGCGTGTTCCCTGTGTGGGAACACTCAAGCACGTGTGTTATTCTGGAAGTGACTGCCCGCCCGCTTGACCCGCGAATGGTCGTTCCTTAATGGTAACGTCATTGTCAGGTTCCAGTCGCAAGTGGCGAGCATGTCGGGCCGAAAATGACCAGGCCCACGAACTACTGTCTGGGAGATTTCCATAGAAGGATCCACACCCAGTATCATCCCACATCGGGAGAAGGCAGGAACGGGGTACTGATTGTGGATGGTCAGCCATGATCACCATTAGTTTCAATTTAATTATGGAGAGGGTCAGAACTGGACCTAGGGTTGAGATTTTTGTTTGGAGAAAGGCTAACTTTGAGGAGATGCGAAAGGATTTAAAAGGAGTGAATTGGGACATGTTGTTTTATGGGAAGGATGTAGAAGAAAAATGGACGACATTTAAGGGTGAAATTTTAAGAGTACAGAATCTTTATGTCCCTGTTCGGTTGAAAGGAAATAGTAAAAAATGGAAAGAGCCATGGTTTTCAAGGGAAATTGGACACTTGGTTCGGAAAAAGAGAGAGATCTACAATTATTATAGGCAGCATGGAGTAAATGAGCTGCTTCAGGAGTATAAAGAATGTAAAAAGAATATTAAGATAGAAATTAGAAAAGCTAAAAGAAGATATGAGGTTGCTTTGGCAAGTAAGGTGAAAGTAAATCCAAAGGGTTTCTACAGCTATATTAATAGCAAAAGGATAACAAGGAATAAAATCGGTCCATTAGAGAGTCAGAGTGGACAGCTATCTGCAGAGCCAAAAGAGATGGGGGAGATATTGAACAATTTCTTTTCTTCGGTATTCACGAAGGAGAAGGATATGGAATTATGTGAGGTAAGGGAAACGAGCAGAGTAGCAATGGAAACTGTGAGACTTTTGAAAAATATGAAAACGGATAAGTCTCCAGGTCCTGACAATTCCCTAGGACATTGAGGGAAGTTAGTGTAGAAATAGCAGGGGCTATGACAGAAATATTTCAAATGTCATTAGAAACGGGAATAGTGCCGGAGGATTGGCGTACTGCACATGTTGTTCCGTTGTTTAAAAAGGGTTCGAAGAGTAAACCTAGCAATTATAGACCTGTTAGTTTGACGTCAGTGGTGGGCAAATTAATGGAAAGGATACTTAAAGATAATATATATAAGCATCTGTATTAGCAGGGTCTGATTAGGAACAGTCAACATGGATTTGTGCCTGGAAGGTCATGCTTGACTAATCTTCTTGAATTTTTCGAAGAGGTTACTAGGGAAATTGATGAGGGTAAAGCAGTGGATGTTGTCTATATGGACTTCAGTAAGGCCTTTGACAAGGTTCCTCATGGAAGGTTGGTTAAGAAGATTCAATTGTTGGGTATTAATGGTGGAGTAGCAAGATGGATTCAACAGTGGCTGAATGGGAGATGCCAGAGAGTAATGGTGGATGGCTGTTTGTCAGGTTGGAGGCCGGTGACTAGTGGGGTGCCTCAGGGGTCTGTGTTGGGTCCACTGTTGTTTGTCATGTACATCAATGATCTGGATGAAGGTGTGGAAAATTGGATTGGTAAGTATGCAGATGATACTAAGATAGGTGGTGTTGTGGATAATGAAGTAGATTTTCAAAGTCTACAGAGAGATTTAGGCCATTTGGAAGAGTGGGCTGAAATATGGCAGATGGAGTTTAATGCTGACAAATGTGAGGTGCTACATCTCGGCAGGACAAATCAAAATAGGACGTACACGGTAAATGGTCGCGAATTGAGGAATGCAGTTGAACAGAGGGATCTAGGAATAACTGTGCATAGTTCCCTGAAGATGGAATCTCATGTAGATAGGGTGGTAAAGAAAGCTTTTGGTGTGCTGGCCTTTATAAATCAGAGCATTGAATATAGAAGTTGGGATGTAATGTTAAAATTGTACAAGGCATTGGTGAGGCCAAATCTGGAGTATGGAGTACAATTTTGGTCGCCTAATTATAGGAAGGATGTCAACAAAATAGAGAGAGTACAGAGGAGATTTACTAGAATGTTGCCTGGGTTTCAGCAACTAAGTTACAGAGAAAGGTTGAACAAGTTAGGTCTTTATTCTTTGGAGCGCAGAAGGTTAAGACGGGACTTGATAGAGGTCTTTAAAATTATGAGCGGGTTAGACAGAGTGGACGTGGATAAGCTTTTCCCATTGAGAGTAGGGAAGATTCAAACAAGGGGACATGACTTGAGAATTAAGGGACAGAAGTTTAGGGGGAACATTAGGGGGAACTTCTTTACCCAGAGAGTGGTAGCTGTGTGGAATGAGCTTCCAGTGGAAGTGGTGGAGGCAGGTTCGATGTTATCCTTTAAAAATAGATTGGATGGGTATATGGACGGGAAAGGAATGGAGGTTTATGGTCTGAGTGCAGGTAGATGGGACTAGGGGAAAGTATTTATTTTTAATTTAAAAAAATAAAATTAAAAAAAAATAAAAAAAATGTTCGGCACGGACTTGAAGCGCCGAGATGGCCTGTTTCCGTGCTGTTATGGTTATATGGTTATATGGTTATATCACATTGAATGGCGGAATGTCGGTGCTGGCTTGAAGAGCCGAATGGCCTACTCCTGCACCTATTGTCTATTGTCTATTGGAAGAACCGTGCGCAGTGTTCGTCTCCATTCCCCCGGCATGAAGAAACCGGGAGCACATTGTACAGTTCCTGTTCCATATTCCAAGCATAGACCACGATGGGAGCACGATACGCAGCGTCTCGCTTCTTATTCCTGAATTATACCACACAACAAGAACCATGCATCGTTGCGGTCTCCACATCCCTGGGCTAGACCGCGCTGGGAGCACAATACATAGTTCTAATCTCCAAATGCACCTTAACTATTTAGTATTCAATGTGCACTTACAATGACGTGCAGGGGGGGAACCCGAGCGGGTTGTAAGGGGTTGGAGGTGGTGGGGGGCGGGGACGGGGGGTGGAGGGGGGACGGTTGGGGTGGGATTGTTCGAGGTAGCCGATTGAAGCCCATGACAGATTGAATCTTACGCTCTGAATCTTCGTTCTTGAAGTACCCGATCAACTTGGGCTCATCCTCATTTTCCTCAAAGGCTTCCAGCTCGTTCTCATCATCGATCATCTCTACTGGGTCTTCCAGAACCTTCGGAGGAAGAAACAGGCCGTAAGGTCACGAGGGCATAAGCGATAAGAGCAGAATTAGGCCATTTGGCCCATTAAGTGTATTCCGCCGCTCACTTATGGTTGATCTAACTCTCCCTCCGAACCCCATTCTCCTGCCTTCGTCCCATAACTCCTGAAACCCGTACTAACCATGATTCTATCTATCTTTGCCTTTAAATTATCGACTGACTTGGCCGCCACAGCCGTCTGTCACAAAGAATTCCATAGATGCACCACCCTCTAACTAAATAAATTCCTCCTCGTCTCCTTACTAAAGGATCGTCCTATGATTCTGAGGCTGTGACATCTCGTCCTGGACTATCACACTAGTGGAAACATCCTCTCCACATCTTCTCTATCCAAGCTTTTCGCTATTCAGGTTTCATTGACCCCCGCCCCCTAATTCTTCTGAACTCCAGCGAGTACAGGCCCAGTGCCATCAAACGCTTATCTTATGTAAATCCACTCAATCCTTGGATCATTCTTGTAAACCTCCTCTGGACCCACTCGATGGCCAGCACATCATTCCTCAGATATGGTGCCCGAAATTGCTCACAATACTCCAAATGAGGCCTGACCAGCGCCTTATAGAGCCTCAGCATTACACCCCTGTATTTGTATTCTAGCCCTCTTGAAATAAATAGCATTGCGTTTGCCTTCCTTACTACCGATTCGACATGCAGATTGACTTTCAGGGAATGCTGCACCTGCACCCCTCCGATGTCAGGATTATCTCCCCATTTCCCAGATCATCAGTCTCCATCAAAGTACCGTTGCTCCTTCATAGCAAAAGGATTTGAATATAGGAGCAGGGAGGTTCTATTGCAGTTGTACAGGGCCTTGGTGAGACCACACCTGGAGTATTGTGTACAGTTTTGGTCTCTTAATCTGAGGAAAGACATTCTTGCCATAGAGGGAGTACAGAGAAGGTTCACCAGGCTGATTCCTGGGATGTCAGGACTTTCATATGAAGAAAGACTGGATAGACTCGGCTTGTACTCGCTAGAATTTAGAAGATTGAGGGGGGATCTTATTGAAACTTATAAATTCTTAAGGGGTTGGACAGGCTAGATGCAGGAAGATTGTTCCCGATGTTGGGGAAGTCCAGAACAAGGGGTCACAGTTTAAGGATAAGGGGAAAGTCTTTTAGGACCGAGATGAGAAAAACATTTTTCACTCAGAGAGCGGTGAATCTGTGGAATTCTCTGCCACAGAAGGTAGTTGAGGCCGGTTCATATGCTATATTTAAGAGGGAGTAAGATGTGGCCCTTGTGGCAAAAGGGATCAGGGGGAGAGAAGGCAGGTACGGGATACTGAGTTGGATGATCAGCCATGATCATATTGAATGCCGGTGCAGGCTCGAAGGGTCGAATGGCCTACTCCTGCACCTGTTTTCTATGTTTCTATGTTTCTATGTACTGGGCGGTCCCACCGCAGCACTATGCTCAGAATCCACCCTGCCTTCCCCCCACCAACCCCCCCCCTTCACCCCCACTGCTCCGCCCCCTTCCCCATCATAATGTCATAAGCAATACGAATAGAATTAGGCCATTCGGCCATCAAGTCTACTCCGCCATTCAACCATGGCTGATCTATCGCTCCCTCCTAACCGCATTCTCATGCCTTCTCCCCATAACCTCTGACACATACTAATCAAGAATCTACCTTTCCATTTCTTCAAAATATCCACTGATTTGGCCTCCACAGCCTTCTGTGGCAAAGAATTCCACAGATTCACCACCCACCGACTAAATAAATGTTTCCTCATTTCCTTCCTAAAAGAAAGTTTCAGGTAGATGGATGCAATGTTTATGGCGGAGGGAGGCAGTGTTTGGGTTAGAGGTTGGAAGAGTTGACGGTGGAAGTTGGTTGCATGTAGGATGGAGAGAGGGAGTGTACATGGAGCACCGGGGGTAGAGTTTCGGGTCAGAGAGGAAGTGTTGAGTGTGGACGAATAAGGGAACGTATACTTTGGAGGGAGAGAGTCTTTCTGCTGGGGAATCGACTGTGGGGGTGTATGGCGGCATAGCGGTGGGATGTATGGAGCCGACGAATGGAGTGCTTTTAGGTTGCGAAGGGAGAAACATACTGTAGAAACATAGGAAATGGGTGCAGGAGTAGGCCATTCGGCCCTTCGAGCCAGAACTGCCATTCAATCTGGTCATGGCTGATCATCCAAAATCAGTACCCCGTTCCTCCTTTGTCCCCATATCCCTATATCTAACTCTGTCTTAAAAAAAATGTCCACAGAATTCCACAGATTCACAACTCTCTGGGTGAGAACGTTTTTTATCATCTCAGTCGTAAATGGCCTACCCCTTATTCTTAAACTGTGAGCCCTGGATCTGGACTCCCCCAACATCGGGAACATTTTTCCTGCATCTAGCCTATCCAATCCCTTAAGAATGTTATATGTTTCTATAAGATTACCTCTCATCCTTCTAAATCCCAATGAATATAAGGACAGGGGAAGGGAGAGTTGAGGGTGGAGACAAGGAGCAATTAATGGGATGTAAGGTATGTATCATTAGGAAGACAAGGATGAATTGTTTAGCGTGGCGTGAGAGACCATTTACAGGTGGGAATGGGAGAGTCACTTTACGGAAGAGGTGACGGGTGCGTGAGTGTCGCACGAGTGATTGATTACGAAGATGGCTGGCGTATTTAAGGTGGTGGGGAGAGTGTTTAAGCCTGGAGTGCTTAATGTTTATGTGTTTTGTGGGATGGAGGGTGTGTTTAGGGCGGGGAGAGTGTGTTTTGAGAGATGTAGATACATAGCGGTCAAGGAGGTGGATGGAGAATGGGGGCGGTTGGTGGTATTTGTTGATTAGTGGAGGCAGTGTTTAGAGTTGTGGAGGTTGTGTTTTGACCGGGAGCAAATCTGTTTGGGCAGCTGGAGGGTAAGAGTGCTTTAGCGGTGGAAGGGAGTGTTTATGGAGGAGCAGGGAGAGATAATTAGCGGTTGTGGAAAAGAATCCATGTGGCAACAAGGACTATCCTCAAAACATCTCCATTAACTGTCACTAGTTCCCCATGTGTTTCTCCATGCTAAAAACAGAGGTGAAATACTCATTGAGCGCTTTGCCCATTTTCCACGGCGCCACACACAGATGACCGCTTTGATTTCTGAGGGACACTATTCTCTCACTCTTCGCCTTTTTCCCATGAATACACTTTATTTGGATTTTCCTTCATGTTATCTGCCAGAGCAATGTCCTGACCTCTTTTGGCCCTCCTTAATCAGTTCCTTCCTAGGATACACTGAACCAAGCAGCGTATACCTGTGTTTAAGAAGGAACTGCAGATGCTGGAATTTCGAAGGTAGACAAAAGTGCTGGAGAAACTCAGCGGGTGAGGCAGCATCTATGGAGCGAAAGGAATGGACAATGTTTCTGGCCGAAATCCTTCTTCAGACTGATACATGTGGAGGGGGCAGGAACAAGAAAGGAACAGAAGGAGGCAGAGGGCTGAGGGACAGCTGAGAAGGAGAGGAGACAGCGAGGGCTACCGGAAATTGGCGAAGTCAATGTTCAAGCCACTATGGTGCAGACTACCCAAGCGGAATATGAGGTGCTGCTCCTCCAATTTCCGGTGGTGCTCACTCTGGCCATGGAGGAGGCCCAGGACAGAAAGGTCGGATTCGGAATGGGAGGGGGAGTTGAAGTGCTGAGCCACAGGGAGATCAGGTTGGTTAATGTGGACCGAGCGGAGGTGTTCAGCGAAACAATCGGCAAGCCTACGCTTGGTCTCACCAATGTAGATCAGCTGACATCTAGAGCAGCGGATGCGATAGATGAGGTTGGAGGAGGTGCAGGTGAACCTCTGTCACACCAGGAACGACTGCTTGGGTCCTTGAATGGAGTCGAGGGGGGGGAGTAAAGCGACACGTGTAGCATTTCCTGCGGTTGCAAGGGTAATTGCCCGGGGAGGGGGTGGTGCGGGAGGGAAGCGAAGAATTGACCAGGGAGCTACGGAGGGAGCGGTCTTTGCGGAAAGCAGACAGGGGAGGAGATGGGAAGACGTGGCGAGTGGTGGGGTCACGTTGGAGGTGGCGAAAATGACGGAGGACTATTTGTTGTATGTGCCGGCTAGTCCTCCAACTAAATGAGAGTAAGTCTGAGGTCATCCTTCTCGGCCCCTCGGACTCAATCAAAATGATAGCAGGCAGCCTTGGAAGCCTTACCCCACTACTCAAACCTCACGTCAAAAACCTTGGCGTGACATTTGACTCAGCACTGAAATTTGACAAACAAGTCAATGCCGTGGTAAAAGCTAGCTTCTTTCAGCTTCGGACGATAACTAAAATAAAACAATTCCTCCACTTTGATGACCTCGAAAAGATCATCCACACATTTATCTCCTCCCGCCTAGTTCACAGCAACTCCCTTTACACTGGCATCAGCCAATCTTCCATGTCCCGCCTGCAACTGGTCCAAAACGCCGCAGCGAGACTCCTGACGGGCACACGAAAAAGGGACCACATCACCCCGATCCTGGCCTCTCTCCACTGGCTCCCTGTGCGGTTCCGTATACATTTCAAGATCCTCCTCTATGTCTACAAAGCCCTCAATGGGCTTTCCCCCACCGAAATCAAAAGTTTTCTTACCCACCACTCCACCTCCAGGCCCCTCAGATCGGCCGACTTGGGGTTGCTGAATATCCCGCGGTCTAGGCATAAGCTCAGGGGCGACCGCCCTTTGCGGTTGCTGCTCCTAGACTGTGGAACAGCATCCCCTTTCCCATCAGAACTTCCCCTTCCATCGACTCCTTTAAGTCAAGACTAAAAACGTATCTATACTCCCAAGCCTTTCATGACGTCCTCTGAGCGAGGGCTATTTGTATATATGTATGTAGTTTGTTTGTTTATACTATTCTTATAACAAATGTAAAGCACTTTGGCCAACGAGAGTTGTTTTTTAAATGTGCTATATAAATAAATGTGACTTGACTTGACTTGACTAGTGGGGTGAAAGGTGAGGACTAGGGGGACTCTGCCCTTGTTCCGAGTGGGGGGATGGGGAGAGATTTGCGGGCTATTGAAGAGACCCTGGTGAGAGCCCCATCTATGGTACGGGAGGGGAACCCCCGTTCCCTGAAGAATGAGGACATTTCCGATGCCCTGGTGTGGAACACATCATCCTGGGAGCAGATGCGGCGTAGACGGAGGAATTGGGAGTTGGGGATGGAGACCTTACAGGGAGCAGGGTGGGAAAAAGTGTAGTCTAGATAGCCATGGGAGTCAGTGGGTTTATAGTGGATGTCGGTCAAAAGTCTATCACCTGCGATGGAGATAGTGAGGTCAAGAAATGGTAGGGAAGTGTCGGAAATGGTCCAGGTGTATTTGAGTGCCGGATGGAAGTTAGTGGCGAGGTTGATGAAGTTAGTGAGTTGTGTGTGTATGTGGGAGGTAGCACCAATGCAATCATCGATGTAGCGGAGGTAGAGGTCGGAGATGGGGCCCTGGTACGTCTCGAACAAGGATTGGTGGACGTACCTTACAAAGCCCTACGACGTACCCCAGCTATGCCTGCCTCTTTGTAGGGTTCCCCTCCCCTACCATCGATGAGGCTCTCACCATAGATGCTGCCTCACCCGCTGAGTTTCTCCAGCACTTTTGTCTACTAGCGTATACCTGTCCCATTCCTCATTTTTCCTGACTCCAAAGCCATATAGGTCTGTAGGTTAACTTGCTTCGGTAAAAAATGTAAATTGTCCCTGGTATGTAGGATAGTGCGAGTGTACAGGGATCGCTGGTCGGCGTGGACTTGGTGCGCCCAACGCCCTTAAACTAAATTTGGATGTTGGATAAGAATGTATATGGTATCATTCGCAACTTTGCAGATGACACAAACGTATGTGATAGTGTAGATAGTGAAGATAGGAGTAAAAAATTATGATCTTGATCGGTTGGGCAGGTGGGCTGCGGATTAGCTGACGGAATTTAATGCATAGAAATGTGAGGTGTTGCGTTTTGGGATATCTAACATGGGCAGGATCTACTCGGTTAATGGTAGGGATCTGGGGAATGTTGTAGAGCAGAAGGATCTAGGAGTGTAGTACGCGGTTCATAGAAAGCGGCGTCACATGTAGAGAGGATAGTCAAAAAGTTTTTCGGCACATTAGCCTTCATCAGTCAGAGTATTTAATATAGAAGTTGGAAGGTTATGCTACAGTTATATAAGATGTTGGTGAGGCCAGAGGGGTCTCGACCCAAAACGACGCCAATTCCTTCTCTCCATAGATGCTGCCTCACCCGCTGAGTTACTCAAGCATTGTGTGTCTACCTTTAGAATATTGCTTTCAGTTTTGGGCATACTATTATAGGAAATATATTGTCAGACTGAAAAGGGTAGAGAAGATTCACAAGGATGTTGCCAGAACTCGAGGCCTGAGCTACAGAGAGAGTTTGAGCAGGCTAGAACTGTTTTCCTTGGAGTGCAGGAGGATGAGGGGTGATCTCATTGAGATGCACAAGATCATGCGAAGAATAGAGAGGTTAAATACACAAGGCCTCTCATGACCGGAGTAGGGGAATCAAGAACCAGAGGGTATATATTTAAGCTGAGGGGTGAAAGATGTAACGGTAACGCGAGACAACGTTTTTACGCAATGTGTGGTGGGCATATGGAACGAGCTGCCAGAGGAGGTTGAGACAGGTACTATAGCAACATTTAAGAAACATTTAGACAGGCCCATGGATAGGATATGTTCTGAGGGATATTGTCCAAACACAGGCAGCTGTATATGGGACATGTTAGTTTGTGTGGGAAGGTTGAGCTGAAAGTCATGTTTCCATGCAGTATTCATCTATGACTCTACTTGTTTAGGCCCTGATTACATATAATCATATAACCATATAATCATTACAGCAGGGAAACAGGCCATCTCGCCCCTTCAAGTCCGTGCCGAACACTTTTAATTTTTTTTTAACTTCACCCTAGTTCCATCTACCTGCACTCAGACCATACCCCTCCATTCCTTTCCCGTCCATATACCCATGCAATCTATTTTTAAAAGATAAAATCGAACCTGCCTCCACCACTTCCACTGGAAGCTCATTGCACACAGCTACCACTATCTGAGTAAAGAAGTTCCCCCTAATGTTGCCCCTAAACTTCTGTCCCTTAATTCTCAAACAATGTCCTCTTGTTTGAATCTTCCCTACTCTCAATGGGAAAAGCTTATCCACGTCCACTCTGTCTAACCCGCTCATAATTTTAAAGACATCTATCAAGTCCCCTCTTAACCTTCTGTGCTCCAAAGAATAAAGACCTAACTTGTTCAACCTTTCTCTGTAACTTAGTTGCTGAAACCCAGGCAACATTCTAGTAAATCTCCTCTATACTCTCTCTATTTTGTTGACATCCGTCCTATAATCAGGTGACCAAAATTGTACTCCATACTCCAGAATTGGCCTCACCAATGCCTTGTACAACATTACATCCCAACTTCTATCTTCAATGCTCTGATTTATAAAGGCCAGCACACCAAAAGCTTTCTTTACCACCCTATCTACATGAGATTCCACCTTCAGGGAACTATGCACAGTTATTCATAGATCCCTCTGTTCAACTGCATTCCTCAATTCTCTACCATTTACCATGTACGTCCTATTTTGATTTGTCCTGCCGAGATGTAGCACCTCACATTTATCAGCATTAAACTCCATCTGCCATATTTCAGCCCACTCTTCCAAATGGCCTAAATGTCCCTGTAGACTTTGAAAATCTACTTCATTATCCACAACACCACCTATCTTAGTATCATCTGCATACTTTCTAATCCAATTTTCCACACCATCATCCAGATCATTGATGTACATGACAAACAACAGTGGACCCAACACAGTGGACCTGAGGCACCCACTAGTCACTGGCCTCCAACCTGACAAACAGCCATCCACCATTACTCTCTGGCATCTCCCATTCAGCCACTGTTGAATCCATCTTACTACTCCACCATTAATACCCAACAATTGAATCTTCTTAACCAACCTTTCATGAGGAACCTTGTCAAAGGTCTTACTGAAGTCCATATAGACAACATCCACTGCTTTACCCTCATCAATTTCCCTAGTAACCTCTATCGAAAAATTCAAGAAGATTAGTCAAACATGACCTTCCAGGCACAAATCCATGTTGACTGTTCCTAATCAGACCCTGCTTATCCAGATGCTTATATATATTATCTTTAAGTATCCTTTCCATTAATTTGCCCACCACTGACGTCAAACTAACAGATCTATAATTGCTAGGTTTACTCTTAGAACCCTTTTTAAAGAACGGAACAACATGCGCAGTACGCCAATCCTCCGGCACTATTCCCGTTTCTAATGACATTTGAAATATTTCTGTCATAGCCCCTACTATTTCTACACTAACTTCCCTCAATGTCCCAGGGAATATCGTGTCAGGATCTGGAGACTTATCCGTTTTCATATTTTTCAAAAGTGTCCGCACCTCCTCTTCTTTGAATCTCATAGTTTCCATTGCTACTCTGCTTGTTTCCCTTACCTCACATAATTCCATATCCTTCTCCTTGGTGAATACCGAAGAAAATAAATTGTTCAATATCTCCCCCATCTCTTTTGGCTCTGCAGATAGCTGTCCACTCTGACTCTCTAATGGACCAATTTTATTGTTTGTTATCCTTTTGCTATTAATATAGCTGTAGAAACCCTTTGGATTTACTATCACCTTACTTGCCAAAGCAATCTCATATCTTCTTTTAGCTTTCCTAATTTCTTTCTTAATATTCTTTTTACATTTTTTATACTCCTCAAGCACCTCATTTACTCCATGCTGCCTATAATTATTGTAGATCTCTCTCTTTTTCCGAACCGTGTCCAATTTCCCTTGAAAACCATGGCTCTTTCCAATTTTTACTATTTCCTTTCAACCGAACAGGGACATAAAGATTCTGTACTCTTAAAATGTCACCCTTAAATGTCCTCCATTTCTCTTCTACATCCTTCCCATAAAACAACATGTCCCAATTCACTCATTTTAAATCATAATACACCCCTATAAGTGTTGCTACACCTTTCCCATTTCTCAGTTCCACCCAAATAGCCTCCCTAGACGAGCCCTCTAATCTATCCGGCCAAAGCACTGCTGTAATATCTTGCCCCTCCAATTCTATCACCCCTGAAGCAAAGAAATCCTCGAATATTTAGTTTCCAATCACAGCCCTCCTGCAACCATGTTTCACTGATCGCCACAACATCATACTTCCAGGTGTCAATCCAGGCTCTAAGCTCATCCACCTTTCTTACAATGCTCCTAGCATTAAAATATACACATTTAAGAAACCCACCACCACTTATTCTCTGTTTATTATATTTTTCTTCTTTCTCCCCTACATTTTGGGTCCGAGTGCTTCCCTTCTCTGTCTCCTGCCTCCCACATTTTCTACTAGCTTTCTCTATTTGAGTCCCCCCCCCAACCGTTCTAGTCTAAAGTCTCCTCGACTCTGAGCATAAATTCCCTGCTTTATCCTTGTACCTACCTTCTCCCTATTGTTTTTAATATACGTATACAAAGCCTTGTGATTTTATTTAATCCGACACACCAGTGACATTTCATGCCCCGTTTTGCCCTTCTAATCACCCGATTGATTTCTTTCCTACAGCACAGGACAGGCCCATAGGACCACAGTGCTTGTGCCGAACATGATGCCTAGCTGAACTTCTTGCAAATTATCCATATCCCTCTATACCCTGCAGATCTATGTGCCTGTCTAAACATTTCCTAAACGCCACTATCGTATCTGCCTCTACTAAAAATCCTGCCCCACACATCTCCATTATATTTTCCAACTCTCACCTAATAGCTACGCCCTCTAGTGTTGGGCATTTCCATCCTGGGAAGAGTGTTCTGACTGTCTTCCCTGTCAATGCCTCTCATAATTATATATACT
Organism: Malacoraja senta; assembly: GCA_038087875.1. Classification (NCBI taxonomy): domain Eukaryota; kingdom Metazoa; phylum Chordata; class Chondrichthyes; order Rajiformes; family Rajidae; genus Malacoraja; species Malacoraja senta. The sequence continues at coordinate 42,912,587 of CM075981.1, read as the reverse complement.
TCTTTTATGTCTCCCCTCAACCTCCGACGTTCCATAGAAAACAATCCAAATTTATACAACGTTTTCCTGTAGCTGAAATCCTCTGATCCAGACAGCATTCTGGAAAACCTCCTCTACATCCTCCCCAAAGCTTCCACGTCTTTCCTGTCATGGGGCGATCATAACTGCACGCAATACTTCAAATACGGCCGAACCAAACTCCTGTATCGTTGCATCGACTTCCTGACGTTTACATTCAATGAAAGCATCATACCATATGCCTTCTTTACCACCCCATCTATGTGTGTTGCCACCTTTGCTGCGCTATGAACTTGGACTCCAAGATCCATCTGCACATCAACGCAGCTAAGGGTCTTGCCATTAATTGTATACTCTCTCTCTTTACATTCAACCTCCCAAATCTGCCATTTTCGCCTATTTCTGCAGCTGATCTTTATCCATCATGTCATCTGTATCGTCTGACAGCCTTCATCACTGTCTACAACTCCTTCTATTGGTGTCGTCAGCAAACATACTCACCCTCCCATCTACATTTATGTATAGGTCATTTATATAGTACCCTCCATAATGTTTGGGACAAAGACCCATCATTTATTTATTTGCCTCTGTACTCCACAATTTGAGATTTGTAATAGAAAAAAATCACATGTGGTTAAAGTGCAGTTTGTCAGATTTTATTTCAAGGGTAATTTTAAACATTTAGGTTTCACCATGTAGAAATTACAACTGTGTTTATATATAGTCCCCCCCCCCCCCATCTCCGGGCACCCTAGTGTTTGGGACACATGGCTTCACAGGTGTTTGTAATTGCTCAGGTGTGTTTAAATGCCACCTTAATGCAGGTATAGGAGAGTTCTCAGCACCTAATCTTTCCTCCAGTCTTTCCATAAACTTTGGAATCTTTTATTGCTGTTTATAAACATGAGGGCCAAAGTTGTGCCAATGAAAGTTAAAGAAGCCATTATGAGACTGAGTAACAAATTAAAACTGTTAGAGACATCAGCCAAACCTTAGGATTACCAAAATCAACTGTTTGGAACATCATTAAGAAGAAAGAGAGCACTGGTGAGCTTACTAATCGCAAAAGGACTGGCAGGCCAAGGAAGACCTCCACAGCTGATGACAGAAGAATTCTCTCTGTAATAAAGAAAAATCCCCAAACACCTGTCCGGCAGATCAGAAACATTCTTCAGGAGTCGCGTGTGGATTTGTCAATGACCACTGTCCGCAGAAGTAATCATGAACAGAAATACAGAGGCTACACTGCAAGGTGCAAACACTGGTTAGCCGCAAAAATAGGATGACCAGGTTACAGTTTGACAAGAAATACTTAAAAGAGCAACCACTGTTTTGGAAAAGGGTCTTGTGGACAGAAGAGACGAAGGTTAACTTATGTCAGAGTGATGGCAAGATCAAACTATGGAGGAGAGAAGGAACTGGCCAAGATCCAAAGCATTCCACCTCATCTGTAAAACACAGTGGTGGGGTGTTAAGGACTGGGCATGTATGGCTACTGAAGGTACTGGCTCACCCACTACAGTTTGAACTACCGTCGCAATAGGTCCACGGAAGATGCAATCTCACTGGCTCTCCACTCCGCACTAGACCACTGACAATAAAAACACGTACGTCAGGCTGTTGTTTATGGACTATAGCTCGGCGTTCAACACCATCATCCCTTCCTGGTTACGTGGGGAGGTGTGGTGATATGGAGCTCCTGTCCAAATACAGAAATAAGTGCTTTAAATATCTTTTTGGGATTTCGGAGGAGGCACAGCGATACATTTAAACATCTTTGTGCATCGCTGCGACGTTGCAGAGACTTTTTTTTTTAAATGTTTCTGCTTGTTTTGGGTCTTATCTACTGACTGCATAGCTCCCACCACGGAGACTGGCAACCTGCCACGAAACTATTTGTGCACCAAAAAAGAGTCTAAAAATCTTTCTGGACTTTGATACCTGCGTCCAGAACAACTCCCCTTACTGCCTCGTCGGTGCTGACCGGGTCGGTCTGGCTTTCGTGTGGTGTGGTAGCATTTCTGCACCTGCACCGTCTCGACATCTTTTTGCGGCGTTGGAGCTTGCAATGTCTCCTTTCTCTCGGAGGGAGAAGGTTTCCAACATCAAAGACTGCAGGCAAGTCCCATTCGTAACTGCAGAAGCAGAGAGGAACAGCTGGGATTGTCTTTGAAGGTCAGCAGCTCGCCGGGGATCGCAGGAGAGCTGAGATCGCCGGGCAAAGAGGTGGTGACAGACGTTTTGTGGGTGACCGCCATTATCAACGTCCGAGGCAACATCACTCGCTGCCTCCCTCGAACTTTTCCATATTTGTGTTTGGACACTGGCTTCGTGCCATTTTTGACTGTCAGTATCTGTATTTTGACTGTTAGTTATTGTTTTTGAGTTTGTTTAAATGTAGTGCCTGAGACCATGCCGGTCAATGTTCTGGGGAGCCGGGGCCTTCCAGGAGCTATGCTCAGGTGGCTGCTTCGGCTACTTCACCTACACCTCTTGGGGCCCGGTTCTCCATGAAGAACCTTCCTTTTGAGCATGGGGTAAGATGCTACTTGCCCCCCCAGATCAACCTGGAGGACTGCGTGGCTGCCGTGGCCGTAGCGGCGAAGCCCTCAGGCCTCCTGTACGTGGGTAAGATGTTCGGGAAGGCCGTGTTCTTCCTTGAATCCATTGAGGATGTGAACGCGGCCGTGAGTAAAGGGGTCACAGTGGGGGGAGTATTCTTGCAGGTCGACCCCATAGGGTCCATCGCGCAGCGGGTGGTCTTCACCAACGTCCCGCCCTGCATTACAAACGAGGCCCTCCTTCCCCACCTTCACACCCTGGGGAAGGTACTCACGGATGCACACCGATATCCCAGGGGTTCCGCTGGAAGGAGCTGCGGCACATTCTTTCCCTCTGGAAGCAGCTGACGATGATGCTGGACCGGGAGGAGAAAGTTGACGGGCGCTTCTGTGTCCAGCAGGATGGGCATGATTTTACCATCTTCTGGACATCGGAGCGCCCAAGGTGTCATGCCTGCAAGGAAGTGGGGCATATTCGGAGGAATTACCCCAAATCCCGGGCGGGGGCCCCCGCCTCCAGTGCCACTAACCCCCCTCCCCCCCCCTCGCTCCAACCCCCCTGTAGTTGAGTCACGGAAGCCCGGGGTTGCGCAGAGTGTCGGTGGGGGTGGGGAGGGTCAAAAGAAGGGGGGAAAGGTGGGGAAGAAGGTGAAGCACCTGGGTAGCAACGCCCCCAGGGATAAGAAGGATGCACCCTTCCCGTCGCCTCCCGTTAGGGAGTCTGCAACCCCATAATCTAGCCGGGGGCGGTGAAGATCGGGTAGGAGGATGGGGTGCCACGGAGGAAGGTTGCTCAGGTGACTCCAGAGTCTCTGAGTTCCTCCCCTTCCCCCTCTAGGGGGAAGGGGAGTACTGTGGTGGAGGAAGACTCCCGCCCTTTGGTTCGGGCCCCGGTCACATGTTCTGGAGGGGTTTCTGGGGAGAGTGACGATGGGGACCACTCGGGTATTTTGGAGCAGGAGGAGATTCCTGTTGGTGAGGGAGTCCTGCATCAGGCACCCGAGGAAGCCCAGGATCAGCCCACCCAGGACAAGGCGCAGGGCATGCCTCTGGGGGCAGAGACTGTAGGCGGTGAAGAGGTAGGGGAAACCAGCCCTTCTCTCCCTCACGACCTGGCTCCAGAGGGACTCCCTGAGTCTGGTGCACCAGAGTCCACTCTGGGCCCAACTGGGAGAGGAATAGACACTCCCACTGTCGATGTTCTTGACTCCCCGGGTACATCTGGATAAGGCCCCCGTGCCAATGGCCCCAGGGTTGGGACTGAGGTGGAGGCGAGACCAGTGGGGAAGAGGCAGCTGGCGCACAGGGTGAGGTGGGAGTTTCGAGCACTGAGGGTGTGTCCGGGGATGGGGATGATGTCTCTATCTGCAGTTTGCGCATGGAAGGGGACTCCTCGGACAATGAATCAATGGGTGTTCTCGCTTCCCCCGACGCTACTCCAATCATTCCAGTGGAGGTGATCCGCGAGTTCATCCAGGCCACTGAAGGAGCCCAACATCGGCCCAGACTGGCTTCCCTCCGGTGACCAAACCTACATGGGCTCACCAGCTCGCGGAACCTCATCCTCAGAAGGAGGGGGAGGGGCAAGGGGGTGAAGGGGGTGAATGGGAACGACCTGCGTCAACTCAGGTCCTTCTTGGACGACCTGAAGGAGGACGCCAAGACCAAGACCACCGTCGTTCCTGTTGAAGGGAGAGGGACCAATGAAGCGTCCCTTGTAACCAGGGTCCGGAGGGCAAGGAGGACTGGCTTTGCTCTCAGTGACCGAAGGACTGGTAACGGGATCTAGGGAGTAGGTAGGGCTGAAGATGTCCTGGTTGGGTTGATCCTAGGCCTGACCAAGCTGGCTATCCGCGAGTCACGGCGCCAGGCGGATGAGGGATTTGCCCGAGCCAGATTTGCCCGAGCCAGAGTCTATATGGACTTCAGTAAGGCCTTTGACAAGGTTCCACATGGAAGGTTGGTTAAGAAGGTTCAATTGTTGGGTATTAATGGCGGAGTAGCAAGATGGATTCAACGGTGGCTGAATACGAGATGCCAGAGAGTAATGGTGGATGGCTGTTTGTCAGGTTGGAGGCCGGTGACCATTGGGGTGCCTCGGGCATCTCTGTTGGGTCCACTGTTGTTTGTCATATACATCAATGATCTGGATGATGGTGTGGTAAATTGGATTAGTAAGTATGCAGATGATACTAAGATAGGTGGTGTTGTGGATAATGAAGTAGATTTCAAAGTCTACAGAGAGATTTAGGCCATTTGGATGAGTAGGCTGAAAGATGGCAGATGGAGTTTAATGCTGATAAGTGTGAGGTGCTACATTTCGGCACGACAAATCAAAATAGGACGTACATGATAAATGATAGAGAATTGAGGAATGCAGTTGAACAGAGGGACCTAGGAATACCTGTGCATAGTTCCCTGAAGGTGGAATCTCATGTAGATAGGGTGGTAAAGAAAGCTTTTGGTGTGCTGGCCTTTATAAATCAGAGCATTGAGTATAGAAGTTGGGATGTAATGTTAAAATTGTACAAGGCATTGGTGAGGCCAATTCTGGAGTATGGTGTACAATTTTACTTCGGAGTCACGTGAGTGACTACGTGAAGCGCGTCATTACGTCTAGCGCATTGCGCAACAGCTGACTGGCAGGGCGCTGCTCCTGCCAGCGGTAAGTTTAAACCTGCAAGGTAAGTTTTAAACTTATTCCCAGGTTATGTGATTTCTTGTAGGAATCTCTCCTTACAGAGTTTCCTGCTGGATTTCGGGGCGAATACCAGGCGGCCTGCGGGGAAACCTTTATGAACCGCGGGGAATCCCAGTCGGACCGCAGGGCAGACCGGTCATGACCTCGGGGAACCCCGGCCACGGACCGCGGGGAACCCGCTACGGAGACCGCGGACGTGCGGGTAGCGGGCGGCGGTTTAATTCGCTTTCCGAGTCGCTGGCGGTGGAGCCAGCGGCTTCAGACTGGTGCCGGTAGCACCTAGGCAACCCCGCTTGGAGGGTTAGCCACGAAATTATATCTCCCTCTCTGAGGAGGGGAGCGTAGGGAAGAGGATTCGCCAGGATTCCTGATGGAGAGGATCCCCTCCTTCAATGGATACCGTTTTTAAACGCTCTAACCCACATGGAGCACCTGATGGAGAGGTGCTCCACTATGATATGCTCCAAAGAAGGGAGTTGTATCACCGTGGGTCTCCTCGGGGGCCCACGGCAACGGCACCTGTTACAAGGCTGCACAAGGTCTCCCTCTCTGAGGAGGGTATCATTCGGGGTCAGTTCCTGTTTGACTCAGAGCAAAAATCCTGATATAGGTCCGTAGGAGGGGCCATGTCAACGCACGTATCCTCATGGGCCTGCGACAGCACCTGTGTCAGCGCTGCCTACGAATCTCCCTCGCTGTGGTGGGGAGTGCGAGTGGTCAGTGTGTAACTGACTTCAAATTCGAAGTATGTCCGTGGAACATACTGGAGCACATGCATATGGCTCCAAGGAAATACTCGCAAACAAAAGGGTTACTGCCGTGGCAGAAAACCCGGAAGGGGCCAGAGTTCCCCTCACGGCCGTCAGTGAACAGCGCTATCAGGGGTGACATGGGAAAAAAGAAGCTTCTCTTCAGGTAAGATTTATCCAACAGGTATACCTGGATGAGGAAGCAAAAACTGTCACACTAATCAAGGTACCAACGACGAACAAAGCTTCATCGTTTGTGGCCGATTAGGAAATGGGGAGATGCAGCGAGACCTGGGTGTCATGGTACACCAGTCATTAAAAGTAGGCATGCAGGTGCAGCAGGCAGTGAAGAAAGCGAATGGTATGTTAGCTTTCATAGCAAAAGGATTTGAGTATAGGAGCAGGGAGGTTCTACTGCAGTTGTACAGGGTCTTGGTGAGACCACACCTGGAGTATTGCGTACAGTTTTGGTCTCCAAATCTGAGGAAGGACATTATAGCCATAGGGGGAGTGCAGAGAAGGTTCACCAGACTGATTCCTGGGATGTCAGGACTTTCATATGAAGAAAGACTGGATAGACTTGGCTTATACTCGCTAGAATTTGGGAGATTGAGAGAGGATCTTATAGAAACGTACAAAATTCTTATGCGGTTGGACAGGCTAGATGCAGGAAGACTGTTCCCGATGTTGGGGAAGTCCAGGACAAGGGGTCACAGCTTAAGGATAAGGGGGAAATCCTTTAAGACCGAGATGAGAAAAAACGTTTTCACGCAGAGAGTGGTGAATCTCTGGAACTCTCTGCCACAGAGGGTAGTTGAGGCCAGTTCATTGGCTATATTTAAGAGGGAGTTAGATGTGGCCCTTGTGGCTAAAGGGATCAGGGGGTGTGGAGAGAAGGCAGGTACGGGATACTGAGTTGGATGATCAGCCATGATCATATTGAATGGCGGTGCAGGCTCGAAGGGCCGAATGGCCTACTCCTGCACCTATTTTCTATGTTTCTATGTTTCTATGTTTCGGCGATAAGACACCTCACGCCTCATTGGCAGTAAGCAGTTCACTGAAGCTGGTGGCAACTGGAAAGCTGGGCAGAGGTCTTTCAGGCCAAGGTCCAAGCCAGTCTCAGGAAATATGGAATCTACACACCCTACCAGCCCTACTCTTCAATCAAGGACGGGAATAGAACCCACATCAGGGGTCTTTGGGCTTACCGTAAGACCACCGGTAGCCATGGAGGTAGATGGGTCTGGTTCTTCCGAAACATGGGGTGTGTGGACAATTTACAAGTTGATAATATTTACGCTTGTTTTTTGTACAAATGGCAATGATAAGATTAAGATTCATTAATAACATGTGATTGGTTTATTTTTGCACAGTATACAAGGGTTCCAAGCATGGCTTGGAACTAGGGCCAGAGTTGTCTTTCGAGGCAGACTCAGTATGACAGCCAGGATTGCCTTCCGAGACAAGCTCAGGAATATGGCCAGAGTTGTCTTTCGAGGCAGGCTCAGTATCATGGCCGGAGTTGTCTTTCAAGGCAGGCTCAGTATTATGGCTAGGCTCGGGAATTTGGTGAATGGTGGAAGATGTCGGTTCATCTTTGATTTAACTCGTATGTGCAACAGAGACTTTCAGAATATGGAATTTTGTTACTGTTCAACAACTCATTTCCATTCTCATGGATCCCCCTTGATTTTACTTCGGAGTCACGTGAGTGACTACGTGAAGAAGAGCCAGTCCAGCCGCACACGCGTCATATCGTCAGACGCATAGCATGAGTGCCGATGTGTTTGGAGTGAGCAGAGCTCCTCCAACCCGGTAAGTAAAAAACCTGAAGATAAGTTTTTACTTACGTTTTTCAGGTTGATTTAAAAGACTTGTAGTAATGAAACACGTCATAATAAAGACATTTGTGGAGGTGTACCGCAGAGTGCTCAGACAGACCGTGGGTCTGTAATTAGCGGGCGCCCTTTTAAGAAAATTTAAAACGGTTAACGTTTATCTCCATTAGATCGCATAAGATAAAGAGGTGGCCGTTAAAGAAGTCAGACCGGAAGATCCCCGATTCAGGTAACTAGTTGGATATATTTAAAACCTAGTTACAAGGCAATGCAGGGAATGCCTGAGTCAGGTAACTAGTTTGTTATATTTAAAAACCTAGTTGCAGGGCAATGCAGGGAATGTCTGGGGAATGTCCAGGTTAACGGTTGGTCTAAAGTAGAGCCAGCATATGAAGTGCCTAGGGAAGGTCCGGGTTTAGTATTGGCCTAGAGAAGGCCAGTGTATGAAGTGCCTGGGGAAGGTACGGTTTAACATTGTCCCTACTAGGCCAGTGCAGGGAGTGCCTGGTGGAGGTCCAGGTTTAGCGTTGGCCTGGAAGAGAGCCAGCGCATGGAGTGCTTTAGAAGGTCCGGCTCAATGTTGGTCTAAGGGAGAGCCAGCATAGGATATATTTGGGAAGGTCCGGTTCAGCGCTGGCCTACAGGTGATCCAGTGTGACCAAATAGTTGGTTAAGGTACGTTGATCTACAGGAGGGCCAGCGCCAACTATATCTGGAAGTTAGCGTTGGCCTACAGGTGAGCCAGCACCAGCAGCACCTGAAAGAGGGCTGCATATGATGGGCCTACAGAAGAGCCTGCATGGAGAGCAACTGGAAGGGTTGCTATGCGTAGGCCTATGGGAGAGCCAGCGCTAGAGATACCTGAAGCAGGATGTAAATTCGCTCCTCCATGAGGAGGATTATTTCATACAAAGATTCAAGTAAACGAATCATATGAGGATTAGAGCCCAATACAGAGCCATAGGACCAGAGTTGGCACAATATATCATAGCTGTGGTTCCAAAAAGATGAGGAACCATTGGGAGATAAATAAACTATGTCAATAAAATACTTACTCTCCCAGCAGCTCCAGGTTCTAACCAGGTATGAGCTGTCTACAAATATAAACCCGCAGTATTGAGCATGATAAGCAAGTCTCAGCGGGGGAGAGGGTATTGAAATTATTGGTCAGGTGTTAAGGCTTTTTTGACCAAAGGTTGGATGGAGAGCATGTGTTTATATCACATGCAGCAGCCGTCCGTTAATTGCAAAACAGCAGCCGTCCGTTAATTGTACTTTTTTACCAAGTTTTTTAGTTTTCTTTAAGTCTTTGTTTTTATTTATTTTGCCTTTTGATGTGGGGGGATCAAGGAGAAATCACTTCCCGGTTCCTACCTGGTCGGTGAGGCAGCCTTCTCTCCGGCTGCCCAGTCGACCCGTCCTCGCGGCCTACCAGCGGGCGTGGAGCGGCGTGGAGCGGCGTTTCCTGGCGGGGACCGCACAGCACCCTCAGCTTCGGTGGCGGCACGGCGCTGGAGCGCTATTGTGCAGCGGAGCGGGCGATGCCTTGCCTGGGTCGCCGCGCTGGACCGACGCGCTGGAGCTCCGGTGAGCTGCGACCGCCGAGCTCAACACCTCCGGGCTGCGGGATTGTGGAGCGACCATCCGCGGGCGGCGGCGCCGACTCCAACACCGGGAGCCTTGAGCTCCAAATCGGCGCGGCCTTGTCGGCTTCAGGTGCTGCGGACGCCTGCGGGAAATCGGCCGTTCCAGCCGTAGTTACGGCCTCCGGTGAGGGATGCGGCCGTTCCAGGTGGCCCAGCTGCAGGAGGACTCTCCCGACGCCGGGGCTACATCACCCGGCGAGAACGGTCAGGATCATCGGGCCTCCATAGAGGCAATAGCGGGGGCTTCATTTGGCCTGACTTTTTTTGGGTGAACTGGGGCTGGGGACTGGACATTGTGCCTTCCCCCACAGTGGAAATCACTGTGGGGGGATGATTTTTGTATGTAATTGTTTGTAATTGTATTTGTTAGTCTGTGTTCAAGATGGCGGTCGGAGGGGAGAGTGGACGCTGGCGCGGTTTCGTTGCCGCTGCTCTCTCCTCAAATTGCGCTTCTGATTTTCTTTTTTTGTGTTTTTGGAAGGAATTCTGTCCCTGATTTGTGTATTGGTCTTTTTAACTTATTTTTTTTTAATTCTGATTATATGTTTCCTATAAATCGCTGTATGGTGTCCTTGAGACCTCGGTATAAGGCGCCCGTAAATAAAATTCATTATTATTATTATTATATCACAACGTGTAGTGCGCACTTGCAAATATTTGTTTCATAAAAGTGCTATAAAACCTAATATATACCCTAAGTTTGGGGGCTCTGTACACCATTAATATTTAAATTGTCTATTAATCTGTTTTTAGAAAGATCAAACCAAAAATGGAATGATCCTGTGTGATTAACAGATCAAATTAAGGCAGTGTTCCCTACCAATATGTGGTGACTGGGGATAGTAAAGTATCATTTCTGTCTTTCCCATATGTGCGTTTTGGCGCACTCCTCCTGAGATATGTGGAAGTTATAATATTCCACTAAGATCGGGGGATAACAATTGCCACAGGCAAACCCTGAGGAGGAGGTCTGGTTCTGTAAGAAACATAGTAAATGTTTTACACTTACAAGTTGGGGAAGATTACATTTCTTGCTAAAAAATGGCAAATTGATATTATACTGTACAGTATTGTGGGGTTTAGAATGTAGTTCTACCCTTATTTGGTTTCTCTTACTAAGGTATTTGAAACCAGACACATATTTTCTCAAAATAAGAGAATATGTAGATTCAGATAAAACATGAAATATTGTGAAAAAGAGATGATTAAGAAGTCAGTTCACCATTACCATCAATTAATGCCAAATATGTTATGAGAGCAAATAAGGATGGTGGGTGTAGAATTATTCTAGATCTGACAAAAATGTTAACTCTTTTTTGTACAGTATAAACAGCGGATAACATTTGTTAATGTTATGCAGCCAATTTCACAAATAAACATTTTACTATGTGACTGTGTATGGTATAATAGATATTTTTATTTATCTGGATAAGCCAATTATGGCAATTTAAAGCATTGTATTAATGTTTAGTCTCAGACTTGAGACTATTTGACAGGTTGTTGGATCTAATATTAGCTTTACTAAGAACTCAGGGCCATTTGGTAATGGTCTATTGCCATATTCTGATTGTAGGAAACATTCGGACTACAACAGAACCACGAGTGTTAGAATAAAGCTCACTTTGGAGATTTGTTAACCATCGAGATAAATCTAAACAGTTTCCAAACGCAGTTATTGATTATTTGGGTTCGATTATTAAATGAGAACACATAGTTATGATCCGATTGCGGATTAAGGCTGCATTTAAGTGAAAGTTGTATTAAGGTCATTATAGAGCATCAACCATTGTAGAAAGGTCATTATAGAGCACTAATCCGCAATTAAGCATTTAAATTGGAAGTGGTAATAAGCTCATTACAGAGCACCAACCCTCAATTAGGCAGGAAACAAGCCTATTAAAAAAAATGCTTATTTGCAGCTGTAGAATTTAGACTGCGGCATTATCAGAGTTTATAGTAAGCATGGATAGAGGAATGGATAATACAATTTATGGCAAGTTTGCCAGGCCAAGTATTTGCCAGTTACAGTTATTACTGGAATATTAATGAATCAGGAGTGTCTCAAATGCCTCCAGAGAGATTCTGGCTGAACACCTTCCATTATGCCACACACCAATGGTAGTGCTCAACTGTGAGTTGATGTCTTACTTATAAGTATTTTCAGCTGTGGAGGTACATGGAATATGGATAAAGTACCTTCTGATCCAATAACAAGGGATCATTAATGAAGGTTTTAGGAATATTTATGACCTAAAGCTCATTTGCTCTTATATGCAAAGTTTGCATGTTTTGATATAGATTGAGACTACGGAATAGAACGTATGTCAATCATTCGAGTGGTTTAAGTCAGTATCTTGTAATAGACTGGCTAATGTGATCTGGATCTGGTGTTTACCAGAAATATTTGATTGGCAATCTACCTATGAGGTAGATTCAATATAGTTGAAGACTCAAAGTCATGTAAATCAATGATAATACAGAATGTATGTTGGTTCGTGAGAAATTTAATAATATTGTTGCACGATTGATGACTTGTTTGTATCCAGATTTAACCACTAATTACCTAAATATATGTTATAACGTCTGAGACTGTGGCAGTAGTGGTGGTTGTTTCTCGCTGCATTGGGGTAAAATGTTTGTATACATTTTTCCATTTTTCTCATTTAACAGTATATACAGAAGAGCAAACAGGATTCCGTTTCGGGAATATTGGTGGTACTAGATTTGATCTACAAAACCATGGTACCCTGAGGTGTTTAAAATGATCACAAAGCCTCTTATGATTTCCAAACAGAATGAATCTGTTTGTGCAGTCTACAACTGATGATTCACATCCTTTACATAATCTAAATTGGTTTGTTGATTTACAGATTTTAAGGAGTGACATTTATCGGAAGAGGACTATCAGATTGTACTGTGGATATTATTGCAATCTGGAGGGATATTACCCAGAAGTAGTACATTTCTTACATAAAGAAATGGGATATGTTTTGTTTAAGCAGAATATTACATATCACACTATAGACATATCAGTAGTGTTAGAGTACTGCAAACACTTTATTTTATTACCAGTTAAGCTATAATGCTATGAATACTACAAGGAGTACCGTTACTGCATATCTATGGAGGAATCAGAATAAAATGTTGTAGGGTTACACCCTTTGGTCTGCAAATTTATGAGAGGAATTAATTCTAAACCTCTTAGACACAAGTATACATTAATCTGGAATGTAAGAGATATGTTATATTGTTTTTTGTTAATTGACTCCTATTACAGTGCTGTCCTTGGCTTGAATTACCATTAAAGAAGTCAAGTTCAGGGGACTGGTTTATGCACAGAGAGTGCAACTATTGCAGAAAGTAAGAATAGACATGATGGAAAGAGACACAGTTACTATTGTGTTCTATGTCTATGAATTGCTTAAACAGAGTAGATGTGGTATCACAGGATATAAATTGGGGTTTCAGCATATCCTACGGATCCACGTCTATGTGTGGTATCACATTTACAATGTTAGATTGAAGCTATCAGAACCTTAAAGTGGTTCAGTATGAGTATTTTTATTAGACATAAATAGCTACATAAGAAAGTGTCGGTTTAGACTATTTTTAAATGGCTGAAGCATGTGTTGTTCGATGCAGGTATGGATACTCACAAAGTTAAATCTTATTTCACCAGGGCACCATCAAGTTTGACGGCCAAGGAAATGGATGTTCTAATAGAACATATCCTCGTGGCTGCAGGCATAAGTGAAAGAATTCACCTATTACCATAAGGAGATTATAATACCTTTGGTTATTTGGTGGTGTTATTTTTGGATTTAGTATTAAATATTCCTCTTGTGATAAAGGGGTTACTATTATGGTGATAAATTAACCATTAACTGGTTGCATCCATGTTATGGTTGTGCATTGTTGATTGTTTTACTTATTTAGAATCAATCAATGCAGTGAGCGCCTGGATTTGAATCTACGGCCTGAAATCACAGAGCTTTGAAATCTTCACGTAGTCACTCACGTGACTGCGAAGTAAAATAGTAAGATTAATCGAGAACTTACCAGTTTGAAGTTTGATCTTTATTTTATGAGGAGTTACGTTGAAGGATTACGTGCCCTCCGCTCCCACCCTCATAAAAGATCGAGCTGGTAATTCTAGTCTTTATGTATCTTACTATCATACTTCAGTAATTGTCGTCAGTGATTTCACTCCGCTGCTTTGAAGATTGACGCGTGTGCGGCTGGACGGGCTCTTCTTCACGTAATCCCTCAACGTAACTCCTCATAAAATAAAGATCAAACTTCAAACTGGTAAGTTCTCGTTTAATCTTACTAATAACTCACATTCACATGTGCAGTATAATTTTTTAAAGGGAAACTTTGTTACTGTCTAATAGCGGATATTCCATAGGATACTTTATGCAATGCATCGATCTCAAAGATGCATACTATTCAGTTCCCATTCACAGGGTTCACCGGAGATATTTGAAATTTAGATGGATGGGCAACGATAGCAGTTAAAACGTTGCAAAATTGGCTAACTACAGCTCCCAGGTTATTTACCACATTACCAAGCCAGTGCTTGGGCTGCTCAAAGCTCAGAAATACATATTTATGGCCTTTTGGATGATATTCAAAAAACGCTGAATTTTGCTAAATTAGCTGTATCTGCCGCAAAACTAACATTTGAGAAATTGCGGTTTCTCATCCATCCAGTTAAATTTAAATTCATACAAACTAGAGTTATAGATTGCGATGTAGCTTTAACTCTATTAATTGTCTGTGACTCTGCCCTGGGGCAAGAGATTGTGGCTGGTGTAAATTGGCAATTTAGTGGTTGCTTTTCAGCTGCTTAGTTAGAGCCTTTGCATTATCAGAACTTACATCGTGCAAAGGAGCAAGCTCTCAAGTACCATGAAGGTCATTTTTCAACTGATCTATTCTATTACCAGCTGAAGCTATGTCACAATGATGGACAAACAATATTCAGCATTGCTCCAGTACTTTTGATCATTTTTACCTTCAGTTTATGTTACAAACTGTTGCTAGTGCTCAAAGATGGGGAATTACTATCCCATCTCTAGTCAGAGGCGGATGGGATTTGCATGAGTTACCAATCCATCAGTTATGTGGTATCAACTACCTAAAATCACTAGGTGCATTCTATGGATTAAAGGCTTATTGTGCGAATATGCATATCTGCATGCTCAACTACAAGTTGACACACTGCGGTGGTGGCATATTTTAGTCACATGGGTTCAATTAAGTTAATATCCTGTGATAGCTTACCTAACCTCATTTGGCGCTGGTGTATCATCACATAAATCAATCACAACTCAATGAATGTTGGATCACAAATTATTCAATGACATTATGGATTGATAGAACACCAAATATCGATTTGTTTGCATCTAGTCTCAATCAACAGTTGCAAAATTATCTGGCATGGCGGTCATTCTTAGGGGCAGTGGCGATAGATGCATTCTCGCTACTCTGGGGAGGAATGTTCGTTATGTTTCCTCAATTTTGCCTCATCAGTCGGTGCTTGCTTAAAACTCAACAAGACTCCGACTCAGGCTTGATAGTGCCTGACTGGCCTACACAGCCATGGGTCCACTCATACTGCGAATGATAACAGAGCCTTTTTATGGCTGTTCCCAAACACAAAATATGCTGGTTTACCCCGTGACTGGGGAGAACCATCCTCTGCATGAGCGAATCAAATTGTTATGTTGCAGACTATGAGAAGACCTTTTCCTGGAGTACGGACTGTCAGGTTGTACGGTGGATGTAATCACTATGGCCTGAAGAGATAGTACCAAGAAACAGTACATCTCCTATATCAAGGAATGGTAAGTGTCCTGTTTACAGTCCAACATATCGTATGACACGGTGCGTATAACAGATGTCTTGGTATTCCTCTCAAAGCTATATTTCACAAGAGATGGAGTTATATGAATTGTGCCAGTAGTGCCTTGTTGTCATACTTCCTGACCTGGGTCAGGACACCACGCTGTCGGGTCTCGACCTCTGATATCCAGATAATGAAGGATATCTTCAACTCAAATTCCCCCCAGGCCCAGGTACACAGAGATATGTTATGTCCTGCTGACGCTATGTCGCCGGTGGGCTCCAGCTACATGCCTGTCCTCGGTCTATTCACTTACAAAGTGGTTATCCTTATGGCACTCGGTTCATCGCAACGGGCCCAGTCGTTGGATGTCAGATGTGGGAAGTCATGGAGTCTGATAGCCCTCCAGACGTCCACATCTGCGCCAGGTGTATCGAGATGGGGCTCCTAATGGACCGTATTAGGAACCTGGAGCAGCAGCTCGATGGGCTCCGTCTGGTCAGGGAGAGCGAGGAAGTCATTGAGAGGAGTTACAGGGATGTGGTCACTCCAAGACCACAGGAGGCGGGCAAGTGGATCACGGTTGGGAGAGGCAAGGGGCACAGGCAGGGACTAGAGAGTGCCCCGGTGGCTGTACACCTTGACAATACGTACTCCTTATTGAGCACTGTTGGGGTGGACAGCCTACCTGGGGGTAGCGACAGCGGCCGGGCCTCCGGTATAGAGACCGGCCCTGTTGCTCAGAAGGGTAAGGAAAAGAAGAGGAGGGCAATACTAATAGGGGACTCTATAGTTAGGGGGTCACAGGCGATTCTGTAGACGCAGTCGGGAGACCCGGATGGTAGTTTGCCTCCCTGGTGCCAGGGTCTGTGATGTGTCTCAACGTGTCCAACATATCCTGAAAGGGCATGGAGAGGAGCCCGGGGTCGTGGTACATGTAGGTACCAATGACATAGGTAAAAAAAAGAGAAGAGGTCCTGAAAGGAGAATTTAGGAAGTTAGGAGGGGAGTTAAAGAGAAGGACGGCAAAGGTAACAATCTCGGGATTACTGCCTGTGCCACGCGACAGTGAGAGTAGGAATGGAGCGAGGTGGAGGATAAATGCGTGGCTGAAGGACTGGTGCAGAAGGCAGGGATTCAAATTTCTGGATCATTGGGACCTCTTTTGTGGAAGGTTCGACATGTACAAAAGGGATGGGTTGCACTTGAACCCGAGGGGGACCGATATCCTGGCGGGGAGATCTGCAAAGGCTACTGGGGAGACTTTAAACTAGAATGGTTGGGGGGAGGGACTCAAATAGAGAATGCTATTAGACAGTGTGTGAGGCAGGAGGCAGAGAAGGAAAGCACTCAGACCCAACATGTAGGGGGGAAAGAAGAAAACAATAATAAACAGAGAATAAGAGGTGGTGGGGTTCTTAAATGGGTGAGCAGAGAAACAGAGGGGTGTAAAATGCGGGCGGAAGCAATAGGTAGCAAGGTGAAAAGTAACAGTGGCAGGCAGACAAATCCAGGGCAAAAATCAAAAAGGGCCGCTTTTCAACATAATTGTATAAGGGGTAAGAGCGTTGTAAAAACAAGCCTGAAGGCTTTGTGTCTCAATGCAAGGAGCATTCGTAATAAGGTGCATGAGTTGAACGGGCAGATAGCAATTAATGATTATGATATAGTTGGGATCACGGAGACATGGCTCCAGGGTGACCAAGGCTGGGAGATGAACATCCAGGGATATTCAATATTCAGGAGGAATAGAGAGAAAGGAAAAGGAGGTGGGGTAGCGTTGCTGGTTAGAGAGGAGATTAGCGCAGTGGAAAGGAAGGACATTAGCTTGGAGGATGTGGAATCGGTATGGGTGGAGCTGCGAAACACTAAGGGGCAGAAAACGCTGGTGGGTGTTGTGTACAGGCCACCTAGCAGTAGTAGTGAAGTTGGGGATGGCATCAAACAGGAAATTAGAAATGCGTGCAACAAAGGCAAAATAGTTATAATGGGTGACTTCAATCTACATATAGATTGGGTGAATCAAATTGGCAGGGGTGCTGAGGAAGAGGATGTCTTGGAATGTATGCGGGACAGTTATCTAAACCTACATGTAGAGGAACCAACGAGAGAGCAGGCTATTCTAGACTGGGTATTGAGTAATGAGGAAGGGTTAGTTAGCAGTCTTGTTGTGCGTGCCCCCTTGGGCAAGAGTGACCATAATATGGCTGAGTTCTTCGTTAGGATGGAGAGTGACATTGTTAATTCAGAAACAACGGTTATGAACTTAAAGAAAGGTAACTTTGAGGGTATGAGACGTGAATTGGCCAAGATTGACTGGCAATTAGTTCTAAAACGGTTGACGGTGGATATGCGAGGACTTTATTCATTGGAGGACAGGAGGATGAGGGGTGATCTTATATCTTATATCTGCTAAATAGCCAAGAAGAGAAAATAGTTGTTGGATTTGTTGGATATGCAATGGAAGGCATTTAAAGACTGCATGGATGAACTACAAAAATTGTTGATCCCAGTTTGGCAAAAGAATAAATCAGGGAAGGTAGTGCATCCGTGGATAACAAGGGAAATCAGGGATAGTATCAAAGCAAAAGATGATGCGTACAAATTAGCCAGAAAAAGCAGCATACCAGAGGACTGGGAGAAATTCAGAGACCAACAGAGGAGGACAAAGGGCTTAATTAGGAAAGGGAAAATAGATTATGAAAGGAAACTGGCAGGGAACATAAAAACTGATTGCAAAAGTTTTTATAGATATGTGAAGAGAAAGAGATTAGTTAAAACAAATGTAGGTCCCTTGCAGTCAGAAACAGGTGAATTGATCATGGGGAACGAGGATATGGCGGACCAATTGAATAACTACTTTGGTTTCGTCTTCACTAAGGAAGACATAAATAATCTGCCGGAAATAGCAGGGGGCCGCGGGTCAAAGGAGATGGAGGAACTGAGTGAAATCCAGGTTAGTCGGGAAATGGTGTTGGGTAAATTGAATGGATTAAAGGCCGATAAATTACCAGGGCCAGATAGGCTGCATCCCAGAGTACTTAAGGAAGTAGCTCCAGAAATAGTGGATGCATTAGTGATAATTTTTCAAAACTCTTTAGATTCTGGAGTAGTTCCTGAGGATTGGAGGGTAGCAAACGTAACCCCACTTTTTAAGAAGGGAGGGAGAGAGAAAACGGGGAATTACAGACCAGTTAGTCTAACATCGGTAGTGGGGAAACTGCTAGAGTCAGTTATTAAAGATGGGATAGCAGCACATTTGGAAAGTGGTGGAATCATTGGACAAAGTCAGCATGGATTTACGAAAGGTAAATCGTGTCTGACGAATCTTATAGAATTTTTCGAGGATGTAACTAGTAGAGTGGATAGGGGAGAACCAGTGGATGTGTTGTATCTGGACTTTCAGAAGGCTTTCGACAAGGTACCACAAAAGAGATTAGGATACAAACTTAAATCACACGGTATTGGGGGTTCAGTATTGATGTGGATAGAGAACTGGCTGGCAAACAGGAAGCAAAGAGTAGGAGTAAACGGGTCCTTTTCACAATGGCAGGCAGTGACGAGTGGGGTACCGCAAGGCTCAGTGCTGGGACCCCAGCTATTTACAATTTATATTAATGAGCTGGATGAGGGAATTGAAAGCAACATCTCCAAGTATGCGGAAGACACTAAGCTGGGGGGCAGTGTTAGCTGTGAGGAGGATGCTAGGAGACTGCAAGGTGACTTGGATAGGCTGGGTGAGTGGGCAAATGTTTGGCAGATGCAGTATAATGTGGATAAATGTGAGGTTATCCACTTTGGTGGCAAAAACGGGAAGGCAGACTATTATCTAAATGGTGGCCGATTAGGAAATGGGGAGATGCAGCGAGACCTGGGTGTCATGGTACACCAGTCATTGAAAGTAGGCATGCAGGTGCAGCAGGCAGTGAAGAAAGCGAATGGTATGTTGGCCTTCATAGCAAGAGGATTTGAGTATAGGAGCAGGGAGGTTCTACTGCAGTTGTACAGGGTCTTAGTGAGACCACACCTGGAGTATTGCGTACAGTTTTGGGCTCCAAATCTGAGGAAGGACATTATAGCCATAGAGGGAGTGCAGAGAAGGTTCACCAGACTGATTCCTGGGATGTCAGGACTTTCATATGAAGAAAGACTGGATAGACTTGGCTTATACTCGCTACAATTTAGGAGATTGAGAGGGGATCTTATAGAAACGTACAAAATTCTTATGGGGTTGGACAGGCTAGATGCAGGAAGATTGTTCCCGATGTTGGGGAAGTCCAGGACAAGGGGTCACAGCTTAAGGATAAGGGGGAAATCCTTCAAGACCGAGATGAGGAAAAACTTTTTCACACAGAGAGTGGTGAGTCTCTGGAACTCTCTGCCACAGAGGGTAGTTGAGGCCAGTTCATTGGCTATATTTAAGAGGGAGTTAGATGTGGCCCTTGTGGGTAAGGGGATCAGGGGGTATGGAGAGAAGGCAGGTACGGGATACTGAGTTGGATGATCAGCCATGATCATATTGAATGGCGGTGCAGGCTCGAAGGGCCGAATGGCCTACTCCTGCACCTATTTTCTATGTATCTATGTATCTATGTTGCATAAACTGCGACTGGACAGGATGGTTACAGCTGCAAATAATATGATATTTATGTTCATGACTCACCCTTGCAGAGTGACCGGGGGCGTCAGGTCTCAAACTAGTTTCATGGCATACCCCATGGACCTTTGGTGTGGGTGTGGTCACAAATCTACAGTCATCATGTCATCATATAGCTCTGAACTGGCATGTTTGTTATCTACACTAAAAAAACTCAGACGTAGGGATCGGTATAGACCATCCCCGGGTGATATAACTGGTAGGCTTGTGCAGGAGTGAACACTGATGTTTCAAATCTCACTCCACCAGGGCTGCAACAACATCAGCAGCAAGGGTTGTGAATGTTTCGCTGGACCTCATCCTAGTGGCTGCAGGATGGTCAAACCAGCGAATTTCCAAATGTGTTAGAATAAACCCATTTGCCAGACCGGGGTATTTGCCAACACTATTTTTAGGTTCTAATTTTTAATTCCTCCTGGATGATTGGGATTACTATTATCATCATTAAAAAGCACCAGCATGTTTCAATTTATGTCATGCTTTATTAAATTTCACTCATCCCTGGTCAATTGATGGCAGTGTGACGCATGGACTCGTTTTCCACGGCATGAAATCACAGAGCTTCAAAATCTTCACGTAGTCACTCACGTGACTCCGAAGTAAAATAGTTGGAGTAAACGAGAACTTACCAGTTTGAAGTTTGATCTTTATTTTATGAGGAGTTACGATGAGGGTTTACGTGCCCTCCGCTCCCAACCCTCTCTCATAAAGATCAGCTGGTAGTTCTAGGTTCTCGAATCTTACTATATTCAGGTCATCAACTGTTATCTGTGATTTCACACCGCTGCTTTGGAGATTGACGTGCATGCGGGCTGACGGCCTTCTTCACGTAATCCCTCATCGTAACACCTCATAAAATAAAGATCAAACTTCAAACTGGTAAGTTCTCGTTTAATCTTAATAATTTTGGTCGCCAAATTATAGGAAAGATGTCAACAAAATAGAGAGGGTACAGAGGAGATTTACTAGAATGTTGCCTGGGTTTCAGCAACTAAGTTACAGAGAAAGGTTGAACAAGTTAGGTCTTCGTTCTTTGGAGCGCTGAAGGTTAAGGGGGGACTTGATAGAGGTCTTTAAAATGATGAGAGGGTTAGACAGAGTTGACGTGGATAAGCTTTATCCATTGAGAGTAGGGAAGATTCAAACAAGAGGACATGATTTGAGAATTAAGGGACAGAAGTTTAGGGGTAACATGAGGGGGAACTTCTTTACTCAGTGAGTGGTAGCTGTGTGGAATGAGCTTCCAGTAGAAGTGGTGGAGGCTGGTTCGATTTTATCATTTAAAAATAAATTGGATAGGTATATAGACGGGAAATAAATGGAGGGTTATGGTCTGAGTGCAGGTAGATGGGACGGTGAGAATAAGTGTTCTGCACGAACAAGACGGGCCGAGATGGCCTGTTCCCGTGCTGTAATTGTTACATGGTTATATATGGTAGATGCTGCCCCTTTACCGGGGTTGTATAGTAGTTAGAATAGTTGTTTGATGATTTTGTAACATGGAGGTGGGTTTGTCACCGCGGTTTTGATTTTTTTGGTCTGTGTATTGTGTTGAAATTAAATAAATTATTTTTTGATACAAAAAAAAGCTGGGTTACGAAACGCACGGAACTGTGTCTCTGCGCATCCCTCTGCAAATGGATCCTTGACTTCCTCATCCACAGACCACAGTATGTTCGAATTGGCAGAAACACTTCATCCTCACTGATAATCAGCACGGGAACACCTCAAGGCTGCGTACTCAGCCCCCTGCTCTACTCACACCATACTCATGACTGCGTAGCCGGACACAGTGCGAACTCCATTTTCAAGTTATCTGACAACAACACCGTTGTGGGACGAATTACAGATGGTGATGAGTCAGAGTATAGAAGTGAGATCGACCGACTAACCATATGGTGCCAGCACAACAACCTGGCTCTCAATATCAGCAAAACCTCAGAACTGATTGTGGACTTTGGAAGAGGAAGGGTGAGGTACCACAATCCTGTTTATATCAATAGAATGATGGTGGAGAGAGTTAAAAACTTCAAATTCCTGGCCATGCATATTTCCGATGATCTTACCTGGATCCAGCACACTAATTCAATCAGAAAGAAAGCACATCAGTGCCTCTACATCCTGAGAAGATTACGGAGATTCGGTATGTCAAAGAGCATTCTCTTGAACTTCTACAGGTGCACAGTAGAGAGCATACTGACCTGTTGCATCGCCGGCCTGGTTCGGCAATTTGAACGTCCAGAAGCGGAAAATACTGCAAAAAGTTGTAAGCACGACCCAGGCCATCACCGGCTCTGACCTTCCCACCGTCGAAGGGATCTATCTTAGTCGCTGCCTCAAAAATGCGGCCAACATCATCAAAGACCCACACCACCCTGGCCACACACTCATCTCACTACTGGCATCGGGAAGAAGGGACAGGAGCCCGAGAACAGTAACGTCCAGGTTCAGGAACAGTTTCTTCCCTACAGCCATCAGGCTATTAAACACTACAACTTCCAAAAGCTATGTACTACAATAGATTATTATTATTATTATTATTATTATTATTATTGCACTGTTATTGTTTGTTATTTTTCTTTGGCGTTGTTGTTATATTATTTATTATGATTACATATTCTGTTGTGCTGCAGCAAGTAAGAATTTCGTTGTTCTATCTGGGACATAACAATAAAACACTCCTGACTCTTGACTTATCTTCATTGATGATACAATTGCTGATGTATCGAGGGAGAGTGGTCGAGGGAGAAAGTATTTATTTAAGTGGACACAAACTTGCTGCTCAAGTTCAAACAAATGCATCAAAGCTCATTGGCCGTCGGTTCATTCTACAGCAAGACAATGATCCCAAACATTCTGCTAGCCCTTGCTGTCCCCTCCCCTTCATCAGCCCTCTGGTTGTCTCCTCCCCTCCCCCAGCCCTCGGGCTCCACCTCCGCCTTTTTTCCTTTCTTCTCCCCACCCCCTATCAGTCTGAAGAAGGGTTTCGGCCCGAAACGTTGCCTATTTCCTTCGCTCCATAGATGCTGCTGCACCCGCTGAGTTTCTCCAGCATTTTTGTGTACCAATGATCTCAAACATACTGCTGAAGCAACAAAGGAGTTTTTCAAAGCTAAAGCATGGTCAATTCTTGAGTAGCCAAGTCAATCACTCGATCTGAACCCAATCGAGCATGTCTTTTATATGCTGAAGAGAAAACTGAACGGGACTAGCCTCCAAAACAAGCATAAGCTAAAGATGGCTGCAATACAGGCCTGGCAGAGCATCACCAGAGACTACATCCAGCAACTGGTTTCATTCACATGGCATTGCTGTGTCCCAAACATGATAGTGCCTTGAAATGGGCGGACTATGTATAAACTGCTGTAATTTCTACATGGTGAAACCAAAATGTATAAAAATGGTCACATCTGACAATGTGCAGTTTAATCACATGTGATTTTTTTTTTCTTTCACAAATCTCAAATTGTGAAGTACAGAGGCAAATAAATAAATGATGGGTCTTTGTCCCAAACATTATGCAGGGCACTATAATCACAAACAGCAGACGTCCCCACCTTTCTAATTACATTTCTTAAACTTTTACATCCCTTCTAATTGCCCGCTACCGCTCTTTCCTACTGACTTTAGAAGATATCCGCATGGTTCAAAAGTCTGAATCCCTATCCTATAGGACGTTGAAGTGCGCATCTCGGTGGTAAACGGTGGAGTAGTCGTGAGAGAGCAAATCTTTTGAGTGGTGGTTGGACCAGGTGTTCAGTGTGTCAGGCGTGAGTGTTTAGGGGGCCCGCGGGAGAAGCCATATATGATGGGGAGATAAAGGACAAAGTGAAGATAGGAAGATAGTGAATAGGGTGGAGGGAGGGAGTGGTTAGGATGGAGATAGGGAGTGCTTATGGTGATGGTTGGGAGGGAATACAAGGTATGGCAAAGAGAAGGTGTGTTTTTGAGTAGTGTACGGAGGATTTTTAGGATGGTGCATTAAGAGTGTGTTTAGGGTGGTGAGGGAGTGATTGATTCGTGTGGATGGAGTGAGTGTTTAGGCTTTAGAGAAAGGGAACGTTTGGAGCAGGGTAATATTCTTATGGGGTTGGACAGGCTAGATGCAGGAAGATTGTTCCCGATGTTGGGGAAGTCCAGGACAAGGGGTCACAGCTTAAGGATAAGGGGGAAATCCTTTAAGACCGAGATGAGGAAAAACGTTTTCACACAGAGAGTGGTGAATCTCTGGAACTCTCTGCCACAGAGGGTAGTTGAGGCCAGTTCATTGGCTATATTTAAGAGGGAGTTAGATGTGGCCCTTGTGGCTAAAGGGATCAGGGGGTATGGAGAGAAGGCAGGTACGGGATACTGAGTTGGATGATCAGCAATGATCATATTGAATGGCGGTGCAGGCTCGAAGGGCCGAATGGCCTACTCCTGCACCTATTTTCTATGTATCTATGTATCTATGTAATGGGTAGGCGCAGGGAGCCAGTTTTGTGATCGTGAATAGGATTATTTTGGCTGGTGAAGAATATTTAGGTAGGTGGAGGAAAAGACTATTTAGGGTAGAGCAAGTGGTTCTCTGACAATGCTAGAGAGTAGTTAGGGAGGAAGCAAACAACTCTTCAGGATCGAGGGAGGAATTGTTCAAGGAGGTGTTTAGTAGAAATAGTGTGGTGGAGGAAGGTAGTGTTTAGGCTGGCGGTGAGAATGGAGTGTTTTAGGTGGCCAGGAAAGTGTTTAATATGTTGTTGGGTGGACAATGTGTAGGGTGCAGAGAGGTGTGTTTGGGGAGGGAGGCAGGACTTCTCATGAAAGGATGGAGCGTTTGCGGAAATGGAGAAATTGAGTGTTGATGGTGCTGGAGTAAACGAATATTTACTAATGGGAAAGGCCGTCGTGGTATGGCACGTATTTAAGATGGAAGGAATTCCTCAGTATGATGATGAGAGAAAGCTCAATGTGGCGTACGGAGGAAGTGTTTTGTGGTGAGAAAGTGTTGAACTAGTAGGAGGTGTGGTGCTTTGGGTGGAGGGAAGCTCTGGAGTGAGTGAACGGCGAAGTGAACGGCGAAGCCCTGGAGTGTTTCAAGTGCTGTATTTAGAGTCACGAGAGGTGGTGTATTTAGAGTGGAGGGAATAGTGTTTTCCGGGTCTTTAATGGAGTGTTTAGGTTCGAGGGCAGGGATGTTGACGGTGGAAGGAAGGAGTATTTAGACTGGTGCACGGATGTAGTGTTTCAGATAGAGGTAGGGATTCGTTTAATGTGGAGCGAGAGTTGTTTAGGCTAGACGGAGGGGTGGTTTACGGCAGTAGAGGGAATGAGATTTAAGAGTGGTCGAGGCAGAAAGTATTTATTGAGGAGGGAGGTCGTGATTAAAGTGATCGGTGAGTGTTTAGTATAGACTGTGCTTAGGTTCATAGAACGAGAGAGAGTTTCGGGTAGTGGAGAGAGGGAGTGCGTCGGATAGAGGAACACTGCTTCATTTTGAGGGAGGGGTTGCCTTGGATGAAGGGAGGATGTGCTTTAGGACAACGGACGTTTGCTTAGAGCGGAGGGAAGGAGTGTTATAGGGCCAGTAGAGAGTGTTTTTATGGTGTAAGGGAGTGTTTAGGGCGAGGGTAGGCAGTCTTCGGGGTGGCGTATGGAGACAGTGTTTCGGGTCATGCAAGAGGAAATGTGTAGTGCTGAGGGTGGTTGAGGGAGTATGGAAGATGGTGAGAAGGTGCCCTTACGATGATGAAGGGGGTGGTTGGGAAATGAAGAGAGTTACAGTTGAGAGAGGCAATGTTTAGGGTGGTGGACGATGTGAGTGTTCAAGGTACAGGGAGAAGTGTGTAGAGTGCCAGTAGATGAGATCATTTATGATGGAGACAGGAAGGGTTTATGGTGAAGGGAAGGAGCTGGTGCTTAAGATGGAGGGAAGGCGTGTTTATGGTGGAGAGAGGGCGTGTTTAAGATGCGGAGCGAGGGAATGCTTTGACGGGCGGAGGGAGGCAGTGTTTATGATATGGTGTGTTGAAGTTGGCTAAGGGATGTAATGTTAATGTGGCGGATTGGAGATCATTTAAGGCGGCTCAGGGTGGTGGAGGACGTAGTGTTTGGAATGAACAGATGGTGTGTTTAATGTCATGGGATAGGGAGCATTGCGAATGCTGGAGGGAGGGACTGGTTAAACGGGACAGCAAAGCATCGTTTATGTTGGTTGAGGGTTGGGTAGTTCAGGGTGGATGGAAGGGAGTGTTTAGTGTGATGGAGGCAGCGTGTGTTTACGGAGGTTGCCGGGCAGGGCGGTTTGGATGGAGACAGGAATTGTTTCGAGAGAGATGCATTTTATGGCTGGGAAAGGAGAGTTTCGAGTGGTGGAGAACGGGCATGTTCCGGGTGATGGTGTGCGGCAGTGTATACGGCCAACGGAGGCTGAGGCTCGAGGGCTGGACTGTTTAGGGTTGAGGGGAAGGGATTTCGGAGGTGGAAAAGGGAATGTTTAGGTTGATGGGGGAAGGCTCTACCTCGTGATATGGCACATGGCGTAGTAGGGGAGACTACTGAGTCATGGGGGGGGGCGTTTTGAGTGCTGTTGAGTGGACGTGTTTTGAGTGGTGGAGGGCGTGTTTTGTGTGGAGGCATGGCGTGTTTTGGTTGCAGGGGGTTGTTTGGTGGACGTAGAGAGCTTTGTTTAGACGTAGAGCGTCTGAAGGGGGGTGAGGGTTTGCCATGATGGACGAAGGGCATTTTAATGATGCGGAGGGGGTGTTTAGGGTGATAGGCGAGGAGATTGGTTGGGTATGTGAAAGTAGGGAGTGTGAAGGAGTGTTTACAGTCGAGAAAGGGGGGTAGGATGGAGGGAAACAATGTGTAATGTTGAAAAAGGGAGCGTTTACGTGGTGGTGGAATGGGATTTCATAGGAAATTAAGTTGTGGTGCTCAGGGCGGTTGAGCGAAGGAGAGCTGTGGGTGAGGAGGGAGTATATACGGAGGGGAATTAGGTGGCGGTTATGGTGCAGAGAGGGAGGGTTTAGAATGGTGGGGAGGTTATTTTGCCAGTGGCCTGGCAATGTGTATGGTGGTGAAGGGGGAGAGTGTTTGGGTGTAGGCTTGTTTAGGATGGTGCTGGAGTGAAAGTTAATGTTGGAAGGAGTCATTTAGGGTGGTCACTGGAGCGGGTGTTCACTGGATATTGGAATTTCTAGGGAGGTGTGATGTTGTGTTTAAAGTGGTGGATAGAGGACGAGATTGGTTTGAGGATGGATGTGTAGGAAGGAACTGCAGAGGCGTAACTCAGCGGGTCAATCAGCATCTCTTGAGAAAAGGAGTAGGTTATGTTTCGGGTCAATAGACAATAGGTGCAGGAGTAGACCATTCGTCCCTTCGAGCCACCACTGCCATATATTGTGATCATGGCTGATCATCCATAATCAGTACCCCGTTCCTGCCTTCTCCGCATATCCCCTGACAGCGCTATCTTTAAGTGCTCTATCTAACTATTTCTTGAAAGTATCCGGAGAATTGGCATCCACTGCCTTCTGATGCAACAAATTCCACAGATTCACAACTCTCTGGGAGAAAAAGTTTTTCCTCATCTCCGTTCTAAATGGCCTACCTCTTATTCGTATTCTTAACTGCGGCCCGTGGTTCTGGACTCCCCCAACATCGGGAACATGTTTCCTGCATCAACCCTGTCGAATCCCTTAATAATCTTATATGTTTCAATACGATCATCTCTCATCCTAAATTCCAGCGAATACAACCCCAGTCGCTCCATCCTTTCAGCGAACCTACGCTGCACTCCCTCAATAGCTAGTATGTCCTTCCTAAGATTTGAAGACCAAAATTGCACACACTACTCCAGGTGTGGTCTCACTAGGGCCCTGTTCAAATGCAGAAGAACCTCATTGCTCCTATGCTCAACTCCTCTTGTTATGAAGGCCAACATGCCATTAGTTTGCTTCACTACCTGCTGTACCTGCATGCTTAACTGCAGTGACTGATGAACTAGGACACCCAGATCTCGTTGTACTTCCCCTTTTCATAATATTTCACCATTCAGATAATAATCTGCCTTCCTGCTTTTGCCACCAAAGTGGATAATCTCACGTGTATCCACATTAAACTGCACCTGCCATGCATCTGCATACTCGCGCAACCTGTCCAAGTCGCCCTGCCTAGAAATATAGAAACATAGAAAATAGGTGCAGGAGGAGGCCATTCGGCCCTTCGAGCCGCCATTCATTGTGATCATGGATGATCGTCCCCAATCAATAACCTGTGCCTACCTTCTCCCCATATCCCTTGATTCCACCAGCCCCTAGAGCTCTATCTAACTCTCTCTTAAATCCATCCAGTGATTTGGCCTCAACTGCCCTCTGTGGCAGGGAATTCCACAAACACAATTCTCTGGGTGAAAACGTTTTTTCTCACCTCAGTCTTAAATGGCTTCCCCTTTATTATAAGACTGTGGCCCCTGGTTCTTCACTCGCCCAACATTGGGAAACATTTTCCTGCATCTAGCTTGTCCAGTCTTTTTATAATTGTATATGTTTCTATAAGAGCCCCCTCATCCTTCTAAACTCCAGTGAATACAAGCCTAGTCTTTTCAATCTTTCCTCATATGACAGTCCCGCCATCCCAGGGATCAATCTCGTGAACCAACGCTGCACTGCCTCAATCACAAGGGTTTCCTTCCTCAAATTCGGAGACCAAAACTGTACACAATACTCCAGATGTGGTCTTACCAGAGCCCTGTGCAACTGCAGAAGAATCTCTCTACTCCTATACTGAAATCCTCTTGTTATGAAGGCCAACATTCCATTAGCTTTCTTCACTGCCTGCTGTACCTGCACGCCAACTTTCAGTAACTGGTGTACAAGGACACCCAGGTCTCGCTGTACCTCCCCCTTACCTAACCTAACACCATTGAGATAATAATCTGCCCCCTTGTTTTTGCCACCAAAGTGGATAACCTCACATTTAGCTATATTATACTGCATCTGCCACGCATCTGCCCACACACTCTACCTGTCCAGGTCACCCTGCAACCTCCTAACATCCTCTTCACGGTCCACACTGCCACCCAGCTTTGTGTCATCCGCAAACTTGCTAGTGTTGCTCCTAATTCCCTCTTCCAAATCATTAAAATATATATGGTAAACAGTTGTGGCCCCACCACCGAGCCCTGTGGCACTCCACTCGCCACTGCCTGCCATTCTGAAAAGGACACGTTCACTCCTACTCTTTGCTTCCTGTCTGCAACCAGTTTTCTATCCACGTCAACACCCTACCCCCAATACCATATGCTCTAATTTTAGTCACCAGCCTTTGTCTCCAGGCCCCATGCGAGACCTTATCATAGGCTTTCTGAAAGTCTGGATACACTACATCCACTGGCTCCCTTTCATCCATTTTGCTTGTCATCCTCAAAATATTCCAGAAGATTAGTCAAGCATGATTTTCCTTTCATAAATCCATGCTGACTTGGACTAATCCTTTTACTGCTATCCAAATGCCCCATTATTACCTCTTTAATAATTGACTCCAGCATCTTTCCCACCACCGAAGTCAGGCTAACTGGTCTGTAATTCCTCATTTTCTCTCTCGCTCCTTTTTTGAAAAGTTGGATAACATTAGCTATCCTCCAATCCACAGGAACTGATGCTGAATCTATTGAACATTGGAAAATGATCACCAATGCGCCCACTATTTCTAGAGCCACCTCCCTGGGTTAAGGTATGATGAACGTTTGACGGCACTGGGCCTGTACTCGCTAGAGTTTAGAAGGATGGGCGTGGACCTGATTGAAAGGCCAGGGTGGATTGCATGTTTATTGGGAGAGTCTAGAACTAGAGCGCACAGCCTCAGAATAAAAAGACGCACCTTTAGGAAGGGAATGAGGAGGAATGTCGTTAGCCACAGTCAATCTGTGGATTTAATTACCACAGGTGGCTGTGGAGGCCAAGTCATTGGGGGGGTTTTAAGCGGAGATTGACAGGTTCTTGATTAGCAAGATTGTCAAATGTTACAGAAAGAAGGCAGGAGAATAGGGTTAAGAGGGAAAGATATATCAACCATGATTGAATGACGGGGTAGACCCGAGGGGCCGAATGGTCTAATTCGGCTCCTCTGTGTTCTGAATTTATGAACTATGAAGGATAAAGTATTCGGGGTGTTTGAGGGAAGGCTGGTTTAAGCAAAGGATGGGCATGGTTAGGATGGTGGAGAGAGAGACTGTTTAAGGTAGAGGCAAGGAGGAGTCTTTAGGTGAGGGATCTAGTGTTTTAGTTGTTTGATGTAATGTTTCGTGTGGTGGAAGGACGTGTTTGGGCTGTACGGTGGGTGTGTTTAGTATGGACGGAATGTTAAGGATGGTGAAGGAAGGTAGAGTTGATAATGGAGGGAAGGGGCGTTTAAGCGGATGAAGGGTGTGCTCAGATTGTGTAGATGAAGTATCGAGAAAGTCGGATGGAGGAAATGTTTAGGGTGGTGCTGCGCTGCAGTGTTTAGGGGCTTGGAGGAATGCAATGTTTAGAGTGGAGACGGGACAGATTTATGATGGATGAGCGGATGAAGGATTAGGGTGCAGCAGGGATTATTTTTCTGTGGTGATCCGAGGTAGCACTTAGGGTGCGGGGAGGAAATGTTAAGAGTGACGGGGCACAATGTTCTGCGTGGTGGTCGAGGATGGAGTTTCTCGATTGGTGGAATGTTTAGTGTGGTAGAAAGAAGGGAGTGGTTTAGAGTGGTGGAGCGAGGGAGTGTTTAGTGAGGAGGGGAGAACTTTACGGTGGAGGGATCGAATATTTGGCAGAGGTCGGGGAACCAGTTTTTATGATGGAGAGAGGGAGTGTTTGGGAAGTGGTAGGGGAGCCGATGGATTGCTCTCTTGTCCCGACGGTGTCGACCTTCTCGGGAGCCGTTGAAGCCGCACTCACCAGAGCAAATGGAGCGCTTTCCATCACACTTCTTATGTGCCCTGTGGATGGGGGAAAGGCCGTGTGTTTTCAGGAAATGCGTCACTCCCCAGGGGACACTCGGCCTCAGAGCTATCCATGGTCCAATTATTTATGTTCATTGCAGACCCCAATATTTTGATATCGGCAAGGGGTAATGGAAACACCAGTAAAGTTCAGGGTAAGATGGCTGGACTCGGCGTGTTGCAACTGGTCGTTGCGGGAATTTGAATTGTAATTTTGCATTCTCCACCTGATTTCTTTTCTGCGTTATTTCCTATGAGTTATTCCCTTCCATTACCTGAGGATATCACGCCACTTTGTTCGGTTCAGAATTCTTCCATTTGGACTCCACGACCTAGCGCTAGTGCAGGAACTCCGATTTCA
Source organism: Malacoraja senta (assembly GCA_038087875.1). NCBI lineage: Eukaryota > Metazoa > Chordata > Chondrichthyes > Rajiformes > Rajidae > Malacoraja > Malacoraja senta. Next base: position 42,881,248 of record CM075981.1, on the reverse strand, counting down.
TCCAGTAACCTGCGCCCGTTTATTTGTCGCCACCGCATTGAGATTAAGTGCAGGGGGCCAACTGTCTTCTTTTCTGAGGCCGAGTCGTGGGGAAGCAGAGTGCCTGCGGGAACATGCAGGGGGCTGGGTCCGGATGCTTTGAGTCCGATTGAGGAACGAGTTTGTGTGCTTTAGAAAAGTAGGGGCATAGTTAGTCCATCGAGAGGCCCAGCTGCCATATTGGTTTAGCTGTGTGAGCCTGATGCCCTCTTGCATGTTTCACCCCCACCCCCACCAAGCCGACCCCATTAACACACCCGTGGCGGAGGAATCACTTACATCAAGGAGGAACTCCACGATAGTGTCAGCTGCCAATTCTCCATCGTATTCGATCACCTCGTCCTCCTTGAACACGTAAATGCTGCCTTCTTCATCCAGTCCTGCGGTGGGACGCAATTCGGAGAAAGGCGAAGAGAATAGGTGCGATTCAGTCAACCAGGCTCCCCGGAGTTCCGCCTAATGGGCGACACTCGCGCCGAGTCGCTCTGTCCCCCGTCCCTATTGGATCCTTTGCCCCAGACTCGCGGGTGTCGAGGAGGCCATCACCCACAACCAATTCTCCCTCCTTCCCCCACCCGCTGCTTGGTCCTCTATGTTTTCTCCCCCATTTCTCCACTCTCGGTCCCTCCAATGTTCCGATGCCAACCTCTCCTCCTCCTCTTTCCTCTCCAGTAGGTGCAAGGACTTACCTAGTTTCTTGGCGACTGCCTCGTCTTCATCGGCATCCACCAGGCCGAAACCAATGTTCTCATCCTCCAGCACTTGTGCCGCCAACTGGCAGAAAGAGATGGGAGAGGTAGGAAAGGTTTACTCAGACTGTAAATCTCCACAGCTCGAAATTACTCAGCCAACGCCCAATCACCGAAGAAACACGCATTGATACGAAAAGTAACCATACATGTATCAGTCAATAAATCAACAAACACGAATCAAATAGTTCCATAAATGCCCCAACATCCATCCCTATCTGTGTAAACGCCACCAGCCAGTATAGTTCGGCCTGTTTCCTACCCTCACAGTCCCTACATCTCTTTGCCCCACACAGCCTTTACATTCCTCACTATCTTTGAATACCCCTCCAGCTCCAACACCTGTAGCCAGAAGAATGCGACATGGGTGGCCAGAAGAATGACGAACGTAGCTTGCTTGCTTGGGGATTGAGAATTGGGAAGTTATGTAGCATCTACACAGGACATGTGTTATTCCGGGCTTGGGGGATAGTTCCGGTCACTGCACCATAAAAAATACGTGGTAGCAACAGGGAGAGTGCTGAAACGATCCTATAGGACGTTGCCTGGATGAAAGGCTGCAGTGATGAAGGAGCATTGGATGGGCTGGGACTATTTTCACAACGGTGTAAGGCATGAGGGGTGAGTTTATATAGGTCTGTGGTATTATGAACGGCACGGATATGATATATACTTTCAGTCTTTGCCCCGGTGATGGGGGCGTCTAGCACTGGATGGCACACGTTCAATGTGAGATAAGACAAATTTAAAGGAGATCTCAAGGGTAGAGGTTTCACAAAAAAGGTTCTCGATATATGGATTCGTGTAGATAGACAATATGAATGTGCAATTTGGGCCGAGGAGCCTGTTTCCGATCTGTTTAACTCTATGACAACGATTATTTCTGTAACGCCCTACACCCCTCCATATCATGTAATCCAGTTGAACCTTACACGCCTCACTATCTCTTTAACCTCCTCAGCTCCTACACAGAAATCTCAGTCATTTCTTTCAGCACCGTCGCCCCTCCCGGTCTGGGATCATTATACAGCACGGAAAAGGCCCTTTTCCCATCGGCGTTCCCGAGCAAGGTATCCACGTGTACATATACCTACCTACACCAATTTCTCCCACAGCTCGTTCAAGAAATCCACTATTCGTTCTGGAATGCTTATCCCTGGGGTCATTTTTTAACTATCCCTCCTCTCACCTTAAACCTATGCCTTCTAGACAATAGACAATAGGTGCAGGAGTAGGCCATTCGACCCTTCGAGCCAGCACCGCCATTCAATGTGATCATGGCTGATCATCCCCCCAATCAGTTCCCCGTTCCTGCCTTCTCCCCATATCCCCTGACTCCGCTATCTAGCTCTCTCTTGAAAATATCCAGAGAACCGACCTCCTCCGCCATCTGTGGCAGAGAATTCCACAGACTCACAACTCTCTGTGTGAAAAAGTGTTTCCACATCTCCGTTCTAAATGACTTGCCCCTTATTCATAAACTGTGACCCCTGGTGCTGGACTCCCATAATATCGGGAACATGTTTCCTGCCTCTAGCTTGTCCAAATCCTTAATTTTAGATTCAGCTGTTCCGGGGAAAGGACTGTGACAATCCAGCTTAGCCATGCCCCTCGATTTTATAAAACGCTATAAGGTCACTCCTCAACCTCCTTCACTCTAAGGTGATGTATCCCAGCCTATCCAATCTCTCATGATCTCCCCATTCCTGGCAATAACCTTACAAATCGTTTCTGTGACCTTTGCAGTTTAATGACATCCCAACTCACTAATCGCTTCCAGCACCTACATCCATCTGTATCTCTGTGAACACATCTGGTCCCCACATACCTCCGTACCTCTTTCACCACATGCAGCCCTACATCTCTCTCCTTATCCATGCATCACCCTGCAATTCCTCGAACCCTCGCATTCCCTGCAGCACCCCAAAGCATGTACAGCCCACCATATCTTTAACCAACTCCGGCAATTTACCACTCCCTACCTCTGCCCATCCTCCAGTCCCATACCCCTGTCTGTCTGTAACTTCCTCCAACTCACACCTCCCTATATCTCTGTAACCCCATTCACTCTCTTCACACATCCCTCTCTCTGTAACACCCTCCAACATCTACACCCCTCCCTATCTTTTCTAATATTCACCAGTCCGTATGCCTTCCTAATTTCCCTCTAAGCTTTTCACGCCCCTTATCTTTCACACTCATTATCTTTATCGACCCTTCCATATTCCATGTTCACCACTCCATATCTGTGCATTTCACTACGGTCATGTATGTTGTTGTCAGTGTGGTCTGACAAAGGGGTGTGTACAGTCACAGTAGTGTGCATACTACGTCCCTGCGATTGTGACTGGTATGTTCGTTGTGTTTGATGTCGGCGCATTCTGTTGACAGTGTCCGTTCAACCCCAGCGCTCACAAATCTGTTCTGATCGAGTCTGGGAACTCAATGTTTCCAACATCATTTACCAGGCATTATTCTGCTCTGGAACGGGTAATTTTTGAGCGGGCTGCGCCTTCAGATGCAATGTTGGCAGGAATCGTAGAAACCTGTGCACATTTCAGCATGTGTGATAGCGGAAGGAGATGGGAGCAGATCGTGAAGATGGTCAGTACAGTTGGAGGGCCAGAGTGGCCTCCATCTTCACTACTCTCGCTGGAGTGGGATGTTCTGTGACAGAGATGGACATATGGCTCAGGGTTATGTTACTTCTGCACTGCAGGTTCAGTACTTCAGCTAAAGGTGTCAGGTTCAAGCAGTTATAGGTCTCCGGGGCACGTGTAAAGCGTACAGTTAGAGAGGGTTGGAAACTGGTGGCCCAGTAAAACACTTTACAATCTGGCAGGGTGCAGTGCCGGTACCCTTCCGAGGATAGTGCGCAGACCGTTCAGACTCACAGACCGTCCACAGACAAACACTCAGCAAACATACGTCAACATACTTTCAGAAGCCATGCACACGCGTACTCACACATACACACGAAGGAGAGAGATGGAGAGGCAAATATATATATATATATATCACACATGCACGCACACATTCACGCACAGGGACTTACAACACACATACATGCATACACATTGCACACATAGACATACACGCTATACGCGCGCGGACACACGCACACAGGTAACGTGCACGCGTGTACACACACGCACACAACTGAAGAAGATGTAATCAATTGATATCCAGCAGCAACTGACGTTCAGAAACAATGGAAACAGCCACAGATTCCAAACTCTCTCGTTCGTTCTCTCTCTCTCTCTCTCTCTCTCTCTCTCTCTCTCTCTCTCTCTCTCTCTCTCTCTCTCTCTCTCTCTCTCTCTCTCTCTCTCTCTCTCTCTCTCTCTCTCTCTCTCTCTCTCTCTCTCTCTCTCTCTCTCTCTCTCTCTCTCTCACACACACACAAACTCACAAACTCACAAACTCACAAACTCACAAACACTCACACAGCCACACACACTCACATACACATACAGGCACACAGGAGTGGACATGCACTCGGCCATATACTGGCAGGGACACACTCACACGTAGTCACACACAAACACGCACAGGCACATCATACATACAGATGTACACGCCCGCAGGCACATATGCTCACACAAAGACACACGCAGAGACTCACACCCACTTATAGATAACCGCACGCACTGACATATATTCACCCATACTGCACACACACACATCCACGAGCGCACACAGCTACAGACTCACACTCCTAAAGAGGCATGACGACACACAAGGATTACTCTTTGGGCTAGCTTTCTTTTTCCTAATTCTATCCCCCCCTCCCCTACAACCAGGTTCATTACTCAGTGCTGCAGGCGATGACTTATCTTGCTCCTTGCCCTAGTGAAGATTGGTTGCAAAGCTTTCTTTTCGGAATGCAATATTCCTGCCCACCCACCCAACCAGCGCGGTGCCACGGCGGAGGGCTCCTCGGCGAGGGTCGGCAGGCGCCGTCGTCGTCTCCGTGTTCCTCATACCTCCAGCGTGAGCTCGTCCCACTCGAACTGCTTCTGCGAGATCTTGTCGTCGTCGACGGACTCATGGTAGTACAGGCAGAGGATGTCGAATTTCTTCAGCACTTGCTTGTAGTTCTTGGGGGAGAGGTGAATCACTCTGTCCACGCCGTCGTACTCTGGGATGTTGATCCCCTCCTCCGCTCGGCACAGGGCGAGGGTGACGGCCGACAGGAACAACAGCCAGGGGGCCGCATGGTGCAGCTGACTTGCGGGGGCTGGGGAGGGACGGGGCAACAAGCAGAGAGAGGGCGAGAGAGAGGGAGACTGGCTGTGAGGCGTAGGGAAACAGAGAAAGAGAGAGAGAGAGAGAGAGAGAGAGAGAGAGAGAGAGAGAGAGAGAGAGAGAGAGGGGTGGCCTCGGACGAGGAAAGCAGAAAGGGGGGCTGAGATTTTCAGCTGCACTCTGGACTATCCTGGGACGCAAAGAGGAGAGCAAGACGCTCGTCAAGCCAGCTGCAACCTGAAAGTCTCGATAATTTGCTGGGTAGAGAGATTCCCGGCTGTGGCAGCCACTGCCCGACGATGGGGACTGGTGCGACGGAGCTACACACCCATATTAAGGAAAGTGACCCGGGGAAGAAAGTAACACTTCTAAAAATAAAGGAAGCTGAGCCCAGAAAAGAAAGAGCGAGGGATAGCGCTACCCCAAAACAGCCAGCCAGAGAGGCCTGCTCACGCTGCAGCACGGGGGGAATTAATACATTGCTTGCGCGGGGGAATTAGAGAGAGAGGTCGGCCGAGAGGTCAGCATGCAGAGAGAGTGACGCAACGAGGACCGAGGGCGAGCACAGGGAGTGGGCCGAGCACGATATAGTCGGAGAGCTGCCTGAGGAGAAGATGGAGAAGGAGAGAGTGGACGAAAGACATCACGTCAATGGGTGAATCGGAGGGGAGGACATGAATGAAAAGATATTAAGGCAGAGGTTTGGGTGAAGAGAGAAATAATTGATGGACAAATACAGAGAGAGAGAAGGATTGGGGACAGAGAGAGAGACGAGAAAGAAATGCTGAATGGATGAACTGGTGGATGTCATTCAAAGAGATGATAAATTGAAGAAATGGGACAAAGGTAGGGAACTATAGATTTAGAGAAAAATAAATATTGGATGGATGGATGGATAGAGAGAATGTGTGAAAGAGAGATGGTGAACGATGTCAAGGTGGGTGGTCTGAAATATTGCCGGAGAGTGAAAGTGGACAGAGGTGGAAGGGGCGGTGAATGCTGCTCAATAGGGGGGGGGGTCGTTTCCACAACTGCAGGCTGATGGAAAGAAAGATGGAATAACGGAGGCAGGAATTGAAAAGTGATGGAGGGACGAAAGTAGGGATGGTTTGGAATAAGTAGGATGTAAGGATTCGTTGGCAGGAGGGAGAGTTGCTGAGGGAGGTAAGTGTTGACATAAGCAATGGGTGGGCAGGTTTGATGTGATGGAGGGAAGGAAAAGAGAAAGGACAGGAGCAAATCAGGATTGCAGTGAATTGGGGACGGCAGGATTGGATTGATGGAGGGTACAATGGGTTGGATTGAGGGAGGGACGCGAGGGATGAAGCGTTGGAATGAAGATGGGGGGATAGACGTTAAGGGGAAATGAAATGAGACAAGAAGGGAAAGAATGAGGGCTGTGGAGAGGGCTGCATTTAACAGCATCCATTTGATGAGTAGACCGTGGAATGTGGCCTTTGTGGTCGGTTAATGCTGGGTATTATCCCAGCGGAATTGTTTTCCGTTGTTTCTCAGTCTGCTTTTCAGACTGTGATGTCACTGGGCTCAAGACAACCAAAGGAAGGTGAGGGTAGGGCTCGGATTTAGGGCAACACAGAACATTCAGAGGCCATGAGGAAGAGGAAGGGAGCGTGCATGGAAGGGGGCCGAGAGTGAGATTGGTAGAGGGGAGAGGATGAAGAGTGCAAAAGGGAGAGGGAAAGTGCTTGGGAGAAAAAGAAGAGAGGGACAGAGAGTGAAATAAAGAGAGGAAGTGAGGGATAAAGAGAAAGACAGAAAATGAGAGGGAGGCCGATAGGGGAACAGAGGGGGGAGGAATGTGGGAGGGAGAGAAAGGGAGGATAATGGTGGAAAGGAGAGGGGAGACGGGTATGTGTGTGTGTGTGTGTGTGCGTGTGAGAGAGAGAGAGAGAGGGGGGGGGGAGAGAGAGAGAGGGAGAGAGAGAGAGAGAGAGAGAGAGAGAGAGAGAGAGAGAGAGAGAGAGAGAGAGAGAAACAGATAGGGAGAGGGAGATAAAGAGGTAGCGGAGTTAGGGAAGAGAGAGTGAGGAGGGTTATGAGATAGGGGGACATACCCAGGGCTTTAATGAAAAGCCGCGACTAGGGATGGCACCGCCCCACACACACACACACACAATCAAGGGGAGGGTGGAAAGGTTGGGTGTTAAGTGATGGGGGAGGCAGCACAGGACCCTCTTCCTCTCGTCTCACACCCGACATTGAATTGAGCAGAGGAAAAAAAGAGAACTTCCAACCACCTAGCAAATCGGGGAGGGAAGGGAGAACGGTTCGAAGCCCGGTCCGATGAGATCACATCGTGCCGGATTCAATTCTCCACCCATCAGCTATGTTGAAAGCCCAGCCAGTTTGTGTCCACATACGATCTGCCCAATTAAAAATAGCCGCGAGGATTAAATTACTGCTCGTAATCCATTCTGTGCATCGCAGACAGGGTAAGCAAACGTCGGCAATCGCCCTGAAACCAATGAGAGCTCAGCTTTGCAACTTCGGTTGGCTAACCTGTTCGCTTAAATGCTGAAAGGCCAGGAATCTGCTCTTCAATCCAGCCATCCACAATGCTAAACGACCCGACCCCTTATCATTCACTCTCACTGTCCACGGTCCAAATGGACCGACGTCTTCCAATTCATTCTGACTGTCCAAAATCTCAGTCAATTCCTCCAGTTTTCGGGGAAAGTTATGGTGAAGGGAAGTTTTCGTCCTTCGGCGGGGGGTGGAGGGGTGTGGGGTTAGCGGTTGTGGTAATATTCTGCGGCAGGACAGGGATCAGGCTTGGTTTTGGCGACGGAAGCCTATATATATATCATGGCAGCTAAAGACCGATTCGAGATTATAGAGAAAGCGACGGAATTGGGAGCCGGCGGGGAATACAGAGATAGGGGCGGGTGTTGAAGTTGGAGAAAGTACAGATAGGGAGAGATGCGAGGCATGCAGGGACTTAAAAGGAGAGGGAGGGATGTATGGGCAGTAGATGGTTACACAGACAGGGAGGGTGCAGGGGCTGGAGCAGATTACAGGGATAGGGAGGGGTGTAGACACTGAAGGGAATAACAGCGATCACCAGAAGGGTGGTGGGCTTGAGGGGTTTACTGAGAGCAACTGGAGCAGATTGCAGAAATAACGATTGGTATGGGGAGTAGTGGCGACCAGAGTAGGTTATGGAGGCAAGGAAGGGCACGAGGTGAGTGGGTTTTAGTGATGAGGGGAGTGTAGATGATGGAATGGGGTTATATAAATGGGATGGGCGCTGGTGTTTACATAACTATGGAGGGTGTGGGGTGGAGGGGGTTACAGAGGGAGCGAGAGGATTAGCGGCTGGATGATTCCAGAGATAAGGAGGTGTGCAGTGGTTGGAGGGAATACAGACGTCGGGAGGATTGCAGGAGATGGTGTGGTTACACAGACAGGGGGTGTGTGCAGGGTCTGAAAGAGATGAGAGAGATGGTGTGAGATGCAGAAATTAACGATTCAGGAAACATTCGGAGGATTCAGGATCTGGAGTTATTTACAGTGCAGTAGCCGGAGGGGTTTACAGAGATATGGTGGTGTGTAGGGTTGGATGAGGTTACGGATATAGAAAGCGCGTATAGAGCTAGGATGGGGTGCAGGGACCACAGGGGGTCACAGAAATAAGGAGGGATGTAGGAGCTGAGGGGAGCAGCAGAGAAAGATAGAGGTGTATGATCTGAGTGTTCCATAAAGGTAAGAAGTGATGGGAAGCGCATTGAGCTGAATGGCTTACAGATAAAGGGAGGGGTGTTGGGACTTGAAGGGTTACAAATACAGGTGGGTGTGCGGAGATTGGAGGGGTGATAGAAATAATGACTGGTGTGTGGACTGGAGGGGTTACAAAGAGAGAGGGATTGCAGGAACTGGGAAGGTTATGATGATAAGTTGTAATCATTCAGCATCGAAACAGGCCCTTCGGCCCAACACATCCTTACGACCCATATAAGGTAATCGTATTTGCCCCCGTTTGGCCATTACCCTCCTAAACGGTTCCCATTTACAGTATGTACATATCCAAGTGAATTTTAAATGCTGTTATACTGTAGTACATACCTCAACCAGCTCATCTGGCAGCTCTTTCCATATCCCCACCCTCTGGGTACAAAAGGTGCGCTACCCCAGTTGAAAGACTGAGATTCACACTACCAATTCCCCAAATGATTTTATAAGCCTCGGAAAGATCAAACCTTAGCCTCCAACGCTCCATGGAAAAAGCCCTTCCACCTTATCTACCTTTGACCCCACTTTTAAGGACCATGTACCTGTACTCGTATGGTTATAGAGATAAGGAGGTGTGCGGAGGCTGGAGGGGTTACAGAGATAAGGGATTTTCAGCGATAGGGATGTGTATAGGGGCCAGAAGCGGTTACAGCCAGTCGTAAGGTGGTGTGCGGGGGCTGAATGAGGTTACCGACGTAGGAAGGTGAGAACCGCAGGGGTCATCGCGATAGGGTGGGTTGTAGAGGCTGGAGGAGGGTCACAGAGAGAATGAGAGATGTAGGGGACGCGGTAGCAGAGATAGCGAGGGGTTCAGGAGGTGAGGATACTTCAGACATGTGCAGCATGTAGGGATCGGTGCAGTTTACTGTGACAATGAGATCAATCCTTGCGGCTGGAGGAGGTGCAGAGTTTAATCTGAGCAAGTGTAAATTGTAGCACCTTGGGAGGTAAACTAGAAGTGGAAGATATACAGTTGCCATCAACCGTGACCCCCTCCGGCCCCCATACCCATTCCTACGTCTAACCTCATCCACACCGCTATGCCGTCCTAACCCTGTACATCCTCAACAGCTTTGATGTCCAGAGATCGTGGGATCTCGTGGTCCACGTGCATAACTACTTGAAACATGCAACGCAAGTAGAGCGGGTGGTAATAAATGCATTCATTGGTTGGGGCCTCGTGTGGAAGAGTCATGACGCAGCACTATACGACTTATGTTCGCTCGCTTTTCGAGTATTGCATGCAATTCTGGTCGCCTATTACAGGAATGAAGCGGAGGCTTTGGATAGAGTGCGAGAGGCTTGCCAGAACACTGACTGGATTCTGAAGAAGGGTCTCGACCCGAAACGTCACCCTTTCCTTCTCTCCAGATGTCCCGCTGAGTTACTGCAGCTTTTTGTATCTAGGGGGTAGTAACAACAGGGAGAAATCGGACAAATCGGAGTGCTTTCTGGAAAACACCAGACATTGAGGAGAGATCTGATATAATGATCAGAGATAGGAGGATGAGAGATGATTATTTTGTGAGTGCATACGATCATCATGGGATTACATCTCACGATGCACGGAATCTTTAACCCAGAATAGGGGAATCAAAAACTAGAGTGCATAGGTTTAAGGTGAGATACGAAATATTTAATAGGAATCAGAGGGGCATCATTTGCACGCAGAGGGTGGTGTGTATATGGAATGAGCTGCCGGAGGAGGTAGTTGAGGCAGAATCTCTAACAACATTTAAAATACATTTGGATAAGTACATTGATAAAAAAAAAAGGTTTAGATGGCTACGGGCCCAACGCGGACGGATGGGACTAGTATAGATGGGGGCAACTTGATCGGCATAGAAAAACTGGGCCGAATGGCTTAATCTGTGCTGAATGACTGTATGACTATGACTAATATACAAAATAGGGGTATAGACATTCATCCTTTTTTAACAGGTTGGGAATGTCAAAGACTAGATGGCATAGCTTTTGAGGGGCAAAGGTTAAAGAAGGTTTTCTTTAACACATAGAGTGATAGGTGCCTGGAACGCGCTGCCAGTGGAGGTGGTGAAGGCAGCTACAGCAGTAGCGTTTAAGAGGTTTTCAGATTAACACATGGATATGCTGAGAATGAATGGGGATGGGTCCTGTCTATGAGATTAGTTTACCTTGGCATTTTGATTGGCACAGAGATTGTGGGACGAAGAGCCTGTTCCTGTGCTGTACTATTCTATGCTATATACAGGGAGTGGTTCAATGGTTGAAAGGGGTTACGGAGATTGGGAGGCCGGTAGGGGCCGAGGCAGTTATAGTGATAGAAGGGAATGCATGGGCCAACGGGGTTTCCAGCGCTGGGAGGCGTTTAGAGCTCGAGGTCTTACAGGGTTACGGGAGGATATCGGGCTGCTGAGGTTTTCAATAACATGCAAGTGTAGGTGCCGGAGGGGGGGGGGGTACAGGGATCGGGAGGGGTGTAGAGGCCTGAGTTCTTTACAGATATTGGGAACGGTATAGGAGCCAGGCGAGTTACAGAACTAGGGAGGTACTAAGGGTTGCATGCTGGACTGATCTACAGAGGTGAGTGGGGTTTAGGGACGAAGGAGAGTTACAGCGATAACGAGGGATGTACAGGTTGGAACAGTTTACAGAGATGGTAAAGGGACTGGTGGGGGGCGACATATGTAAGGGCTGGAGACCAAAGGCTACATGGGATGAGGGTAGAAGATTGTTTTTCGGACTGAGGCCAGTGACTAGTGATGTGCCCCAAGCTACCGTGCTGGATCCTTTGCTGTTTGTCATCTATATCTATGATTTGAATGAGTGTATAAGGCATGATGAGTAATTTTGCAGATCACACTAAAGTGGGTACTTTTGTAGATAGTGAAGATGGCTGTGAAAATTTGCAGCAGGATCTTGATCGGTTCGCCAGGTGGGTGAATGAATGGTTGATGGAATTTATTACAGGTCAGGACCTACACATTAAACGGCAGGGCTCTGGGGAGAGTTGTAGAGCAGTGGTATCTAGGAATGCAGGTACATCGTTCCTTGAAAGTGGCGTCGCAAGTAGATAGGATGGTCAAGAAGGCTTTCATCAGACAGAGAATTGAGTATAGATATTGGGAAGTCATATTAAAGTTGTACAAAACATTGGTGAGACCACATTGAAAGTATCGTGTTCAGTTTTTGATAAGATGTGGACAAGCTGGAAAGGGCACAATCTTTAAGAGCTCTATCTAACTCTCTATTGAAAGCATCCAGAGAATTGGCCTCCACTGCCAGAGAATTCCACAGACTCACAACTCTCTGGGTGAAAACGTTTTTCCGCATCTCCGTTCTAAATGGCCGACCCCTTATTCTGAAACTGTGGCCCCTGGTTCTGGACTCCCCCAACACCAGGAACATGATTCCTGCATCTAGCGTGTCCAATCTCTTAAATAATCTTATATGTTTCAATAAGATACCCTCTCATCCTTCTAAATTACAGTGAATACAAGCCCAGTCGCTCCATTCTGTCAACACATAACAGTCCCGCCATCCCAGAAATTAACCTTGGGAATCTACGCTGCACCCCGTCAATAGCAAAAATGTCCTTCGTCAAATTTGGAGAACAAAACTGCACACAATACTTCAGGTGTGGTCTCACTAGGGCCCTGTACAACTACAGAAAGACCTCTTTGCTCCTATACTAAACACCTCTTGTTATGAAGGACAACATGCCATTAGCTTTCTTCACTGCCTGCTGTACCTGCATGCTTAACTTCAGTGACTGATGAACAAGGATCACCAGATCTCGTTGTACTTCCCCTTTTTCTAACATGACACCATTCAGGAAACCAAGAAGATAATAATCTGCCTTCCTGTTCTTGCCAACAAAGTGGTTGGCAGAAGGGCCGAATGGCCTCCTCCTGCACATTTTTTCTATGTTTCTTTGTTTCTACCTCACATTTATCCACATTTAACTGCATCTGCCCTGCATCTGCCCTCTCACCCAACCTGTCCAAGTCACCCTGCATCCTCATAGCATCCGCCTCACAGTTCACACTGCCACCCAGTTTTGTGTCAACTGCAAATATGCTAATGTTACTTTTAATCCCTTCATCTCATTAATGTATATTGTAAATAGCTGCGGTCCTAGCACCGAGCCTTGTGGTAACTCACTAGTCACTGCCTGCCATTCTGAAAGGGACCCGTTAATCTCTACTCTTTGTTTCCTGTCTGCCAACCAATTTTCTATCCATGTCAGTACCCTACCGCCAATACCATGTACTCTACTTTACCCCACGTATCTCCTATGTGGGATCTTATCAAATGCTTTCTGAGAGTCCGGGTACACTACATCCACTGGCTCTCCCTTTTCCATTTTCCTAGCTACATCCTCAAAAAAATGCAGATTAGTCAAGCATGATTTCCCCTTCGTAAATCCATGCTGACTCGGACCGATCCTATTACTGCTATGCAAATGTGCCGCTATTTCATATTTTATAATTGACTCCAGCATATTCCCCACCACCGATGTCAGACTAACTGGTCTACAACTGTTTTTCTCTCTCCCGCCTTTCTTAAAAAGTGGGATAGCATTAGCTACCCTCCAATCCACAGGAACTGATCCTGAATCTATAGAACATTGGAAAATGATCATCAATGCGTCCACGATTTCCAGAGCCACTTCCTTAAGTACCCTGTGGTGCAGACCACCAGGCCCAGGGGGTTTATCCGCCTTTAGTCCTATCAGCCTACCCAACACTATTACCTGCCTAATGTGAATTTCCTTCAGTTCCTCCGTCACCTTAGGTCATCTGGCCACTAGTATATCTGGGAGATTGTCTGTGTCATCCTTAGTGAAGACAGATCCAAAGTACCCGGTCAACTCGTAGGGCAAATAACTGGCCCCATTTACCGATTTCCTTCGTTTTCCCCAACAACCCTCCCACGGTAAATTAATTGCACCTCTCTCGTTCCCGTTTCTGGCAAAGTGTCCCAATGCGATCCCAGTGCGATCCCAATGCGGAAACGTTTACCGTTTCTATCTCCATCTTATGTTTGACTTGTTGAATGTTTCCTGTATTTCATGTTTTTGTTTCAAATTCACCTGGATGTTGCCTCAGACGGAGCGTTTCGGTTACATAGATACATAGAAAATAGGTGCAGCAGCAGGCCATTCCGCCCTTCGAGCCTACACCGCCATTTAATATGATCATGGCTGATCATCCAACTCAGTATCCCGTACCTGCCTTCTCTCCATACCCCCTGATCCCTTTAGCCACAAGGGCCACATCTAACTCCCTCTTAAATATAGCCAATGAACTGGCCTCAACTACCCTCTGTGGCAGAGATTTCCAGAGATTCACCACTCTCTGTATGAAAAGGTTTTTTCTCATCTCGGTCTTAAAAGATTTCCCCCTTATCCTTAAGCTGTGACCCCTTGTCCTGGACTTCCCCAACTTCGGGAACAATCTTCCTGCATCTAGCCTGTCCAACCCCATAAGAATGTTGTAAGTTTCTATAAGATCCCCTCTCAATCTCCTAAATTCTGGCGAGTATAAGCCGAGTCTATCCAGTCTTTCTTCATATGAAAGTCCTGACATCCCAGGAATCAGTCTGGTGAACCTTCTCTGCACTCCCTCCATGGCTATAATGTCATTCCTCAGATCTGGAGACCAAAACTGTACGCAATACTCCAGGTGTGGTCTCACCAAGACCCTGTACAACTGCAGTAGAACCTCCCTGCTCCTATACTCAAATCCTTTTGCTATGAAAGCTAACATACCATTCGCTTTCTTCGCTGCCTGCTGCACCTGCATGCCTACTTTCAATGACTGGTGTACCATGCCACCCAGGTCTCGCTGCATCTACCCTTTTCCTAATCGGCCACCATTTAGATAATAGTCTGCTTTCCTGTTTTTGCCACCAAAGTGGATAACCTCGCATTTATCCACATTATACTGCATCTGCTAAACATTTGACCACTCACCCAGCCTATCCAAGTCACCTTGCAGTCTCCTAGCATCCTCCTCACAGCTAATACTGCCCCCCAGCTTAGTGTCATCCGCAAACTTGGAGATGTTGCCTTCAATTCCCTCATCCAGCTCATTAATATAAATTGTAAATAGCTGGGGTACCAGCACTGAGCCTTGCGGTACCCCACTAGTCACTGCTTGCCATTGTGAAAAGGACCCGTTTACTCCTACTCTTTGCTTCCTGTTTGCCAGCCAGTTCTCTATCCACATCAATACTAAACCCCCAATACCGTGTGCTTTAAGTTTGTATATTAATCTCTTCTGTGGGACCTTGTCGAAAGCCTTCTGAAAGTCCAGATACAACACATCCACTGGTTCTCCCTTATCCACTCTACTAGTTACATCCTCGAAAAATTATATAAGATTCGTCAGACATGATTTACCTTTCGTAAATCCATGCTGACTTTGTCCAATGATTTCACCACTTTCCAAATGTGCTGCTATCCCATCTTTAATAACTGACTCTAGCAGTTTCCCCACTACCGATGTTAGTCTAACTGGTCTGTAATTTCCCGTTTTCTCTCTCCCTCCCTTCTTAAAAATTGGGGTTACGTTTGCTACCCTCCAATCCTCAGGAACTACTCCGGAAACCAAAGAGTTTTGAAAAATTATCACTAATGCACCCACTATTTCTGGAGCTACTTCCTTACGTACTCTGGGATGCAGCCTATCTGACCCTGGTGATTTATCGGCCTTTAATCCATTCAATTTACCCAACACCACTTCCCGACTAACCTGGATTTCACTCAATTCCTCCATCTCCTTTGTCCCCTGCTATTTCCGGCAGATTATTTATGTCTTCCTTAGTGAAGACGGAACCAAAGTAGTTATTCAATTGGTCTGCCATATCCTTGTTCCCCATGATCAATTCACCTGTTTCTGACTGCAAGGGACCTACATTTGTTTTAACTAATCTCTTCCTCTTCACATATCTATAAAAACTTTTGCAGTCAGTTTTTATGTTCCCTGCCAGTTTTCTTTCATAATCTATTTTCCCTTTCCTAACTAAGCCCTTTGTCCTCCTCTGCTGGTCTCTGAATTTCTCCCAGTCCTCTGGTATGCTGCTTTTTCTGGCTAATTTGTACGCATCATCTTTTGCTTTGATACTATCCCTGATTTCCCTTGTTATCTACGGATGCACTACCTTCCCTGATTTATTCTTTTGCCAAACTGGGATGAACTATTTTTGTAGTTCATCCATGCAGTCTTTAAATGCATTCCATTGCCTATCCACCGTCAACCCTTTTAGAACTAATTGCCAGTCAATCTTGGCCAATTCACGTCTCATACCCTCAAAGTTACCTTTCTTTAAGTTCAGAACCATTGTTTCTGAATTAACAATGTCACTCTCCATCCTAATGAAGAACTCAACCATATTATGGTCACTCTTGCCCAAGGGGGCACGCACAACAAGACTTCTAACTCACCCTTCCTCATTATTCAATACCCAATCTAGAATAGCCTGCTCTCTCGTTGGTTCCTCTACATGTTGGTTTAGATAACTATCTCGCATACATTCCAAGAAATCCTCTTCCTCAGCACCCCTGCCAATTTGATTCACCCAATCTATATGTAGATTGAAGTCACCCATTATAACTGTTTTGCCTTTGTTGCACGCATTTCTAATTTCCTGTTTGATGCCATCCCCAACTTCACTACTACTGTTAGGTGGCCTGTACACAACACCCACCAGCGTTTTCTGCCCCTTAGTGTTTCGCAGCTCTACCAATACCGATTCCGCATCCTCCAAGCTAATGTCCTTCCTTTCCACTGCGTTAATCTCCTCTCTAACCAGCAACTCTACCCCACCTCCTTTTCCTTTCTCTCTATCCCTCCTGAATATTGAATATCCCTGGATGTTCAGCTCCCAGCCTTGGCCACCCTGGAGCCATGTCTCCGTGATCCCAACTATATCATAATCATTAATAGCTATCTGCACGTTCAACTCATCCACCTTATTACGAATGCTCCTTGCATTGAGACACAAAGCCTTCAGGCTTGTTTTCACAACGCTCTTACCCCTTTTACAATTATGTTGAAAAGTGGCCCTTTTTGATTTTTGTCCTGGATTTGTCTGCCTGCCACTTTTACTTTTCACCTTGCTACCTATTGCTTCCGCCCGCATTTTACACCCCTCTGTTTCTCTGCTCACCCATTTAAGAACCCTACCACTTCTTATTCTCTGTTTATTATTGTTTTCTTCTTTCCCCCCTACATGTTGGGTCTGAGTGCTTTCCTTCTCTGCCTCCTGCCTCACACACTGTCTAATAGCTTTCTCTATTTGAGTCCCTCCCCCCAACCGCTCTAGTTTAAAGTCTCCCCAGTAGCCTTTGCAAATCTCCCCACCAGGATATTGGTCCCCCTCAGGTTCAAGTGCAACCCATCCTTTTTGTACATGTCGCACCTTCCACAAAAGAGGTCCCAATGATCCAGAAATTAGAATCCCTGCCCTCTGCACCAGTCCTTCAGCCACGCATTTATCCTCCACCTCGCTCCATTCCGTTACGCAGCGACAGCGGGCCGTGTCCGTTCTCCCTAGAGAGGAAGAGGCTGAGGTGCACCAGATAGAGGTGCACATAGACAGGGTAGAGAGAAAATATGTCCACATTACACAGGCTGCGTGAGACTAGAGGGCAGAAACAAGAAGTTGCAGATGCTGATTTGCAAAACAAGAACGTAAAGTGCTGGAGTAATCAGCGGGCGATTTGTGATCAGCGGAGTAAATCACCATCCCTGAAGAAACTGTATACGTGACGCTTCGTGGCCGGACCCTTCCTCCATTTAGAAGTCGCAGATTCGAGGTGAAGAGTGTAATGTTCGGTGAGGATTTGAGAGGGCATTTATTTCACCAATAGGGAGGTTGAAACCAATATCGCTACCGCCTGCGGTTCCTCTTCATAGCAATCAATGTCCTGACTGAGAACCATATCGATGTCTTTACTCGTTTTCAAACCTAAACTCGTTTTCGTTTCCCATCCCTAAAGGCGCTGTGGGAGCTATTTCACCAAGTGGATTGCGTTGGGTGTGGAAAGTAACTCATACTCACCTAATGAGCTAGTGTGGGTGCTGCCTGCTGACATTCCCAGCGAGCCCCCATCTCAAGGCTTCATAGACGTCAAGGCCTCCTGTGCAGTGCAAGTGACCTTTAGGGGCAGTTGCTGGTGAAACGCTTCCTTGCCCAAGGCAATGGAAGTGGGTCATTGGCCGAGGAAAGAGGGAAATGTCAGCTGAAGCAAGAGGGTTAAAAGGTTGCCAGTGGGACGGATAACGAGTTAAAACTAACTGCAGCCACTGGAAGCCGTTCTGCAGACTGACACCCAACAGCTGGAAGATTGCTAAATATAGACGGCAGTGTACGGTTCCAACCCAGCCCCCCACACCAAGTATCACTCTCTCCTTCCCTCTCACACTCACTCTCACTGTCATCCCCACACTCACTCTTCCGTCACACCCACTCACTCTCCCCGTCCCGCCAACAGGCACACTCTCCATCTCTCTCACACTCACACTCACACTCCGTATCTCCCACATTCACTTTCACCATCTCCTCGGCAAACAATTTCGTCATCTCTCCCACACTCTCTCTCTCGCTCTCTCCGTCCCTCCTACAAGTACATTCTCTGTATCTCCTATACTCCCTCTGCACTCTCTCTGCCCACCCCACACTCAGTCTACCCGTCATTCCCACATTCCTTCTCACCCTCCTTCCTACACCCATTCTCTCGGATCCTGGCGCCCCCGTCCTTCCATACCAAGCACAAACTCTCTCCCTTCATATTACTCTTTCGGTCTCTCGGACAAGTCGGCATTGACGAATTGGGCTGAAGGGCCTGTTTCCATGCTATACGACTATGACTATCACTCCCATACTCAACCTCGCTGTCGACCCCACACACTCCCTCACCAACGCACTTACATATTCCATCCCCTCCAAAACTATCCTAGGAAGGAACCGCAGATGCTGATTTAAACCGAAGATAGCCACAAAAACCTGGAGTAACTCTGCGGGTCAGACAGCATCTCTGGTGAAAAAGAGTAAGTGACGGAGATGCTGTCTGACTCACTCTATCTGTTTCTCTCGCACTCACACTCTCCGTACACTTGCTCTTCCCAACCGTGTCTCTACCACTCCCCAACCGGGCCTTTCCTACAATCACTCTCTCAGTCTCTGCCCTCTACCACGCTCGTCTCTCACGGCCACTTTATCTCTTCCACAAGCACTGCTTCCGACCATATCTCTCCCACTTATTCTCTCCGACAATCACTCTCTCCGTCCAGTCTACACTCTCCCACCTATTGTCTTTCCTCATACACTCCTTTCTCCAATACTATCCGTCCTTCCTGTACTTGCTCTCCTCTTCCCTATTGCCCCGCAATCACTTTCTCCGTTCTTGTCCTCTCCCACACACCCTGCGTCCCTCCCATATACCAGCTCACACCCATATTCACACTCGTTGTCATTACACGCATATTATGTTTGACTCTCCGGCATTTATTCTCTTTTCGCATTCCACGTTCACTCTCTCCCACACTAATATCCCACACGTCCATCCCACACTCTACGTCGCTGATGCACTCACTCTCTCCAGCTCTCCCACACTCTCACCCTCTTTCACTGCCATATTCACTTTCCGTTCCTGTCACATTTACTCCCAGCGGCTCTCCCACACTTTATTTCTACCACGCTCCCTCTCTCTGTCTCTCCCACACTCACCATTTTCATCCGCCACACACTCACTCTGATGGTCTCTCCTACATTCACAGTCTCCTATACTCAATCTCTGCCTCCCTTCCATAATCCTCATTGTCCTCTCTCATACTCTCCATCCAGTCCACACACACACACTCCCCAACCCTCTCTCACACACTCTACCCAGTCATCCTATCTGCCAAGAATCACTCCCGCCCTATCTCCAACGTTCACTCACTCCATCTATACTGCACACCCTCTCACACACCCAGTCCCCCCAACCCTATCACTCCAACATTTATGCTCTCCGTCTTCCCGACCCTATGACATTCAGAATCTCTACACTCCCACACTCAGTCACTTTTCCCTCGTTCTCTACGACACGCATGCCCGTCACTACCACACCCACTCTCTGTGCCACACTTCCACTGCACATTTGCCTTATCTGAAAGGTCTCCCCTTTGCTAAGAATCCCTCTCCCCGTCCCTCCCACGTTCACTCTCTCTGTCCATCTCACACTCACTCACTCTCTCGCTCCCGCTCATTCTCTCAGCCTCTCCCGTATTGTCTCCACATCACATGCTTACGATTCCCATCCTTCCCACAATCACAATGGCCAGCGGGAGACAGAGGATCAGATATGCAGACAAGAACCACAGTTTTGTTTTTGTAGTGGGTAATTTAAACCTTTCCTATACTGGATTCACAATCTCTGTAAATTCCATATCCACAGTCTCTGACTGTCCTACACTTACTCTCTTTCCCTCCCACAATCAATCTGTATGTTCACCCACACTCAATTTCTCCGTCATTGTCCTCTCCCACACTCCCGCCCCATCCCTGACACACGTCCCCGTTCCCTTCCCATCCCTTTCAATCCGATAATCACTCTGATCAGATTCATCATAGCTGTAGGGAGTTGGTTCCTCTGCCAAGAATCTGTCTCCCCATTCATCCCATGTTCGTTCGCCTCCGCCAGTCACTCTGTATATTTCACCAGATTATCACACTTTATCCTTGTCCCTCCAACACACTTGCTCCATCTTTCCCACAATTACTCTCTCCGTCCACCCAGCAGTCACTGTCAGTTCCATTGTCATCCTTTCTGTCCCTCCCACACTCCATCCCTCCAATATTCTCTCGCCCGATGTCAATCCCAAAATTATGTAGTTGTGAGCACTGTCTCCAAATTATTCCACCGCAACACCAGTCACCAGGCCAGGCTTGTTTCATAATACAAAGTCAAGTACGGTCCCTCTCTTCGAGTCGGGCTATCCACTTACTGTTTAAGAAAAAAATATTGGATCCACCTAACAATTTCTGCCTCATCTAATCCTCTTGCACTGAGTACGTCCCAGCCAATATTGGAGAATTTAAATCTCACACTACAAAAAACCCTGTGGTTCTTGGGTCCTTCGCAAATCTGTCTGCATATCTGACCCTCTATCTCCCGCTGGCCATTGGGTAGCCAATAATATAATCCCGTTAATTACACACACTCACACACACACACACATCCTTCACCTCTCCCACACACGCACACACACACACACACACATCGTTCACCTCTCCCACACTCATATTTGCTCTTATTGCAATACTCACGCATCCGCATGGTGGCGCAGCGGTAGCGGGCATCCGGTTTCGATCCCGACTACGTGTGCTGTCTGTACGAAGTTTGTACGTCCCAGTGACTGCATGGGGTTTCTCCGAGATCTTTGGTTTCATCCCACACTCCAAAAACAGGCACGGAAATCGCTATCAAAATATGGAGGGGACCGGGGGACGACACCATTTCTTGGCGGCCGGGCGCACATGCGCACACTCACACACACGCGAGGCTTCGGAGGCTCAATCCAGCGCTAAATGCAGCTCAACTCTGCCTGTCTCGCCGGGTTAACCTACAGACCTGCCTGGACACCAGCGCTGCTTCTCCCCGCTGGCTGTAAACCTGGGCCATATTTACCGCAAGTCCAGGCAGGGCTGTAGGTTAACCTGGCGGGACAGGCAGAGTTGAGCTGGGTTTAGCGCTGCTTCTCAGCGCTGGCTGTGGGTCTGGGGGCACAGCTCCCGACGTCTCTGGCCGCCACTGGGCGTGGGGGGGGGGCACTCGGGACAGCGCCGGAGAGCCGGGATCGATCCTGGCTGCGGATGAGGCGCAGGTCTGTGCCGAGAGTGTTTTGGTAGTCTCCCTCCTCCAATCACCGCGTTCTATCCTCAGCCCCCCCCCCACTTCCGCCTCTGACCGACACCTCCCTCCTCCAATGATCGCACTGAATCATCATGTCCCGCCCCCATTGCCTGCTGACCGACGTCCAATCGGCGCCCTCGATCAGCAGTCCCACCCCCACTGTCTCGCGGAAAGTGGGGGATTGTCCCCCACCTCTCAAACCAGGGGGAGGGGCGTGCCCCCCCCTGCCCCCCCCGGGATTTCTGCCCCTGGGTTAATTGGCCTGGTATACGTATACATTGTCCGTGGCGTGTGTAGGGTTGTGTTAGTGTGACAGGACGCAGAGATTCATTGTTGGTGAGTCGCAGAGACTGGGTGAGATTCTGGAAGGAATTGAGAGAGTGAGTGAGAGATTTAGTGTGGGAAGGACAGATAGAATGAAGGAGTGTGCTGGAGGGACAAGGGGACAGGGAGAGTAAGTGCAGGAGATAGTGAGTATGGGAGGGACAGTGAGTGACTGTGGGAGGGATGGAGAGTGTAGGTTGGGAAATGGAAAGAGTGAGTGTGAGAAAGATGGAGAACGTGTGTTTTGGAGTGAAAGAAGTTAGTGTGGGAGAGACAGTGAGTGGAAGGCTGGATGGAGTAAGTTTTTGTGGGACAGAGACAATCAGTGTGTGCGAGAAAGATTGATGTCAGAATGGAGAGAATGAGTGTGGGAGAGATGGAGAAAGTGAGTTTTGAAATAACAGGATGGAGTGAATGAATGCTTGCGGAGAGGGAGAGTGCGAGCGGGACTGACAGAGTACGGGAGTGTGGGACGTATGTGGTGTGAGGGTGGGAGAGGCGATGCGTCTTGTGTTGGTGGAACATAGAACTTGTTTTGCAGAGAGAGGTTGATTGTGTGAGCGACGGCAAGGGTAATTGTTGGAAGTACAACTAGAATAGGTATGGGAGGGACTGCTTATCGGGGGGGGGTGTAGGGAGTGATTGCGGGAGGATAAGGATTAATTGTGGGGTAATGGGGAGTGGAAGTGACTTTGGGGGATGGGACTGGTGGGGTGGGAAGTGATTGTGGGGTGAATGTGGCGTGATTGTGGGGAAGGAGAAAGTGATTGGGGTGGGGAGTTATTGTGGGGGTGTATAGGGAGTTATTGTGGGGGTGGGGAGTTATTGTGGGGGTGTATAGGGAGTTATTGTGGGGGTGGGGAATTATTGTGCGGGTGTATAGGAAGTTATTGTGTGGGTGTATAGGGGGTATGATTGTGGGGGTGTATAGGGAGTTATTGTGGGTGTGGGGAGTTATTGTGGGGGTGTATAGGGAGTTATTGTTGGGGTGGGGAGTTATTGCGGGGGTGTATAGGGAGTTATTGTGGAGGTGCATAGGGGGTATGATTGTGGGGGTGTATAGGGAGTTATTGTGGGGGTGGGGAGTGATTGTGGGGGTGTATGAGGTGTGATTGTGGGGGTGGGGAGTGATTGTGGGGGTATAACGAGAGTGATTGTGAGGGCGTGTGGGGAGTTACTTTGGTGGGGGAGGGGGGCGGTGAGTGTGGAACATGCAGAAATTGCCTGCTAACACAATTCTAAACCTTTAATATTCCATTTTAATAGTTTTAAATCAACTTCAAAACTTACAACTGTGGTCGTTCTCTCAATGGCAACAGCCCAAACACGGCGGTAACTGCCTCCTGCCGTGCCACATGCGAAGGGCAGCGGGCGAGGAGTGACACTCTCCCCCAACCTGTCGACAGGGGCACGGCCTCTGATCGAAGGGGGAGTACCCGCCGGACTCGTGAAACTCGGGTCTGGGATTGTGGGCCTCTGGGATTGAGTGCAGGGGCAGGATACATTGCAGAGTGAAGCTCTCTTTACCCTGTCTCGTTCACACACTCCCAGGGCACCTTTTAGATACAGAGTGAAGCACCTCTACACATCCCTATCACACAGTACCGAGGAAGGTGCACTGGATGATGCGTCCTGTCACATGCCTTTTGCGAGGGAGAGGTTATTCAGGAGAATGGTCAATGCTTGGTGGATTGGTCAAGTTCCTGATCTCTCACCACCATCTGGAATGTTCCTCACGTCGCACATGGGCGTTGTCCATCTATTGTGATACAATTGGAAGCTCTGTTTTGATATAGAGGGGCTTGTCCCCTGCTTATATATAATATATATATATATATATATTTATATATATATATATATTCACATCCTCTCGCCTGTGTCCATACACACTCACACACACGGTTTATATAAAATAGACTTGACCAGAGGAAGTATAAATATATACATGCTCTCGCGGTGGGTCGCTGAGGCAGCGCACACTCACAGTTGGAAAGCGAAGGGTAGCTATCCCCCCGAGGTCACAGATCCAGGAAGGACAGACCTTTGGTTCCCTGGTGGGAACTGGGTTGGAGAGAGGAATGCATCTGACTGAATGGGAGAGGTGGGAGGGGGGTATGAGAGAGGTGGGTCAGGGGAGAAGTGTGGGAGGTATCGGGAGAGGCAGGGGAGGGGGCGAGGATAAGGAAAGGTGGGGAGGGGTGCGGTGGGGGAGGGGATGTCGAGGAGGGGTTTAGGTGAAGGGTTGCGGAGTGGGGGATGGTAGGAATGTGATAGGAGGAGAAAGGGGGAAGGAGGGAATCACAGCGAAACAGGTGGAGAAACGGAAAGAGGGAGAAGTGGCTTAGATCAAGGACCCAACTTGATTCCCGGACTCTCCGTCTTCCGACTGTTGAGTGGTGCCGGCTCTTTGCCCACTTCAACACTGATTGGTCACGATTCGAAAGGCACCTGCAGGGTGGATGGGGTCGGTCCGGTCATGTCCACTCTCCTCCCTCTTGTATGCCAGCCTCCGCCGAGCGGTCTTCACTCCAGCCCGGGGTGTGGGCAACACGGATTGTAGGTAGTCCCGGACACAGGTGGAGGTGGGGTACGCTTAGGCAAGGGTCTGCATTGTGTATGGGAGGGGTGCGTAGGAGTGGGGAGGGGGGCTGGGTGGTGGTTGTGGGTGAGGGTTCTGGGAAAAGTGGTTGTATCAGGAGGAATGAGGTTGGTGCGCATGGATGTGTGTCTATGTTAGTGCTGGATGGGGTGGGGGTCGCTCAAGTGTGGGTATATTGGGGTGTTGGGATGTGGGACTCTCAGACATGAGTATGTGGTGGGGGTGGAGTGGAAACCTGGAGAGGGTGGATGAGGGTAGGGTTATGTTGGAGGGCTTGGTCCATCAGACGGTCTGTGGGCTGGGTTGAGGGGCGAGGGGTGTGTTGGGAGGAGCGATGGTTGGGTTTGTGGGGCGACCCATCAGACGTGAGTCTGCATGCGTTGCTGGAAGGGCCTGCCGTGCTCGGACTGCGAGGATGAGTAGGAGAAGCGGGCGGCGCCGCCGAACTTATGAGCGGTGTCGAAGGGGTCGTAGGGTCGGCCATAGACGGCCAGGCCGTAATGCGGGTAGGCGAAGGGCTCGTACGATAGTTGGCTGACTGCGTCGGCGCCGCCCTCTCCGGGAAAGTCGGGCAGTCTTCCGAAAGCCGAGCTCCCGAGCGAGGATACACCTGGAGCCTGGGCGTAACCGCTGGCGTGTGAAAGACGGGAGGGGGGACGTGGGTCGAAGCGCGGCCCCGCAGTAGGTCTGTAGTCGGTGTACAGCAGGGTCCGTGACGCCGGCCGCTCCTCCTGTCCCCGCACGTTGTAGTAACCATTGGTCGGGTCCTGCAGGCGAAGAGGAGTAGATGGGTAAGTCGACAGCTGCCGCAGTACACAACGCGATCGGCCCTCCGACACTTCCCTCAACCCCAAATCGATCCTTCCTACCATCCGACTGCTCAACACCCTCCCACCTCCCTCCCACGGACACCCCCAGAAACCCACCGGCCCCTCCAACAAAACAACCATTCAAGGGTCCGAACGTAGTGCGTCAGGCAGCATCTCTGGAGGACAGAGGCAGGTGAGTTGGGAACAGAACAAAATCTAGCAAGTGATAGGTGGAATACTGGGGTGGGGGGCTTAATTAGCAGGGACTAGAGATGAAAAGAAGCCAAGGGTACCAGATAAATAGAGAAGTGAAATGTAAAGCCCAAAAGGGGGGGTGGAATACGTGGAAGAGTGCGGGATAATGGGAGAGATAGTGAGCACCTTGACGGGGGGGGGGGGGGGCGGGGGGGGGCGTTGGATGTAACATGCGAAAGAGGGGTGGGAAAGGCTGTGAGGGCGGGTTCCTAAAGTGGGAGAATTCAATGCTTTTTCCCATTGGGTGGTAAATTACCCAAGGGAAATATGAGGTGTTGTTCCCCTAGTTTGCAGATGGCCTCACAATGGCAACAGAGGCCCAGGACAAAAAAATTGTTTAAGGAGGAACTGCAGATGCTGGAAAATCGAATGTAGACAAAAATGCTGGAGAAGCTCAGCGATTGAGGCAGCATCTATGGAGCGAAGGAAATAGGCAAAATTTCGGGTCGAGACCCTTCTTCAGACTGATGTGAGGGGGGGGCGGAAGAAGATAGGAAGAGGCGGAGACAGTGGGTTGAGGCAGAGCTGAGAAGGGGAGAACAGGGACTACCTGTAATTAGAAAAGTCAATGTTCATCCCGCTGGGGTGTAAACTGCCCAAGCGAAATATGAGATGCTGCTCCTCCAATTTATGGTGGTCCTCACTCTGTCCATCCCCTACCCCCAATTTCTCCGTCAGGATCAGGTGTTCCACACCAGGGCATCAGAGATGTCCTCATTCTTCAGGGAACGGGGGTTCCCTTCTTCTACTAGAGATGAGGCTCTCACCAGGGTCTCTTCTATACCCCGTAACTCTGCTCTCACCAGGGTCTCTTCTATACCCCGTAACTCTGCTCTCACTCCCCATCCCCCCACTCGTTACAAGGGCAGAGTCCCCCTCGTCCTCACCTTCCACCCTACCAACCGTCACATACAACAAATAATCCTCCGACATTTTTCCACCTCCAATGAGATCCCACCATCGGCCACACCTTCCCATCTCCTCCCCTGTCAGAAACCATTCCCTCCCGTAACTCCCTGGTCAATTCGTCCATTCCCACCCAAACACCCACTCTCATAGAAACATAGATTCATAGAAAATAGGTGCAGGAGTAGGCCATTCGGCCCTTCAAGCCTGCACCGCCATTCAATATGATCATGGCTGAATATCCAACTCAGTATCCCGTACCTGCCTTCTCTCCATACCCCCTGATCCCCTTAGCCACAAGGGCAACATCTAACTCCCTCTTAAATATAGCCAATGAACTGGCCTCAACTACCTTCTGTGGCAGAGAATTCCAGAGATTCATCACTCTCTGTGTGAAAATGTTTTTCTCATCTTGGTCCTAAAAGACTTCCCCCTTATCCTTAAACTGTGACCCCTTGTTCTGGACTTCCCCAACATCGGGAACAATCTTCCTGCATCTAGCCTGTCCAACCCCTTAAGAATTTTGTAAGTTTCTATAAGATCCCCCCTCAATCTTCTAAATTTTAGCAAGTACAAGCTGAGTCTATCCAGTCTTTCTTCATATGAAAGTCCTGACATCCCAGGAATCCCTCTCCTGGCACTTTCCCTTGGAACTGCAGGAAATGCTACACTTGTTGCTTTACCTCCCTCCTTGACTGCATTGAAGGACCCAAGCAGTCTTTCCAGGTGCAGCAGAGGTTCACCTGCACCTCCTCCAACCTCATATATTGCATCCGCTGCTCTATGTGTCAGCTGCTCTACATCGGAGAGATCAAGCGTAGGCTTGGCGATCGCTTTGCCCAATACCTCTGCTCGGTTCGCTTTAAAGTACCTGATCTCCCGGTGGCTCAGCACTTCAACTCCCCCTCCCATTCCGAATCTGACCTTTCTGTCCTGGGCCTCCTCCATGGCCAGAGTGAGGACCACCGTAAACTGGAGGAGCATCACTTCATATTTCGCTTGGGCAGTTTACACCCCAGCGGTATGAACATTGACTTATCTAATTTCAGGCTGCTTTCTCCCCCCTTCTTAGCTCTCCCTCAGTCCACTGTTCCTGCCTCTTCTTCTTCCCCACCCCTCCAACTCTCACATCAGTCCGAAGAAGGGTCTCGACCCGAAATGTTGCCTATTTCCTTCGCTCCATAGATGCTGCCTCACCCGCTGAGTTTCTCCAGCATTTTCCTCTACCCAGGACAGAAAGGTCGGTATGGAAGGGCAATTAAAACTGTTAGCAACTGTGAGATCCAGCAAGCCTTGGCAGACTGAGTGCAATGTATAGTGAAATGGAGGCCTAATCTATGGTTGATGTCCCCGATGTAAACATGATGTATGGGGAACACCAAATGCAGTACATTAGGCTACTGGAGGTGCATGCAAATCTCTGTCTTACCTGGAAGGGTTGGTGGGGGTCCCTGAATGGAGGTGAGAGAAGAGCTATAAGGACAGGTATTACAGGTGCACTCTCAGGAGAAAATACCTGGGAAGGTAGTGTGGGGGTGCGGGGGGGGGGGGGGGGATAGTGGGAGGGCGGATGCGGGGGCTTTGATTGCCGGCAGCGGGAGCTTCCATCGGCCCAACTGCGGATGGTTCGACTGCCCCGATCGCCGGAGAATAAAGAGGAAGGAGATTAGACTTTATTGCCTTCCATCACAGTAAGGAATGTGGAATCCGCTGTGGTGGATGTTTATGTTAACCTTTATGGAGTTATGTGTTTTGTTGTTTTTTTTAGTATAACTGTATGGTAATTTGATTTTCTCTGTCCCTTAATTGGTACATGTGACAATAAACTGACCTTTGAAGGAATAAGTGAACAAGAAGTAATGGAGGGAGTAATCTCTAAGGAATTTGGAAACGGGTCAGAACCAGAAAATGTGACAAGTGAGACCTTGTTGCAAGTGACGGAAATGTAGGAGAATGACGATCCCTCGCCTATGCCTGTGTCCTGCAGTTCCATTCTCACTCGCTCTGCCTCCCACCAGATGGAACAAGGATAGAGGATCCCTGATCCTTACCTTTCACCCAATCAGGTGTCATCTCCAAAACATCATTCTCCAAGATGTCCATCATCTGCATTGCGATCCCACCACTAGTTACGTCTATCCATCTCCACCCACCAGAGTGTCACAGCTAGTCTCACCATGCCAGTGACCAGGGTTTGATCCTGGCCTCACGTGTCTGTATGGAGTTTGCACCTTCTCCCTGTGACTGTGTGGGTTTCCTTTGGGTGCTCTGGTTTTCTCCCACATCCCAATGTCATGTGCGTTTGTAGGTTAATTGGCCTCTGTAAATTACCCCTGGTGTGTACTGAGTCGATGAGGATTACACAGAACTAGTGTGTGAGTCAATAGTCGGCATACACTTCGTGGACTGATGACCTGTTTCCATGCTGTATCTCTAAACTAAACTAAATCCCTTTCTTCTCGCCATAGAGGCCACTCCTTCGTTGACAGATCCATTCATACCCAACCACCTCCTTCCAAGGTACTTTCTCCTGGCAATCACAGGAGATGTAAGACCTGTCCCTCACCTCCACCCAGGGACTCTAATAGCCTTTCCAGGTGAGACCGAGGATTACATGCACCTCATCTTACCTCATCTCTTGCATCAGTGGGACCAAGAGTAGACCCAGCACGACGGACACGTGTTTGGTCTGACAAGGTCTGCTGGATCCCTCAATTCAAAACTATTTTAACTCCCCTTCACTTTCACAGAGCAACTTTTCTGTCCTGAGCCTCCTCCATTGCCAGAATGAGACCACAAGCGAACTTGTGGAGCAGCACCTCATATTCCTCTTGAGTGGCAACAGTACAAACATTGAATCCTTCAACTTGGGTAATATCGCCCTTTTCCCATCTCTCTTCCCTTTGCCCTCCGCCCACTCATTGGTACCCTTTTTCCCCGCAATCCCCCCCCCCCCCACCTTCACCATCTTTTCCCACCAATATCCCCCCATCAGTCTTCACATTTTGCCTTTTGTTTACCCCTCTTCTCCTTATCTGGCATCCTTTTGTCTCCTACTTCACTGCTATTTCACTCCCATTTCTCTCCTATGTATTCCTTTCATCTCTTTGCCTTTGCCCAATTATCTGCCAATCAAATCCTCCCCCCTCATCTGGCGTAACCCTGCCTCCATCTCCTTTCCAGCCTTCTTCCCTTACTACAATAGTCTGAAGTAGAGTCCTGACCCAAAACATTATCTATGCAAGTCATCCAGAGATGTTGCCTGACCCACTGAGTTACTCCAGCACTTTGTGTTCTGAGCAACATTCATCAGCTCCTTGTGTCTCCTCAAGGGTCAGACTGCAGGGGTCAGGCTGTGGGTGGTACTGTCCCTAGGAGCGAGTGGGCATGGGCATGAGATATTCCTGTACCTTGAGTTCACTCTCCTCTCGTGTGTCGATGATGTCGGGGCGCAGATCTGACTTCAGATCGATGTCCTCTTTGAATGCCTGGGGAGAGAAGAAAAAGTGGTTGTTTGGTGAGGGTGTTTTGTGTGTGTGTGTGGATCTTTGTTTTTTATTCGTGTGCACATGTGTTTGTGCAGGTATGTCTCTGTGTCCATTTTTCTGTGTGTGTATATCAGTGTGTATTGCTGGTGTGTCTGTGCGTATCTCTGTGTGAGCTGGTGTCTATGTGTGCGCTTGTGCTGGTCTGTGTCTAATGTTTTTTTGTGTGTGTGCGCGTATGAGTCCATGTGTATGGTGTGTGTCTAAGCGTAGGATGTCCCCACCCCCACCCCTTGTACTCCAGAAATGTCAGTTCTCCTCCAGCTGATCAGCACTTGCACTCACTTGGAACTCGTCAGTTTTATCACATTTGCAACTACAACCATGCCCTCATATTCACCATCCATTTCTGACAACTCTCTCCCTTTCTGGATCTCTCTGTCTCCATCACAGGGCACAGAGTACCACTGGAAATTAGTACAAACCCACTGATTTGCATTGTTGCCTTCCACCCTGTATTTCATAAGGTATTTTGTCATGCCTTTCCCTTGGGGTCTCTGTCTCCACTGTCATTCTTCTCAAGAGGAGGCTTTCTCTGAAATATCGTCCATTTTTTTTTGGAAATGTGGCTTCCCTTCAACTGGGTTGATGGATGCATGAAATAAGGATAGAGTTCTCTCAGTTTTTACTTTTTACCCCACTTGCCTCTCCTTCTAACACATCAATCTCTGTTCTTCCGCCCACTGAATTGTGATCCCACCAGCCAATCTTCCACTGCCCCATTTAAGTCTTCTGTGGATACCACTCTCTCTCTACGTCCCTGGTCTGTTCATCCCTCCATACCCATCCATACCCCTCCCCTGGCACTTACCTCAGTGAACATAGGAGGTGCAACACCTGTCCGTTCACCTCCTACCTCATCTTCATTTAGGGAACTAAATTGTCTTTCCAGGTGAGGCAGAGATTCACCTGCACCCCACCAACCTCATCTACTTAATTTGGTACTCTCAAATGTGGTCTTCTCTACATCAGCAAGACAAAGTGCAGACTAACTAAGTAATCACTTTACTGAGCATCTGTGCTCTGTGTACCGTGGCCACCTGGAGTTCCCAGTTGCAAGACATTCTAATTCCCACACCAACCTGTCTGGCCTTGGCCTCCTTAAAATTCCTCCTCAGAATGAGGCCACACCCAAACAAGAGGAACAGCAACTCATATTCTGCCAAGGGCGTCTATAACCTGATGGTAGAAACATTGAATTCTCCACTTTCAGTTAACCTCCACCCCTCTGTTATTTATGCCCAAGTCCTCACACCTCTTCTCTTTATCACCTCCCTCTATCCCCTATTACCCAGTTTCTTCCCCCTCCTGGTTGCATGTGTCCATCACCTACATGCTCCTCATAATAGGTCCCCTATCCCTTCCCATCGGCCACCATCCCTCCCTTATCTAGATCCACTCTTCATCCTTTTTCCAATATGATTCCACCACATGTAGCCCATTGTTGCCTCCTGGATTTTCTGATGATTGGATATGATGCAACACAAACCTTTTCACTGAATCTCAGTACATAGTTATAGTCAAACAGCCCTTCGGCCCAGCTTGCCCATGCCAACCATCTACACTAGTCCCATCCGGCGCATCTAAACTAGTCCCATCTGCCTACTTTAGGCCCATATCCCTCCAAACCTTTCCTACCATTTACTTGTCCAAATATCTTTTAAATGCTGTTACAGTTTCTGCCTCAACTACTTCCTTCAGCAGCTCATTCCAAATACCCACCACCCTCTGTGTGAAATGATGCCCCTCAGATTCCTAATAAATCTTTCCACTAGCTATTAGGAGAATGATCAGGCGAGGACTTTATTCATTGGAGGACAGGAGGATGAGGGGTGATCTTATATCTTATATCTGCTAAATAGCCAAGAAGAGAAAATAGTTGTTGGATTTGTTGGATATGCAATGGAAGGCATTTAAAGACTGCATGGATGAACTACAACAATTGTTCATCCCAGTTTGGCAAAAAAATAAATCAGGGAAGATAGTGCATCCGTGGATAACAAGGGAAATCAGGGATAGTATCAAAACAAAAGAAGAAACATACAAATTAGCCAGAAAAAGCAGCCTACCAGAGGACTGGGAGAAATTCAGTCCAGCAGAGCAGGACAAAGGGCTTAATTAAGAAAGGGAAAATAGATTATGAAAGAAAACTGGCAGGGAACATTAAAAAAACTGACTGCAAAAGCTTTTATAGATATGTGAAGAGAAAAAAGATTAGTTAAAACAAATGTAGGTTCCTTGCAGTCAGAAACAGGAGAATTGATCATATAACCATATAACCATATAACAATTACAGCACGGAAACAGGCCATCTCAACCCTTCTAGTCCGTGCCGAACACGGACTAGAAGGGTCGATCATGGGGAACAAGGACATGGCAGACCAATTGAATAACTACTTTGGTTCTGTCTTCACTAAGGAAGACATAAATAATCTGCCGGAAATAGCAGGGGACCGCGGGTCAAATGAGATGGAGGAACTGAGTGAAATCCAGGATAGTCGGGAAGTGGTGTTAGGTAAATTGAATGGATTAAAGGCCGATAAATCCCCAGGGCCAGATAGGCTGCATCCCAGAGTACTTAAGGAAGTAGCCCCAGAAATAGTGGATGCATTAGTGATAATTTTTCAAAACTCTTTAGATTCTGGAGTAGATCCTGAGGATTGGAGGGTAGCTAATGTAATCCCACTTTAAAAAAAAGGAGGGAGAGAGAAAACGGGGAATTACAGACCAGTTAGTCTAACATCGGTAGTGGGGAAAATGCTAGAGTCAGTTATTAAAGATGGGATAGCAGCACATTTGGAAAGTGGTGAAATCATTGGACAAAGTCAGCATGGATTTATGAAAGGTAAATCATGTCTGATGAATCTTATTGAATTTTTTGAAGATGTAACAAGTAGAGTGGATAAGGGAGAACCAGTGGATGTGTTATATCTGGACTTTCAGAAGGCTTTCGACAAGGTCCCACATAAGAGATTAGTTTGCAAAATTAAAGACTCAGTGCTGGGACCCCAACTATTTACAATATATATTAATGATTTGGACGAGGGAATTGAATGCAACATCTCAACGTTTGCGGATGACACAAACCTGGGGGGCAGTGTTAGCTGTGAGGAGGATGCTAGGAGACTGCAAGGTGACTTGGATAGGTTGGGTGAGTGGGCAAATGCATGGCAGATGCAGTATAATGTGGATAAATGTGAGGTTATCCACTTTGATGACAAGAACAGGAAAGTAGACTATTATCTCAATGGCGGCCGATTAGGAAAAGGGGAGATGCAACGAGACCTAGGTGTCATGGTACACCAGTCATTGAAAGTAGGCATGCATGTGCAGCAGGCAGTGAATAAAGCGAATGGTATGTTATCATTCATAGCAAAAGGATTTGAGTATAGGAGCAGGGTGGTTCTACTGCAGTTGTACTGGGCCTTGGTGAGACCACACCTGGAGTACTGCATACAGTTTTGGTCTCCTAATCTGAGGAAAGACATTCTTGCCGTAGAGGGAGTACAGAGAGGGTTCACCAGACTGATTCCTGGGATGGCAGGACTTTCATAGACTGGATAGACTCGGCTTATACTCGCTAGAATTTAGAAGATTGAGGGGGGATCTTATAGAAACTTACAAAATTCTTAAGGGGTTGGACAGGCTAGATGCAAGAAGATTGTTCCTGATGTTGGGGAAGTCCAGAACAAGGGGTCATATTTTAAGGATAAGGGGGAAGTCTTTTAGGAACGAGATGAGTAAAAAAAAATTCACACAGAGAGTGGTGAATCTGTGGAATTCTCTGCACAGAAAGTAGTTGAGGCCAGTTCATTGGTTATATTTAAGAGGGAGTTAGATGTGGCCCTTGTGGCTAAAGGGATCAGGGGTTATGGAGAGAAGGCAGGTTCAGGATACTGAGTTGGATGATCCGCCATGATCGTATTGAATTGCGGTGCAGGCTCGAAGGGCCGAATGGCCTACTCCTGCGCCTATTTTCTATGTTTCTATGTCTCTAGATTTCTATGTATACAGAGCACCAAACAGCAATCTGGAGGTAGGGGATAGCATCAAGCAGGAAATTAAGGATGCGTGTAGCAAAAGTACAGAGGTTATTTTTGTTGACTTTAATCTACATATAGATGGGGCCAACCAAATTGGTAGCAACGCTGAGGAGGAGGATTTCCTAGAATGTATACGGGATGTTTTTTTAAACCAATATGTCGAAGAACTGACTAGAGGACAGGCCATCATATACTGGGTATTGTGTAATGAGGAAGGATTAGTTAGCGATCTTGCTCTGCAGACCCCTTTGGGCAACAGTGACCATAATATTAGGATGGAGAGTGACACGGTTAATTCAGAGACTAGGTTCCTGAACTTAAAGAAAGGAGACTTTGTAGGTGTGAGACAGGAATTGACTAGAATAGACTGGCAAATTATACTTAATGGGTTGACAGTGCAGATGCAATGGCAAAGATTTAAAGACCGCACGGATGAACTCCAAAAATAGTTCATCCCTGTCTATCGAAAAAATAAAACGGGGAAGGCGGCCCAACTGTGGTTAATGAGGGTAATCAAGGATAGTGTTAAATCCAAGGAAGAGCCAAATAAATTGGCCAGAGGAAACAGCAAACCGTAGGACTGGGAGAAATTTAGAATTCAACAGAGGAGAACAAAGGGGTTAATTAAGAGGGGGAAAGAGAGCACGAAAGAAAGCTTGTGGGGAATATGAAAACGGACTCTAAAAGCTTCTTTGGATATGTAAAAAGAATCTTTAGATAAGTAAAAAGGAAAAGATTAATTAAGACAAATGTAGATCCTTACTGTCAGAGACAGGGGAATTTAAAATGGGAAACGAGGAAATGGCAGAACAGTTAAATGAGTGCTTTGGTTCTGTCTTCACTGAGGAAATACTAAGGGACCGACGGTCTAGTGGGAGGGAATAACTGAAGGGAATCATTAGTCAGGAAATGATGTTAGGTAAACTGATGGGACTGAAGGCAGATAAATCCCCAGGGCCTGATGGTCTGCATCCCAGAGTACTCAAGGAGGAGCTGGAGGGTAGCCAATGTAACGTCACTTTTTAAGAAAGGAGGGAGAGAGAAAACGGGGAATTGTAGGCCAGTTAGCCTTACATCTTTAGTGGGGAAGATGCTTGAATCGATATTAAAGATGTTATAGCAGCACATTTGGAAAGCAGTGATGGGATCGGTCAATGTCAGCATGGAATTATGAAGGGGAAATCATGCTTGGCTAATCTTGCGGAATTTTTTGAGGATGTATCGAGTAGAATGGAAAAGGGGGAGCCAGTAGATGTGGTGTATCTGGACTTTCAAAAAGCCTTTGACAAGGTCCCATACAAGAGATTAGTGTGCAAAATTAGAGCACATGGTATTGGGGGTAGGGTATCGACATGCATAGAGAACTGATGGCAGTCAGTAAGCAAAGAGTAGGAATTAATCGGTCATTGTCCTAGAGTGATACAGTGTGGAGACAGGCCCTTTGATCCAACTCGCCCACACCGGCCAACAATGTCCCAGCTACACTGGTCCCACTTGCCTGCACTTGGTCCATATCCCTCCAAACCTGTCCCTATCCATGCACCTATCTAACTGTTTTTTAAATGAAGGGATAGTCCCAGCCTCAACTACCTCCTCTGGCAGCTTGTGGATAAATGTGAGGTTATCCACTTTTGAAGCAAGAACAGGAAGGCAGATTATTATCTGAATGGTTAAGAAAGAACTGCAGATGCTGGAAAAATCAAATGTAGACAAAAATGCTGGAGAAATTCAGCGGGTGAGGCAGCATCTATGGAGTGAAGGAATAGGTGACGTTTCGGGTCGAGACCCTTCTTCAGACTGACGTGGAGGTGGGGGGGGGGCAAGAAGAAGAAAGGAAGAGGCAGAGACAGTAGGCGGAGACGGTAGGCGGAGACAGAATGGTGTCAGATTAGGAAAAGGGGAGGTGCAACGAGACCTGGGTAAACTTGTACATCAGTCACTGAAAGTATGCATGTTGGTGGTACAGCAGGCAGTGAAGAAAGCTAAAGTTGGGCTTCATTGCGAGATAAAGGAGCAAAGAAGTCCTACTGCAGGGCTCTGGTGAGACCGCACCTGGAGTATTGTGTGCAATTTTGGTCTCCTAACTTGAGGAAGGACATATTGCTATTGAGGGAGTGCAGCGTAGGTTCACCAGGTTAATTACCGGAATGGCGGGACTGACATATGATGAAAGAATGGGTTGACTGGGTTTGTATTCA
The DNA here is from genome assembly GCA_038087875.1 of Malacoraja senta. NCBI lineage: Eukaryota > Metazoa > Chordata > Chondrichthyes > Rajiformes > Rajidae > Malacoraja > Malacoraja senta. Next base: position 42,844,900 of record CM075981.1, on the reverse strand, counting down.
CGGGAATTTAGGATGAGAGGGGATCTTATAGAAACATATAAAATTCTAGGTTATAAAGGATGAGGTCTTATAATCTTTATAGATTTTAGATTTTAAAGGATGAGGTCATGGAGTACATAGAAGTTCACGATAAAATAGGCCGAAGTAAGCATGGCTTTGTGAAGGGGAGGTCTTGCTTGTAAATTTGACAAAAAATTTTGAAGGTGTAAATAGCAGGACAGACAAAGGAGAGTCAGTAGATGTTGTTTACTTAGATTTTCAGAAAGCCTTTTATAAGGTGCCACACATTAGGCTGCTAGGGAAAGCCCATGGTATCAAAGGGAAGATACTAGCATGAATAGCAGGTTGGCTGGATGGCAGAAGACAACGTGTGGCAATCATCCAAGGCTTTTTCTGGTTGGCTGCCAGTGACTAGTGGAGTTATTAGGGTAGGTGCTGGGGCCGCTACTCTTCACATTCTATATGAATGATTTGGACAAGAGGATTGAAGGCTTTGTGGATACAAAAATTGGTGGAGGGGCCAGTAGTGTGCAGAAAGCAGGGACTCTGCAGAAGGACTTGGACAGGTTGAGCGAGTGGGCAGAGAAGTGGCAGATGGAATATGGTGTTGCAAAGTGTGGTCATGCATTTTGGTCATACAAATAAAGGCGCAGACTATTTGCTAAATAGGGTAAAAATCCAGAAATCGGAGGTGCAAAAGGAACTTGGGAGTGCTGGTGCAGCATTACCAAAAAGTTAATCTGCAAGTTGAATCGGTAGTAATAAAAGCAAACTCAATGCTAGCATTTATTTCAAGAGAGCTTGTATACAAAAACAGGGATGTAATGTTGAGGCTCTATAAGGCGCTGGAAAGGCTGCATTTGGAATATTGTGAGCAATTTTGGGCATCGTATCTGAGGAAGGATGTGCTGGCTCTGGGGAGGGTCCAGAGGACGTTTACAAGAATGATCCAAGGAATTAGTAGGTTAACCTACAATGTCCTTGGGGGAGTGTTTGCTAGTGCTGTCGGGGACGATTTAAACTAATGTGGCAGGGGGATGGGTGCAAGAGCAGAGAGGCAGAGGGGTGTAAAATGAGGGTAGAAGCAATAGGTAGCAAGGTGAAAAGTAAAAGTGGCAGGCAGACAAATCCAGGGCAAAAATCAAAAAGGGCCACTTTTCAACATAATTGTATAAGGGGTAAGAGTGTTGTAAAAACAAGCCTGAAGGCTTTGTATCTTAATGCAAGGAGCATTCCATATAACCATATAACCATATAACCATTACAGCACAGAAACAGGCCATCTCGGCCCTTCAAGTCCGTGCGGAACATTATTATTATTATTATTATTTTTTTATTTTTTATTTTATTATTATTATTTTTTTTAAATAAATACTTCCCCCTAGTCCCATCTACCTGCACTCAGACTATCACCCTCCATTCCTTTCCCGTCCATATACCCATCCAATCTATTTTTAAAGGATAAAATCGAACCAGCCTCCACCACTTCCACTGGAAGCTCATTCCACACAGCTACCACTCTCTGAGTAAAGAAGTTCCCCCTAATGTTACCCCTAAACTTCTGTCCCTTAATTCTCAAGTCATGTCCCCTTGTTTGAATCTTCCCTACTCTCAATGGAAAAAGCTTATCCACGTCAACTCTGTCTAACCCGCTCATAATTTTAAAGACCTCTATCAAGTCCCCTCTTAACCTTCTGCGCTCCAAAGAATAAAGACCTGACTTATTCAACCTTTCTCTGTAACTTAGTTGCTGAAACCCAGGCAACATTCTAGTAAATCTCCTCTGTACTCTCTCTATTTTGTTGACATCCTTCCTATAATTAGGCGACCAAAATTGTACTCCATACTCTAGAATTGGCCTCACCAATGCCTTGTACAATTTTAACATTACATCCCAACTTCTATATTCAATGCTCTGATTTATAAAGGCCAGCACCCCAAAAGCTTTCTTTACCACCCTATCTACATGAGATTCCACCTTCAGGGAACTATGCACAGTTATTCCTAGATCCCTCTGTTCAACTGCATTCCTCAATTCTCTACCATTTACCATGTACGTCCTATTTTGATTTGTCCTGCCGAGATGTAGTACCTCACATTTATCAGCATTAAACTCCATCTGCCATCTTTCAGCCCACTCTTCCAAATGGCCTAAATCTCTCTGTAGACTTTGAAAATCTACTTCATTATCCACCACACCACCTATCTTAGTATCATCTGCATACTTACTAATCCAATTTTCCACACCATCATCCAGATCATTGATGTACATGACAAACAACAGTGGACCCAACACAGACCCCTGAGGCACCCCACTAGTCAGCGGCCTCCAACCTGACAAACAGCCATCCACCATTACTCTCTGGCATCTCCCATTCAGCCACTGTTGAATCCATCTTGCTACTCCACCATTAATACCCAACATTAATCCGTAATAAGGTGGATGAGTTGAATGTGCAGACAGTTATTAATGAATATGATATAGTTGCGATCAGGGAGACATGGCTCCAGGGTGACCAAGGCTGGGAGCTGAACAATCAGGGATATTCAATATTCAGGAGGGATAGACAGAAAGGAAAAGGAGGCGGGGTAGCGTTGCTGGTTAGAGAGGAGATTAATGCAATAGAAAGGAAGGACATTAGCTTGGAGGATGTGGAATCGATATGGGTAGAGCTGCGAAACTCTAAGGGGCAGAAAACGCTAGTGGGAGTTGTGTACAGGCCACCTAACAGTAGTAGTGGAGTTGGGGATGGCATCAAACAGGAAATTAGAAATGCGTGCAACAAAGGTAAAACAATTATAATGGGTGACTTCAATCTACATATAGATTGGGTGAATCAAATTGGCAGGGGTGCTGAGGAAGAGGATTTCTTGGAATGTATGCGGGACAGTTTTCTAAACCAACATGTAGAGGAACCCACGAGAGAGCAGGCTATTCTAGACTGGGTATTGAGTAATGAGGAAGGGTTAGTTAGCAGTCTTGTTGTGCATGGCCCCTTGGGCGAGAGTGACCATAATATGGTTGAGTTCTTCATTAGGATGGAGAGTGACATTGTTAATTCAGAAACAAGGGTCCTGAACTTAAAGAAAGGTGACTTTGAGGGTATGAGACATGAATTGGCCAAGATAGACTGGCAAATGATTCTTAAATGGTTGACGGTGGATATGCAATGGAAGGCATTTAAAAACTGCATGGATGAGCTACAACAATTGTTCATCCCAGTTTGGCAAACGAATAAATCGGGGAAGGTAGTGCATCCGTGGATAACAAGGGAAATCAGGGATAGTATCAAAACAAAAGATGAAGTGTACAAATTAGCCACAAAAAGCAGTCTACCAGAGGACTGGGAGAAATTCAGAGTCAAACAGAGGAGGACAAAAGGCTTAATTAGGAAAGGGAAAATAGATTATGAAATAAAACTGGAAGGAACATAAAAACTGACTGCAAAAGTTTTTATAGATATGTGAAGAGCAAAAGATAAGTAAAAACAAATGTAGGTCCCTTGCAGTCAGAAACAGGCGACTTGATCATGGGGAACAAGGACATGGCAGACCAATTGAATAACTACTTTGGTTCTGTCTTCACTAAGGAAGACATAAATAATCTGCCGGAAATAGCAAGGGACCTGGGGTTAAATGAGATGGAGGAACTGAGTGAAATCCAGGTTAGCCGGGAAGTGGTGTTAGATAAATTGAATGGATTAAAGGCCGATAAATCCCCAGGGCCAGATAAGTTGCATCCCAGAGTACTTAAGGAAGTAGCCGCGGAAATAGTGGATGTATTAGTGATAATTTTTCAAAACTTTAGATTCTGGAGTAGTTCCTGAGGATTGGAGGGTTGCTAATGTAACCCCACTTTTTAAAAAGGGAGGGAGAGAGAAAACGGGGAATTACAAACCAGTTAGTCTAACATCGGTGGTGGGGAAAATTCTGGTGTCAGTTATTAAAGATGGGATAGCAGCACATTTGGAAAGTGGTGAATTCATTGGACAAAGTCAGCAGCAATTTATGAAAGGTAAATCATGTCTGACGAATCTTATAGAATTTTTCGAGGATGTAACTAGTAGAGTGGATAATGGAGAACCAGTGGATGTTTTATATCTGGACTTTCAGAAGGCTTTCGACAAGGTCCCACATAAGAGATTAGTATGCAAACATAAAGCACACGGTATTGATGTTCAGTATTGATGTGGATAGAGAACTGGCTGGCAGACAGGAAGCAAAGAGCAGGAGTAAACGGGTCCTTTTCAGAATGGCAGGCAGTGACTAGTGGGGTACCGCAAGGCTCAGTGCTGGGACCCCAGCTATTTACAATATATATTAATGAGCTGGATGAGGGAATTGAATGCAACATCTCCAAGTTTGCGGATGACACGAAGCTGGGGGGCAGTGTTAGCTGTGAGGAGGAAGCTAGGAGGCTGCAAGGTGACTTGGATAGGTTGGTTGAGTGGGCAAATGCATGGCAGATGCAGTATAATGTGGATAAATGTGAGGTTATCCACTTTGGTGGCAAAAACAGGAAAGTAGACTATTATGTGAATGGTGGCCGATTAGGAAAAGGGGCGATGCAACGAGACCTGGGTGTCATGGTACACCAGTCATTGAAAGTAGGCATGCAGGTGCAGCAGGCAGTGAGGAAAGCAAATGGTATGTTAGCATTCATAGCAAAAGGATTTGAGTATAAGAGCAGGGAGGTTCTGCTGCAGTTGTACAGGGTCTTGGTGAGACCACACCTGGAGTATTGCGTACAGTTTTGGTCTCCTAATCTGAGGAAAGACATTCTTGCCATAGAGGGAGTACAGAGAAGGTTCACCAGACTGATTCCTGGGATGGCAGGACTTTCATATGAAGAAAGACTGGATAGACTTGGCTTGTACACGCTAGAATTTAGAAGTTTGAGGGGGGATCATATACAAACTTACAAAATTCTTAAGGGGTTGGACAGGCTAGATGCAGGAAGATTATTCCCGATGTTGGGGAAGTCCAGAACTAGGGGTCACAGTTTAAGGATAAGAGGGAAGTCTTTTAGGACCGAGATGAGAAAATCATTTTTTACACAGAGAGTGGTGAATCTGTGGAATTCTCTGCCACAGAAGGTAGTTGAGGCCAGTTCATTGGCTATATTTAAGAAGGAGTTAGATGTGGCCCTTGTGGCTAAAGGGATCAGGGGGTATGGAGCGAAGGCAGGGATGGGATACTGAGTTGGATGATCAGCCATGATCATATCGAATGGCGGTGCAGGCTCGAAGGGCCGAATGTCCTACTCATGCACCTATTTTCTATGTTTCTATGTTGCTATGAGCGTTTGTCGGCACTGGGCATGTACTCGGAGTTTCAAAGAATGAGCGGGACCTCATTGAAACATACAGAACAGTGAAAGGCTTGGATAGAGTGGATGTAGAGAGGATGTTTCCATTCCATTCAAACAAGGGGACATGACTTGAGAATTAAGGGACAGACGTTTAGGGGTAACATTAGGGGGAACTTCTTTACACAGAGAGTGGTAGCTGTGTGGAATGAGCTTCCAGTGGAAGTGGTGGAGGCTGGTTCGATTTTATCCTTTAAAAATAGATTGGATGGGTATATGGACGGGAAAGGAATGGAGGGTTATGGTCTGAGTGCAGGTAGATGGGACTAGGGGCAGTATTTTTTTTATTTTATTTTATTTTTTAAAAAAATTTAAAAAATGTTCGGCACGGACTTGAAGGGCCGAGATGGCCTGTTTCCGTGCTGTAATGGTTATATGGTTATATGGTTATATATGGTAGTGGGAGAGTCTAGAACTAGAGGTCATAGTCTCAGAATTAAAGGATGTTCTTTTACGAAGGAGATGAGGAGAAATTTATATAGTCAGGTGGTGTGTCTGTGGAATTCTTTGCCGCAGAATGCTGTGGAGGCCAAGTCAGTGGATATTTTTAAGGCAGAGAGAGATAGATTCTTGATTAGTACGGGTGTCAGAGGTTATGGGGAGAAGACGGGAGAATGGGGTTACGAGGGAGAGATGGATCAGCCATGATTAAATGGCGGAGTAGACTTGATAGGCTGAATGGCATAATTTTACTCCTATTCCTTATGACATGACCTTTTGATGGGCTATGGGCCAAATGCAGGCAAATAGCACTAGCCCAGAATACCAATTTGTTAATCATGAACGAGCTGGAGGCTGTTTAGCTCTATAACTATTACATGCTGTTTAGCTCTATAACTATTAGCCCCAGTACCTCTGGGAAGATAATTGTAAAGGTTCCTTAACCTCCACCACCCCCTCCCGATGAAGATATTTCTCCCCTCCTCCATCCTGATTCGTCGACTGACCCTCACTCTTGGATGGAGACTCCTGGTTCTTGACACCCCAGCCTGGGATTGGAGGCGTGGCTGAGGAAGAAGTCTGGCACTCACTACCCGACAGGTGGCAGAGGCATGGACCCTCTTCTTTGTGAAACAGGATGAGGGGTGTTTGAAGACACTAGGTGACTAATATTAAGTTAGGTTTAGAGATAGAGCGCGGAAACAAGCCCTTCAGCCCATCGAGTCTGCACCGACCAGCGATTCCCGCAGACTAACACTATCCTACACACTAGGGACAATTTACATTTATAGCAAGCCAATTAACCTACACGCCTGTACGTCTATGGAGTGTGGGAGGAAACCAAAGATCCCGGAAAAAACCCACGCAGGACACGGACAGAACATACAAACTCTGTACAGACAAGCACTCGTTGTCAGGTTCAAACCCGGGTGTAAGGCAGCAACTCTACCACTGTGCCACCATATAACCATATAACCATTACAGCACAGAAACAGGCCATCTCGGCCCTTCAAGTCCATGCCGAACACTTTTCTTTTCCTTTTTTTTAAAATTTCCCCCTAGTCCCATCTACCTGCACTCAGACCATAACCCTCCATTCCTTTCCCGTCCATATACTGTGCTGCCCAGAATCCTAGCCTTTCACTATTCTGCTTGTAGCTTTATTTAACATGGTCAGCATGGATATGCCAGAGAATTACAGGCTGGTAACCCAGACATAAGTGTTTGGAAAGTTGTTGGAGTAGATTCATAGGGACCAGATCTACCATAATTTGAACAGGCACAGATTGATCAGGGATAATCAGCATAGCCTTTGCATGTAAAATCATGTCTCACACATCTGGTAGAGTTTTTCAAGAGGTCACCAAGAGAATTAATGAAGAGACGGCAGTGGACGTTGTCCATATGGACTTTAACAAGTGCTTTGACAAGGTCCAGCATGGTTGGCAAGTTTCAAAGGTTAGATCGCATGGAATCAAAGGTGAGCCAGCCAATTGGATTCAAAATTGGCTTTGAGGAAAGATTCAAAGAATAGTTGTGGTGGGTTATTTTTCTGATGGGGTACCTGTGACCAGTGGAGTTTTGCAAGGGATGGTGCTGTTATATACATTAACAAATTCGATGAGAATGTAATTAACATTGTTAGTACATTTGCAGACGACACCCAAATTTATGGTAAAGTGGATAGTGAGGAAGGATATCTAAGTTTATAACAAGATCCAGATTAGCTAGGAAGGTGGGCTAAAGAATGGCAAATGAAATTCAACTCTGGCAACGAAGATGTGTTGCAATTCAATATATCAAACCAGGGCATGACTTGCACAGTAAATGGCACAGACCTGGAAAGTGTTGCAGAACAGAGAGATCCGGGAGTACTGGTGCATGGTTCCCTATATTCACAATACCATTAGTTTCAATATAATTCTGCAAACGGTCAGAACTGGACCAAGGGTTGAGATTTTTGATTGGAGAAAGGCTAACTTTGAGGAGATGCGAAAGGATTTAAAAGGAGTGAATTGGGACATTTTGTTTTATGAGAAGGATGTAGAAGAGAAATGGAGGACATTTAAAGGTGACATTTTAAGAGTACAGAATCTTTATGTCCCTGTTCGGTTGAAAGGAAAGTGTAATAATTGGAAAGAGTCATGGTTTTCAAGCGAAATTGGACACAGTTCGGAAAAAGAGAGATCTACAATGATTATAGGCAGCATGAGGTAAATGAGGTGCTTGAGGAGTATAAAGAATGTAAAAAGCATCTTAAGAAAGAAATTAGAAAAGCTAAAAGATATGAGGTTGCTTTGGCAAGTAAGGTAAAAGTAAATCCAAAGGGTTTCTACAGCTATATTAAATGCAAAAGGATAACGAGGGATAAAATTGGTCCATTAGAGTCAGAGTGGACAGCTATCTGCAGAGCCAAAAGAGACGGGGGAGATATTGAACAATTTCTTTTCTTCGGTATTCACCAAGGAGAAGGATATTGAATTATGTGAGGTAAGGGAAACAAGTAGAGTAGCTATGGAAACTATGAAGATCAAAGAAGAGGAAGTACTGACACTTTTGAAAAATATGTGGATAAGTCTCCTGGTCCTGACAGGATATTTCCTAGGACATTTAGGGACGTTAGTGTAGAAATAGCAGGGGCTATGACAGAAATACTTCAAATGTCATTAGAAACGGGAATGGTGCCGGAGGATTAGCGTACTGTGCATGTTCCATTGTTTAAAAAGGGTTCTAAGAGTAAACCTACCAATTATAGACCAGTTAGTTTGACGTCAGTGGTGGGCAAATTAATGGAAAGGATACTTAGAGATAATATATATAATCATCTGGATAAACAGGGTCTGATTAGGAACAGTCAACATAGATTTGTGCCTGGAAGGTCATGTTTGACTAATCTTCTTGAATTTTTTGAAGAGGTTACAAGGGAAATTCATGAGGGTAAAGCCATGGATGTTGTCCATATGGACTTCAGTAAGGCCTTTGACAATGTTCCACATGGAAGGTTGGTTAAGAAGGTTCAATTGTTGGGTATTAATAGTGGAGTAGCAAGATGGATTCAACAGTGGCTGAATGGGAGATACCAGAGAGTAATGGTGGATAACTGTTTGTCAGTTTGGAGGCCGGTGACTAGTGGGGTGCCTCAGGGATCTGTGTAGGGTCCACTGTTGTTTGTCATATACATCAATGATCTGGATGATGGTGTGGTAAATTGGATTAGTAAGTATGCAGATGATACTAAGGCGGTGTTGTGGATAATGAAGTAGATTTTCAAAGTCTACAGAGAGATTTAGGCCATTTGGAAGATTGGGCTGAAAGATGGCAGATGGAGTTTAATGCTGAGGTGCTACATCTTGACAGGACAAATCAAAATAGGATGTACATGGTAAATGGTAGTGAATTGAGGAATGCAGTTGAACAGAGGGATCTAGGAATAACTGTGCATAGTTCCCTGAAGGTGGAATCTCATGCAGATAGTGTGGTAAAGAAAGGTTTTGGTGTGCTGGCCTTTATAAATCAGAGCATTGAGTATAGAAGTTGGGATGTAATGTTAAAATTGTACAAGGCATTGGTGAGGCCAATTCTGGAGTATGGTGTACAATTTTGGTCACCAAATTATAGGAAAGATGTCAACAAAATTGAGAGAGTACAGAGGAGATTTACTAGAATGTTGCCTGGGTTTCAGCACCAAAGTTACAGAGAAAGGTTGAACAAGATAGGTCTTCATTCTTTGGAGTGCAGAAGGTTAAGGGGGGACTTGATAGAGGTCTTTAAAATGATGAGAGGGATAGACAGAGTTGACGTGGATAAGCTTTTTCCATTAAGAGTAGAGAAGATTCAAACAAGAGGCCATGATTTGAGAATTAAGGGACACAAGTTTAGGGGTAACATGAGGGGGAACTTCTTTACTCAGAGAGTGGTAGCTGTGTGGAATGAGCTTCCAGTGGAAGTGGTGGAGGCAGGTTTGATTTTATCATTTAAAAATAAATTGGATAGGTATATGAACGGGAGTGGGGAGAGCTGTGGTGGCGCTCGGCTGCGACCCGACTTTGGAGCTTCGGAAGCTCCCGGTGGACAGGAACATCGGGAGCTCCAGGTCCCTGGTGGGAGACGGCTTTCAGAGCTCCCGCAACGGCAACTTCTCCCACTGGACGCGCGGGGTTTAAAGGACACGGAGCGGGGCCTAACATCGCCCGGTGCGGGTTAGCGGCCACGGGACTTACCATCGCCCGCCGTGGGCTCTAACATCGGAGCCCCAGTTTGCCTAGACACTGCAGGTGGACTGCTGGACCGTGGGAGAAGAACAAAGGGAAGAGATAAGACTTTGCCTTCCATCACAGTGAGGAGGTGTTGGAGATTCACTGTGATGGATGTTTATGTAATTTGTGTTAAGTGTGGGTCTTGTTTTTTTTTTGTAATGTAAGAAACTGTAGTAAATGATATTTTGTTCAAACCTAGGTTTGAATGACAATAAATAGCATTCCATTCCATTCCAGGAATGTAGGGTTATGGTCTGAGTGCAGTTAGATGGGACTAGGTGAGAGTAAAGGGCCTGTCCCACGAGCATGCGACTGCATGAGGCTAGCGCGACGTAACGTGGTCGCGCTAGCCGTGCCAGTCCCACTTCGATTGCCGGAGCCACATGGAGTTGTGCGGAGCTGGTCTCGACATCGCGCGGGGCTCCGAAAAACTGAGTGTTCAAAAATTCAGCGCGGCAAAGGCCTGCCGGCCCGCTGCCGCATGGAGGCCGCACGCACCGCCTCGACGCCGTACGCACCGCCTCGACGCCATACGCATCGTCTTGATGGCGTACGTCTAGCGCGTGGCGTTGCGCGATGACGTCACCGCCCGACGCCGTGCGACGTCCAAATTCAGTCGGCCCACCTCCTGCCCAGCTGATTGGTGAGTATGTCAGGACCAGCTCCGCACAACTCCAGACAGCTCCGCGGTTGGAAGTGTGACCGGCCCCGCGAGGCCGTATGCCTCAAGCCACCACGTTTGGTCACGCTCGCCGCATGCAGTCACATGCTGGTGGGACAGGCCCTTAAGTGTTCGGCACGGACTAGAAGGGCCGAGATGGCCTGTTTCCGTGCTGTAATTGTTATATGGTTATATGGTTAAACGTGAGGAGTCAGGTGGACATTGTGGTCCATAATGCATTTGGCATGCTTGCCTTCAGTCAGGTGGGGATTGAATATAAATGATGGCACATTTGACTATTTCACCAAACACATGTGCTCTGTCCACCAAGGACAGTTTCTGTTGTGAAAAATTCCTTCAGTGAGAGCAGCACAGTGGCACAGCAATAGAGTCACTGCCTTACAGCACCAGAGACTTGTGTTCGACCCGGACTATGGGTGCTGTCTGTACGGTGTCTCCCGAAGATAGACATAAAGTGCTGAAGTAACTCAGGGGGTCAGACAGCATCTCTGGAGAAAAGGAATTCCTTCTCTCCAGAGATGCTGCCTGTCCCGCTGAGTTACTCCAACATTTTATGTTTATCTTCGGTTTAAACCAACATCTGCAGTTCCTTCCTACACATTGTGATTCGGATGACTGTGGATTTTCTCCAGTTGCTCTGGTTTCCTCCCACATTCCAAAGACCTACAGGTTTGTAGGTTAATTGGCTTCAGTAAATTGTACCTCGTGTGTAGGATAGTGCGAGTGTACAGTGATCGCTGGTCAGCACAAAGGGCCTGTTTCCACGCTGAATCTCTGAAGTCTAAAGTCTAAAGACTGCTGGAGCTGCTAACCATTTTAACTCCCCATTCCCACATCAATCTTTCAGCCCTTAGTCGCCCTCATTGCCACTGTGAGGCTGAATACAATCTGAAAGAATAGCATCTAATATTTTGCTGGAAAATATGAACATTCAATTCTGTAATTTTAAAGAATCCCCCCTCTCTATCTCTGCTGTCCCCCCCCCCCCACCCCGCCGGTGGGCACCCATATTTCCACTATCTCAGTCACCTTGCTCCTTTTCCCCCCATCGCTCCTCTCCCATCCCCTCATCCCATAATCAATTTGTCCTCTCTTTCCCCGCTTGACTATCCCATTCCACTCACATCCCTCCCTCCAGCTTTACATTTAACTCTTTCTTGTCTTTCCTTATCTGTCACCACTTTGCCTCCTTTTCACCTCAAGCTTTTGTCACTATTTCCACTCATCTGCCAATCACCCTGCCTTCCCAACTTTCTTTTCCAGATTGCTCTTTTTCGACTCCATCTGTCTAAAGAAGGGTTCAGACCCAAAACATCATCTGCTCTCCTTTCCCTCACAGATGCTGTCTGACCCGTTGAGTTCCTCGAGCACTCTGTGTTTTGCTCCAGATTCTAGCATTTATAAGACATTTGGACAGATCAATTAAATCAAAGTAGGATTTACTCCCATTTGGAAGAGAATGGGCTAAATAGGGATAGCCTGCACACTGTATATTGCAGGTTGTGCCTCACTAACTTGATTGAGTTTTTGAGGAGGTAACAAAAGCGATTGATGAAGGTAGGGTGGTGGAACTTGTATACATATTTTAGTAAGGCTTTTGATAAGGTCCCTCATGGTAGGCTGATCCAGAAGATTAAGATGTACGGGATTCACGACGACTTGGTCACATGGATTCAGAATTGGCTAATTCATTGGAGACGGTGGGTTCTGGAGGAAGGTGGATATTCTGGCTCGAGATCTGTGACCAATGGGGTTCCACAAAGATCTGTGCTGGGACCTCTGCCGTTTGCAATATATGTAAATGACCTTGATGCAAATGTAGATGGATTGGTGAGTAGGTTTGCTGATGACACCAAAATTGGAGATTTGCAGACAGCGAGAAATAGTGTCAGATGATAGAGTGAGATATAGATCGGCCGCAGAAATGGGCGAAGGAATGGCACATCAAGTTTAACCCGAGCAAGTGTGAGGTGTTTCATTGTGTGGGGTTGAATGTAACGAGGGAGTTACTGGCATGACCTGTAACAGCATTGATGTTCCCAGGGATCGTGGAGTCCAAGTTCATAGCTCACTGTGGGTGCCGGCATAACTAAATAGGGTGGTTAAAATGTGTATGGCATGGTTGCCTTCATTGCAACGATCATTGCATATAAGACTCAGGAAGTCATAGATACATAGATACATAGAAAATAGGTGCAGGAGTAGGCCATTCGGCCCTTCGAGCCTGCACCGCCATTCAATATGATCATGGCTGATCATCCAACTCAGTATCCCGTACCTGCCTTCTCTCCATACCCCCTGATCCCCTTAGCCACAAGGGCCACATCTAACTCCCTCTTAAATATAGCCAATGAACTGGCCTCAACTACCCACTGTGGCAGAGAGTTCCAGAGACTCACCACTCTCTGTGTGAAAAAGTTTTTCCTCATCTCGGTCTTAAAGGATTTCCCCCTTATCCTTAAGCTGTGACCCCTTGTCCTGGACTTCCCCAACATCGGGAACAATCTTCCTGCATCTAGCCTGTCCAACCCCATAAGAATTTTGTACGTTTCTATAAGATCCCCTCTCAATCTCCTAAATTCTAGCAAGCATAAGCCAAGTCTATCCAGTCTTTCTTCATATGAAAGTCCTGACATCCCAGGAATCAGTCTGGTGAGCCTTCTCTGCACTCCCTCTATGGCTATAATGTCCTTCCTCAGATTTGGAGACCAAAACTGTACGCAATATTCCAGGAGTGGTCTCATCAAGACCCTGTACAACTGCAGTAGAACCTCCCTGCTCCTATACTCAAATCCTCTTGCTATGAAGGCCAACATACCATTCGCTTTCTTCACTGCCTGCTGCACCTGCATGCCTACTTTCAATGACTGGTGTACCATGACACCCAGGTCTCGCTGCATCTCCCCATTTCCTAATCGGCCACCATTTAGATAATAGTCTGCCTTCCCGTTTTTGCCACCAAAGTGGATAACCTCACATTTATCCACATTATACTGCATCTGCCAAACATTTGCCCACTCACCCAGCCTATCTAAGTCACCTTGCAATCTCCTAGCATCCTCCTCACAGCTAACACTGCCCCCCAGCTAAGTGTCATCCGCAAACTTGGAGATGTTGCTTTCAATTCCCTCATCCAGCTCATTAATATCAATTGTAAATAGCTGGGGTCCCAGCACTGAGCCTTGCGGTACCCCACTAGTCACTGCCTGCCATTGTAAAAAGGACCCGTTTACTCCTACTCTTAGCTTCCTGTTTGCCAGCCAGTTCTCTATCCACATCAATACTGAACCCCCAATACCGTGTGATTTAAGTTTGTATCCTAATCTCTTATGTGGTACCTTGTCGAAAGCCTTCTGAAAGTCCAGATACAACACATCCACTGGTTCTCCCCTATCCACTCTACTAGTTATATCCTCGAAAAATTCTATAAGATTCGTCAGACACGATTTACCTTTCGTAAATCCATGCTGACTTTGTCCAATGATTCCACCACTTTCGAAATGTGCTGCTATCCCATCTTTAATAACTGACTCTAGCAGTTTCCCCACTACCGATGTTAGACTAACTGGTCTGTAATTCCCCGCTTTCTCTCTCCCTCCCTTCTTAAAAAGTGGGGTTACGTTTGCTACCCTCCAATCCTCAGGAACTACTCCAGAATCTAAAGAGTTTTGAAAAATTATCACTAATGCATCCACTATTTCTGGAGCTACTTCCTTAAGTACTCTGGGATGCAGCCTATCTGGCCCTGGTGATTTATCGGCCTTTAATTCAATTGGTCCGCCATATCCTTGTTCCCCATGATCAATTCACCAGTTTCTGACTGCAAGGGACCTACATTTGTTTTAACTAATCTCTTTCTCTTCACATATCTATAAAAACTTTTGCATGCAGTTTTTATGTTCCCTGCCAGTTTCAATTCATAATCTATTTTCCCTTTCCTAATTAAGCCCTTTGTCCTCCTCTGCTGGTCTCTGAATTTCTCCCAGTCCTCTGGTATGCTGCTTTTTCTGGCTAATTTGTACGCATCATCTTTTGCTTTGATACTATCCCTGATTTCCCTTGTTATCCACAGATGCAATACCTTCCCTGATTTATTCTTTTGCCAAACTGGGATGAACAATTTTTGTAGTTCATCCATGCAGTCTTTAAATGCCTTCCATTGCATATCCACCGTCAACCCTTTTAGAACTAATTGCCAGTCAATCTTGGCCAATTGACGTCTCATACCCTCAAAGTTACCTTTCTTTAAGTTCAGAACCGTTGTTTCTGAATTAACAATGTCACTCTCCATCCTAATGAAGCACTCAACCATATTATGGTCACTCTTGGCCAAGGGGGCACGCACAACAAGACTGCTAACTAACCCTTCCTCATTACTCAATACCCAATCTAGAATAGCATGCTCTCTCGTTGGTTCCTCTACATGTTGGTTTAGATAACTATCCCGCATACATTCCAAGAAATCCTCTTCCTCAGCACCCCTGCCAATTTGATTCACCCAATCTATATGTAGATTGAAGTCACCCATTATAACTGTTTTGCCTTTGTTGCACGCATTTCTAATTTCCTGTTTGATGCCATCCCCAACTTCACTACTACTGCTAGGTGGCCTGTACACAACACCCACCAGCGTTTTCTGCCCCTTAGTGTTTCGCAGCTCTACCCATACCGATTCCACATCCTCCAAGCTAATGTCCTTCCTTTCCACTGCGTTAATCTCCTCTCTAACCAGCAACGCTACCCCACCTCTTTTTTCTTTCTCTCTATCCCTCCTGAATATTGAATATCCCTGGATGTTCAGCTCCCAGCCTTGGTCACCCTGGAGCCATGTCTCCGTGATCCCAACTATATCATAATCATTAATTGCTATCTGCACGTTCAACTCATCCACCTTATTACGAATGCTCCTTGCATTGAGACACAAAGCCTTCAGGCTTGATTTTACAACGCTCTTACCCCTTATACAATTATGTTGAAAAGTGGCCCTTTTTGATTTTTGCCCTGGATTTGTCTGCCTGCCACTTTTACTTTCCACCTTGCTACCTATTGCTTCCGCCCGCATTTTACACCCCTCTGTTTCCCTGCTCACCCATTTAAGAACCCCACCACCTCTTATTCTCTGTTAGTTATTGTTTTCTTCTTTCCCCCCTACATGTTGGGTCTGAGTACTTTCCTTCTCTGCCTCTTGCCTCACACACTGTCCAATAGCATTCTCTATTTGAGTCCCTCCCCCCAACCATTCTAGTTTAAAGTCTCCCCAGTAGCCTTTGCAGATCTCCCCGCCAGGATATCGGTCCCCCTCGGGTTCAAGTGCACCCCATCATTTTTGTACAGGTCGAACCTTCCACAAAAGAGGTCCCAATGATCCAGAAATTTGAATCCCTGCCTTCTGCACCAGTCCTTCAGCCACGCATTTATCCTCCACCTCGCTCCATTCCTACTCTCACTGCCGCGTGGCACAGTCAGTAATCCTGAGATTGTTACCTTTGCTGTCCTTCTCTTTAACTCCCCTCCTAACTCCCTAAATTCTCCTTTCAGGACCTCTTCTCTTTTTTTACCTATGTCATTGGTACCTATATGTACCACGACCTCGGGCTTCTCTCCCTGCCCTTTCAGGATATCTTGGACACGTTGAGACACATCACAGACCCTGGCACCAGGGAGGCAAACTACCATCCGGGTCTCCCGACTGCGTCCACAGAATCGCCTGTCTGACCCCCTAACTATAGAGTCCCCTATTAGTATTGCCCTTCTCTTCTTTTCCTTACCCTTCTGAGCAACAGGGCCGGTCTCTATACCGGAGGCCCGGCCACTGTCGCTACCCCCAGGTAGGCTGCCCACCCCAACAGTGCTCAAACAGGAGTACTTATTGTCAAGGTGTACAGCCACCGGGGTACTCTCTAGTCCCTGCCTGTGCCCCTTGCCTCTCCCAACCGTGATCCACTTGCCTGCCTCCTGTGGTCTTGGAGTGACCACATCCCTGTAACTCCTCTCAATGACTTCCTCGCTCTCCCTGACCAGACGGAGGTCATCGAGCTGCTGCTCCAGGTTCCTAATACGGTCCATTAGGAGCCCCATCTCGATACACCTGGCGCAGATGTGGACGTCTGGAGGGCTATCAGACTCCATGACTTCCCACATCTGACATCCAGAACAGTAAACTGCCCTGGCCCTCATACTCCCCTTACCTAGGATACAATACAAAACAAACTGCTAGAATACAAAACAAACTGCTACATGATGCATCTCTATTGGTTAGGCTGCATTAGGAGTTTTGCATGTAATTCTGGTCACGCCATTACAGGAGTGGATGGGGGGTAGGTGCTTTGAGGGGGGGGAACACGTGGAGATTTTGAAAGGGTGCAGAGGACGTTTACCAGAATGCTGTCTGGATTAGAGGGTTTCAGCTACAGGGACAGGTTGGATAGACTTGGATTGTTTTCTCTGGAACATCGGTAGTTGAGGGGAGACTTACCTACCCTTTAGTTAAGAAATATATAAAACTTGACTAAGTGAGACCAGTTGGGTCCCATTCTCACACGGGAGGCCTGGTCCCCCAACACAATATTCCACCTCCACCAATTCCAATAATTCATCACTCGCGCATAGCCCCCAACTGCGCAGGCGTGGGTGACGGGTTCCCGTTGTGATGCCCCTGGTCCCCCCGCCTCCCCTCAAACCCTCCCCCCCCCACTCTGCCCCTTGCCCTTCTCCCCCCACCACGCATTCACTCTATCTCCCCCCTCAAAGCACCTACCCCCCATCCACTCTTAGTGGCTCTTCGGCGACGCCACCATTCCCTCCAATTGGGTTCCCATTGTAACGTAAAACACGCAGGTATTACTGCACATGTGCAACTGATGAGCACGGCAAGTGGAAAAGGGATTTATTAAAGCTTAAATGTGCATAACTCTTAAAATATAACAACAATTTAAACAGTCCATTCTTTCTTGTAGTGTCTCTTGTTGCATTGTGCAGCCTGGGGAGGGGGCCGGTTTCATGTGGGGGCCGTCGGGGGTCGGTGGGAGGAGCATCCTGCAGCCTGGGGAGGGGCACGGCTACAGGCTGGGCTGTCGGGGGCCTGTAGGGGAGGGGGTAGTGTCCTGCGGCGGGGGATGGCTTCAGGCGGTGGCCAGTTGGGGTGGGCTTTCTGGAGGCCTAGTATGGGTGTTGTGGGCCGAATGGACTGGTTTCCAGAGGGCTAGTATGGACATTGTGGGCCGAATGTATTCTTAGTTCACACACTCACGGCTGGTGGACTCACAGTTCACTTATACATGGCTGGTGGACTCACTGTTCACTCACAGCTGGTGGACTCACAGTTCACTTATACATGGCTGGTGGACTCACTTCACTCACTCACAGCTGGTGGACTCACAGTTCACTCACTCATGGCTGGTGCACTCACAGTTCACTCACTCACGGCTGGTGCACTCACAGTTCACTGACTCACGGCTGGTGCACTCACAGTTCACTCACTCACGGCTGGTGGACTCACAGTTCACTAACTCACGGCTGGTGGACTCACAGTTCACTCACTCAGGGCTGGCGCACTCACAGTTCACTCACTCACAGCTGGTGGATTCATAGTTCACTCACTCACAGCTGGTGGATTCACAGTTCACACTCATGGCTAGTGGACTCACAGTTCACTCACTCACGGCTGGTGGACACACAGTTCACGCACGGCTGGTGGACTCACAGTTCACGCACTCACGGCTGGTAGACTCACAGTTCAGTCACTCACGGCTGTTGGACTCACAGTTCAGTCACTCACGGCTGGTGGACACAGTTCACACTCACGGCTGGTGGACATAGATCACTCACTCATGGCTGGTGGACTCACAGTTCTCTCACTCATGGCTGGTGGACTCACATTTCAGTCACTCATGGATGGTGGACACAGTTCAGTCACATGGCTGCTGGACTCACAATTCAGTCACTCATGGCTGGTGGACTCACAGTTAAGTCACGGCTGGTGGACTCACAGTTGGTCACTCACGGCTGGTGGACTCACAGTTCACTCACGGCTGGTGCACACAGTTCACTCACTCACAGCTGGTGGACACAGTTCCCTCACTCACAGCTGGTGGACTTACAGTTCAGTCACTCATGGCTGGTGGTCTCACAGTTCAGTCACTCACAACTGGTGGATTCACAGTTCACTCACGGCTGGTGGACACACAGTTCACTCACTCACGGCTGGTGGACACATTTCAGTCACACAGCTGGTGGACTCACAATTCAGTCACTCACGGCTGGTGGACTCACAGTTCAGTCACTCACGGCTGGTGGACTCACAGTTCACTCACTCACAGCTGGTGCACTCACAGTTCACTCACTCACGGCTGGTGCACTCACAGTTCACTGACTCACGGCTGGTGCACTCACAGTTCACTCACTCACGGCTGGTGGACTCACAGTTCACTAATTCATGGCTGGTGGACTCACAGTTCACTCACTCGCGGCTGGCGCACTCACAGTTCACTCACTCACAGCTGGTGGATTCACAGTTCACTCACTCACAGCTGGTGGATTCACAGTTCACACTCATGGCTAGTGGACTCACAGTTCACTCACTCACGGCTGGTGGACACACAGTTCACGCACGGCTGGTGGACTCACAGTTCACGCACTCACGGCTGGTAGACTCACAGTTCAGTCACTCACGGCTGATGGACTCACAGTTCAGTCACTCACGGCTGGTGGACACAGTTCACACTCACGGCTGGTGGACATAGATCACTCACTCATGGCTGGTGGACTCACAGTTCTCTCACTCATGGCTGGTGGACTCACAGTTCAGTCACTCATGGCTGGTGGACACAGTTCAGTCACATGGCTGGTGGACTCACAATTCAGTCACTCATGGCTGGTGGACTCACAGTTAAGTCACGGCTGGTGGACTCACAGTTCAGTCACTCACGGCTGGTGGACTCACAGTTCACTCACGGCTGGTGCACACAGTTCACTCACTCACAGCTGGTGGACACAGTTCCCTCACTCACAGCTGGTGGACTTACAGTTCAGTCACTCATGGCTGGTGGTCTCACAGTTCAGTCACTCACAACTGGTGGATTCACAGTTCACTCACGGCTGGTGGACACACAGTTCACTCACTCACGGCTGGTGGACACAGTTCAGTCACACAGCTGGTGGACTCACAATTCAGTCACTCACGGCTGGTGGACTCACAGTTCAGTCACTCACGGCTGGTGGACACAGTTCTGTCACTCACAGCTGGTAGACTCACAGTTCAGTCACTCACGGCTGGTGGACTCACAGTTCAGTCACTCACGGCTGGTGGACTCAAGTTCTGTCACTCACGGCTGGTGGACGCACAGTTCAGTCACTCACGGATGGTGGACACAGTTCAGTCACTCACGGCTGGTGGACTCACAGTTCAATCACGCTGGTGGACTCATCCATCACACACACACACCTTCCATCACACACACACAACCTCCATCACACACACACACCCTCCATCACACACACACACTCCATCACACACACACCCTCCATCACACACACACCCTCCATCACACGCACACACACCTTCCATCACACACACCCTCCATCACACACACACACCCTCCATCACACTCACGCACACACACTCTCCATTACACACACACCCTACATCACACACACACCCTCCATCACACACACCCTCCATTACACATACACCCTCCATCAGACACACCCTCCATCACACACACACGCACCCTCCTTCACACACACACACTCACACACACACACCCTCCATCTCTCTCTCACACACACACACACACCCTCCTTCACACACACACCCTCCATCACACACACCATCCATTACACATACACCCTCTGTCACACACACACTCACACACACACGCACCCTCCATCACACACACACACACATTCACACCTACCCACACACACCCTCCATCACACACACACACACTCACACCCACACACACCCCCCATCTCTCTCACACACACACACCCACACACCCTCCATCACACACGCACATATCCGGGACATATGACAGTGAAACTCTCTTGATTATTCTCACGCCCGACTTCTGGACTGAGCGCGGCCTTGGATTCAGGTCCGACTTCTGGACTCAGGCCTAATTTCTGGACTTAGCTTGACCTCTGGACTGAGTGCACCATCTGGACTGAGCGCGACTTCCGAACTGATCGCGACCTCTGGACTGAGCACGACCTCTGGACTGAGCGTGACCTCTGGACAGAGCAGGACCTCTGTATTCAGCGCGACCTCTGGATTGTGCGCGACTTCCGGACTGAGTGCGACATCTGGACTGAGCGCGACTTGAGCATGGCTGGTGGGCTCACAGTTCACTCACTCACGGCTGGTGGACTCACAGTTCTGGACTCAACTCTCACTCACGGCTTCCGGGCTGCCTGACTCACGCCCGGCCTCCGGTGCTTTATTCTCCTTCATGGTGACTGAGAGGCGAGAAGACCAACCTGCTGATCTCACAATTTTTATAACCTACATACATTTTCTAATATTTCATCGATCGGAACAAAACTTCGTGGCTTGGAGCAGAGGAGGACGGTGAGTAAGCTGGTGCAAAAATCCTAGCGATATATGGCAGCACATTTGCGCAAAATAAATTACATGCAGACCGGAAGTGGTCAAGATGAGAGTTTTAGTAATAGTATAGATTATTAGAGACATAGATAGGCTAGACAGTCAGGGCCTTTTCCCAGGGTGGAAATGTCCAACACCAGAGGGCATAGCATTAGGTGAGAGGGGGAAAGTTTCATGGAGATATGCAGGGCAAGTTGTTTACACTGAGAGCAGTGAGGACTTGTAATGCACTGTCAGGGGGTAGTGGTAGAGGCTGATATGATAGTGGAGTTTAAGAGACTTTTGGATTGGTACATCAAAATGGAAGAAATAGAGGGAAATGGATAATGTACAGGCAGATGAGATAAATTTAACTTTAGTTTAGTTTTGTTTCTCATGTTCAATGTCTGTGCCGAACATGCTGTCTGTTAAACTAATCTCCTCTGCCTACAGCTAATTCACATCCCTTCTTTGCCTGCATATGCTTTGCCTATATAAAAGCATCTCAAATTCCACTATTGTATCTGCCTCTACCACCATCCCTGGCACCCACCACTCTCTATGTAACCAGCTTGCCACTCTCACCTTACAGCTATGCCCTCCAGTCTTTGAGTGGGTGAGGAAGTGGGATAATCTTGAATTAATGTGAAGGGATGACTCATGGACGACGTTGACCCGGTGCACTGAAGGGCCCGTTTCCATGTTGTATCTCTAAACTTGTAACAAACTCCACGTGCCATTTCTCAGCTCATTTCTACAGTTGATCTATATCCTGCTGTGTACTTTGATGACCTAAAATGCACTTTGAGAGTGCGGAGAAGATTTACATGCATGTTGCCAAG